>JAEIFI010000518.1:8511881-9167822 GCA_018901815.1 Zaprionus lachaisei
TGGTCAGTCGTCGCACATTCTGACAGGGCAACGGGAACACAGAGATAACGATAACTTGCAGGTGCCGTTGACTATTGAGAGATTAATACGTGTGTAAAACAGGTAGAAAAACCGAAAAATTTCAATCTCAACTTCAGTTATGGTTTGTTGTTTTTCACATTTTCTTTTGCGCACACACACAATAGGCAGGCGAAGCAGGAAAACGAAGGGGAGACCAAGAAGAAGAAGTTGAGGAAGAGGCAGCCAAGTGTTTTTCTAAGCAACTTCTATCCGTCTGCCTCTTTCATTCTTTGACTTCAATTTCCAATAACCAATTTGACTATTTTTCAAGCTGTTTTTGTTTGCCGCCGTTTCTAGCTTCCCATTTGGCCAATTAGCGTATCAAATGTGCAATTTCTTTCAGTGTATTAAATTTTATTCGTATTTTAGTATTCTTCGCTGTATATTTTGCAGCTTTCTTACATTTTCTGGCAATATGCTGTCAATATTTTTCACCAAACAACAACAACAACACACACACAGCTCGCTGTGCCACTGCGAGTCGACTTGTTGTTGTTGCTGCTGTTGCTGCTGCTGCTATTGCTGCTGCTGCTGCTGCTGCTGGCCACACGGCCAAAGCGAGCCAAAGAACTCGTTTGACTTGTTGAACAATATTTCTTTTCGCCTTTTTCTGGTTTATTTTTTTGAGGTGTTTTTTTTATCTTTTTCTTCTCTTTTTCTTCTCTTTTTCCTTTGATTACGTATATTTGTTGTTGTTGTTGTTGCGTTGGAAATTCTTGCACTTTAATTAAAATGCAAATATCGCAATTTTCTTTAGATTCGGCATCGAGTCGCAAGTTTTTCGCAAATTCCGTTTTTACATTTTTTTGCTGCACGGCGAAAGAGACTCAAAACGCGACGAAGACGACGCAACGACGACGACGATCGCGACGAAAACAAAATAAAAACGCGGCGAAGGGAGAATGCACAGTGCAGTGCAGTGGGCGGGGGGGAAGGCAGAGACACAACAGAGAGACAAACACACACACTGTTGGAGAGAAAAGACGCCTCCTCCTCCTGATGCGGCTTACAAATGGAATTTCTTGAATTTGTAGATTCTTCTTGCACTTGTTCTTCACTTGTCTTCACTTCTTTGTACACTTAACATATGCGAATCTTCTGTCGAATCTTCTTAAGATTCGATTTCTTTGCTTTTTGATTCAGATTCAGATGCAGATTCTGATTGAGATTCTGATTGAGATTCAGCTTGAGATTGCGATGCAGTTGTCGATACCGACGACGACGACGACGAGGCGACGGAGCTGCGTTAATCCGCGCGTTCAAATTGTTCAATGTTTCTGCGACGCAAGCACACGACAGACTGACTTGTCTCTCTCTGTCTTCCAGTGGGCACAGAGACGATGCCGACACGGCAAAGACACACACGGCACAAACTCACCTGTGGTCAAGTGCATGTGGCAAGAGAGCGAACACACCACGTAGCTGATTGAGAATGCAGAGAGGTGAGTTGAATATGAAAGTCAACATAGTTGTTTGGTCGGTTTATGCTCGCTCGTGAAACTAGTGCTGCAACTACACACACTGCTCTCTCTCTCTCTCTCTCTCTCGCAGCAGAGGCTGCACAGCACGCGGTCGAATACCAATAGAGAGATAGAAAAACATTTCGCCTTCTTTTCCCTTCCTTACCTAGCAAAGGAAGGCTCCAGCTTATACTAATTTCAATGGGATTTGTAGCTGAAATAGTTGCCTAAATTGCAGTTAGCCTTAACATGCTGAAGAGCTGAGTTGCATGAGGAACTTCCTGTTTCCAATTGTGCAGGATAATGCGAAGAGTGCCTTGATGACAATCAGTTTACTATTGAAATATGCTCATGTTCTTTATCCCTGTATGCAGCTCTCTCCCCTTCTGCCTAACTCTCTGTCTCTTCTTTTTAAAATCTTACTCTATATCTGTCTATATATCTTCCCGTATATCTCTCCATATATCTCTCTGTATATCTCTCTATATATCTCTCTGTATATCTTTCTCGATATCTCTTTATTTTACTGTTTATCTCTCTTTATATATCTTAATATATCTTTCCCTATATACCTCTTCCTCTGCCGCTCTACCTGTCTCCCTCCCACACGCCATGCTACTTTCTTAGCCGATAGTTGTCACGATATATCGTAACGTGCTCAATGAAAGCATTAAAGTCAAGTCCAGCAATGCACCCAACGCCTCGCCAAGAACCAACAGCAGCAGCAGGCACACAGGCATGTAAATTAGCTAGAGTGGTAAGAGAGAGAGAGAGCACAAGAGAGAAATGGAGAGGAAGAGAGAGAGAGAGAGAGAGAGAGAGAGAGAGAGAGAGAGAGAGAGATACAGAGACAGAGAGCAGAGTGAGGCTTGACTGAGGTGGGGGGGAACATTGCTACGCTGATAGCATAAACCGGTTTGCTCTCCCTCGCTCTCTCTCTGCCGCTCTCTCACTCTCTCTCTCTTCCTCCTTCTCTCCCTCTCTCTCTCTCTCTCTCTCTCTCTAACTCTCTTGCTGTCTTCAACTGGATCGCAGTGCTCACCTGTGTACAAGTTCGCCTCACATTGTTGTTGCTTTTTGGGGGCTCTGTTTGCCGCCGAGTGCAGCCCGAAGTGGCCATAGAGTGCACTTTGACGTTGAGTGTTTGGTATGCTGACCGTGGTAGGCCTGCCTGCACCCCCCACCCTCCCCCTACCCCCTCTCTCCTGACCCTATTCCTGCCACTGCCACTTTTGCCCCTTTGTTATTGTTTTGCTGACACAGCCAACAACTTTTTCGGCTGCTTACGCAACATGTGCGAATTTGGCGCCCCCCAAAAGAGATGAAAGACGAAGCAAGCAACAACAATAGAAAGGGGGAGGGACAGGGGGTTTGGGTAGGGTGTGTAGGCTGCCCAGCTTAACCAAAAATACTGCTCCCAGGAAGCGGGACCACACCATAGATCTTCAACCGTTGATTCCCCCGTTTCTTTAGAATTCTCAAGCATTCGCCAATTCTGCAATTTGTCTGGGAATCGTACACGAAATGTGCGTGCCATCGTTGTCAGTTGTTGCAGTTGCTGTTGTTGCTGCAGTTGTTGCTGTTGTTGTTGCTGCAACTCTTCTTCTACTTGCTGCAATTGTTGTAGTTGTTGTTGTCGGTTTAGCTGGAATGCACGTTGGTGGCACGAAGCTCTCAGCTCACAGCTCACCAGCTCACACACAGCTCGCTTAGCTCTCATCTCTCTGCGCTGACTGAGGCTGAACGCTGACAGCGACGGCAACAGCGACGGCAACAGCGACTGCGACTTCGACTGCAACTGAGGCCGTGTTTGAGCGCGATTTGAGGGCGTCCATTTAAGCATTTTGGCCATTTGCCGCCATTTGCCGCCTTGTCAAAACTCTAAATGACGTCGCTTAGCTGTCGGCTTGCATTTGCACTTTGAAATGAATGTGAGTTGCAACAACAACAGCAAGAACGCCTTGACAGGCACTTGAGCGGCACAGAGCACAAGAATCGTGTTTGAGAATATATCTATATATGAATATAGTGTATACAGTGCACACTCACCTACAGTTCTAACTTACAATGTGCGCCAAGTTGATCGGCGATCGTTGTTGATCGACGCCACCCACACACCACACTGCGAGTGGGTTGGGCCACACTTCCCCTCCCCCTGCTTCTATTGCCTCTATGATTTCTCTCAGTGCACACTCTTCGAGCTGAGCTCTCGACTTGATGGATTTATGTTGCGCCGTTCGCATAATGACGTTTAATTTCAGCCAATATTTGGCACCGAACACAGACACAGATCACAGATCAGAACGAGATCTGACGAGAGAGATCTTCGTCTATACGTTTATGTTCGGGTTTGTTTAGTTTGTCAGCATGTGGCGACAACTCTGCTTCAGTCTCTCTCTCTCTCTCTTTCTCTCTTTGTGTGTCTTCTGTTGCTGTTTAGGCCCACACAAAACGACGTATCCGCAGCCGAATCCATCATGCAAGTAATATGCAAAACACTGTGCAGCTAAACAGCTTTGCACAGGGTGGAGAGAGGGGGGATAGGATGTACAAGATGCTGGCCAGGCCAAGCCAGGGTCCAGCTCTGGCCAAGCTCTGTTCGGGTTGGGCCATTCATACGGCTCAAAAATCAATAGTCAGAGCTGCATTCTGTTGCCTGTTGCCTGATGATGCATCCTTGGAATCATCATCGTCATCAACAACAACTGCAAACAACATTCGCCTGTCAGCGGCAACATCATAAATTGTTGTTCTGCCACATGTTGCCAGTTGCCTGTGCCTGTTGCCGAGCACAGCCTGCTCTACTGTCTCCTGTCTCCTGTCTCTCCCTCTGCTGTCTCTCCCTCTCTGCTTGTTGTTTTTGCTGATGATGTTGTTTATTATGAGACAGTGGGCATTCTAATTTTCGCATTTAGTTGGCGAATTTATTCCCGATTTCATTAATAGCTCTATATATCTCTTGAGTTGACCCAAACACACGTAGTTCTTACTAGTTCTTTAATGAACTACAGCTATAAATTGTGTGCTCACCCTGGGGGCACTGGTAGCTATGCCATGAAAGCATCTCATGTTATATCAAGAAATTGCATTGTAATTTTTTTATTTATACATTTTCTTTTTATTTTAAGCACTTTTCTCTTTGATAGCTGTGGCTTTTATAGACAAATCAGCTACTGTTTTCAGCATTCCTGGGAGAAAGTAAAGAGAAAGAGCAAAAGAAAGTAGCAAAGAAGAGAAGAGAGCAGAGATTAAGACTTTGTGTGGCACTTTTTAATATGGAGAAGTTTGAAAATAGATTAAGAATTTAAGACTTAACGCCATTCTGTTTATATATATTAAACATCCCAAAACCCATACAGATATATTAATATAACGATTGAATTGGTCTAAATGATCAAAATGAACAGTAAACAAGCTTAGGAACTGAACTTGACTCAACTTATCTTACACTTATGCGCAATTCCCAATACAATGTTTAAGATATACACTATAGTAAACTCAATTCCCAGTAATATATATATGATATAACGTATAGTAAATCTTCCTCTATTATAGTATAGCGCATACAACTTTCGTTGTGCCTCCATGCACATCTCAACGAAAGTAGCAAAGAGAAGAGTAGAGGAAAGAGACTGAGACTTTGTGTGGCACCTTTTTATATGGAGAAGTTTGAAAATAGATTAAGAATTTAACGTATCGCAGACTAAACTCGCTATTGCTTATATATATTACAGATATAATCCCTATAGCCATGAAGATTTAAATATAATCAATTGAATTGCAAGAATTTATCAAAAAGAAGCTTAGGAATTCGAACTTAACTCAACTTATCTTACACTTAAACTCAATTCCCAATACTATGTCTAAGATTTACACTATAGTAAACTTTTCTCACATTTTAACTCAATTCTCAGTAATAAATATAAGTAATATATATATATGTATATATATATAAAATATTCCCTATAGTAAACCTTCCGCTATAATCTTATAGTGCATACAACTTTCGTTGTGCCTTCATCCACATCTCTTTGCCTGCTGTTTTTGTTGTTATTGTGCCTTGTTGATTTCTTATGGCCGATAGTAAGTTTTATTTATTTGCGCATTCGTCTAAGTATTCACGACAGACTGCTCGCTTCTCCAGTCTCTTCCTGTCTCCCTGTCCTCTCCCTGTCTCTTTCTCTAATCCTTTGTTATGGTCATGCAAATGACATGCGAGAGGAAGTGCGGCGTGGGTTGGGGGGCAAATCATCTGGGAATCATAACTCCAGTTAGTTGCTCGTTTTTATTGCCAGCGCCCCCGCTCGATGACATCTCTCTGTCTCCCTTCTTCTTCTCTCTTTCTCTCTCTCTCTCTCTTTCTTGCTCACTCTAGCTGTGGACAAACATAAATATTGCTATTTTATTTCGGTAGCTGGCGTTGGAGTCGACCTCGAAGATGTCGGCAACATTCATTAATCTATAAATTATGCGAATTTTTAATGAGCGCACATTTTGTTCGATTTTTCATGGCAGCCCCCCCTCTCTACTCACTCTACTCACTCTCCTCACTCCTCTCTTCCCTTTGGACGAACTTGTTCTACCTTCTGTTTTAGTTTTAATTGAAAAGCGCTTACGTTCGTAAACTCTAGCTTGTAATGGCCTCCCAGTTGCCAGTTGACTTCGTCTCTTTGGCTGTTTAGCTGATAAGTCGGCGTTCCAATTACATGAGTTTAGCCACAGTCTCTGGCTGGCACAGCCACTTGGGTGGGTTCCCAGCAGCAGTTAATGAAGCCGGACTGCGCGACTGCGGGACGGTTCACATAAATAGAAATATAATATAAATACATCTACATACATATTTCAAGCAATGTATTTGTATATTCAAAATCGTTCGACGTTTCTTTTTCTTTGATCTTTGTCGACGACTGTCGTCGCTTAGTTTCGTTTTGGAAGAAGCGGCGGCCAATAAAAGCGCCGTAAAATACTAATTGACTCCAGCTGAGGATTAATTCTAGCGGTGAATTTATGTTACACAACAGCCAAATTAAATATTTACTTGGTTTTATGCGAAATTTATTGAAATCTCAATTCACAAATGTTTCACCTGTCTCTGTCTCTCTCTACCTCTTACTGTCCTCTCTATCTGTTTGTCTGTTTGTCTGTCTCTCACTCACTTATGGCAAGTTTTTAAAGCTGTGTGGACTCTTTTGATCGCACTCTGATCGATTCATTCACAGTGTACAAATTATGCATAATTTCCACGGCATTTAGTCTGTGATTCGTTTGAAACCAGCGCTGCCTCAGAAGTTCGTTGAACTGTACTAAGCATCTGTACTAAGTATGCCCATTTCTATGCCTACACAGCAAGAATGAATGTGTTTAATCTTTAACTCTCCCTCCAACCTTTTTTCATATTTTTTTTGGGCTCACACGGTGGCTGCAGGCAACTTTAGCAATGCAAATTCGGCTGCAACCTGCGTGTGTTTGCACATTATCCTTATAGGAGCAGAGATCTTCTTCCTCAGCCTCAGCCTCAACCTCATATGCATACTGAGATAGAGAGAGGGATATAGAGAGGAGAGAAGAGCAGTCTTGTGGCCCCACCTCGTCATCAATAGTCAATAGGCAACGGCGGCATCAATCTACGCTCCTTGCTCGCTCGTCTTGTCGTCGTCGTCGTCGTCGTCGTCGTCATCTTCGTCTTCGTCTTCTTCTCGAGAACTGTAGACCCCTTCATCACGGCCAAACAAGCCTTTTTGCATGTACTTCTTCCTCCATCCTCGACTCGGTTGTCGCTGTCGTCGTCGCATCGTCGTCGTCGTCGTCGTTGTCGCTGTTGTCGTTGTTCGTACGTTCGTTCGTTCCTTCCTTTTGTTGCTGTTGTCGCCATTACGAGTCGCAGTATCTGATGTTTGCTATCTATGCTCCTGCTGTGCCTTCCGCTTAAGTCTCAATGTCGCTGTCGTCGCCCAAGCCGAGCTGGGGACCTCGAGGCTGGACCTGAGGCTGAGATCTGAGGCTGAGACCTGAAACTGCCTGCCTCCTTCTCTGGGTGCAACCGTAGCACGCATGTTGTAAACTGATTTCCCATATTTACTGACAACTAGACAAATTTCAGGCATAAGTCATGCCTCGTCTCCAAGCTCCAGCTACAGCTCCAGCTTAGACTTTGGCTCAGGCGCAGGCTCAAGCTCAAGCCAGAGGTTGCATCTCTCGCCAACTGTGTATGTGGCTCAGGCTCAGGCTTGCAGTGGCTCGGAATTTGCATAAGTTCGCGCATTATGTCCAAAAGTCGCATTTGTTCTTGGTATTCTCGCATAGCTCTCATAGAGCCACCTCTCTTTGCTACGCTGCCTGCAGCAGAAGCAGCAGCAGAGGCAGAGTCAGAGGCAGCGGCACCACCAAGCACTCTGCATAAATTATAGACACGCATTAAACAACAGTTTGTTAAGCATTCCGTGAAATTGCGCTTGTTGCAATTTGTTGGCTCATTTAGTGAAAGAGAGAGTTGCATTTAACAGGCCAACTAACTAGCCAGCCATGCATACACTGAGAGAAACAGTTGACGAGGTAGAGGCAGGAGTAACTCAAGTTTATGCCAAGCAAGAGCGTACACATTTTAACAGGTGCATCAATCAAGAGTCCCAACAAAGTCTGTCTCTTTACAAAGTCTTATCTCAAGACTTATTTATATATTATTATATCTAGTTATTTTAATCAAGACTTTATTCATCTTTCTGCTCAGTGTATGCCGCACTGCTTATTGATTTCTCTGTGAGAGAGCACTCATAAATTCACTGGCTTGCGCAATTTCTCATCATTTAGGCAGGCCGAGCGCTTTGTCTGCCATTAAATTTCCATTAATTGAGCTACAACGCAGCCGAACAGCTTCATTAAGTACAGCCACAGCCTCAGCCACAGTCTAATCCGATGAGATCCGAAAATGTGTATCAAAAACATTTTCCAGCTCATATTCTAATCAGCGGGAGCCGCCCGCTGCTTGCCTCCTTTCACACAGACAGCGAACAAACAACGAGAGACAGTCAACAACTTTGGTAATTAAGCTACACAATGTCATTGTCTGTTTGTAGACTGTGTGTGTGTGTGTGTGTGTGTGTGTGAACAGTAAAGACAGTCTGGAGTGTGTGTGCTCCCAATGTCCGCTGCTAACTTCCAAACTGACTCGTCGCATATTAAATTTCATTGATGATCTATGTTTGCCTAGAGTTGCATTTAATTTTTCATCGCTACGGGAGATTTTCACACATTTTGCTGCTGCAGCTGCTGCTGCGTCTGCTCTGTCTCACATGGCGTATGATTAATGGGCAGAAATTTAATTGAGTTATTGTTGCACCGTTGGCGACGGTATTAACCCAGCGACCTTGTCGCCAACAAACCACATAATCCCCCTTTGAGAACTCATAGAAGTAAACCAAAATAATGCACAATGGAGAGATACCCTGTGCACTTTATACCCTTTAGTTCTCATGGCATGCCTTTGCAAACTTTGATAAAGATGCAATCAGGCAAAGCTGCTGCAACTGGCAGAACTTACGAGCAACTTAACCCCAACTCAAGCAGACATTTATCAGGTTTCGGCTCGCATTGGCATCGCCTTGGCTAGTTCTACATAAATTTTAATCAAATTAAAAAAAGCCACGCACTGCCGTGGTGCAAATAAATTGAATCTTCCTCTCTCCCTATCTCTCTCTCTCTGGCAAAGAAGTGCGCATAAGTAAGGATTACCCGCGGTTCCACTGGCAAGCTGCGGCAACTGCTGCTGCGGCAACAATGCTGCATAATTTTCAGTTTTTGACCTCTCAATCCACAGTGCAGGCAACGAGGGCAACCATGGGCCAAAGTGGTTTAAAAATGCCAAAGTAGAGGAGTGTATCATGTGCTGATTGCTGTGGGGAGACTATAGCAACCTGACTAAACTGAATTCCCTTTCTAAGGTAAAACTTTTCATAGAATTTTGTGCAACATTGTTGGCTTCGCTGCCCATAGTGCGCGCTAGGCAGGCAAAGTCGTGTTGTAGCTACTCGTCAGCGCTCCAGTTCAGAGTTGCACTTGGTCAGCCTCTCTCTCTCTCTCACCTCCCTCTCTCTCTCTCTCTGTCTCTCACTCGGCTCGTTGGTCAATTCAAATTAATCAGAATTAGGCAATTACAGAAATTACAAAAATTACAACGTAATTTTGCTGGAGCTCTTCACTCTTTAAAAGCTTTTGAAAAATTGCGCATGCGTATTGGGAGCGAGCTCACTTAACCCCCCAATGCCCCAATGCCCAACTCAGCTCCGCCCCTTCCCCCTCCCACTGCCTAGCCTCTCTACATCTACCTCTTTGCCTTGGGGGTCCTCCCTCGACCAATCCGCAGCTTGTTTGTGGTTGCTGCTGGAGCTCAGGAATTTTTGCCAAGTCAGTCCCGAGTTGAGAGAGAAATCGGCAACTTCTGCCCAGTTTTAGTAGAACAGGCAAACACAGTGGTGTGTGTGTGTGTTGCCTGTGTGTCTGTGTGTGTGCCTGTGTGCGTGTATTGTCTGCGCATCTTGTCGACAACAATTTGTAACGGCAAATTCAATTTTCGGCAACGTCAGTAGCCATCAAAGGCCGCTAATTGGTTACGTCAGTTCATAAAGATGCATAATCATGTACTGTGTGTGTTTCAGTAGCGTTTTTGTGCCACTGTACACGGAGACTTGCTTGACCCTTCCTGCTGGCCACGCCCTTTTGTTTGTTATTGCCATTATCCATGTACATGTTATGCTGTCACTGTCACTTTGCCTACAAAGTCGTTAGCATTCTTCCGGACTTAAGTGAAGAACATTGAAAAGACTTGGAAGAGAGGACTCACTGAGGCAGAGATGGAGAAAGGTTCTGGGAAGAGGCCTATAAATAGAAACATTTATTTGGTATTGACAGAAGATGAGGCAGGAGCAGCTAAGGAAAGAGACACAAGTCAGACAAAAGTTGCACAAAAAGAAAGTAGAAGGTCATTAAAGAATGAAGAAGATTCATTTCTACTAAAGCAGCAAATGTATTCATTTTAAACTCATTTACACTGTGCAACAGCTCATGTCAAACACTTTGCTTGATTGATCGCAGCACATTGCCTTGATTTGAATACCTGTCACAAGTGAGAGAGACAGAGACAGAGAGACAGAGACATGACAGACTCGTCAACAGCTCAATCGCTGCTTATCAACTACAGCTGGCAACGGGCTACTGTTTGGTGGCTATCAGGCTCTGCTCAATGCGCCTCACTTAACGTATCTGCAAATCTCTAAATTGCCACAAATTAACAGATAATTCGACGCAGAGTTGCAGACTTGCAAATCGACAACAACGTGAGAGAAAGAGAGACGTACAAACAACAGCAAACAAACAACAACAACAACGACAGCAACGACAAGCGACTGCTAAACAGATTCCGTTTGACTCCGGCGCGCAAAGGCGACGCTAATAGATACTTTGCGTGCTCACACTTACGGGCAACTCCAACTCCAACTGCAACTGCAACTGCCACAGCTCCAACTTGAGCCAAGTTGAGCTGCAAGCGAGTGCAGCTACACTGCGAGAAAATACCTGAACATTTATGCTCTGCAAATACCAAACAATTCATGCCTTCTTTGCCTGGGCAGACACACACAATGCTCAAAATGTGTCAATTACAAATCAAACAAGACAGAAAGGCTGCCTTCAGCATGCCGAAGATTCTACACCCTGGCAGGTTCTTCTCTGCTCCTGATTGCTCCTATAGTGGTTATATATAAAGGTAAGGAACTGTATCAGTTGTGTATATATATATATTCAATATTATGTGTCAGTTTGATTGGCACTGATAAATCAAGTTACTTCTTTAATCAAAACTGCTCTTCATACAAAAACCTTTATCTCTGCTGATTGTTCCTATGCCAGCTATATGTTAAAGTGATCAGCAATAAGATGTATCTGTTACCAACTTGTATCTCTAACAAAGAGAGACTCTAACACACGGTAAACGGACAGACGGACAGAATTATTAGACTCCTGTTCATCATAATTCAGAATATATATTCTTTATTGTATCTCTTACTTGTATCTGCTCGGTATCTATCGCCAACTTCTGGCCATAATTAATATACTCTCTGCAAGCGTAGACCGAGTTTTTCTCAGTGTGCACAAGAGGGGCACAGAGGCAGAGGCAGAGCGAGAAGACTGAGACTGAGACAGAGCGAGTTGTGTGTGTTGCACAATAGCCAAATCCAATTTTCGAATTCCCACATGCGTTCATTATCGGACTCGGACGCAGACTCGGACTTGTAGTCGAGCTCGAACTCGCACTCGAACACATAGTTACACACAGACACAGACACACACTCTCTCACAAACACACACACACACACACACACTCACACTCACACTCTCACACACACACACTGTTGCAGCGGGTGCGCGCGTGCGCATAACTCATTTCGCACTTTGTCCATTTCATAAGACCAATTAAAGCGCCTGCGAGCAAACTTGGATTGGGCACTGCCAACTACAGATGCAGGCCTCTGACTGTGGCTGCCTCTCTCAGTCGACTACACTGTGTCCACTGTGGACTTGGGGGCACCGTGGGGCGCCTTTAGCTGCTGCCGCTGCTGCTGCGACAATTTTCCACTGCGTTGCGAGTGGCGAAGCGACGCGTCGGATTAAGTGGGAAATTTGACAAATGCGCTGAGATTGGCTTCCAGACTCTTCGGACTCGCTGATAATCACCTGTGTGTGTGTGCACAGCCCCCTCCACCCCGTCCCCTCGCAGTCCTCTCGTCAACTGCAGCCTGTTCACGTCTGCCAGGCAACATTGCGGAAACATACAAATTTGCGCATTTGTCCAAAGCAGCGTGAACATTTGCACAATCAACGAGGCAGCGGGGCAACGATTCGCAGCGATCCGCATCCGATCATCTCCACAGCAACAACAGCAGCAGCAGAGGCAGTCATAAGCGGGCGCCTGAAAGGGTGCTCAAGTGACCCAGCAGGAATGTTTCCCTTGCCCCAAGACAAGACAAAGCCAAGACTTCTCAATCAGGTTCTGCTCTCTTCATGGTCCAACTGGGTGACTTGGCTCGTTTCGTTTCGTTTCGTTTCGTTTTCAATGCGCTGCCGACCACGAAATTATGTCAATAACTGAGGTCATATGCATAAATTCTGGTGGTGCTGCTGCTGCCGTCGTGTCTCGCCTGCCACGCAGACCCACAGACCCATAGAGAACGAGAACGAGAACGAGAACGAGAGAGTCGGAGGCAAGTCGAGTGGCTGCAGCATGTTTAACTGCATACTAAATGCAGCTACCCAACCCCCTCCTTCACCCACCAGCCTCCCCCTCCTTGGCTTATAGCTAGCCTTAGCTCCAACTGTTGGTGCTTTTCATTAAGAATTAAGTCGAACGGCAGCTCTCGACTCGTTTGGCAAGTGCACGTGGCTCGTGTTTGTTGTCGACTCTCTGCTGCTTGCACCGCCCTTCTTCCCACGCCCCCTTTCCCCCCCTACTCTGCTACAGCAGACACCTTGCAGCGTGGCTAATAAAACGATATTTTATTGCTTTTTGGCGGCTCATCATGGCTAAAATGGGACTCGAAATGCTAATGGAAAGACAAACGGAGGATGGCAAAGGCAAACCATAAGACTAGAGGGACTAGTAGGCAGTAGAGGAAGGGAGGGAGGGCAGTGTACCCACAAGTCGCTTACGCATTCATTGCCAAAAGATTAAATGATGATTGACAGCCTCGTTTCGTTGCCTGTGGGAGGAGTCAGAGCCACAACGGCAGCCTAGTTAAAACGAAATTGCACACAACTCTGGACTTGTGCAGGTTCTGACCTAGTAATTGGATGTGAGGAGCATGCACAGCCAGACAGACAGAGAGGACAGACAAGGCAGACAGACAGACGGGACAGAGAGACCAATAGACAAGATAGAACCCGCAGCACAGGCCACAGAGAGAGGGTGGGCGGGGGCAACTAGCGAAACTAGCCCAAAACACGATTAACCCACATCTTGGACGACGCCATCATAAATTATTATGCAGCCGAGGTAGTTTGCTGGGACAGCAGCAGCAGCAGCAGCAGCAGCTGGGGCACATCGAGAGAGGCATGTCGCGTATTTTTTTTTCGGTCATTTCCAGCTACGATTCGCGTACAAGTTGCAGCGGCACGAACATGACTTTCTAGCGGATTTCTTTGCATGCGCCTGGCGCGCTTTTGTTGTCGCTCCCCCTGGCAGCTGTCCCTCTTCGATACCCTGCTCTGCAAGCTAGAGGATGCCTGTATAGGATGTGAGGCGGGCGGGCAAAGCACATAGAGAACATGCTACGAAGATATCCTGTATGTAGATTTGCTGGAAGTAGTGGAGACTCTGTAGAGCAGCTAGAAAAGAGCTGAAATGTCTGCCATGTGAAGTGATTAAGTAATGCAGGGTATACGCAAGTTTTTACCCTGTAAAGATACCCTGCAAAAGTCAGATTTCCAAGGCAGTATAGAATATGCAGAGCTAAGTTGAGTTCAGTTAGTGCAGGGTGTATGCCAGTCTGGCTAGAGGATGCCTGAAAACAATTGAGTATGCAGAAAAGACATATAGTGACCATTCTACTAACAACCCTGTAGAAATGATGGCGCAAAAAGTACTGCAGGGTATATGCTAGTCGGACTGTAAATGTTGAGACAGGCAGGAAAGCCGCATAGCGACCATGCTGACAAAATACCCTATAGATATTGTTGAAGAAGTATAGGCAATACAAAACATCCTTTCCCCAATGAATAAACATGTGAAGGGTATATTTTAGCCTTGCGTAACTACTACAGGGTATATGCTAGTCTGTCAAACCCGCTGCTCTATGCTTTTTAACATGCTGTTTGCTGTTTGCTTCTCCCGCTTCTCTACATTTAATTATTTTGTTTAAAAAGTTTTGACACCGCGACGCGCATACAGATTTACAGGCTGGAACAGGCAGATGAAGTTGGAGTCGGAGCTGGAGCTGAAGCTGGAGCTGGGCAGCGTGTGGAGCTGGGCGCTGCGTCTGCCCGCTTCAAGACTGACAGCCTCGGCCAGCGGCAATGGCAACGGCGTGTGTGTTGCTGTTTGGACTGTTGCAATAGTCAAAAAAAAAGTTTTTGCCATTCAATTTGAGTTGCGGCTTGTCGGAGATTGGATGGCTCCGCCAAACTGATGGCCTCCCTGGCTCCTCGTTAGTTTTTTTTTACTGTTTCTGCTGTTGTTGCTGTTTCGCTGTCATAGTTGCTATTTCTGTTATTGTTGCTGTTGTTGTTGTTGTTAGCCAAAGTGTATCTAGATGAAGGCGCGACAATTGGCATGCATTAAGTTGTTGCAGCATTTTGTGGCAGCGTGTGAAGTACAACGTTGGATTAATTTAAGAGCAAGATCCGACAATCTGACAATGGACCATTCTCGACTCGCGACTCGGCAATGCATTGCAGTTGTTTCCCCTCGGCATTTGCGGCATTTGCAACACACTTTCCGTCAATTGTTTATGTCGGGGTTAAGGGGTTGAGGTCGTCGATAGATCTGAGGCGCTTTGAAGGCTCACATTGATCTTCTAATTGATCTATGAGCTGTGAAAAGAGACCAAGAACTGCATAACATAACTGAATTATAAGCAGAGCTATCTGCACTTTCGACACTCCTTAAATTGCCAACAAACTGATAATGAGTAAGGATCTCTATTCCTAAGAATTTCATATGCTTTCCATGTTTTCTATGTTATAATCTTTCCAGTGCAGAAAGATTCTACGCTGGACTTTTAAAAACCATCAGATTTTTAGTTGCTAAGACATTTTATGATTGGTTTAGACCCTACACCTAATTCGTATAGGGTTTCTGTCCATTTTATATATTCTTATCTCTTTTCAAGATTTCAAGATTTCATCATGAACTTTCAACACTCCCAGTTTCATAAAATATTAAGAAAATTAATGAGATTTTAATTAATTGTTGTTTTTTCAAGCGCCTCCCTTGTGAATCCCCTGCAAAGTTCCCTCCTCACCGCTTAAAGAACTAAGCGCAAACAACCTGTTACTATGGCAACTATTCATAACTACTTTATCTGTAATCAAAGTATTCAACTGATTTGCATGCGGGATCTGCAGTTGAAGTTGTGCAATTGCAATTTGACAGCCAATTTGACAACTTTACTTGAGGTGTGTGTGTGTGTGTGTGTAGTGGGAGAGGTGAAGTGGACTTAGGTGAGTTGAATTGAGAAGATAAGTCGAGGGGAAACTGAATAATAAAAAAAAACGTTCAACTAAAACCGTCGGCAATTTTTAATTTTCGAGTTGAGCAAACAACAAAAACAAAAAACAGAAACAAATTGAATTCGACGCATTCCATGGTTAATCAAGTGGCCCGCTCTGAGTTGCAAACTGTGGAGCTGTGGAGCTGGCAGGCCAAGTGGCAACCCCGCCGTCGTCTGCACTGGAATTTTAATTGCAATGGAAATCGAAATCGCCGCCAAACGCTGCCACATTCGATGCCGACCGAGCACACACCTGTCGATGGTCATCGGCTTCAGCTTTAGCTTCGTCGGGGGCAGCAAATGCCACCGGTTATCCCCAGTTGCCTCTAGCACTAGTTCCGAGTGGTTCCAAGTGCTTGTACCAAGTGCCTAAATGCCTTCAAGTGCTTTGATTCGCTGCGCTGGTTTACTTTCTGATTCGCTCTTGCTTTTTGGTATTTTGGTCTTTTGGTCTTATGGTTTCTGGTTTCTCTCCAAGTCAAGTCAAATCGAGTCAAAAAGTTAATTACAATTTCAAGAATATCGTGCACTTTTGACACCACTGGGAACGTGACAATATGAGTGGGACGACTTCCTCAGTCGGAGCTGGAACTGGAACTGGAATTGGCAGTTCAATGTCGGAACTTTGCACTGTAACTCACTGACTCTCACAGAGTTGCCCCTTTTGCTCCTGTGCTCATTAAATTTTCTTCTGCTCCGCATATTTGCCGAACTAGAGATGGTCACGGATTATCGATAGTTAACAAGGTAAAGCGATAGTTTATCTTGCTCTTATCTTCATTTGAACATTAAAACATGTCTCTGCTTTTGATTATTATCGAAACTACAGCTGGTACCGATCTCTATGAGTGGTTAGCAAGACAAAACGACACACAATCAAGTGTGTTGAACATTAAAACCTTCCCTTGCTCCGATTATTTTAAAACTAGGGGTGGTATGCACGAAATGGGACGACAACTATCGATAGCTAGAAAGCTAGACGATAGCTTGATAACTCTCAAGTATGTCGAACATTATAACCTGCTTCTACTCTGCATATTTTCCAAACTAGAGATGAAACACAAAAATGAAACAACAACTTTCGATACTTAAGAAGACTTCCACTTATCATGACTCTGCGGTATTTAGGTTTATATTTGTTTAACTAGAGATGGCACGATAACTTTCGATAGTTAACAAGACTCCCACTCATCAAGAATCTCCTGTATTTAGATTTCTCTTTAATAAGTAACTCAGCTAATATTTACCTAACTAGAGATGGCACTATAACTATCGATAATTAACGAGACTCGCTCTAATCATAACTCTCTGGTATGTCGTTTTCAACTTTGATAGACTTGTTACTCTCGTGCTTGTTACTTTCTTCCATATTTTCCCGGCAATTTACGTTCCTAGGCCAGACAAGCACGACGCCGGCATTTAATGACGGCTTCGCTGGGGCTCCACTAACCAAATAGTAGGAAATTTGAAAATCATCGAGTCAGCGGACGACGCCAGCGGTCAGTGGGTTAATTGTGCACAGTAATCACTCGCTACAGATGCTGCTAGATTAAAAAGATCGCAGGGCGCCCAATTAATCATGCCCTCTGACTTTGTGGTGGTGGTTGCTTGTGTACGAAAAGTTGGCGAAAGTTATCTTTGATATTATCTTTACTTGTTCCCTTGTTCCCTCGGCCACCTCCAACTCCACCTTTGCCCAGGGCGACCCCAGGTGGCCGTCACTTTCACGCATTCCCATTCGTATGGCAGACGAAGATTTGCTTCGACTGATCCATCAGCATGTTCAGCATCAGCATCGGCATCCAAATGCCCCATCAATCAACCTTTTAGGCAGAGGAAGAAGAAGAAGAAGCAGTTGCAAATCTCCGTCACTCTGACTTGGCTACTGTGCTCCGCATGGCGGCAATCAACGCGTCAAACGCGGCCAGGAAGCTGACACTGTACAGTAAACAGACGTACGTTCCACACTCCACTCCACTTCACTCCTCCCTCCTCCTCGTTCCACCTTCCACAAACAGTTAGACAATCCGTTTGCTGATTTGGCTTGCAGCAACGTGTGTGAAATCTTGAGCAGAGCATCCAACAACAACAACAAAACGTTTTTGACAGCTGCCTACCAACTGAGTCCACACAGAATCCACAGTGGAAGCTGTTGAGGAGGGGAGAGTAAGAGTGTAAGAGAGTAGGCAACCCTATTAGCTGCACGCTAATTTATTCTAGCAAATAGAAGAAAGAGAGACAGAGAGAGGGGGGAAGAGAGAGAGCGTGTACAAGAGAGACCACTCGGCGCCAGAGCAGCAGCAGCAGCAGCTGAGCAGCAGCTCATGCAAATTGTGAAAACTTGCAATTGCTTGAAAATTTCTGCATCGACTTGTTGCATCTTGTCGTGATGAACAAATGTGCCTTGACCTTGACAGCAGTCAGCAGTAATAATGGGAGAGAACAATAATAACAATGAAGAAAAGAGCGCAAGCGCAACTCACATTCATCCCGCGCTCTCTCGCTGTGAAGACGGGGTGCAGGGGCAGCAACGTGCAGAAATTGCATTGCATGGTAATTGAACAAATGATTAAAGTCTTAAACAATTACAATTAAAATACAAATAGTTATTTATTTAATGTTGAAGCACTATCACTATTCATTTAGCACACACACACACGAACTTTGCGAGAGTTAAATACGCGTCACAGCACTTTGGCTGCTCCGTTCAAACTGACATTTGTGAGAGCAATCGCATGTTCTGGAATGTTCTCTCTGATAAATTAGAGTTCTTCCTTCGCCTTTTACAGTGCGTACGTGACAAACTCAATGCGCAGTTTTGGCAATTGCGTCGACCTTGGCACAGAAAACAATAACAATGCGCCAATAATGCTCTCATTTGCTTTCTCTTGATCCACTTGAGCACTGCATTGCCTGCAGAAGCTTTGAGCTCCCCACAGTAACAAATATGTGGCGCAGCGCAGCACAGCAGTTCTTGCTCTCTCAGTGTGCTCTCTCTTCCCTCAGACGGATTGCTCGCTGCAACTTCTTCTCCCTTCTGTCTAGTTCTCAGCACTCGCTTTGTTGTTGTTTTTGATTATGCTTTGCACTCCTTGCTGAAGTATCAGGACTTCCTCTCGCAACAACAAATGCCTAGTGCAACTTTTGCTCTCTCCGCGTGCTCTCTCTATTCCTCTGGTAAGCATTATACTAATAGAAATCAAATTCGATCCACTGCATTTTGTTCTTGCTTTTGATTAATGAAAAAACCGCGCTCTCGTTTATTCGCACCCGCCGTTTGAGCACTGCATTACCTGCAGCAGTTTGAGTAATAAGGAGTGCGTAGCTCAACTGCTCTTCCTTAACACACTCTCACAGTGCGCTCTCTTGGTGCTGTCTCTGTTCCCCTCGTACGCATACTAATTGCTCTTATTCCTAATTGGAGTGCATTTCTATGCACTACGCTTTGTTGTTGTTATTCAATTGCAATTTGTCACTCTCTCTCTCTCTTCTTTGCGCTGACGCAATTGCATTTGCAAATGCAAATCTCATTCGCTTGGACACTTTCACTCAGTACAGCTCTAATCTGAGTCTAATACCAACAGCAACAACAAACAACAACAACAACAACAACAACAATTGCTCGCTCATTCTCGCCTTTCACACTTTCGGTTTTAATTGCGTCCCGAAAATGAAACGGGAAGGAAAAAGCCGCACAAGCAAAGGTAAAGTGCGACAGAGACGGCGACGGCGACGGCAAAGCTGCTCTGCGGGCCGCTGGCGACGGCGCAATCATTTGCATAAAACAAACAACAATTTTTCGCGTGCAGAGTTGCCAGAGTGTATGAGAGTGTCCATGTGTCTGTGTGTGTGTGAGAGAGAGTGTAAGTGTGTGAATTGCCTGTGCGAATGTGGCCCGCAGCGACGAATGCAAAACGATTCGACACACACGAGCTGCGCAGTCGCAGTCGCCGTCGACCCACGCTGAGAAGGGTGACAGAACGAGAGAGAGCGAGAGATAGAGAGGGAGAGAGAGGCTGGCAGGGCCAAAAGCGTCACATCAAACATGCATCAATTGATACACACACATGTACACTCTCTCTCTCACATACACACACACATACAGAGATCAACATTTGTACATTTCCAATTTGAAAATGTTCATTGGAAACCAAAATGGAGGCGCGCTGCCCGCAGTCGCCGTCGCAGCGAGCGTAGGCTCCAGGCAGGTGCGGTTTGTCGTGGCGCGTTGAAAAGGAAATTTCTCATCTGGCTAACAAATGGTCCGAGTGGACCGAGTGGATCGAATGGAGTTGTAGCCCAGGCCGAAAACAGCAAGCAGCAACAACACACAATAAGTAAATACAACAACAACAACAGCAACAATAATACACACATATAAATAAGTTGTGGAGAGGGAGAAAAAGAAGGCTATCGCTATCGCTGCTGGCCAATCTGCATGCCTCATGCCTCATGCAGCAAGCAACAAGCAACATGTGCGCCAACTGCTGCCTGCCTGCGTTAGTGTGTGTGTGTGTGTAACACGGACAATGACAACAATGAACAAATCATGAGCACTTTGCATTTGCTGCCCTCTCCCTCTCTCCTCTCCATCTCCCTTGCACTTGTAACTAGGCATGCCACACAAAAGGCTAAGGAGAGCTTAGTGATGGTTGCGTGCCTAAACGATGACACGAGCACGACAGCAAGAGTGACATTCAATGCAGGCAAGGAGTATCGATTGATATTAGAAGTTGTCAATTACTATCGAACAGGCATCGATAGGTATTGATAGTCCTACTTAAGGGTGATTTTTTAGCTATTATCTTTTTGGCAACACTCGTTTAAACAGCTGACGCACGTTTCGTGTTTTGTAACACTGTTAAACATCTCCAGTTTGGTCTATAATTTAACCACGAATCGTCTTACAAACGAACAACGCTTGCAAATTAATGAATTTCATTATTAAAATGCGTGTTCTGTTAAGAAAGTTCATCGCGCGCTGCTTCTTTTATTTTATGGTCAATTTAATCGATCCACTGAAGCGGCTATTCGGGCTATTGTGACTAAATGTCTGATTTCTATACAGACAAGCCCGCTTCAATTGACTTATTGAAGGACAACATTGAAGCATTTATTTGTGAGATAGCACCCCAAATGTTGGCAGGAGTATGCCAAAATTGGACTAAGCGGATGTAGCATTTGAGGCGCAGTCATGGTCAACATTTGCATGAAATAATCTTCAAACATTCAATTAAATGCACCGTACTATCGATTCAAATAAACATTTCATGCATTTCTTTGAATTTTGTGTTTTTTTTTTTTTGATAAACTTTCCTAAAGCTCTTAAAAAATCAGCCTTTATAACTAGTAAAATAGGCAGACACAATACACAGGCATCTCTAGCAAGTGCATAACATTGTACAATATTTATAGCTGACATTCAGCATCGATGCATACTATAGTATGCAAGCAGCATCGATATATATTGTTTATAACCGTGCATAGATGAGATTGTCAATTTATATTCCATCACAGCTCGTGTCACGAACGGAAGAAGCACGATATTGATAGCTGCCATGCTGTGTGAATTGTCTTGACAATCAAGAACTTTAGTTATGCCTTGAACATATCGTTCAGCTTTAGTAAACTGTTGAAATGTTTTCTTTCTTGCGTCACACCAAGCACACACTCTACTAAAGTGTACTATTTAATATTCCCCAAAGGCTAACAATATGTATCGCTTGTAGTCACTACTTAATTTAATCATTAATTTATCCCCCTTGTCGCCTCGTGTCACGCACACATCTCTAGCAGCTCGTTTACTTAGCATATGTCTCGCGTACGTACGCTCGTAAGCCGCAACTAAATGGCATTTTTAGCTTTTGACATTTCACGCGTGCAGTCGCCGTCGCAGTCGCCTTCTATCGCGTCCTACACGTCGTATGCGTGATGTGATAATTTCTGTCATGCCGCCGCCGCTGCAGCTGACCCGAGAGTCGGCAACTCGACTCGAGCCATGGCAACTCTCGACTCTAGTGCCAGGCGGCACTTGAAAGCGAGCTCCCCTTGCTACACCTTTCCCCTCCATCTCCCCTCCTTCTCCACTTCTCTCTCTCCTTGGTCCGCTTCTAATGCCACACATTGATTCGGCGACTAATTCACGACAATTTGCGCCGATCGTCGATTGCCGTTTGCCGATTGTCGATTACTGATTGCAGTTAAGTTTAGCTGCATTCCCGGACTCGCTCCCGCTCCTCACAGTCCCCCACAATCCGCACAGTCCCGATTGCAATTCCCGTTGCCCGCTTTAATGTTCACTTCCTCCCGCAAATGCGACGCCGGCGATCAAACGTGCCATCTCAGCCTCTTTAGGCGCACAAATGCATTTTTAATTACATTGGCGAACATTTGCGCGTTGCCAGCTGCCAGCGTTGCCAGACCTGCCTCTGCCCCTGCCACTGCCACTGCCACTGTATCTGCCCACAGGGAGGAGCAAAGCGTTTGCTATGATACGGAATTGGTAACAATAGCAGAGCTTGACTTGTTACAACAGGGAAGGAGTTGAGAGTGCTAAGGAAAGTATGAGGGGGTATAGAACACATTGTGCGTATGATATAGATATAACTAGCGATACTGCGCAAAAAATATATATACTTTAAGGGGTCTGCCACGCCTCCTTTTGCCAGTTACATACATTCGCACAAGGTTAGAATACTCTTTATTAACAATCATCAATGGTCGAAGGGTATAATCAATGCATATTTAAGCAAGCACGAAAGATACAGTTGATTTGTTAAATGTATTACTTATTTATCTTCAACTTTAGAGTATTTTGTGTTGCATACTTTGAAGGTTTTGGCAAAAGCAATACTATATATTGATCTATTGCTAAATCTTAACCATAATGAACAATCGAGAGAAGGGAAGTTTTCGATATAGAATTATCAATGGAACTCTTTAAGCATTTTACATTCAATTTTTTGTCATTTGTTTATTTATTTATTATCTTCAATATCTTATAGAAAACTTCCTTGCTAGCTAGCAAGAAGATACTATATATAGATATATATGTATGTATTGTGGAGATAATCCATTGATGTTTTAATTATTTATTACACTCTTTTCAATTGATCAATGCTTCCGTTAGGTCTCTTCAATGATAGTCACGCTCTTCCGCTCCTTTTTCGTTATTCAACACTATCCTATCGATAGGGTTTACCATAACTTAATATCTTGCATGTCTGGCAATGAAGCATATTAAACAGATATTATATAAGATATACGATTACAAAGAAATCATCATACAAATAACAACTGAACTCAGTCTTTAAGTCTTAAAATTCTTATAGTAGCTTTTCCAAATGTCGAACTCTTGTTAAACTTTTTCCAAATGAGGGAATTTCTATGTGTCCCTTGCACAATGAAGTTGTAATTCAACGAGAATGTTTCTGATTCATACTAAATTCATTTATGCACTCTTTTACAGGGTGCCTGCACGTCTAGCGCACCCCATAAATGTTGCGCACTGTCTCATTGGCACTGCAACTGCCACTGACGTTGCTCATTTGCCTGATTGTTGTGTTTCCCTGCTGAAGATAGAGTTGGAGCTGCAGTTGGAGCTGCAGTTGGAGCTGCAGTTGGAGCTGCAGTTGGAGCTGGAACTGAGTAATGCCCGGTTAGCTGCGCTGCTGCTGCCACTCAGATTCCATTGGCAAGCCGGGCAGAGATGGCAATGACGACGACGGCAGCTCCATCGAATGTGACCACATATCGATTTCAGGCTGCCCGTTTAGCTGACTCTCCCTCTCCCTCTACTTCCCCCTGCAACTGCACCCTCTTGAGCTGCTGTTGCTGCTACTTCTACCTCCTCCTTCCTGCTCCTGCTGCTGCCTCTGCTGTGTGCGCGTAAATTTTCATGTCTCTGCTTGATTTGCAAGCATTTAACAAAGTCAAAACAATTTTAATGCGCAGACGCGGCAGTTAATTAAAATTGCAACGAGCTGTTGCCCATTTGTTGCTGCCTCAGTTGCTGCCTCAGTTGCTGCCTCAGTTGCTGCTGTTGTGTTGTTGTTGCTGCTGTTGTGTTGTTGCTGCTTTTGGGGCTGCTGCTCAACACTTGTCGAGAGCGCCAGTGCGCGCATCTTCCCATGACTTTTGTGGCTGCCTTTGCTGCCTTTACTTGCCCAATTCAAATTAATTTTAATGCCGTCGGCAGCTTTGGCGCACATTAATTACCCCCCGCTCTAGGAGCTCTCTGCCCCTGCTCACATCTGCATGCCGACTTCAACTGCAGCTCCTGCTCCATCTGTAGCTCCCTTTCCAGTTGCAGCTCCTTCTCCATGTACAGCTCCTTCCCCATGTACAGCTACTTCTCCTTCTCCATCTGCAGCACCTTCTCCTTCTCTAGTTCGGCTTTTGGTTTATAATTCAATAAAATTTGATTAGGCATTAATTTGCCATGGCGACTAATTAATGAGCGCGCTCGGGGGATCGATCTATGCTTCCGCCTTGTAAATGTTGTTCAAGCTAAGCTCCCCTACCTCTTCATCTCCCTCTCTCCCACTCCATCTGCCTCTTTTTCTGTCTCCCCTCTGCTGCTCAGCTTCTTCCTTATTTGGTTTGCAGCTCTCTCTCTCAGTCTCTCTTTCCCTGTCTCTCTCCCTCTCTCTATTCTAATGCCAAATAACTTTAGCTAAAACACATATTAAATGCCGCGTGAAAGGGGTGGCTAGCGGGGCGGGCAATGGGCGTGGCTCACTAGCAACAGCAGCAGCAGAGGCAGCAACAACAACAACAACAATGTAGCACAGTGCGACCTAGTGCTGCCTGCCTGCCTGGCTGGCTGCTGCTGCTGTGGCATAATAGGCCAATTATTGCTGCAATTTGCATTAGAACAGAGTTGCATTGCAGCGTAGAGAAGTTTGGCTGGTAAGCGACTTGTAGATACCCTGTATTTTTCTAATTGTGGCAGTTGCCAGTGCAACTTTTGTGCAGAGTTTTCAATATGTTCTGTCAGCTGTGGCAGAGTTCAGCAGCTGCTTGGCAGCTTGATAGACTCATAAATACCCTGTAGTTAAGAGTATAATTAAGTTTCTTGTCTATCTTATGTTTAAGGAAGTATCAGGCATGTTTTTTCTATTCTGAAACACCTCAGTAGCTGACAGACAAAGTGTCTGACTGGTAGATACCCTGTAGTTTATGATATAAACAAGTTTCAAGTCTACACTTTCTGCAGGGGGTAAAAAATACTTTCTTGCTTGTGTGTACTTTCACAGCGTACACGACTTGCAGATACCATAGGAAATAGCACTTGTTTGCTATAAAAATACCTTGTAAATGTCCCCATGCCTTGCTCCCCTGCTCAAACTCTTCCATAGACAGTTGGAAGTTATCTCTGCACTTATAACCTACCTATACCCCTCGTTCCCACATTTACAGGGTATACAGAACATGTCTCTGTTTGCTGTCCATATGCAGCGATGAGATGAGCTAAGCTGAGCACACTCGCATTATGAGAAGGAAGCTGCGCACAAATTCTTTAGCTCTGTCGCTGTCGCCGTTGCAGTCGCTGCCTCTGCCTCGGCTGACGTCGCTGTCGCTGCGTTGTTATTATGAAACCGTTTAGAGAACGTGTTTGTGAACACCACAGTAATTTGGTTAGATTACCTCGGCTTTGACTGCGACGAGCATATGACGTGGAGAATGCAGATGCCAAGCCAACAGCAGCAGGCGCAGGAGGCAGAGGAAAGATAGACAGAGACAGAGGCAGAGAGAGAAAGAGGGAGAGAGATGCCTGCTGATGGCGCTGCGGACGTTTGCATGAAATTGGCGACTCGCAGATCACATCGAATGTGGGCCAATCTATCACTGGCGGTGCAGCAGCAGCAGCAGCAGCAGCAGCAGAAGAAGAAAGAGCAGCAGCGACAGCAGCTGAGACTCCAACTGAGGCAGCAGCAGCGACAGCGCTAACTGAAGAGGAAGAAGCTGAGCAGCAGTGCACTGAGAAAAATTAATGGAACATGTAAGATGAGGTAAGAATCAGAAAGACCAAAGAAACTTCCCTGGTTCGAACTTATTTTCAGAAATGGAACATAGAAATGATCAACCTGCAAAGGAACCTTCGATATATCAAATATATTTTGGGGTTATTCTATTCAAAAACCTTATTCAGTTAAGTTTGAATCAAATCAACAGTTGACATAAAGGGAGATATTGCGTATGGAGCATTTGAGGCGCAGTCACGGTCAACATTTGCATGAAATAATCTTCAAACATTTAATTATATTGACCGTACTATCGATTCAAATAAAGATTTCATGCATTTCTCTGCAATTTATGTGTTTTTATTTTTTTTAACTTTCCTAAAGCTCTTAAAAAATCACCCTCGATTATAAAGTATAGTGAACATTACAATGTTAGATATCAGTAGAGATGCTATAAGGTTTATCCATCTCACGAATAATTGAATAATGTAGAAATGAAGTTACAATTAGTGTCATAATGTGCTAAAACCTCTCTTGAGCGGACACTCACCGTCGCGACACGTCTATCAACTTTTGCCCAGTCAAAGAAGTTGTCTGGCCAAGAGAAGAATAACTGTTTCATTGTGATACGCTGTCATAAGGATAGGGAAAGTAGCATTCAAATAGATTAGAATAGAATAGAATTGAATAATGAAAGTTCTATTAACCGAACAATTAACATGTTTAACTAGTTAGAATGCTAAAGTCGAGCACACTCCACTGATATATATATATGTTTAGCTTCTTTAAAACAAATGCTTGAAATTGATAACTGGCTGTGAATGGTACGTACGCAACAGGACACTGCACAGGAATCTAAATACGCATACTGTTGAAGAGCAGATCTCATTGCCTTCCAGCAGATACAATAAAAGACTTCTAGCACACCGAAGCAAACTAGCCCGACTTAAAAAAAAGGCACTTTAATAATCTAGTCACGCAAACCACTCTATACATTTATTATAACACTATACATACTTCACAGGAACTCACACTAAAGTAGAAAAAGATAAAACAATTACTAATAAGTATTCTAGGACAAGCAACTACACGCGACACTCATTAAGTTATGGATATAGATTTATATATCTGATGCCTTATGTTAAAATAATAAAATAATATGTTTAGCGTATTTTGTGTTGCATACTTTGTAGGGAGTGTTTTGGAAATCAGTATGTCTTTCAAATAACAACTATGTTAATTGGAATTCTATCAATTTACTGGGACGTGGTTCTCTTTAAAACACCCTAAAACAAACTTGATCTACTTGCAATATTTAGACCGTTTTTCACATCTTTTTCATAGTTCCAGCTCTTTTAGACTCTGAGTTGATGTTGACAAAGTTCACACAGGCAAACAGATATATATATTTACAATATATTCTCTCATCTCTAGATTAACTACCCTTTCTCTAAGTGCACTTATTCCCGTTGTCTCTAACCAAGCGTGTGAATAGAAACGTTAGCGCAGGCACGTTCCCGGCCAGGCCTGATAAAAGTTGATTGCAAATTTATAGAAGAGCTGGAGCTGGAGCTGGAGCTGAAGCTGGGAGCTGGGAGCTGTAGGAGCATAGATTGCCCATAAACCGGCCAACTTGTAGTTGTAGTTGTTCTTCTAGTGCATGTTGTTGTTATCGTTGTTGTAGGTACCACAGAGCCGGGGGCAGAACATGGCTTAAATGCCTAGTTTGATTATGCCAGCGATCTATCTGGACGATCTCTCAGCCTGCGATCTGCCAATCTATTCATCTATTTAGCAGATGTAAGAGACAGGCAGAGAGAGAGGGGGAGGAAGAGAAAGGGGGCGAGAGAGGGGAAAAGAGAGAGAGGAGGAGAGAGCATAGATAAGCTCACTGCGTTAGTTGTCAACACGGCTTCAACTTCCCCAACTGCTCGATCATTCAAAGCAAATTCGTATATCAATTCAATTCCAAATCCCCCAATCTCAATTCCCCTCTTTCCCCTTCTCCCCTGCCTTGCCCTGCCCAATTCCCCATTAGACTTTGCTGCTAATTGAGTTAATTAGCTGCCGCTATGCAAATCGAGCAACAGAAACAGAAACTGGCTCACATTTGTCTAGCGACTTTATGCATTATCGGATACTTTGCGCGGCCAAGTGTCGGCGCAAGTTCGCACATGCATGTGCATGCACTCGCTTGCAAGTACGAGTACTCGTACTCGTATTCACATGACTATTCACTCGCTTGCAAGTACGAGTACTCGTACTCGTATTCACATGACTATTCACAAGGGTATTCACATTGTACATTTGTGCTGGCCCATTATTCTTTCAACTGCGCCGCAAGCAGCTGCAATCTCTGACTGATCTCGATCTACTCTCGTCGAGCTCTTTACGGGCTACATGGGGCTACCCTATGACTAGCAGTATGCTGGGCTGCTTGCACTATGCAGTGGGTTTGGTGACGTTAGAGTGAGAGAGAAAGAGGGGGAAAGAGTGTAAGAGGCAGAGTTATTGGACGCCTAAGAGGGAATAGAAATTGATAAACATGGATAAACAAAGAGATTGGGAGAGAACGAAAGATGTCTAGATATATACACAAAACAAGGGAGAAAGAGGGAAAGAAACTGATACATTATATAATCATATGAGATAATGAGATAATGAAAGGAACTGGAAGAAAGATAACTTGAAAGGTAGTTATGTAAAGGGTGATTTTTTAGCTATTATCTTTTTGGCAACACTGGTTTAAACAGCTGACGCACGTTTCGCGTTTTGTAAGACTGTCAAACATCTTCAGTTCAGTCTATAATTTAACCATGAATCGTCTTACAAACGAACAACGCTGGCAAATTATTGAATTTTATTATCAAAATGCGTGCTCTGTTCATCGCGCGCCTATTCCATTTTATGGTCATATTAATTAAAAAACACAAGGTTCTTACAAGGATTGGGAAGATCTCCTTATATTTTCTCAATTTTATTTTCTTTGCCTTCATATGTATTGTGCATTTGTAGAAAGAATCGAGAGGCTACTTCTTCTATGTCCGCTTCACAGCTTTAGAAAGCTTTAATGTGCTTTCGCTTGTGATCATGTTGAGCTGTCACATGTTAAATCTATGTACAATAAGGCGCACAAAACATTGAACAAACCTTAGTTACACTTCAGCTGAGCTCTATGAAAACTTTGGGCATTTTCTAGCCAATTTTAAAGGTTCAAAATTCAAACTTACCATTCATAAATCAATGAAGTTTCCTCCAACTGTTAGCGTATTTGGGTCTTCGGTGTATTTGGCTGAGCCCGCGGCATTCTTATGGAAGTTGCGCGGTTTGTTTGCACTCGTATTTCATTTTAGCAGCAGCAGCGACGACGGCAACGACGGCGACGATGGCAACGGCAACGCCAACACACTCGAAAGCCGCTGCCAAGTAGACCTTCAGACGCCAAACACTCCAACGCCAGCGAACAACAACAACAACAACAATAACAGAAACAACAGCAACACTAACGAAGCGGCACAACAACTGCAAACTGCGAACTGCGAACGGGCTCAACCTCAGCCAACGCGACAAGAGCAGTCAACAAAGTGAGCCAGGCAGTCAGGCAGTGGGACAGGTGGACAGTTGGGACAGTTGGACAATTGGACAGTGTGGGGACAAGGGGGACAGTGGGACAAACAGACAAATAGACAGCAAAGACAGTGGGACAGGCAGACAGACAGTCAGACAGCGCGACAGTTGGACTGGCAAGAGTCGACAGTTGTTGGGCTTGCAATTGCGCACTTTTCAATGCGACTGCACTTTTTGATATGTGCCTGAGCCGACAGAGCCACACACACACCAACTACACCACACACACACACAGCACAACAGCTACACCACACACAGTTTTGCATCTCGAAATATATATGAAAATTGTGTAGATATTGCCGCCATGTGTGCAGCAGCTCATTTGTTTATTCAGCGCTTGATTCATTCACCTGCACAGTTGGGCTCAAGTGCAGCCAGTCAGCGAGTGAGTCTACACTGAGAGAAATGCCTTTAATAGTAAGTCAGTCAGTCAGAAATTGTTGTTATCAGCCTGTCAAGGTATAGATCAATCAAAACTTGCAGAAGAAGAAAGAGTCGAAGGGAAAGAGTCTTTCCTGCGTTTTTCTTTTTTAAATACTTACCTCTTGTTTCCAGATACTTTTCAAAGAGTTTTTAGTTATATCTGAATTTTACTATATACTATAAATAAGCTCAAGAAGAAAAAATTGATCAACAATTTTCTTACTTTAGGTTACTTTTAACCTATTTTCAAACACTTATTGAAGGGTTAGATTATTTAAAACCTATTTGGGATACTTTAACCTATTTTGAAACACTTATTGAAGAGTTAGATTATTTTTAGCCTATTTGGGACCTCTTTAAACCTATTTAGAAGTATTTCTTGAAGAGTTAGGCTACTTTTAACCTATTTGGGAAACCTATTTTCAAATACTTCTTGAAGAGTTAGGTTAATTTAACCAATTTGGAATACTTTTAACCTATTTTCATATACTTCTCGAAGAGTTAGGTTACTTTTAAACTAGTTGGAATAGTTTTAACATATTTTCGAAGACTTCTTGAAGAGTTCTAAGTTAAAATTGATATTTTTGGAATATATTATAGATTAAATTGAATTTTTTTAAAGTCATATTATAATTAGATCGCATCGAAGCGTAATAATTCCATTCAAACACTTATTAAGTACCCTCGCGATATGTTTACTGAGTTTGCTGCAATAATCCACTCACAAATCCTGTAGTTTGCACTCCTCTGTCTTGTTTCTCTCAGTGCAGCTGCCTAGCTGTGTCTCGAGTTGGATGTGAATTGTGGATTGACACCTGACATGGCAGCAAGGCAGCCAAGGCAGTTCAACGCGCAGCCGCGAAACAATACAGCTGATACTCATTCAAATGCCTTATCTCAGCTGCGAGAGTGCGACGCAGACTCAGAGTCAGACTCGGACCCTGCAGTGATTGTAGTCGCATATGAGTACCCGTAGCCGTACCCGTTGCTGGTTTGGTACTGCTGCAAGTACTATACAATAATATATAATTATATATGGTAAGCTCGATTTGGCCTGAACCTGTGCAAAAACCACTCACGGGCCAATTGACTGCAGGCGTTATTGTATAAGTTATTGTAAATAAAACTTGTAGATGATTCATTCATTCGGCGATCGAACTTGCGATCGATGGATCGATCGAATAATTTATGGTCATGTTGATAGGCAAATATCCGTTTCAGTTGCTGCAACTAATCACGCAGTTGATCACTTAAGGGCCGCCTCGATAGCTGATTTCAGTGTCGTGTTTAGCTATCGATAAATCAACGGAAACAACCGATTTAAATTGCATGAATAATATCAAACTCATTTTGAATACAAATTCATTGCCAGCTGAAAAGGAGAACTTTACGCGATATTCACTTGACTTTTATTGTACTCGAAATCGATTGAATGTTCTTGTTTGTTCGTCTATCGTATTTGGTATATTTATATAATCGTATCGTGGTATAGTATAATATGTTTCAGAAATCACACTAAATCTACAAGTTCAGTCTACGAATGCATGGGATAAATATACGATACATGGTGAGTGAGTGTTTGAGTGAGTAAAACAGTTAGAAGGGTTCGAGTTGAGTGTGTGATCGGGGCACGGATGTGTATCGATAACAGAACTAAAAACTATAGCTAGGCCTTCTTCAGCTCGTCGTGTTTACAACCTGCGATTGCAATTAGCTAAACTTACAAACAGAGAATACGAATGCGCTACACACACACAGACATATCAAAACATACACAATACATATACACATAGATCGTATTACAAAATCATTATAAATCGAAGTTATCTTATCGCCTCCTCTGCTTCTATATCCTTGCTACTGCCCGCCTTCATCCCGTCATTGACTCAATCACAAAAGGTCGCCTAGTCGACCGCGCTTACTAAATAATACCCATAGAGATTATGCATAGTTTAAAACACATCACAAAAATGTTGTTCCTCCTTCTCCTTCACCTCCTTCTGCCTCCCTTCCTGCTTGTGTATAATAATTGATGCTTGTTCCTACTACTGCTGGATGGTTCCAATACAATATAGTGATATTTCTCTGTCCAAGTTACTCAACTATCGCGGCAACTATCGGCAAATTGAAAAGAAAACTGCAAACTATACTCAAATGTGCCACAAAGATTTGATGCGATAGTTTCCTCGATAGTTGTACAACTCTTTCTCTAGTTATGTTTCTATATGATCTAGATAATCTATCGAAAGTCGACTTTGGTTATGTGGCTAAGTTGCTAATGACTTTTTCCAGAGAGATTTGGTTGGGGTAGATCGCTATCAACTCATATAAAGAAATTCTTTGGAACAGTCTCACAATCGATTGAATGATTCTACTTGTATATCGATAGTCGATTGGCTATGTGACTAAGTTGCTATTGACTTGTTGGTCAGACCCTTTTCAGTGAACTTTGGTTGGTGTAAATCGCTATCAACTCATATAAAGAAATTCTTTTGAACAGTCTCACAATCGATTGAATGATTTTACTTGTATATTAATTGTTCAGTTATCGATAATCAAAAGACATCGACTGCCATTGGGGGGTGGGTTAACTCTGGAACACTGTGGTCTATTTGCTGGTTACGCTACGTGCTACGCTTCTTTTGATATATATATATACTACTATAAGAATGGTTCATAACATTTCGAAACTCATCAGAAAGCGAGAAATGTTTAAGAACTTAGAGTAAGAATGATTTGATGCCTTCCTTCAAATCATTTGGGGTTAAACTTGAGAATTATTTCTGAATCATTATAGAACTTCTTCATCTTCTTCTGCTGGGAATGCAATCTACACTCTGCGATTGCTGTGGCCCTGCTTGAGATTCACATTGTTCATGACGGCACTCATGTCCACAACGACGGCATCGCACATGCTCTTGGTGGACGTTTCCAGTTCCGTTTGACCCTCCAGCAGTCCGCCATGGTGTCCATTCGGGGTGCCAGCAGGCAGATCCTAAAGTTTGCAGTATTTTAAATAAGGAATCTATGTGAAGCATCTGCCTGACTCACCTGATAGTTGACAGCAGCAGCATCCAGTGCCATCAGTTCCTTGCGCGACAATTCCTCCACGACGGCGGCTGTGTAGCAATCTCCCAGCATGTTGTTGGTGGTGCGTATGCGATCGCTGAGAAGGAGGAAAAGGTGCTTAAGTACAAATACCCCAAGGATAGAGGCACCTTCTACTTACACCAGCCAGTCTACAGCAAAGAGCAGACTCACATCCTGCACAGGAGCATCGATGGCTGTCAAGACGACAAGGAGCAGCACCAGCGCCGCACTGGGCACACTGGCTGAGCTCATGGAGGCTGCCGTGGAGGTCAGCAGAACAGTCAAGAGCTCACCAAAACCGAGTACCATGCCACTCATCTGGGCCACAAAGATGGAGGCAACAGCTATGAAGAGGGCGGTGCCATCCATGTTGATGTTGCAACCGATGGGAAGGACGAAGCGCGTGATGCGAGGATCGATGCGCAGCTTGTCGTTCATGCAGCGGAATGTGATTGGCAACGCGGCGGCGCTGCGGAAGACGTTCATGGTGTGTGTGTGTGTGTGTGTGTATGGGTAAGAGTAGGTGTGTGAGAGAGTATGTGTGTGTGTGTGGTGAAAATCAAAAGAGTTGAATTTTCATAAGAACAACAAAGGAAGTTAACGATTTTGGAAGAAAATATCTCTTGAACTGCGCCAATTGGGGATTTTACAGTGGGACAAAACCTTTAAATATGCAACAGTGATTACAATTTTGAAACTGCGCCAATAGGGGAGATAATACAGTAGGCAAATAACCTTAAATATTCACTACAGTAAATACAATTTTAAATAGTTCTAACTGATTTTGGTCAAATAAAAATATAAATTTAATAAAACTTGCTAACAATTTGTACAGTTTGCAGGGATAAGTAGCACCATCTCTATATAGATTAATGAACTATTGAGATAACTATCGTATATCACAAGTATCACAATGCATATCGATAACAAATCGATAACAAATGAAAAATATCAGACAATATTGGGCAAAACATTGTTAGTTAACGATATCAAGTAACGTAAATATCGCATGCTGGATTAACCCTTTCTGCGATAAATATCGATATCGATTTCTTTCTTATACCCTGTAAAATGGGTATAGATGAGCTTTTGTGTTATTTTAATACAACTTTCTATGAATTTTTACAAATTTCAGAGATAGGGCGCACCAACTCTACATAGATTAATGAACTATCGAGATAATTATCGTATATCAAGAAATCGATAACAAAGCCAATGTATTGGGCAAAACATTGTTAGTTTACGATATCAAGTATCGTAATTATCGTATTCTCTATCAACCCTTTCTGAGATATCGATATCGATATCGATTTCTTTCGTATACCCTGTAAAATGGGTATGGAAGAGCTTTTGTGTTATTTTAGGCTTACGTTGAGGCTGTGGCAAATGCAGTTAGCATGGGCTGAATGAGACCCGCGTAGAACTTGTAGGGATTGCGTCGCACGAACACGAAGTAGATGCCCGGCATGACAAGCCACTGATAGATGAGCACCCCGATGGCCACCGTGATGATGAACCACACCAGCTGGGCCATCACCAGGCTGAGGTTATCGACGCTGAGTATCTTGCCAGCGATCACCGAGCTGATGCCCACCGGCGTTAGCCACATCACGCAGCTGACCATTTTCATGATCACCTCGAAAATGGCCGCAAAGAAATCCACAACAACTTGTCCCTTCTGCCCGATGGTGCCCAGGAATGTCCCGAAGACGAGGCAGAAGAAGACGATGCCGAGTGTGTTCGTTCCATTGCGATATTGCACATCCCGTACGAGCATGACGTCCTCCTCCATCATCATCTCTTGGTTGTCTTCCTTCTGCTGATGCAGTGCCGCCATTCCAGTGTGCACCAGAGCAGCTGCCGTGTCATTTAATGTATTATTGAGGGCATTGTTGTTGTTGTAGCCAGTGCTGTTGTTGTTGTTGTTGTGCTGCACTACTCCCGGCTTGGGCAGGTAGACGGTGTGCGCCTGTTGAATTGATGCCTGGAACAGGTTGTCCGGGAATACGTTCCTGCAAGCAGTAGAGCAGGAGAAAAAGTATATGGATATGAACTGCTTAGTAACATGGCCCAAGCAGTGCTGGGCGTTACTGCTGCTTGGCCTGGGAACGTAAGCAGTAGAGATAAACTGCTTGCAACGCACGCACGCATATCGCTAGCGATTTAAGGCTGTGCAGAGTGCAAGCAGTTAAATTGAAACTGGGCACAAGCAGTGTTGTGCTTTGATCTTGCTTGCCCAGGGCTGGGCCCAAGCTGTACACAGGAACTGCTTGCAGCGCAACAGCTCAGCTGAACGCAAGCGTTTTGCTAGCGATTTTGGGCAATGCATTGTGCAAGCAGTGCACGTAAGCGTAAGCAAGCAGTTCAATTGAAACTTGAGCATCCTTGTAGCTATTTTAAATGCTGTGTAGATAACAAGCTGAAAACAGTGGCATAGTGGAAAACAAGCCGCTCATCAAAGATCGTTAAAGATCAATTGCCTACTAACTTGCGCGTTTTTGTAACGATATTCAGTTCATCAAACTTTAACATGGCCGAGCATGCATGGGAAACAGTGCAAGCAGTGCATGGTGGCTTAGCAAGCAGTTTAACAAATTACAACACGTACAACAAGCAGTTCAAAAACGTAGAACACGCGCGCGGCTTGCAGAGTGCAGAGTGCAAGCTGTTCAAAAGCACAACAACTGCTTGCAGCAACAGTTTAATGTTTAGCGACTTTAGTGCGTTTCCCTAGCGACTTTAAACGCGCTTCCCTTCCTCACTCACCTGCCCAAATCCAAGAGACTGTCCAACAGTTTCACGGCCTTCCTATCCGTTGCCAATGCATCCGCAGTATGCAAATCAGGATTGCCTGGATGTATGAGCAGCACCAGAGCAATGCCAAGCGCAGCATTGAAGAGCGACGTGGAGGCAAAGTAAATAAAGGTGCGCAGCGCAATCCGCCCATTCATCTTGGCATTCAGACTGGCCGAGCCGGCAATCAGGCTGGAGATGACCAGCGGGAGTATCATTAGCTTCAGCAGACGCATGAACAGTTCCCCGGGATACGAGATCAGCATGATGGAGTCGCCATGCAGCTGCAACGGGCGCAGAGAGAAGCCTGACAAGGAGAAGGAGAAGGAGATTAGTTAATCAGTTACCCCCCCCCTTGAGCTACACTCTGCCTGCTACTCACCCAGCAGAACGCCCAGCAGCACGCCAGAGAGGGTCACCAGCAGCATGAGGTTATCCCTCAGCCACTTCCTGTAGCCTGTAAGCTCAAGGGGCGCATCACTGCGCTCCGGATGCGTCTTCGGTGGCAACTCGGTGCCATGCACGGCGGCTGTCACATTAGGGGGGCCCATTTTGGCGAAGAGGTAATCTGAAAATTTCTCCGACTTTTCCATTTTAGGCAGAGAGCGAGAAGCCGCGCAAGGGGCGCCACGCGAGACAGACGAGAGAGGGAGAGAGAGACGAGAGACAAGAGAGGATGACACGAGAGAGTATCCAGAGAGAAAGAGAATCCAGAGAGAGAGTTGCAACTCAGAGAGTTGAGAGAATAAACTCAGAGAGAGAGTGAACTCAGAGAGAGAGTGAACTTAGAGAGAGAGTGAGTGAGACAGCGCTAGACTGCGTGAGTTCAGCTGTTCAACAACGACAGGATGGGCAACAGATTGAGCTGCCTTCTTGCTTCCTTCCTCACTAGTTGTTGCCGTTTCTTTGCCACTTCTTCTTCTTCTTGTTCCTTATGTGCTGCTTCCTTCCTCTTCCACTTCTCTTTGCTTGGCTTGGCTTCCTTGTTGTGCCTTCTGCTTCCCCCGTTCGTTGCAATTATTGATTTTTTAAATACTTCACATTGAACTTGAGTATGTTAATTAGATAAGCCATGGCAGCCTCGCCTGGGCAGCAGTACCCTGTGCAGTACCTCTTGGAGTACCTTGTGCAGTTCCCCGTCGAGTTCCTCGTGAAGTACCTCGTGGAGTACGTCGTGGAGTACCTTGTGGAGTACCTTGTGGAGTACCTTGTGGAGTTCCTTGTGCAGTTCCTCGTGCAGTACCTCGTGAAGTACCTTGTGGAGTACGTCTTGGAGTTCCTCGTAGAGTTCTTCGTGGAGTACTTTGTACAGTCCCTCGTGCTGTACCTCGTGCAGTACCTCGCAGAGTTCTTCGTGGAGTATTTTGTTAAGTCCCTCGTGCTGTACCTCGTGTAGTACCTTGTGCCTCACTGGTTTCCTAGTGCAGTTCTTTGAAAAGTTCCTCGTGGAGTCCTCGTGCTGTACCTCGTAGAGTTCTTCGTAGAGTTCTTCGTGGAGTACTATGTATAGTCCTTCGTAAAGTTCCTCGCGCTGTACCTCGTGTAGTATCTTGTGCCTCACTGGTTTCCTAGTGCAGTTCCTCGTGAGGTTCCTCGTAGGTTTCCTCTTGAGGTTCCCGTTGAAGTTCCTTCCCTGTTGCAGTATTTCCCTCTGCCAGTAGTGTGGCACCTTTTATACCCTTCTCGCTCTCACTTACGTCACTCTCTCTATCGATGTGGCGTTGTCTTTTTTGCCGTCAGTGTTCGCGTTCGGCTTGTTGCGGCGTCTCCAACTGCGCCAACTAAGCACAAATCTTGCTCCGGTAAGGGCTCCGTTGTTGTGGCTTTAGTTCTCTCTTTCCCCTCGAATTTCAGGCGACCTTACTACTCTCCCCTCCTTCTCTTGTAGCTGCTGCTTCTATCTCCTGCTGTTGCTGCGCTTTCTTCCTCTGTTGACTGCAGTCAAATAATCGATATGCCTCGCGTTGTACTCAGCTAAATCTCGTACTCAGCTCAATGAATCTGTGTCACACAGACAGGCGCACACCTGCACACACACACACATAGACACACACACAGGCACAGTCACCTTCTCTAATCACTTTCCTGCTTCGCCTTTTTGCCTTTTGCCTTTGACTTTGCCTTGATTGCACTTTCGGCAACTTTCCGCTTTCGTTTTCGTTTTCACTATGCACTTTTTTCTGCCTCCTTTTCCTCTTCCTCTTTCTTTATCTGTCTGCTGTCTGCTGTCCGTTGCTGTTCGCTGTGCTCCGCTCAGTTCCTTGTTCCGTTCCGTTCGCTCCAAGCCTGCTCCGTCGACTGTGCGTCGCTGCAGCTGGACGTGCGCCTTTTATGGCGAGTCCTAGCTACAACAGAGAGAAGGAGAGAGAGAGAGTTGAGTGCCATAATGACTCCCCTACTCTCTCTCTGCTGTGCTGTCACTCTCTCTCTCTCTCTCTCTCTCTCTTCACACTCCTCTCTCTTTATAGCGTTCCAAAGAAAAGGCAAAAAGGGGCAACCCCGTGTAGGAGTCCGACCGGAGACCGGCACGCACTTGTCACACAGTTTGATTGACGGACCTCGCTCATAATCACCATCATTATCATCTGGCGGAAAATTTCCAAAATTGATTCAACTTCGAACGAACAACAGCGATGACGACGTTGACGACGATGTTGTCTACGTGTTCCACGAGTTTGGCTAAGCTACATTAGGCAAATTGCCACGGGCAGCTCAATAGATCATTATCAATGCGATAGCTTGGGAAGGAGTTGACGCGATGTTTGTTGTGAAATTATAAAAGGATTTATTGCGCATTCGAATTACAAGAAGTTTGATCCAATTCGAATTGTTTAATGATTGTGTATAGAATATACGCAAGGTATATGGGAAATTTCTTTGCAATTTGTAGAAGACTTTTAAAATTAATTGAATAAAAAAAACTAGAAAGAAAGCTACAGTCGAGTGTGCTTGATTATGATATACCCGCTACCCATCAGACCTTTCAGACCTGTCAAATATATAACTTCTATGCTCTGCGTATTGTGTGTTGCATACTTTGCAGGGCTTGAAAATCAGTACCTATTTTAAATAATTTGATAATAATTTAATAAATTCTATGTTAATTCATTGCAGCCAAAACTATATCTAAGGTCTAGTTGTAAGTTATAGTTATAACTATGTACATATTAAATAAATAAATAAATAAATTCTATGTTAATTATCTGATTAATGAATTTTTAGAAATTGTTTGGGTGTTGACATTGTGGTTACCAAAAATGAACTGTTCTGCTTTAAAATAATGCTTGGTATTCGGTTTCTATAAATCAACGGAGGGGCAAAAGGAGGCGTGGTCAAGTGCTAAAACAAACTTGATCTGCGCGCAATAATAACACATATTAACAACAAGTTTGGTAGCTCAAGATTTGATAGTCTCTGAGACTTAGGTTGTTATATGAACGGACAGACAGTTGTCACAAAGTTATACCCTTCACCATATGGGTACAGGTTTCTGATAAAAAAAAGCGCCAAAATATCATAAATATATAATATAATGCAATGTTTGTAATTTCATGATCTAAACATAATGTGCTAATGGTTCTTTATATGTTTACAATGCTCCTAATCGAAATATGACAATATACACCAATATTTGTTTCTTGGACATGTTTCTTTTTCTGATTGAAAGTCGAGTAGAACACCCGTATTTTAAACGACGCTTTCAAATCGAACTTAAAATCTAAATTATTGATTGGCGGGGGCGGTGAAATAAAATTGCTCTGCGCAAAGTATACAGGAACCTTCATTCCAAATTTTGTGTCTTTAGCGTTTATAATAGCTGAGATCTGTGTGTTCATCTGGTCAGACGGACATCCGGACAGACAGACGGACATGACTCAATCGACTCGGCTAGTGATACTGTGCCAGAATATATAGACTTTGTGGGGTCTGCCACACCTCCTTCTGCCTGTTACATACATTTGCACAGAGTTATCATTTTTTGATCATTTTCATTGGTCGAAGAGTATAAATATTATATGTTTTATTAAAGCAATGAAAACAAGACAGATTTTCGAATAGTCAAATACAAGCTAGAGATAAAAAAAGGCAGAGTTGTCTAGAAAAAGGCTAACCTGGCAGACTTGTTTGTCTTACTTTTTGGACACAGGAACTTAAGTTTGCCAGTTCATAGAGTATTCATAGTATTTCTCTTTTTGGTTTCTACCTCATCATCATGAAAGTTTCCCACATTGACGTGGCGTTTACCAAGTACATGTATCCTCATTCGACCCTAACCTAACTCATCTGTTATTTTCACTCTAGTCTATTTTAGCGATTACATCGATTTTTCGGGGCCAGTTGGGTTTGATTGGCCTCATTGCTAATGGACTCGATAATGATTTGAAAGCGGGTTGAGACAGTTGGCTAGATGGGGCAGGAAACAGACTGAGGCAAGCTGAGGTAGACTGAGGGGCAGGTTAGTGTGCCCGTTGGGTCACCTTCTTCGGGTTATCGATCCAACGCGAAGCTCCTGTCAAGGAGCTGTCAGCCATAAATCATGTGCTGGGCAGGCGTCCAACTCGATAGGGCAGAATACCATCATTATATACTATATATCGATGTGGACTATATAGTATCACGTAGTAGATTTGACTTGTGGCAGCGCAGGTCGACGCGATCCGGTTGAAATTGGTTGTGCGCCATAATTCCGTGCCAACTGTCAGTTTTGATCTCTTTGCCTGCTCTCCCTCTCTCTCCCTCTCTCTCTCTCTCTGCTTCTCTCTGTCTGGCAGATAATTAAGACAAATGTGCGATTTGCTCACTTCGCTTTGATTTTACGCAAAACATGGCGAAGATTGTCAGTCTCTTTGGCTATTTATGTTGCAGATCGAATCGTAGAAGCCTCGAACCTGCACTTGACAAGGTGAAGGTTCAGGGGAAGGTTCATCTATGGGGCAAGGAATGTAGTGAGCAGAGAAAAAGTAGGTTGAACTACGTAGTATATAAAGTAGATGTAGTTGAAGTAGTTGTAGTAAGACTCTGTCTCTAATGAGCCTTCAACTGCGTGTTAATGTGCCTCGAACTCTTATCTCTCTCTTGCTTTCTCTCTTTCTGAAATGGCCTTTTAATAACTGTATTTATATCGAACTCACCTCTAAGGATTAACCACAAATTACCCAGGTTTGCGCTGGTTTCTTTACACTTCTACACACGCACACACGCACACACACACTTGTCTACTCTACGCGTTTGTCAATGGGGCGTATGCTTAACTCAGCTTTGCCAGCTTAGTCTCTTGCTGAAACTTGCGCAGCAGCTTCAGCTGCTGTTGCATCCACAGTTTCCGCACACGTTGCACTGCTGTAGCCGTTGTACCGCCTTGCTAGGCTCGAAGCAGCGCGAAAGGGCAAAGGTCACGCCTCACACTCAGACAGAGACAGAGACAGACGGAGACAGAGACGGAGACAGCCTTGTATGCTGTTTATTGCGTTGCAAATTCAATTATGGCAAGTGCCTTTCCTTTCCTTTCCTTTCCTTCACACAATCACAACACACTGTAGCGGTAAACAAGCGAAGGCTTAAGTTGTTTATCGATCGGTTATCGATAACACAGAGTGTTTGACTTCCGCACGCTGTGAGAACTTTTGCGAGACTGCGCGTAACTTAGCAAAGGGCTGGCGATTTAAACCGACAATGACGACGATCGTTACAGCGAACAATGATGTCTAGCTTGTGTATATATATAGTATATATATCGTCTCTCTATATATGGCAACACTTGGCAACTGTTATTGGGGGCTGCGACGCGTCAACTGAGCTCGGCGATTCGGCATAAAATGAACTGCGAGTGCACCAAGAAAATTGAAAACTGAATCGAAAATCGGCAGAGTGAAGAAAAGACGGCGAGAAAACAAATGAAAACATGCAGTAGAACATTTATTTTCACAACATTTCTTTGGCTTTGTTTTGGTCACACTCACCACACACACACAAACACACAGTGGCCTGCGGCAGACAACGGGCTAATGACGCGCACGCAGCGCACACGTCAAAGAGTTGAGCCCCCCCCCGTGCACTGCCTTGCTTCCCCCCTTTCTCACTTGGCACCTGTCCAGGCAGAGCCGAACTAAGCGCAATTGTTTAATGCACTTCGACACACTTTACGGCGACAAGACGACACAAAGTGAACAGTCGCAACCCGTGCATGAGCTGACACTGCGTAGCTGGGAAAGATCGCCTGCCTGCCTGGAAGATCACTGTTGATCACTTGGCAGATCGTTTATAATGCGGCACATTAGTTGAAATTTATGCTAAGTGAGTTTGATTTGTTTTTCGTTTTTTGTCTTAAGTGGAAAATTGCAGCCCAAAAGGTGCCAGGGAGAAGAAGAGAGGGGCGTGCGTGACCTTTATGCGCGCATTACGCATACGCAGCGTGGCTAATGAAGGTGTTGGGAGGGCACATGCACAGCGAGAAATGTTGAGAAATGTTGGGGAATAACAGAGAAATTAAGCATGGAATTTACTTTATTAAGTAATTGAAACTACTTGGAACTACTAAATTATTTGAAATTTACTAGAATATGTAATTATCTTTTGAGGAATAACATAGAAGAAATAACAATGTTTCTCATGTTATCAAGAGAGAAACTCAGAACTATTTATACAGCAAAATACTCTAAATACATTAAAACTGCTGTTGAGTTATTGTAAACATTTTACAAATGGCCTGTTTTAACATACAAACATTTGTTATTTTGATTGATAAATAAATAATAATAATAATTGATAATAACGTTAATAACGTTACGATCGTTTCTTCTAACTAGTCAATAAACATGCACGAAAGCAATAGTCAACTGTGCTCGACTGTGATATACCCTCTTTTAAGTACAGGTTATTTTATTATTATAGTCAGTAGGAATCGTTCAGTATCATCTGAACTTAACCTAATGTTTGGCTTAAGAAATAATATGTATAAAGCGTGCCTTAAGTAATGTATACAAAGTACAAATGAAGGATTATGCTATCTTACGAGTAGGGAGGTCATGAGGATGTGTTCTTCTTCAGCCGTCGGAGGGTAACGATTTCCTAAATATAAAACTTTTATGTTTAGCGTATTTTGTATTGCCTACTTTGCAGGTAATCGCTTGGAAATCAGTACCTTCCTACAATTATTTATTAAATAACTTCTATGTTAATTATCTGATCCAGATTATCTGATGCAAATTTTTAGAAATTGCTTGGGCGTTGACGGCTACCCTTTTACCAAAAATGAACTGTCCTGCATTCAAAATACGCTTGGAAAGGGGCGTGGTCAAATTTGGTAGCCCTAGCTTTCATTCTTTCCCTAGTTCTATGTTTTCATACAGTCGGACAGACAGTTTATTTATTTATTTATTTGTTTATTTGTTTATTTAGTTGTCACATAGTTATAATACCCTTCTACCCTTCAATTTATTTATCGGGCAGTGCACAATGTAAAGTATTTAAAAATAACTAAAATAATAGCTGAATTAACTGCAATAATAATGTATAAAACAATAGACATTTTAGCTGTGAAGAAGTTGAAATACTTAAAATGTATGAAAAATACAACATATATTAAACAAATTTGCTCAACTACAGTCAATCAAGGTTAATCAGTTAGTCATCTGCATAGCAAAGCCAGAAAGGAAATATAAATACTGTAAATATCATTAAGACTACACTTTAAGTAACCTACATTGTAGTTTCTCTCAGTGTTGCAATGCAAATAGAGAAAACAAAGCACTTTCTCTGCAATTTGCATTTGTCATTATAATTGTTCGTGTAATTATAATAAACGAATACGAATAATAGATGAATACCTCTGAGTGAGTCGATGAGGCTTAAAAATAAAACAGCTACCTCATCGACGGGCTAGCAGAAAGAGAGCGAGAGTGAGAGAGAGAGAAGAAGGCAGGTAGAGAGGCAAGGAGGTTGACAATTTGCGCTTATTTGCATAAGCGATGAACACGCAAATTGCGAGTGACGATTTGGCCAAGTCAAAAAGTGAGCAGGTACAAGTTGAGTTCAGTGAGGTACCTATGCAGTAAGGTGCCTACACAGTAGGGTACCCATTCAGTGAGGTACCTCTGTATGTGTTCAGTTCGTTATAAAGGCTTTGCCACTTACATAAGGCTGGCAGCGCGTCAAAAGCCAATTAGGGGTCAGCTCTAAAAATTGCACTAGCCGCAAAGAAGTCACGCGCAGCTGACAGGGGAGGGAGGGGGGTTGCCACGCATCTGCACCTGACCCACTCAGCGCACGTTGTCATCGTCCCCCAGTTTTTGTGGTTTCTCAATGAGCGAAGCAAACAGCGAGCAATGACACCGAGCAGCTGTCTTTGTTTACGACCCATCTCTCTCTAACGCTGAGACGGCAAATCGACAACAAGCCAAGGAAGAGACGAGGCGAGAGGAGGCCTCAGACTGAGGCGTCTGCCCGAGCGACGGCAAGTGCCTCGCTTTGTTTACGATGCATCCCTTTCGCACCACACAGTCGCACTCTCTCGCACACGCCTCTCTCTCTCTCTCTCTCTCTGACAGTCTCTCTCACAGTCAGTCTCTCTGGCTGCTCTCTCACCCATGCGCCTTGCTGCTTTATGGTTATTAATTATGGCATACGCCTTTGGGCCTTGGCCAGCAAATTATGGCACTTTATAGCAGGGTGTGTGTCTTGACTAGAGTCAACAGCTTTCACAGGTTGCCTCGTGGCACAAGCAGAAACAGCTGTGCTTTGTTTACAGCCGGCAAATTGAAGGCAACTCTCGCCTTCTCTCTCTCACTCTCTCTCTCTCTGTCTTCTCTTTCACCATTGAGCATCCTTTGTCAATTCAATCTTATCCAGCTGCGCTACAAAAGCAGCACAGCCAGCTGCCGGGGCGAGCAGTGCGTGATTCAACATCGCCTCGCCAGCATCAGGCGCAGCAGCGAATCAAACGAATCAAACGATTGCCAGTGCGAGTGCGTAAACAAATCAAAACTCGAACTCGAATTGGATTTGGAAATCAAACACAGAAACAGAAACAGAAACACAAAGCACACAGAACTAACATACAAAACAAGCTGTCAATCAATGCGTGCAAAATCGAGTTAGAACGGGCAGCAAATTGAATCAACTCCACTCCTATTCCCCCCCCTCCCCATACACTCTATACTCGCATACTTGAATGATTCACTGTGATTCTTTTCATGATACTCTCACTCGCATTCATAGACGATGCGCTGTGCGGCTAATTGAATGAAGTTAAAAAGAAAAGCTGCTAAAATAAGCCACTGTTTGCTATTGAGAGTATACCCAGTATACACAGTGGGGTATGCACAACTTGTACATACTCTGTAACTCTCTACAGACTGAGTTGTATAAAAGTTTCCAAGCCTTTCAACCATTTACAATAATTTATGAGCTCACAAATGCCTGTTAAATGTGTTTTAAAGCCTCTGTCTCTCCCTTTCTCTCTCTCTCTCTCTCTCTGTTAACTACAGGGTATTACAGCAGCAATTCATGCAATTAATTTAAACGTAAGCAACCCAAAATAACAACAACAACAAGCCTTGCCAAATTATTCAATTTTGTTGTTTTCACTCTTAATTAATATTAAAATATTTACAAGTTTTTTTGGCTTTCATTGTCGGCATTTTTAGCGTGGCGCAAGCCAAGCAGCAAACACACACACATACACACAGAGAGAAGCACACAAAAATATACACACACACATATAGACATACAAACATGCACACACGCATACATACACACAATCTCACACACCTCCTTCAGTCTGGCGCGCAAAGTTTTCTTCCAAAAATTGTAAATATGTGCAACACCTGAAAAATTGAAAATTGAATATTTTCATTAAAAGTTAAAAGCTTGAACGCCGCCGCGTCGGCTGTCAAGTGAGCCACAAATACTCATACACACTCTAGACTTGCACACACATACACACGCACTCATAAACACACACAGGCACACGCACATTTGGCTCTGCCCAGACTGAGAACCAATAAATAAACTTTGAAAGTGCTCGAAAATGTTGTTGCCAAAGAGAGGCTGTTCCTCCTGCTGTTCCTCCTGCTGTTCCTGCTGTTCCGCCTGCTTCTTCTGCCACTTTCCTCCTTCTCCTTTTATTGTGCTCCTTTCCATTAGCCGCTGCCTTGCCCCCCTTTGCTCTTCTCCTTCTTCTCCTTCCATCTACAGCTGTAGCTTCTTAAGCAACTAAAGCAATTTACAGCCATCTTCAGCGACAGCACGTGTTGCTTCACTTCGTACTGCTTCCCCTTCACTCTTCCCCTCTTTAAAACATTTCTCCTGCCACTGCTCTCCCTCCTCCCACTGCTTAACCTCCTTGCCCTCTTTCCTACTTTCTCTGCCAGTTTAAACCGCCATCATAATCAGTTCGTGTTCATCATCGCCAACGCCAACTCGCGCGCCGTAACGTCACTAATATGCCATGTATTCTATAAGCCATGGCAAAATCTAAGCGTGCCCAACTCAATAATAACTCCTAGCCCCCCTCACCCCTCTACGCCTTCTCACTCACCTCCCGCTCCACGTGTTTTGCTTTGTTAAAAGGATTTTCACGGATTTCCGTTGTAATTTGAAAAGTTTTTATGCAACTTTTTTCATTTACAACGAGCGAAACGTTGAAACCTCCCCTCGCTGTGCCTCCTCTGCCTGTTACTCCCTCTCTCCCCCCTCTCGTGCGTAGTCTTCTGCCTGTGTTAGTTTTTGAAGTAGCTGCCAAAGGCAGCCGGCAAACAGGTGTTAATTGTTTCGAGCTAATTTACCAAGCCGAGGGAGGGAACAATGTAAAAAAAGGGAAAGTGAAGTGAAAATTATAATTAAGCTGCGCCCAAAAACTGAAGCCGATTTTGGGTTGGCTGACTTAGTTAACTGTTTTAACCTCCTTCCCCTGCCACTACCCCTTCACCTGACCCTTGCCTGTTGCCTGTTGCAAATGAAGTGCGCTGGGATAATGTAATCCCCGTGTGCGCCAAGTGTTTTGGTGGCGCCACAATGCCGCAGCTAACAGCTGAGGCTGAGGCTGAAGCAGCAGACAATAAAGTTGTCGACGCTGATGGGCAAACTAGCAAACCACAGCAGAGAGAGAGTACAGTGTAACCATGCCCCCCTTCCCTCTACCTCCTAACCATCTTCAGTTTAGTGACTCTCCCTCTGCAGCCTGTGCTGCCTTTGTTGGCCTTGAAAAGGCAAACAGGTGTGAAAAGTGCGTACAAAATGACAGCAGGCTGGCAAGTGAGTGTGTCTGTGTGTGTGTGTGTGAGTGTGTGTGTGCCTATGTATGCCAGTGTGTGTGCTTGTGTGTCTCGGAGATAATTGAATTCCTGATTTTAAGTGCTGCTGAGTTAGAGAGCGCACACCGCACTCAACACAGACTGGCACACACACACACACACACACACACACACACACATACACATATTAGCACACACACACACACTGACATTAACACACACACACACACACAGTAACTGGCACACTAGCACACAGACTGGCGGCGGTACAAAGTGTAGCTAAACAAGTCACAAAAGTGCAAATTTGCGCCGCAAAGTATGCAGCACTAAATTACGCATACGCCACGTGCGACGACAAGCGAAACGTGTAAATTGCTCCATGCTCGCCGTCGCTCTACGCTAGTGCGCTCCTCTGCCTACTCTACTTCTCTCTCTCTCTCTCTCCCTCTCTCCCCCTCTCTCTCACTCTCTCTCTCTCTTTCTATTCTTTGCTGTCAAAAGTTGGCACAACAACAGCAGCAGCAACAACAACTGCCTCAGTGGCCGCAACAGCCGCAGCAGTTCAAGCAGCAGCTGTAGCAGAGAGTGATAGAGATAGAGGGAGGGGAAGAGGCAGAGTAACCGTTCTATCTACAGTTACCGCTGCCAGCTGCCAATTTGCCAAGTGTCCGCAAACAAAACACTAAACAAAACAAAATCAAAAGAAGGCAACGTGAAAACAAGCAGCAACAGCAGATGATATGTGCTATTAAATACCCTAACTATTTTGTTTTTAATATACTATTATATACAAGTAATCATTCCAACTAAATAAGTTTTTCGTTGAGCAAGAAACGCCTGAATAAAACTGCTTATAAGACTGGAAAGTCAAAGCATCTAAACTTGTAAATACGCTAGTGCGATATTGTCCCTCGGCTATTAATAATTAACTAAGTTTTCTGATCTGATCGGATCTTTCTCGGTTTTTTTTCCTAATCCTTGCAAATAGAACTGGAGAAACATTGATGTAAGATAGATAAACATTGATGTATTGTATGAAGAATCTCAACAAACATCGATGGTTCTCCAGCTCTACTTGCACAACATTTTGAATCAATTAATTCTAGTTTATTGCATTGTAAATTTAAATTAAAATATAAAAAATTTAAGATTTACTTCGTATTCATTATACATTAATAAATAAATATATAAATTTTTCTGTCTATCTTAGGAGGAACTGCTTTCCAACTTTATTATAAACTAAACTTCGGTCTATATGTTATCTATATTATATGTTCTTTTTCCTCGCTGATTTAATTGTCTTTTGAGTTTCTTTTAAGTTTATTACTGAGCTTAAAATCAGCTTGATATTGAATTAAGCTCTTTCGTTTATGGCATGCTCAACTAAAAAAACTACAGCTTCCTTCAATCTTCTACCTACCTACGCTTACCCTACGCTCTTTCTACCTTTCTTCCCTTCATTACGCACATAAGCTGTAAAAAATGCAGTCAATTTCTCAGCTGTCAACACCAAATTGCGCTATTTTTATTAGCTTGACCACATTTTAGAAGAGAATGCAATACGTACGAGCTACAGAACTATTTCCAGCAGTCGCAAATACCTCATTGTGAGAGTGAGTCAAGTATTGGCAATGAAATAACAGTGCAAATTAACAGAGACAATTTGACTAGCAGATACTCTGCAATAATAATTTAACTTCAATTGCAGACTAATTTATCCAAATGGTATCTGCCCCCAACTGCTCTCCTCAACTACACATTACAGGGTATGCCCGCTAGACAACTCATTTTTCTGATTTTATCAGCTAAAGAGACGAGGTAAACTCAATTTGACTGATCGATTGCTTGGCAAATACTTGAAGCGCAATCGCAGATTTAATTCGAATTTTTGTTTGCACTTCTTTCTCTGCTCCCTCTTCTTTGCCGCGGGTGACAAACGACGCGACCAAGTTATGACACTTCATTCTGAGTAAAGGCAACAGATGGAACATTGTAAAAAGTTGAAAACATCATTTAAAATGCAAATGGTTAAGAAGACCGACGCTGACCAGTCTGGCAAATGAGTTCTGCCTTCACTCGCGAAAGAAAGAGAAAGGGAGAGGAAGAGAGAGAGAGAGGCAGCCTGTCTAATATATCACACATAAATAATACACGGCAATGTAGGCGTGACCTGGGCCTGTCAAGGAGTCGAGTGAATTCCACGTAATCCGCTTTATGTTTTGTTCGCTCGAAACACATTTGCCAAGCCAAATGGAAATGCCCAAACAAAGGCATAGGCGGAGCTAGACTAGAGAAAGAGGGAGAGGAAGAGTGGAGGGGGAAGAGGAGCCTTCGTGCAATGTTAGCTTCTTAAGTGCAGCGCAACTTTTTGACACTTGAAATTGAGTTTTGCGGTGTAATTGCATTTTATTTGAGCCTCAAGTTGCGCCCCAAACGAGCAAACGCCACAAAACAAAAGTCCGCAAAACCCCCTCACAAGCTAAAACCAGCTGGAACGTGTTGGCTGTCGAAAGGGAATGATACTGACGACTACCAGATACCCTGTAGAATGTAGAGAGAAGTGCAGTTCCGGTTTACTTCCAGTTCCAATCAAAGTTTCTGTTTCAGTTTCAATTCAATTTCCAGTTGTAATGCCTGTTTCGGTTTTGGTTTCTATCCCAGTTCCAATAGAAGTTTAGTTCCAGTTGTAGTTGCTGTTAAAATTTTAGTTCATTTCAATTCATTTCCAGTTTCAGTTCTAATTTTGATACATGTTGAACATGCAATAAATAAGTTCCGGTGCTAGTTGAGGTTATACTCATGATTTTAGTTCCATAAAGTTAATCACTGAACTAGTTTCTTCTTACTTCTATTCTTTTAATGATTATAATTCTTAATTCCAGTTCATATATTACTAGTTCCAACCAGTCTTTCAGTTTTGGTTCCCATTCCAATTTTAATAGATTGGTTCCGAATCTAGTTTCTGTTCAAATTTCAGTTCATTTTCTTCCTGAGACAAGCTTAACAAGTATGTCCCAGTGCCAGTTCAGTTTACATTAAAGATTCTAGTTCCACATAGTCAATTATTAGTTCATCTTACAGTATTTTCTATGTATCGTAACTTTGGGTCTGATTCAAGTTCGTATTATACTTGTACTTTCCTTTTTAATAGTGCATTGATTCTAGTTGCTCTTCAAATTTCTGCTCATTTCTCAATTTCAGTTTCAGTTACAATCCCAACACATGTTAAACATTCAACAAGTATGTTTCATTGCCAGTTCAGATTGCATTAAAGACTCTAGTTGCACATAGTCAATCAATAGTTTAGTCTGAATCTGTATCTTCTAACTTCGTTTCATATTATGCTTGTTCCGCTGTCAAACAGTTTCTTCTGACTCAGATGCAGTTCAAGTTCATAGTTAAACTCCAACTTCCTTTTTAGTTTTCCTTCCATTCTGGTTCTGCTTCCTTACACTTAATCTACCCTTTTGACCTGCCCCTGTACAGGGTGCCCAAGAGCTCAACTATTCGCAATTGTCGAATATATATTTTTCACTTGCCCCCGAGGAGAAGGAGACTCTCCCCGAGCAGTGTCTAGGCAACAAGGATGCTCTTTGGCTGCGACTCCATGACTCCTCGTCTTCTTGCCTTGCTTGGTGCTTTCGCTTCGGTTGCTTGGCTCTTGCTCCATCTGTTCCTTGTGCCCCTTCTGCTGCTCTGCCTCTGCTGCGCTGTTGCATCAAATTTGCATTGTAGACGCCGCTTGCCCCGCCTCTTGCCCCGTGCCTGTGGTGTGCGGTGCCAGCTTCGGCTCAAGTCAAGTGACGATAATCGCAAGTTGTTGCCAACTCCCTCACGTTCTCCCTCTCTCTCTCACTTTCCCTACCCCTTCCTCTTTACCCCTGCTCCACTTGGTGCTCGTTTTGGGCTAAGTGCATGCCAAATGGATTGCCCACAGTTGGGTGTAAAGTTTATTTGCAAATTGTGTGTGTGTAAATTGCAGTTGAGTTTGTTGTTTGTCCTGCTATCCCTTCATCCCTGCCCCTGCCCCTCATTTGGCTGCCCCTTGTTCCCACTAGCTACGCATCTACGTCTGCTCCCGCTGCTGTTTACGCAGCCTTGAGCTCATAAAACAACTCAATTTGCAGCTGAATCAACGCAGTGCAGGGCGCAAATATTAATTACTTTTTTCATCTCTACCCCCTCCCCCTACACTTCCCTCTACCACTTCTTTACCCCCTTTGCTTTTTGTTTGATAACTGTGCGCAATGAATGGCGCAAAAAATTGCACAGAAATCAAAAATCAAATTATTGCAGTGCAAAGTGAAAGGCGCAAAGTGCAGAGGGCACAGGGGGCAAAGGGCAAGGGGTACAGGGCAAGCAGGGGCAGCAGCAGAAGCAGCATCAGCCAGGCGACTTTGTAGCCAGGGGAGTTAGGGAGCTGCTGCTCATGAATACACTCACTCACACACTCACTCACACTCACACACATAGACTGCAATCAGAACTGAGTGCGAGTCTAAAGAAAATCTATCAATAAAACTGCATGAGACAAGTGCACATCCGATTGTGGCAGACAGTACTGAGACTGATTGAATGATTGACATAACGAGATTCGAGTAGACAAATCAATCAATCTGCAAAATTTAACTAGTGTTTAAGGTTACGCAATATGATGTGAATATTCCATAATATATGTGTAATCAATCTGCATATTAACCTAGATTTGTGTATGAATATTCTTTCATTCATAATTAATTTCTTTTAACATGCTCTAAGCAAAATAGGATTCAAGTTCAATCAACTTTTAAATTTAGCTGGCCCTGGTTTGCTTTGCAAATAGTTCTAGATATTGCTAGAGACATAAGCACTCTGCAAATTTAGCTAGACTTCTGCAAAGCATTGCATATAGTACTAAGTAAGAAAATAGTTATATTATTAGTAAAATGCAGTCTCAAACAGAAGAATAAGATACACCGATTCTTTCTTTATACCCTAGCCTGACAAAAGCTTTTTTGCCTTCCTAATGAAACAGTGCAAACCTTTCCTCGAGGTGCAAGGAATCTCTGCAGGGAATGGGGTGCGATATTCATGTGCAGATGCCTTCTCCTCGTGCATACCAAGACTGAGCAGTCACAGAGAATTTGCTTAGTAGTTTCGTTGTCTTCTTTGCAGAGTCTGCTCTCTGCAGCTGTAGATAGACGCGTTTTAGCTAAGAGGAATTCACCTTGTGTTGGTCACTGAGTTAGCCAAAAAGGGGTTGGAGATCCATCCTAGAGAGCCAACTGGTTTGCCGAGGATTACTAAGCCCCTAGCCTGGCGTACTGCTGGTCTGGGCGATCATCCTATCAGGATCATTCAATCCCAGGTTTTCACCAATGATGAGACTCCAGGTCCATGTAACGAGGCAGACGACACCGCCTTAGCTAACTCGTCCGCCTTGATACCAGAGTGATCGGGTACCCAGGCAAGAGTAACTAATGAAAATAGAATTAAACAATTCTTGATGCATTCTGGATTCTATTATCAAATTTAAGCACAATTATTCTCTATTAAACTAAAAATGTAGCTGTCTCTTTTTCCCCTAATCACATATACATATCTCTGATTGAGTTTTCAGTTGACAATGCAATCAATCTGCAGGTTTTCTATCAACTTTTCTCTTCATCTATTAGTCAGTATTACCATGAAATTATATTGGCCATCATCAAGTTGTTTTCTTCCTTAAATCCCACAGATTTTGCCCTCCAAAGGTTTCTCTTCAACCTCTTTTCAGAACACTCTCTCAGCACATTATCAAATTTGTCGATGCCTGCATTTCAAGCATATTCTAGTCCTCCTTTAGAACTCTCCAACAATCAACAGATTTAGCCATACTCCCCTCTGCCCCAAATGCCCTTCCCCGCCTTGAAGTGGCTACAAATCGAGTGCAAACTTTTCTGTTCATCTTTCAATTTCAGGCAATTTCAATGGGCATTTTATCAGCTCAGCTCAGTCTGAAATATTGAAAAACGAGCCAGTGACATAAGGGGCAGGAAGGAGGGTGAGCCAAGGGGGGGGGGCAGATGAAGAAAGACCTTGCAGCGCCATCTGCAGCTGCAGCTATAATTAAGTATGTCCTGGCTGTCAGTTCTACCAATTGTTGGCGCTTCAATTGCAGCTTTCGGCCGACTTAAGGCAAAGTGTGCAGCATATTTCCACACCCTGCACTCCTCCTCCCCTCTCTGCAGTTGCTGCTACTGCATTTGTCCTTTCATTTGGCTGGCACAATAAATGAATATTGCATTAAGACAGTTGCAAATTATTTAGTTCCATGTTGGGCATTAATTTGAATAATTTAAAGTTCAACTTGCTTTCGTTTCGTTCTCTCCTCTCGTTTCTCAGTTTGCATTTTTAAATTTCCCAGGCAAAACTTTTTGCCAGCTTGTTGCGCCCACGTCGACACTGGCCCCTCCCCCTTACTCCCTCCCTGTCTTGGCTGTTGCTTTTTATGAATGAATTTTGGCGCCCTTTTTATGCCGCATGCGCTGTGCGCAGCCGGTTGAAGTTGAACGTCGGTTGAAATTGAAACTGAACTCGGCGATTGAAACAGACGCGCAGCATCCACTGAAAGTTTATCAGAAAAGCAGCGCGCAGTGAATGCGAGACAACAGTTGCGGTCTGGAGCTCGTCGCGTGCGCCTGTCGCTCCGTTCCCAGCTCGGAGCAATCCTCCCAGCCAGCCTCTCAAAACCGTCTCCGATCCCGTTCCGCCGCCAAAAAAAAAACCAATTCAATTTAAATTTAAATTCGCAAAAGAAACAGAAAATAAGTGCGTATCCAATTAGTCTCCGGCAGTAATAAATAATATAAATAATAATAATAAAAAAAAGTTACTACAAATTATTGCGCAAAAGTAAATCAAGCGGAGCGAGTTGGACGAGTGTTGCCTCTGGCGTATACGTAATATTCGGCCAGCCCCAAAGAAATGCAAATAATTCACGAATAATCCGAATGAAATTCGCTCGTAACTCAAGTGTGAATACAACAACAACAGTGAGAACAGCAACAACAACAACAAAATAACGATGACGATGTGGATGATAATAATAATTTTATAAGCAGCATTCGCTGCTGGTTTATTATCGCCCTCGACCTCGAAGAGCGTGTGTTTTGTCTCTGCTTAGCCCAGTGGAAATCCCCAGTTTGCCCAGCTCAGTTTCCTGCATTTTCTTCTTCTGCTTCTTCTTCGCTTTCTTCTTCTTCTGGTTCCATTGGCCTGGCTTAAATATTGAATATGTTTGGCCAAGTAGAAAAAGCTGCATAACAAATCAAATCGCATCAACTATTCAGTAGACTCAAGTGCATAAGAATGCACTTGGCAGTTCCATTCACAGCAACGTCCTGTTCCCTCCTTTCTCACTCCCTCCCCTGCAGTGTACGTGCCTGTGTTTCTGCATGTATTTGTGCCCTGTGAAATGGCAACGAACTTCATAACTACACGCACAAACATTACACACATGAGAGGAGAATAGGAGCAGCGAGTGGGAATACTTGCTTACAGCATACTCTGTAGTCGAATCAAGTTAAATGTTAGAAAAAAAGATATAAAATATCGCATGTATCCCATGTATTTGCAAGGGGTTCCTTATGAAATTCATTGCAGAGCTAGAGAGAATATTGAGACAGCTTAGGGTGCAATGTTAGAGCTACATCTGTTGAAGAGTGGAGGAAAGAACAGTTGATTCCCATTTGAAAAAGGGAAAGTAGCATCAAACTTAATAGGCAGACCAACTGTAGACATGTGAGAGCAGAAGAGAAGCAGAGGGAGGGAATACTTGTTTAGAATATGTGCTTTAAACAAGGTATCTAACTGTGGGAGAGAAGAACAGTTGAAGAAGGGACAGAAGAACAGAAATAAAGTTAAACTTCATAAATCCACAACTCTACACACAGAAGAGAGGAAAGAGATGAGAACAGAATAGTAGCAAGGGGAGAGAATACTTGTTTAGAGCATACTCTGCAGCTATGATCTCACTAAACAAACTCTGCATTGTGCAAAAAGTCACAAGTAACTAATATATATTTGTCATGGAAATTGTTATGGAATTTGTTGCATAGCGCAAGGCGCAACTGCAAGAAGTGTACATGTACATTCTTCATGTTGCAGAGCCAAGGTAGCTGCCTCAAGCATACTCTCTAATCAGGTACTCCTTAATTCCCTTGAGCTGTTCAAAATAGTGTCAAATAACTTATGTAACTGTTATAAGATAGTTAGGGAAGCAGAACAGAAGGACTCCATGACAATACAGCACCCTTTTCTTCTGTGTAACATCTCCCTTTAACTAATAATATTTAGTATAACAATTATAGAAAGTTATACAATTTGCTGCTCTTAAGCAGGAGAAGCAGAACTGCATAGAGTTTTCTCTTAAATACTTAGAGCATACTCTCAAATACTTAAAGGAATCTCTCCATTACCCTCATATCGAATTCTCGTAACTTTCCTTGCCGGCTTCAACTGTTTATAATTGTCAAATATTTAACATATTCACTATGAGATAGTTATGAAAAGTGTATAGACTACTGTATATAGCCCACTGAAAGAGTTACAGACCACAAATGGCAACAATCTGCCTGGAAATGCATCATTAGCAGAGCAAACAATATCTAGTAGCTCTTTTTTACTAGTTGCCAAGCACTTTTAGCTAGCATAACAACTCAAATAATGTCACATATGCACATATTCCATATTTAATTTCTCAACCTCTCCCTCTCTCCCTCTCTCTCTCTTTCTCGTGATACTCCCATAATACCTGCGGGCACAGGGTATAAAAATGTAATCACAATTACAAATGCAGGCAGCATTTTGCATAATTTATGTCAAGCACAACAACAACCATGGAGGGAGGGGGGCGCAGACCCTGTAGCGTGTGAGTTGCGGGTAAAATGCGGGCTGTGGGCTGCGGGCTATGGGGGGGGCGTGGCACACACGCTTGCATGGTCATAAATAAGTGCAGGTTTAAATACCACGGCAACAATTGTGAAATATGGCAGAATAATAGAAAGACCAGAAAGCATAAAACAAAATGTGTGAAATGTAACTACAAGTAGCCCGCTGACATGCAGCGTGAGAGAGACAGAGACATGGAGAGAGAGAGAGAGGGAGGAAGCAGAAGAGGGCAAGCAGAGGCGTCGCACAGTGGGGCAAATGTCAACTGCTAAGACTTTAGTCGCAGCACGTCTGAACTGAGCACAATGTATTGCCAAAGGCTTTAACTGTTTGAGCAGAGAGATGTGTGTGTGTGTGTGTGTGTGTGTGTGTGTGTGTGTGTGTGCGTGTGTGTGTGTGTGCGTGTGTGTGGTTACCCCCGTCTACCCCCCCCTCTGCAGACACGTCACTGTGTGGCACAGTGTGCAAAACAAAAGACCAAGAACAAAATGGGCCAAAAGTTATTTTAAGGACACGGCAAAAAGTGCGCGCGCGATTCTTGTTTCGTTTTCAAAAACTAAGTGAAACGAAACGAAACGCAAGAAGGCAACTGCGAGTGCATGTTTATGCATGTGTGTGCAGGCCAGTGCATGTTTCTGCATGTCTGTATATGTGTGTGTGTGTGTATGTGTGTTTTTGTGTTGTAATCTCGAAACAATTATGCATACGTGCATACATAGAAATCTGTGGCGCGTGATGCTCAAAAGTAGCCCCTCTACGCGCCCTTCCCCCCTTGCCTTTCCCCTCTTGGAAAGCCTCGAAATGAAAGCGCAAAATGCTTCCCATTAGCATAAAAAATAATGGGCAAAGGCAAAGCCAAAATGGGTCCAAATGCCGCCGTCGCCTCTACTTCCCCCTCTCGCCTGTCGATGCCCAACTGGCAATGGGCAATGGCAATGGGCAATAGCGCTGGTCAATGGGCAATGGGCAGCAACACCATCAAAGCCATCATCGACCAAAAAGAGAAACAAAACACACACACACGATAACAGAAACAGAATCAGAAACAGAAAAAAAAAAGAAGAAAGACTGAACCAAAACTGAACCAAATAACAAAACGTCCCAAACAATCTGCACAAAACTCGACGGCATTTTGTACACAGAGAAAATAAAGAGAGAGAGAGAATATTTTGAACTACATTTTGCAGAAAATTAATGTGATGTGGCTTTAAGTTGGGGGAACACTTCAAGTAAAATATGTGAGAAAGATTGTAAAGTAGAGGAGTCAGACTCTTCTTTTAATTGTCCAGACTTGACTCAAATATAATATAACAAATAATATACAAACATGATTGTGAATGAAAGATAAACTTCAGTTCAAATTTTACTCACGCTTCAAAAAATTTATACGCAGTTTTGTTAGTTTAAAGCACATTTATAAATTCCATTTTAAAAGTGTTCCTTTAATAAAGAATGTGTCATAAAAGACGGCGATAAAAGACAAGACTCAAATATAATACAATAATGATTGAATGAAAGCGAAACTGCAGTTGAAATTCCTGCTTAAAATCCATTTAAATTCAGCTGAGTTTAGTTGTTTTGCGGCAGCCTTATAAATGGTACTTACAAGTGTTCATCTTAAAGGGAAATATGACTTAGAGATGAAGAGACTTTTCCAGCAAAGTTCACTCTGCATTGTGCTGAAGTACATAATAAATTTAGCTTGTGATACCATCAAAAAATACCATTCAATAAGACTCAATGAAAGAGGAATGTAGTGAAGTTCATGTTGGAGTTGAAATGTTTCCCAAACTTTCTTTTCGATTACCAGTTAAATCTACAGCTGGAAGGTCCCTTGAAATGTTTGAGTTAATAGTCAAAAATAACAACAATATCATTGTTTAGTATTCGAACTAATAAAGTAGAATCTAGAGTTGAATAAAGTTGCATTTAATCTGTGCTAAGATCTCGATAAAAGAGGGTATAATAAAGTTCTATTTGGAGTAAAAGTTGTACCTTAACTTTTTCTTAAGCTGCCAATTAAAGTTCCAGTTAAAGTTCAAGTTAAACTGCAAGACAGTCTTTCTTTCATACTTTGCCAGCATTAAATTCAACTACTTTGTTTAATTTCGAAAATGATTCCAAAAAATACTTTAGCCAAAGTTTGTATCACGATAAGCTATGCCTAATTTAATCAAGTCAAGTCATATGCTAAAATGAGCAAAATAAAGGAAATTCTTGTTTAGTTTTTCTTTTTAATTTCCATTTTTTTGCATGCGGCTGCCATCCGCTTATCTTGCAGCACTTTTTGATGTAGTTTGCTTTGGCAACGAGCAAAACTTTTTGCCTTTTGCACCGCCGGCATTTCTTCTTGTGTAGCCTTGAGAGGCACGTTTGACTGCCCCACTTTGTGTATGTGTGTGTGTGTGTCTATATTTATGTGTATATGTGTGTGTGTGTGTGTGGCATGGATATTTCCATTCTATTGAAGACTTAATCCTTTCTCAACTGCCAACAGGCAACTGGCAATTGGCTGCGGCTGCTGCTGATTGTTTCGTTCGCTTTTTGTTTATTTACAAGTGACGTAGAAGTAGGTGGGGGGAGGTGGGGGAGACAGCACCCTATATTGCATATTTTTATGACCATCGAATACTTTTACAGTGCGCGCCCAGAGCGAGAACTGATAATGGCAGCCCCAGCAAAATGAGACCAAAAGTGAAGCCAATAAAAAGGCGATAAAATTGACGCCAAATACAACGAAGAAAGAGACAGACAAAAAGAGAGACGCAGAGAGAGAGACGGAGAGTGTGTGTGTGAGGGAGAGAGAGTGTGAGCAAGACAGCTGCAGGAAGAGTTGTCGATAAGCACGTGTCAGGGGCAGAGAGTGCATAAAAAGGCGATATATATTCACATACGCCCGACCAGCAGGGACAGTCAGGGAGTCAGAGGAGCAGGAGCAGGAGCAGCAGGAGGAAGGGCAGAAGGGTACTCCCACCCACCCTCAGGCTGTGTTTATAGTCAACATCCGTGCGAGATACCGCTAGCAGCAAATGCCGTGCTGATTAATGGGCCTAGGCGCCATTGCCGACGGGATGCGCATAACTCACGTGAGCCCGTCCAGCTGGAGCTGCTATCCTCGTCCACGGCCATGGCTACAAATGCTGCTAACATTGGCAGCACTGGCAACTCTCTCGCCATCCGCCGCCATGGAGTCCTCGGCCGAGCTGAGTGCAGCTGTCGGCGCTGCTGTCGACACAGTAATTAGCGGGGAAATGCATCGCCCGAGCCGTCCAGACGCCCATGCAGAGTGGAAGAGCGCGCGCACGAAAGTCAAGCGCCGCCAGCGCCTCAACGCAAAGAGCAACCTGCCCACCATACACGCCAGCAGCAACAGCAACACCAGCAGCAGCAGCAGTGGCAACTCGAACCTGTCCAGCTGGCAGCAGCAACGCTATCTGAAAGTCAACCAGGTGTTTGAGAGCGAGCGGCGCATGTCGCGCGACGAGATTCAGCGCAATCATGGCAAAATCGTGCTGCTCGGTCTCTTTGAGCTGTCCACCAAGCGCGGACCACGTCCCGACGGGCTCAGCGAGCTGGGAGCTGCCACAATGGCCGTGGAGCACATCAACCGAAAGCGTCTGCTGCCAGGCTACACCCTCGAGCTGGTCACCAATGACACGCAGGTGAGTGGGGCAGCAGGGGGGATGGGGAAAAGGGCAAGGGGAAGCGGCACCTAGGCACCTCAGTCTTCTCGTTGGTGACGCTGCTGCTTCCATTACGAAATTGAATTTTCATTTAGTGGCGCGTGCAACATTAAAACTTAATAAGAAAATCTGCAACCGCAGCAGCAGCGCAGAATGAAGATGGAGACAGAGACGCTGACTGCGACTGCGACAGCAGCAGCGGCGGCAGCTGCCACAGCAGCTAAAAGAAATTTGTCATCAACATTTTTTTTATTGCGAGCAGCGCAATTGAGCAGGTCCAACCTCGCACAGTGGGATGATTGATAAGAAACAAGCAAAGCATAAATTATAACAATTTGATAATATTCAAAAACAGTCAGTGGAAAGTTAAGCGAAACTAGATATATATCAGAGTAATAAACTAAACTATTAATAGTTAAATATATGAATACATACAGACATACATTATTACATTTACATCATTTATTACATTACATTATTCAACTTAATTAGAGATAAAACCTATTTTGGGTACGAACACTAGCGTGTCGACGCCTTCTGTTACTATTTATAACTTAGGCTTTATCTTATCATTTATCTTTTCCTATCGGTGACGAACCTTGTTTATTATAATCAATTATAAGGAATGGTTGACTATCCTCAATTTCAGTGAAGACTAACTTCTTTAAAAGGTTTTAAGTTATACGAATAAACAAAAATTAACTGCATTTTTGAAGTAAACACAGTGGGATACCCTTCGACCTATGTTCCTATGTATGTAGACATATACATATGCACATACTTTGAAATTATTTTCGACAGATGGCACTCGCGCTTCGCGCTCGCCCGCCTCCCTTGTTATTTGACACAAGCACTTGGTTTTATGCTCATACTTTCTTAAATAACTTCTGTCTTTATTGTCCGATTTATTTTAGAGAATACGTAGATATTTCATTCAGTTTAGTATATGTTAAAGTCAGAAAGTTGTGTCTTTTACACAGCGCTTATAAATTGAGTTCAAAAATTAAATTATTAATTTGCGGGGGGCGGTGGGCGTGGCAATAAAAATTTGTAATAAACTTGATCTGCGCCGGCTACACATAAATGTTCATGCCAAATTTGGTATCTCTAGCTCTTATAATAAGCTGAGATCTGTGTGTTTATCTGGTCATCCGGACATCCGGACATCCAATCGACTCGGCTAGTGATCTTGAGCAAGAATATATATACAATACTTTATGGGATCTGCCACGCCTCCTTCTGCCTGTTACATACATTTGCACAAAGTTAGTATACGCTTTTTTGACCATTTTTAATGGTCGAAGGGTATAAAAACCGAACGAATCTTTTAAGCTTAAACTAATATAATCTTTTAAGCTTAAACCTAATTCAAATGTTTTGCAAATAATTGTCTTTCACCTTGTTAAATTTGATTGCATCTCATCTCGAATACAATATAGACGATTATCATTCACTGATAGGCAGCCTTATTCAGCTGTAGTTCCCCATTATTTCATTTAATTCAACAGCTTACTGTCTTGTGCCACTGTGCCTGGTAGCGTGGGCACATGAAATTCTTTTTTGATGGCACTTTGAGACAGTCTCAGTCACAGTCTGAGGCGGTGGCTCATAGCGGCATCCCAGCATCTCCTTTCAAAGTCAAGAGTCGACATTTTAAAAATGTTTATTGCGCCATCTTGGCGCGCTTTTTATGACGCGTTGCGCGTCAGGGAGCAGCTCCCACTCTTAGCTGCCGCTTGCCACTTCAGCTGCAACCAATTGACTTCACTGTCTGAGTCAGGGAGAGAGTGAGAATACGGAATACAGGGATACAGTGAGAGTAAGTCTTACAGAGATCTTGAAATACAGGCATCTCTCACTCTCTCTTTCCCTCTCTCTCGCTTTTCTTCAATGTCTTACTCTCACTCTTTTCTGCAGTCTCTTTCTTTTGCATTCTCACACTCTCATTCTACTTTCCACTTTCAATTTCATAGTGTGATCCTGGTGTAGGCGTCGATCGCTTCTTTCATGCCATATACACACAACCCTCAACTCGCATGATGATGTTGCTCGGCTCTGCCTGCTCCGAGGTCACCGAGAGTCTGGCCAAGGTGGTGCCCTACTGGAACATTGTACAGGTAAGTCAGAGACACACACACACGCAGCGTCCAATAGACACGCCTGATTAAAATATGCAAATACCTCCCCCAAACCCATTGGGCGATTACTCAAAAATTTAATCAACTCACGTGCCTCGCGTCGCCTCGACTCGCTCGATTAGCATAAATACCGACGGGGCTCAAAGGCGGCCAATAAACGTTTCCGCGCTATGAAGTAAACAGCCTGCTACAAATTATAAGACAAGATGCGTAGACTTCTAGGTGAAGGCCGAAGAGGAAATGCCCTGAAATGAGAAAGAATATAAGTTAAACTTTGGGTGCAATTGTTGAATTGTTGATGATCTATAGAAGCAAATGGAATGAACTGTTTTAAATATCTTTAAAAGCATTTGAAATTATGCTTAGGACAGTGCGAAGTGCTTCCTTACCTTGGCTTAGGTTTCCAAATTTTTGAAGAAAAGAAGCTTGCAGATGATCAGATTTAGATTTAATTTAATGAAGAAAACTTTAACCAACATTGGAATATAATTACCACGATCTCTAGATAATAACAGATAATAATCAGCAATCAACAGACCATTGCCATTGTTTAGGGTTCCATTTAGAGTATTTAGAGAAAGGAAGCTTCAATTTGTTGGTGATCTATAGAAGCAAATGGAGAAATCAACAGACTTCCCTTGGGAATAGATATTCCATGCACAAATACAATGTGCAACCTTATGAAGTATACAATTTAACTCTCTAGGAAAGTCAGCTTTTGATAATGTAGCTTTCCCTCGGGAGCTGCCGTTCTGCATCCCATAAGTGCCCCAGCTAGAGAGTATTTCAGGCAAGGCGTGAATCCGCTTGTGTTGCTGTGGCGGGGCGTACATAAATTCACTTGGAAGCATGTTGCATGCAAATGCCGCAACGTGGCGCAGGCTGACTAGGAGGCTGAGGCAGCAGGGCACGACTGCGTTTGGCCTTTGAAGTTCAGTTTTGAATGCTTGACTTGCTGCGCGTATGTGGCGACTAAATGAGCCGAAACTTGGCAGACAATCCACACACACACACACACACACACAGACATGCAGGAAACTTTGCCACATGCTGCACATAATAATTCTATGTCTGCTTCTCCTCTGCGACTGATTACAGGTCTCCTTTGGCTCCACATCGCCGGCTCTGAGCGATAGACGAGAATTTCCGTATTTCTATCGCACCGTTGCGCCGGACTCCTCCCACAATCCGGCGCGTATAGCGTTCATCCGTCGCTTTGGCTGGGGCACCGTGACGACCTTCTCGCAGAACGAGGAGGTTCACTCGTTGGCAGTGAACAATCTGGTCACTGAACTGGAGGCGGCCAACATTTCCTGTGCGGCGACAATCACCTTTGCAGCCACCGACTTCAAGGAGCAGCTGCTGCTCTTGAGGGTGAGTTGGGCCTGATTCCACCCCCTCTATTCCCACTCCTCCATTCCCTCTCACCTGGCAAATGCCTGCTTTGTTCTACTTGCCACAGGAGACGGACACACGCATCATTATTGGCAGCTTCTCGCAGGAGTTGGCGCCACAGATACTGTGCGAGGCCTACAGGTTACGCATGTTTGGCGCCGATTATGCCTGGATACTGCACGAGAGCATGGGCGCACCATGGTGGACAGACCAGCAGACACCCTGTACCAGGCACGAGCTGCAGCTGGCGGTGGAGAATCTCATTGTGGTCTCCACGCACAACAGCATTGTGGGCAACAATGTGAGCTACAGCGGACTGGTAAGCAGATTGATTGCATAGATTGACCAAGAAAGTCCACAGTACAGTTGGGCGAATTGCAGACTCTAAGCCACAATAGTTGAGTTGCCCTAAGGCAGTGTGAAAGTTCAAGCAAATCAGTAGTTGCTGCTGAGGGTTGAAGGAACTGATTAATTGCATAGATTGAGATACACATAAACTCCAGCACAGTGGGGCGAAATGAGCAATGGTAAGGAATAGTGGAAGTTCTGCTGGATAAACTTGTAAATGAACGAATGTTTTCCCAAGAGGGATCAGGCAAGAAAGATCAAGGAACTGAGATACACATAAACTCAAGCACAGTGGGGCGAAATGAGCAAACTGATAAGAAATAGTTAAAGTTCTGCTTTAGATAAACTTGTAAATGAATGAGTGTTTGCCTAAGAGAGGTTAGAGAAGTGAGATAGTCTCCTGCACAGTGGGGCAAAATTGGTTAAATTTGCACACAAAATAGTCAGAGGTGCTCTGTAGTGGACAATCTAATAAGAGTAGCCTGAAACTTGCTGCATTCTCCTTTTAAATCACATCAATCCGATTCAATGTGCTCTCTCAAAATGTTGCATTTGATTCACAATCAACATAAACTCGCGCACAGTGGAGCGAAATGGGCAAGAATTAGTTAAAGTACTTCTACGAACTTAAAGCTAATCGAGTGTGCTCCCAAGAAAGATCAAGGCGCTGAGATACTGCCTTGCACAGTGGAGGAAAATTATGAAATTTGCACACAAAATATGCAGAGTTGCTGTGCAGGAGGAATGTGTTATTTATTTATTTATTTATTTAAAGTCGGCTATAGCATCGACTGTTTATCAATTACAATTAAAATTAAAACTTTGATAATTTAACATTGTAAATTAAATTAAGGCAAAATCACACCAATCTGCCCCACTGTGCACTCTGAAAATGATTCATTTGATTCACAAGTGGCCCGCGGCAACGATTGCTCGACTCGTAGGCGCAGCATGATAAAATGTTTATTATCGTTTTAGTACCAGCCATGAAATCGGCGGCGCATAATGAGCTGGCAATCTCATTATGAAGGGGGGAAGGGCGGCTGTAGTGGGGGCGTGGCAGTGGGTGGACGTTTAAACGATGAGTGGTCGAGTTAATCGCTTGCAATTCCCTCTCTCTCGATTCACAGAACAATCACATGTTCAACTCGCAGCTGCGCAAACAGTTCTCGCAGTTCCATCACCAGGATGCGGGCAGCAGCAGCAGCAGCAGCGGGAGTGGCAACCACAAGCGAGTGATACCACAATCGGATTTGGGCAGCAGCAGCAGCAGAAGTAGCAGGAGGAGGAGGCGGAGGCGTGGCACCAATCAAGGCAGCCATTTGCTGCCCGAAGCCATTTCCCGTTTCGCGCCACAAACCTACGACGCAGTGTGGGCCATCGCGCTGGCACTGCGTGCCGCCGAGGAGCATTGGCGGAAGGATGCGGCACAGTCCAAGCTGGATGGGTTTGACTACACGCGCAGCGACATGGCCTGGGAGTTCCTGCAGCAGCTGGGCAAACTGCACTTTCTGGGAGTGTCGGTGAGTGGCACAAGAGGAGCAACTAAAAAAAGAGAGATTCCACTCCGAATCGGATTACAACCATTACTGTCTCTCTTTTTTCTCTCTCCATCTCTCTTTGCGTGCAGGGTCCCGTCTCCTTTAGCGGTCCAGATCGCGTGGGCACCACCGCCTTCTATCAGATCCAGCGCGGTCTGTTGGAACCCGTCGCCCTCTACTACCCGGCCACAGATGCCCTGGACTTCCGTTGCCCGCGCTGTCGTCCGGTCAAGTGGCACAGTGGGCAGGTGCCCATTGCGAAGCGTGTGTTCAAGCTGCGTGTGGCCACCATTGCACCGCTGGCCTTCTACACCATAGCCACACTCTCCAGCGTGGGCATCGCACTCGCCATCGCGTTCCTCGCCTTCAATTTGCACTTTCGCAAGCTCAAGTAGGTACACGGATGTAGGAGAAGAAGCAGTCAGTGCAGTCCCAGCGGCTGCTTGCAATGTACTTTCAACTTGACATCTTACTCTACTTTCACTCTTTCCCCCTGCCCCCTCTTTCTCCCACTTGTTTGCTTGTCTCTCTCCTCTCCACAGAGCAATTAAACTTTCCAGCCCCAAGCTGAGCAACATCACCGCAGTGGGATGCATCTTTGTTTATGCCACCGTCATCCTGCTGGGCCTGGACCACTCGACGCTGCCCTCGGCGGCAGACTCCTTTGCCGCGGTCTGCACGGTGAGTTTACCCCAGCCTCCCTCCACCTCCACCTCCCAGCTGAGCCTGCTACTGAGACTGAGCTAGAACTCTTTGTTTGAGTTTCGGTTATACAAGCAAACGCGAATACACTCAAAGAAATATTTACCAACCAAAACGAACAGGCACGCTCGACAATAAGACACCCTTCTTCCATTACAAATAAACTAAGACAAAGTTTATTGAGGGCTATTGCTTCCTCACTCTAGCACACATCTGTAGGCACACGCTCAAAAAACTAAAGCATATCAACAGGAGCAAGGCAGCGCTTTAGCGCACATTTGGCAACTTGTAAAACTTCTGTGTTTATTGTCCGATCGAATTGAAATTTTGGGGAGAGATATACATTATACTCAGCGTAATATATATTAAAGTGGGAAAAAAAAGGATTTTGTTCAACCGTATTACACGTTGTGGAATACGGTTTTATGCTTGCCTTGTTTGTTTACTTTCTCGCAGTGTAACTAACAAGTTAGCTGCTCTACCTGCTCCCCCTCCTTTGTCTGCTCATCAAATATGACTTTCAGTTTCAGTTCCAACTTTCACGTCGCGCAACTCATGTGTTTGCCTTGTTATTTATGTGAATTGCCTCATTGCCAGCTGGAGAGCAGACCTGGCTCTTAGTTTGACTTGAGCTCAAGCTATAAATAGCTGCAATATTATATGCGAAATCTGCGTAAATCTTTAAACTGCTAGACGAAGCTGCCACGCCATGCCACGTCGCGCCGTAAAGTCCAATTTGATGCGGCGTTGTCATCGGCAACATTTTTGGGCGAAAAAAAACATTCCACTCCAGGGAAATTCGCAGTCCGCTGTACTTGGCAACATATAATGGCTGCATGGGGACAGCACGGAGGGTGGAGAAGGGAGGAGCTGAGGTCGGCACACATGACACGAGAATTCACAACTTTTGTGTTATTCTTTATTTTGCATAAATTTCAAGCGAGGCCCGCAGCTCCACTGAGTCCTTACCCTGCTTCCCCTCCTCCCTTCTTTTCCTCTTGTTGTTGTTTCGTGCTGTTGTTTTTCTTTTGGCCATTGATGACTTGTTTAGCCCCGCTCAGTACACACAACATGACACCCTCTCCCACTCTAATCCCTCTTCTCCTCTCTCTCTTTTTATCTTCCTCTCATGCTGTAATAGGCCCGCGTGTATCTGTTGTCGGCGGGTTTCTCTCTCGCCTTCGGCTCCATGTTCGCCAAGACATATCGGGTGCACCGCATCTTCACACGCACTGGCAGCGTGTTTAAGGACAAAATGCTGCAGGACATTCAGCTAATTCTGCTCGTGTGCGGCCTGTTGCTTGTCGACGCCCTCCTGGTCACCCTCTGGGTGGTGGCGGACCCCATGGAGAGGCATTTGCATAATTTGACACTCGAAATCAGCGCCATTGATCGAAGCGTTGTCTACCAGCCGCAGGTGGGTGCTCTATTCTCTCTAGTCTGACACACGACACAGAAAGCTACACAGAGAGAAACTAGAAGGATAACTGCCTTGCCTGGCAGTACCTTCTAAGTGGCTTGCCTTGATTTCCACTTCATTTGTGAATGATTTCTTCCTCTGCAGGTTGAAGTTTGTCGCTCACAGCACACACAGACCTGGCTGGGCGTGCTGTACGCCTACAAGGGCCTGCTGCTGGTGGTGGGCGTGTACATGGCCTGGGAGACGCGCCACGTCAAGATACCCGCCCTCAACGACTCACAATACATTGGCGTCTCTGTGTACAGTGTGGTCATTACCAGCGCCATTGTTGTCGTCCTAGCCAACCTGATCTCGGAGCGCGTCACGCTGGCCTTCATTACCATAACGGCCCTCATACTGACCTCCACCACAGCGACGCTCTGCCTGCTATTTATTCCCAAACTACACGACATCTGGGCACGCAGTAAGTACCAAGTGGGGAAGGTGCTTTAAGGGTAGCTCAACTGTTGCCTTGTCTCGTTTCCCCCTGTGTCTCTTCCTCTCTTTCACCGCAGACGACATCATCGACCCCGTGATACACAGCATGGGCCTCAAGATGGAGTGCAACACGCGTCGCTTTGTCGTCGACGATCGTCGCGAGTTGCAGTACCGTGTGGAGGTGCAGAACAGGGTGTACAAGAAGGAAATACAGGCACTTGATGCCGAAATACGCAAGCTGGAGCGACTGCTGGAGTCGGGACTGACCACAGCCTCGACCACAACGTCCTCGTCCACCTCCCTGCTGGCTGGTCATGGTCACCTCAAGCCAGAGTTGACCGTAACAAGTAACATCTCGCAGGCTCCAATGCCGCATCCCAACAAGTCAAGAACTCCCAGCATCTCGGGCATACTGCCTAATTTGTTGCTCTCCGTGCTGCCGCCGGTGATTCCACGTGCCAGTTGGCCATCGGCGGAGTACATGCAGATTCCCATGCGACGTTCCGTGACGTTCGCCTCGCAGCCACAGCTGGAGGAGGCCTGTCTGCCGGCACAGGACCTTATCAATCTGCGCCTTGCGCACCAACAGGCCACCGAGGCCAAGACGGGCCTGATCAATCGACTGCGCGGCATCTTCTCGCGTACCACCAGCAGCAACAAGGGCTCCACGGCCAGCCTGGCCGACCAGAAGGGTCTCAAGGCGGCCTTCAAGTCGCACATGGGTCTCTTCACGCGCCTGATTCCCTCCTCGCAGACAGCCTCCTGCAATGCCATCTATGCAGAGGCCAACACCAATGGTCTGGCCATCGAGGGAGGCAGTTGCTCCAATGGCTCTCACCTCAAGCCCATTCACCGTGGCTCACTGACCAAGAGCGGCACCCACCTCGATCATCTCACAAAGGATCCCAATTTTCTACCCATACCAAGCATCTCGGGTGAACGCTTTGATCTGCAGCCGGTGGCAGAGTATGTCAAGCTACCGGAAACTAAAGTGAACTTTCAGCTGCCCAGCAGTCGGCGTCCGTCGGTGGTGCAGCCCGTACCGAGCTTGAGAGAGCGTGTACGTGGCTCTCCACGTTTCCCACATCGCATACTGCCGCCCACCTGCAGCCTGAGTGCACTGGCCGAGTCAGAGGATCGAGTAGCCGGAGGCGGCGGTGGCTCGGAAACTTCCACTGCAGTGGGCAGCTGCAAGTCCATAGCACGCATATCGCTGCAGCATGCCACAAGCGGCGGCAACTGGAAGTCCATGGAGACGGCGGCCAAGTCGCGACTATCCCTCGACTCCCAGGAGGAACCACAGCCCGCCGCAACGAGCAATGGTGTCGCTTAGTGTTCTTGTTGTAGTAACCACCTCACCCACCACCCACCTCTCCCTCGAGCCACAAGAAGCCAGCAATTTCCGCCCAATCCTTGTCAATTAGAAGAAGAAACACCAAGCAATTATTTCGACACGCGACTCCTTCTCGTCCTGCCAAAGGAATCGCGCGTGTGCAACTGACCAATCATCGGCTTAAAGCAATCAAACGCATTAGGATAACAACGCTAGTTAAGTTACGATATTCAATAAACCCCTCTCCGCCCCCGCCCCCGACCTCTTGACCTCTCGAGTAGCTAGTCATCTTATCCCCCCACTCCCAATCCTTCCTTGCCTTCTCAGCCTTTCTCTTTATAGGCTAAGTAGAAGTTTTTGTGCTGCATTAGTTGCACAAATTGTGGCAGTCTGAACTCGAAACTGTTCTCAGAGTGTGTCCCCAACTGTTCCCACTTAGGATTTCGTAAACATTTCATAGATTGATACAGTTTTCTTTCCATTTCTCTCTCTCTCTCTTTGTACTTCTCTTGTTCTTCTCAGTTTGTGGGAATACTGTTCCCATCTACGGTATCCAGTGAGCAATACTATATAGTTCGTAGGATTAGTCAGCAATATGATTAATTATCGCCAGTGCATTAGGGTGCAAACTTCTCTCGTATCACGCTGCATACCAGTAAAAACAAAATACCAAAAACAAACAAACAAAAAATACTCGCACAGTGGTCACACGCATAACGAAAATATATATATATAACATATATACTATATATATATATATCGTATATCGTAATGTTTTGAAAGCCTATCAAATACGCTTTTGTTGAGCATTTAAAATATAAGTTATCAATCGCAATCAAAGTATTTCAATTTCAACTTCTAGCATTAAATGAGATTGTAAGTGGAACTCTGCTGCTGTTGACCACTGTGCGTACTACTATGTATATCGTCTCAGTATTTGTTGTAGCCAAAAAATGTTGTAGAGTCGTAGTCGTAGCTCGATACTAGCATAAGTGAACTAAGTTTTAGCATTGTAATCCAATTCGACCCTCTTTGACTTTGACTACTCCCCTGTGCCCCTGTCCCCCTCTCGGCTCCAGAAGTATTCAGCATAACGTCAATAAACAGAGGCAAAAAGCCAACAAAAAATAATGATTAATTAATTAAGTTGTTTTATTGGGTGGCGATAAGGGGGTACCACTCGCACTCGAGGGCAAACAGAAATAATGACTTTCTATAAAGCCGAAAAATAAGTTTGCCAACTAAAGCAAAAGGAGGAAGTGAGGAAGTGGTGGGAGGGCGGGGCAGGGGCGTAGCAAACAGCAAACAAGGCTGACAAAGAGAAGCAGCAAACTAATAGAGTACGGTGATTAAGTTGACATTGCAATTTGTTACTATAAATAAATAAATAAAATCGCATGAACGACGAAATACCGAGAGCGCGCAGGTCGACCTGGGCGGTCTCTGCGACGTCACCGGATCGTGTGAATTTATCTTTATGCTCGTAAAAACGAAAAAAAGCACATGAAACGAAATTGTGCAAATAAGCAGCGACAAGTGCGGATGGCAACATTCGCACAGTCGCGAATGCGAATGCGAATGCGGATGGCGAACGAATGCTCCGGCATATTTCATGGCTCCATTCGCCCGTTGTTGCCTCGTCGAATGCCGCATGAAGATTTATCTGGCCGACACGTCGCACTTTTCTGACTGCTCACCCGTTTCCCCCTCTCTCCTCCTCTCTCTCTCTCTCTCACCGTGTGTGCTAGCGGCTGCCGCACATTGCGCATACGCCGCGTGTGCCGCATCAATAAAACGTAGCAGTTTGGGGCTCGCCTTACATTTGGTTTATTACGTTGAGAAAGAAGGAGGGGGGCGAGGAAGGAGTACAGGGGGCAGTTCAAGTACCTTTTGCCGAAACAATAGAGTAGAAGTGTTTATTTATTGTGCAGCGACTGTGTCAGCAGCTGGCGACACAGAAAAGTTGCCCCGAAATATTCATTTTAATCAAGCTAATTAATATGGTCCAGTTATGCGGTGCCAGAGGAGCAGGCCCCTTGACAAATGAGCACAGGGTGCGCACCACAGAATGCCCCCATTTGCCCCATGCCTTCAGTTCTCACCTCGTTGTCCTCTGCTCATTAAAGCAAAGGACGCAATTCAACTCGCGCTTAATTAGTGTAACTGCTTCCCCTCAGCTCCACTTGCCTGCCCCCCCTTCCGCTTGTGCCACACTTGTCTCAGTTGTGTCCCAGTTGCCTCACTTGTCTTACTACTCCCAGCTGCCTCACTTGTGCCGAATTCCCTTTGCATTATTTTGCAGGATTATCGAAAGACGCTCAATGGATTCCAGCCAGAGCACAATGCCTCTACAGTCTCGTCTACCCTCGCCAGCCTCCCACACTTCTCCTCCTTCTCAGTCGCTTCCTCACTCTGCTGGCAGGTAGAAAGGACTACCTTGTTTTATTTACATACCTTTGGCATAAACTGGTCGAGTTTATATCGTGTTTCGTTCCCCATTCCCTCGTTCCCCCATGGAGCGGAACAACACACACATAAAGCGGCACTAAGTTATTTTCAATCAATAAAAATAACATAAACAAAAAAGCAAGCTGTAAAAAATACACTCAAGTGCTTTTCAAACACACACACACACACATACCAAGAAACAGATACACTTGGAGAAGGAGGCATGAGGAATTTATCTTATATCAGAAGATTGTAAAGAACGAAACAGGAACCAAACACAAGGAATATATCTGCAGAATGTTTTTGAAAATATTTTAAAACTTTTCCTATAAAATTCATATATTTATAGCCATAAAAGTGCCATAAAGTATGTAGAGTAAGCTATGATCTTAAGCCAGTTGCCTCTTTTAAATTGTAAAGCCCAACTGGGCTGAGTTTTTTTCTAGAATTCTCAAAATACACACACTATTTCTATATTATACCTTGCCAGCTTTCTTCTTTCTCCCAGCTTTTCTCGCAGTGTAGGAGGAGCAACAATTTTGGAGGCAAAAGAAAAGCACTGTGCACTCCCAATTTGCCAATAAATTTGCTTGCCATGCATTGCCCGTATTTCAAAAGAAAAGTAGAGTGAGAAATGTTTGGAGCGAGCAAGACAGCAACAAGACAAGAACGATAAGGAGAACGAGAAAATGTGGCAATGTGGCAACCTGAAACTGTGAAAATGCTACGCCAAATATAAAAAAAGTTTTACTCGCAATTTGCTTTCGTGGCTCGTGAAGATGACACGATATGTTCATATACATTTATTAAGGAATTGCTGCTACTTCCTCAATCTCGACAGTACCCTCCCATCACTCCCCCCTCCCTAGGGATTGGGCAACCTAATCAGGCGTAAGCAGATGCGGCACATTTGTCACTTTGATTCATTTTCCATTTCCCATTTGCGTGAAAAAAACACATGCTGACAATTTGCAGCAATTTTAATTGAAGGTGCCAAGATTATGGGGCCCAAAGGAGTCTCTAATTGCTTATCTGGCATATAGATAAGGCAGGGGCGTAGCGGAGGGGTAAGGGGAAATGTGGATAGGCAGCTGGAAAATGGAAAACTCGATTCAATGGTAAATGACAAGCGGAAAACGGATCTCTGAACGAATGAACGTCTGATTGACATTTCAAGTGCCAATGCCAACACACAGAGGCAGAAGAAGGCAAGACAGAGACAGGGAGAGAGGCAGAGAGAGAGAGAGAGAGCTCATGCAAATACACTTCATAACGCACAGTATGATGAAACAATTGGAATATGTGCGTGGGCTTTAAACCAGTTATGGCTGCACTGAGAGAAAGCAAAGATACTTAAGAGATTAATGAGAAGAAATGGGAGATATCTTAAAGAAGAGAGGAACTCTACAAACGGGGAATATTATCAAACAATCAAAGCAATCAACTTCTACTTTCAAGAGAGTTTTCAAGACACAAGTTGACACAACCTGTGATTTCTCTAAGTGCATGGCTACAGGTTATTACATAGATGATGGCTGCTATAAAGCTGAGCAGTACGACATACAGAAGGAGACTAAAATGAAGTACTAAAACGCAAACAAATACGCACGACAGAGCAGGCAAATAAAGAGAGAGAGAGGGAGGGAGGAAGAGAAAGAAAAGTTGTTGATTTCATTGCCAGAAGGAGTTGAGCGAGTCTCGCCAGTTGTGGCAATAGCTGAAGGAGATAGGAGACGGGAGACAGCAGACAGCAGACGGAAGAATGCAGATAGAAGACAGTAGATATATGACAAGCTGCTGACTGCGATTGGGATTCAGTAGGACTCGGTCTGGTCATGGTTGAAGCAGCTGCACTCACATGCTAAGATGCGTAAAAATACCATGGGAAATTACGCGAATGGAATAACAGCCGAAGCTGAAACACACACACAGCCATGCCGACAGGCTGCCACATATGAGTGAGTGAGCGGATGAAGGACGAGAGGAAGAACACACATATAACATAATGTTGTTGACATACTGCACAAGCACAAGCAGAAGCACAAGCAGAAGCAGAAGCAGCGCGTGCGGCAAAGTCAACTACGAACGGAAACGGAAGTTCAGCGACACCGACAGCGACAACAACAGATGAGCGAAGGAGAGAGAAAGTTGCTTACGGAAAAACTGATTGCCAAAGCATAGAAAGCGAAATGAAGGGCATAGCGCAGGCGGGGTGAGCTCGACTAGCAGATGCCATGCAGTAGAGACAAGAGAAGAGCTGTTGAGAAGTCATTACAGTGTAGATAGACATACCTCTTGGCCTGTGTTACTTACTCTCACATCCTTAACAGGGTATATTGGCGCAAAGGCAACTCAGCTGGCAACTGGCAGCTGGCAACGTGGCGGCCTGGCAGCCAAATGATTAATTTCGACAAGCTGCCACAAGCTGAGCTGAGGTAGCCGACGCGACAGCAGGCGACTGTGCTATGGGCTATGGCAACCCTGCGAGTGTGGCAACTCTGAAACGTGCCAGCGACGAAATTTATTGACTATGTGGAAACTGAATGCAAACTTGCAACAACGCGTGCGTTGCGTTCATTCTGTGCAGCTGCAGATAGTACGCTCTCTTTCTCTCCCTCTTTCTATGTCTTCCTTTACCTGCCCCTCTCTCTCTCTCTTTCTTTCCCTCTCTCTTTGTGTTCCTTTACCTGCCTCTCTCTCCCTTTCTTACTGCCTCTCCGCAGCACTCCTTTGGCATCTTCCTGCACATTTCGGTAATTGTCTCGTTTGAGTTTTTGTTTAATTTTCACTCCAAATGCAAATTTGCAACGGCTTACGCATTATCCCCCAATTTTCCCACAATTTTCCTACCTAACTAGCTACTTTACCCCAACTAGACTCATTTCTCTGTCTCTGCCTCTGAAGCCTGCACTGTGCACTGTGTTTGATTTGCGGTTGTGAATCCAATTGCACTGCAAATGAAGCAAACGAGCCATGCGCCCATTAGATGTCGCCCTTCTCGGTCCCTCTCTGCCTTTCTGTCTCTCTCTCTCTCTCTCTCTCTCTGTCCATCTGTCTGTCTGCTTCATTGTTTGCCCAACTGTCCATTGTCTCTGCACTCAACTCTGCCGCATTCTCCATAAATATTGGCGCACATTAAATCGTTTGGCCTGCATTAAATTCAGCTCAATTGCCTTCGCATTGGCCGGCAGCGGCAGCCTCAGTCACCTCATTAATTTCAGCAGGCAGTGAAATTTTAATTAGAGCCAGCAACGACTACGCTCTGCTGGCAAATATAAGCACAAAGACAGACAGCTGAACAGCAGGAGAAAATGTTTAACAGGCAAGTGAGAAATATGAATGAAAAATTGATAAGGAAAACAGAATTTAACTTTACATAAAATTATCGAACGTACATCAATCCGATTAAGAGATAATTCTTTGGGAAATAAACATGGAAATACGTCAGTTTAATTGCAGCATCAACTGCCAAGGGCAAACGCAAAGTGGCAGATTATTCTCTCTGTAGAGAATTTGTAGAGCACATTAATTGCCAGTTAAATAAGGTGTGCTTTTAGCCTACAGTGAACTAGTACAGTAAGTAGCCTAGTGAAGATTGTTACTTGATTCGTACTCAGCTTCATTATCTGCTTAAAACACTTGAGCTTGTAACAGCTTAAACTTAACTTCGATTGCCTAGTATTCGTGCTCATTCTAGTGCGCAGTTCTTTGTTTCTTTTAATTCGAGATACTCTGTAAAAAGTAAAAAAAGGATGAGAGAAAAAGGAAAATATAAAACTGTGTTTGTAAGACAACTCGTTGGTTCATGATTACGAATCTATCGAAGAGTTTGTTAGACACAGCGCAGCTTATCAAGTATACTATTTATTGTTTCCGACCCTTGCTGACCCATGTGTCATATGATCAAAAGAACTTAAAAGACGATGGATCAAAAGAAGCAACATGTGACAATCTCCCTGATAACTGATAGTCTTAATGATAACAAAAGAGTGTAGTGCAGTACCGTACAGTGTACTCCAAGTTTATGCTAATGAGAGACACCATACACATACGCACGGTTGTGAGCTTACATGTGTATGAGGTTGTATCAGCCTTCTACAGCCTTACTGCGATTGCCGCAAGCCTGGTGTTCGTGCCCATTCAAATGCGCGGATTTTTGTCTCTTTTAATTTAAGATACTCTGTAAAAAGCAAGAAAGTAGGAGAGAACTTAAAATATAATACTGTGTTTGTAAGATACCATCTTGGTTCACCGTTACTTATCTATCGCTATGATTGTCAGACACTGCATAACCTATCAAGTATTCTATTAAAGGATGATCTTCTTGATACCTGATGGTCTTAGTGATAGCAATATAGTGTAGTTCCGTGCTGGGCTACTACATGTTCATGTTACTGCCTTGATAGTGTTTCTCTCTATGCCTCAAAAAAGCGCTATCATTGTGCACTCTGTTGATTCTTTCGATAGTTTATCAGCTTCCTCATTTCACATTGTTTCTGTGTCCTGGTATCCATCCAAGACCGAAGCTCAACTCTGCATTAAATATTAAATATAATCAGCCTAAAAAAGAATGGAAAAAAATATTAGAAATATACACGGAAATGGTTCTGTTTATGTTTATATAAAATCTACTCTAGAAACACTAAGAAATATATTAATCCCTCTTGATATTAATTAAGTTGCAAGCAGAATATGTTTGAATAGTTTACCCAACGTTTAGCCAACTAAAGTTGCCTCAATCTCCAGCATTCTCCACCTTTAATAACCAATTACTCATGGATGCTATAAGTATAATTGCTATAACTGTAGTTTGAAAATGTGCCACAACTCACTCTCTCTCCCTCTTTCTCTCTCTCTCTCTCAACTTGTTCAAAAGTTCATCAAAATTGTAGAAAACTGAAATATGGCGGCCAAAAACTCGTTGGTTAATTTGTGGCACAGTGAAGCGTGTCAAAAGCAGTGGAAAAGTTTCGAGTCGAGGTGAAACTGTGCTTCATTTAACGTGAGCCGGTAAGCTCCGAGTAAACTGAGAGACAACGACAACGCAGCACTTGACACGCAACCTCACACACACTCGCACACGCACACACAATACTTCACAGACAACTGGCAGCTGGTGCACACGGCGTATGCGTAACCTGCAGCTGCAACTTTGATGCGCGCGATGACTTGGTAAATATTTTCATTGGCGCCAGCAACAAAAACAACAACTACAACAATAGTAGCAAGGTGGAGTATAGTGTAGTGCAGGGGGGAGGGGAGGGTACGCTGCCCCTTTTGTTTCGACAACTCTATATAAAAATAATAAGTTTTAATTAGGACGCAGCAGCGAAAAACTTTCCGACTTTCGGCATACGCGACGTATGCGTAATCTGGCAAAACCGAGCACAGGCAACGCCAACTTTTAATCAAAACTTGCGTTGTTCTGCTGCTTTTAGCAATTATGCGACAAGAAGTCAGTTCAAGTGCACAGACTCTCTCTCCTTCCCCCCTCTCGCACTCCCCCTCTCTCACTCCCTCTCCCTCTCTGCTTGCCTCTGCCTCTGGCTCGTTTCGTTTTACAGTTTACCTCTAATTAAGCGATGCAGAAGCGACTTTAAAAGACGCAAGCGAGCGAGAGAGAGCTGAGGCAATGCAACATTAATGCAAACACACACACACACACACACACACACACAGACAGGAGGGGAGGTGGAGAGTGTAAAGGGGGTGAGGCGACAGCTAATAGTCTGCCTTTTATGCCACAGTTTAGTTGCCACTGCTGCCACTGCCACTGCCAGCGATGCTTTGCCACGTAGGCAACATAAAATTTTTCGACATGCCGTGATTATTTTGAAGGGTCGAAGGTCGTTTCGCGCTGTCGCTGTCGCCGTGAAACTGAAACTGAAACTGAAGACTGCTCCACGCTCGTAATTTCATTAAAATTTTATTAGCTCGATATGTGTGCGGGTTGCGTACGTGCTGAGTGTCTGTGTCTATGTGTGTGTGTGTATATGCATGTGTGTGTGTCTCTGTAGTCTGTGAGTGTCTGTTTTAAGCGTGCGTTTTTGATATTAATCGAGCAGCTGGGCAAATGAAATTATCACCTATGTGCATTATGAAGCAAGGCAAGGCACACTCACTCACACACTCAACAAAAGAGCAGCGTACACTGTGAGAAACATAAGCAGCCCTAGATGTATGATATATGATAATCTAAGTAGATCTATTCCACTTCATTGCAAGCTCTAAATCACATCATTTCATTTGCCTTTTTTTATGTTTATAAAGAATGCCTGTGCACTGAAAGAAATATAAATAGAAACTAATGTATGTTAGTGGATTTTGGAAGTATTTCATTATTTTTATTAGCATTAGGTGTCAATTTAATATGAATCCTGCTAAATCCTTTTTGTTTTCTTCAAAGTATTATTTGATTGATTGATTTTATTCCATTTCTCGCAGTGTGTACACTCTTCAAAGCATTTCAATAGCCACTGTACGATTAATCCGTATGCTTTGCATAATTTTTAAGCGATTTATGGTAATGCAAATATTTATATAATATTATATATATATTCCTCTGCAGTTTCTGACAGTGCACAAGCATTTTTAAATGAATCAAAGATCACTGACTGTTTAACTTATATACCTATACCTACATATTTTTGTTAAATTCTCTTTGCATTCGCTACACGATGAGCTCAATCACACTGTAAGCATCTCTACAGATATGCATCATTTCATTCTCTCATTTCTCGCAGTGCAGACCCGCTTAAAACATCATTTACTTATCTATAATAATTCATTTAAATTTCATCACAATCATTTCAATGATAAACTATTTATTCCTTCTGCAAGTTTCCTGTTTTCTCCCAATTTCTTTCAGTGCACACGCACTTTAAAGTGCTTCGAAAACCACTTGAATTTGCTTACAAAATTGAGCTAGTTGCTTTGGCGGAACCGCTGTTTGCTGGCGCCGCCGAGCGAGTCCATTACGCAGGCCACGCAGGACGCACTCACATTACCCACTGTCAGGCAGGCAGGGAGAAGGGCGAAGGGCGAAGGGCGCAGGGCGCAAGGCTTTTAATTTACATTTTGCTATTAATTTCAACCTCAAAGGTTGTGCAGCACGCAGTGAGCAAGCAATATAGAGAGAGGGAGAGAGAGAGAGGGAGAGATGGAGTGAAAGAGAAGTTGGAAATGAGGCAGCAGCAGAGGCAGGTGAAGAGACAGACGAGCGGAGTCTGTATCAGTGTCGTATCACACAAAGCCGCAAAGCCGAACGTGGGCTTTGGTTAATCCGGGCAGTTGAAACGACTGATTCTTACACATACACACACGCACACACACAGGCATACAATATACACACGCAGAGAGAATGCTTGCTGAGGTGAGCAGATGCAGGCGCCGCCGCCTTTATGTTTTCTTGATTGAGTTTCACCTTTTGCATATGAAATTCAATTTAATCAGTTTGCCAGGTCATAGGCTGTCATCACACACACGCACACACGCATACACATACTGACAAACACTGACACAGGCACACACAGGCTGAGATAGAGACACACACACGCACACTAAGGCACACACACGTGTACACAATGCAGCCAATAATAATGAAGTCCTTTTGTTGTTCCGACATTTTCAACACAAATTTGCCTTGCGCACATACGCAACATACAATTTTTGATACCCTGTAGAGCCATTAGCATTGCGTGCGTTGGGTATGCACGACTTGTTTGGAAATAAGGTTGAATAAATAAACAGGAATGCAGGGAAGCTCTTCTATGACTGTAATAAACTGGATTTGTTTATTGATTTATTTATATTTATTATTTAATGATCTTGAACTCGTTCTTTTCTTTCTTTTCGACATTCCATGAACAAGTGGGCAAGTAACTTACATTATATTATGCATTACCGGAACAGCTAATTTACTCTTATGCTAATTAACATTACAGATCAAGACATACACATTTAATTCAACACATACTTTAGGGAGCGGTTTGGTAACCAGTACCTCTTAAAATTATTTCTTAAACAAACAAATTCTCAGAGATCATTTGCGCGTTGATAGTTTTTGTGTGTCCCAAAAATGAATTGTCCTGCATGTCAATAACGCTTGGAATTCGGTTTTTATCCATTAACGGGGGCGGAAGGGGGCGTGGCCGAAATCTAAAAGAAACTTAAACTGCGTGCAACTATAACACATATCGATACCAAATTTGGTAGTCCTACCTCTTATAGTCTCTGAGATCTAGGCTTTCATATGGACGGACAGACAGGCAGACAGACGGACAGACGGACAGACGGACAGACAGACGTGGTTAAGAGTATATATACTTTATTGCATTGAAAACGCCTCCTTCTACCTATTACATGCATAACCGGTTGGCACAAAGTCATAATACTCTTCCGGCCTATAGATAAAGGGTAGAAATACTGAGTTTCCTTTGCAAGTATGCATAGACAAAGAAAGATTAGGCTAATAACATTACAAGCAGTACTTAAAGTACTTACCATATGTGAACAGGCAAGGCTCTTACCCTAGTTTGCCAGCCCTTTTGCCTGCCAATTTATAGGGTATATGCACTGTGCATAACTCCGACCTACAAGCATATTGGACAATTTGCCGACCTCAATAATGTTTTCACTTGGAAATCAATAAATACAAATAACAAATATACATATATCGAGGCAACCAAAACGGGCAGCACACACCCCAACCACCCTACACCAGCACACCCCCTACCTCTCCCCCTCCTTTATACACACGCAGACCGCAAAACCTACAGAGAGAAGGGGAGTGAAGAGGGAAGTAGGAAAGTAGGAGCTCTTGGCGGCCATAAACGGGCAAATTGTATGCAAATAAAATACAAGCGAATGCCGCAAGACAAACCGCCGTATGGCCCGCCTCTATGCACATGCCACGCCCACTGCCCACACCTACTCCCCCTCATCCGCCTGCTGCGTCCCCTTCTAACAGCTGAGGAAATAGAAATGTTGCTGACGTTGCAGCATGCCAATAAAACAAGCTGAATCCGTGCGGCGACAAGACAACTTTTTATTAACTCTTTGGCTCGCTCTGACCGCAGCTGTGGCAAGTCTCAGGCCAAGCAACACAGTGCTGGCGCCTGCCTCAGGCAACCACCCACCCCTCCGCCCCTCCTCTCTCTTAGCGCTTTTTGTCTTAGTTTGTCTGTCGAGACGCCTCAGCATCGTCAGAGAAAAAACTTTTGCGACTCGCAACTTGTTGTCGTGTCTTGGTTGCCACTCGGTCATTTCTCATTGCTATCCATGCAAATCATCACGAAGCAGGCGAAAAGAGAAAACAAGAGAAGGGGAGCAAGGGGAAGTGAAGAAAAGAAGAGTACAGCGTGTTCTGCTGCTTGTCATACTTGGTTTTTATTTGTTTTTTTTTTTTTATTTGGCAACTGCTTATGTGTCCAAACAATCGATCCAATTGCGACTTGCCTTGCCTGCTCCCCCCTCTCTCTCACTCCCGTCTCTGTAGAGAGGCAATCACATGTAACACATGCCGCAAATTTGGCCATGTGGCAACACCCTCACTCACACCCACACACACACACTTCACATTGTTCTGCCTGTTCTAATAGGCATCGACTTTAATGTGCATTGAGGAAGGCAGGAGACAACCCTCGTCTCTCTTGTCTGTCTCTGTCTGTCTGTCGCAAATTTAATCGCATTTAGCTCATTTACCGGCAAATTGAATTTGTGCCTGTGCCTGTGCCCATGCCTGTGCCATGTGCCACGCCCACTAGATGAGACAGCCCCTCGAAAATGAGAAATTCAATTAAAATCAAATTTTGGACGCCGCGTTACGAAACATTTCATTCGACGGGGGGGAACAGTAAAGCTTTAAACAGATTTACGGCTTTAACTCACGCTGAATTGCGCAAATCAACAGCAACAGAAGCAGAAACAGATACTCCCTCTGCGCCACACCCGCTGCCCCTCTTGTCTTTGGCTCTGCCCTTGCCCACTCCACAAATAAATAAGCAAAATAATTGAGCCGCCACAGACGGTGATGGACTACGACGAAGCCCACCTCCAATCTCGCCTGGGGACCCGCCCCCACCAAACCAATTGTGACTCGCCCCTCTCTACACCCCTCCCCCGCTCTCCTATCTGCTCTTTCTAGTCTTCTCTCTACACTCCTCTCTTCCCACTTTCCCCTCTTTCTACACCACTGTCCGTTTTCATCATTGACGCAACTTTTATCAAGGACATGAGATAATCCCGCCTCCATTGCCGCCTCCTCCTCCCACCCCCGTCTTCTCTTGCTGCTTTTGCCACTTCATATTTTCCCTGGCTGACCAAACTAATCAGCATTGGGATTAGTTTGCTGCGTCGCCACTCGTCAAAAGAATCGAGCCGCAGTCGTCTAAACTGTTTCTCCAGCGATAATTAGGCATTTACCGAGAAGCCCCTCCCCTTTCCCCTTCCTCGCTTCCCCTCTTTTTGGATAGAAAAGATGATTTATTATCCATGCAGCCTCTCGATTTGTTATTCAGCTAGCTTCGGCTGCGGCTTCAGCTACAGCTCTAGCTGAGAGTTTCAGCATGACAAATGCTTCCTAAATTCGACTGAATCTGGCAAAGCTTTTAATTATGTGTCCACTCTCTCTACCTCTCTCTCTCACTTCATAACTCACTCCTCACTCAGAATTTCAATGAGTTTGTTTTTAGCGTTAAGTCTGGCTAGAAAACTAACTATATTTTGATTGGTCATGAAATATGTTAAAGGGTTTCATTTAGAGTTACCAAATCTAGCGGGAATTCCTACTTGTTCATGCAGTAAAGCCAGATAGCTAGATTATTAGCTAAGAAAACTAACTACAAATGTATTGGCGAAAAATTCTTCAGAGAAGTTTCTTTCATCTGCTTTCTTACGTGCAAATCCAGCAGGAATTCCTAGCTATCTAAAAGATAAAGCTAAATTAATCTAGCTGTATAATAAATCACAATTTAATGGATTAACAAATAGATTGAATTATGCTTTTAGAATTGTCTTTCACTTGCCTTTCTTACGTGTAAATAGCTAGCATTTCTAGTTTCACAAAAGCTACTCAAGCTAAATAATCTAGCTAGAAAACTAACTGCAATTTGATTAGCTAAAAAATAGCTTTAAAATTGCTTTCAAAGATCTCATTCTTTTGCACTTTTTTTAGCTTTTCTAACTGTCTTTGCTGGCTTTGCCAAAGCTGTCTGCAGCTGCAACTGCAATTGCTGCTGCTGTGCCAAAGTGCGCGCCTCAAAGCATGCAACACTTCTTGTGGCAGCTTTCTTTATGTTAAACCAGTCGACTGCGAATCCCCCAGAAGAGAGAGAGAGAGCAAGAGAGAGAGAGAGAGAGAGGGGGAGAGAGCTAGAGTGCCCCGTCGTGTTTAACAAACTGCACGCTATTTGCAGCAGAAGCAGCAACTTGCAACATGCCGCAGTTCCACTAAATTTGTGACAAACGGGCAGCTGTGCTGAGTTAAGTTTGCAGTCTCAAATGGCAATGATGACATGAGCAGTGGCAGGGGGAGAAGAAGAAAAGAGGGAGAGAGTGAGGAAGCAGGGAGAGAGAGGAAGAAGAGAGAGAGAGTGGAGGAGAGAGCGAGGAGAAGAGGTAGAGGGGCAGCAGTGTTGCAAAAAGACGAATGCGCCTGCATATGAAATGCAGCTAATGCCAACACAGAGGAAAGTCCTGAATGTCCATGTTCTTCTCTCAGCTTGCAGCATGCCACATGCCACACATGCACCGCAAGAAATCTGAATATGCCATATCATCATCATTTGTATTCAATTCGATTTGAATGATCATATATAATGCAGAGCTAACACACACTTTATGTTTATTTAACAGAGACTCTGATTTCTCTTGGACCACAACACAACAGAGACGAGCAAGGAGAAGAGGAAGACAGACAGGCAAGGCAGATTGAAACAGAGGGAACTGTCTACTAAATGCATATACATATATTTTGTGTATATATATATAGTATATAGTGTATATAGTATTCTCTGAGCAACTGTTTGTTTATGTCGAATCCATCATCGCGCAGTGTTGAAAGGCAGCGGCCAATGCTCAATTGATTTGCATGCACTGCCGGCACGCTTGCATTTTCCGCTGCAGTTCGTTCATTTTCCCTCGCTCTCTCTCTTCCCTCCCTTCTCTTCTCCTTCTCCTACCCCCTCTGCTTGCACTCGGACTATTAAAACGGTTGGCGAGTGTGGCAACAGCTCGCTGGGGAACTGTAAATCACGTCAAGCGCAGAGCACAAATTGGTTGAGCAACACACACACACACACACACTTATATACACACACATGCATACACAGACACACACATAAACTCGTACAACACATGTCTGTGTATGTTGGTCCGACTTCATACACGCTAAAACTTTCTGTCTGTAAAAATACGTTCAACATTCGCAACTAAATCTGCTCAAAGTGCACACACACACACAGTTCAAAAGAAGAAGAAGAAGGCGTACTGGCAGTGGGCGTGGCACAGTGGAAATCATATTATGCTTAAAATATATCTATCTTGTACTTTTGCTTATATAGTATACGAATTAGTTGGCCATTTCGAACAGGAATCTCTTGCTCAGCAGGATGCAGGAAACTACTTCAAACTCATCTTAAGCATCAGAAAATAAATTGCGAAATAAAACAAGTGAAGAGTGTGTAGAGTAATGGACGTATGATACCCTGTAAAGACCACTGAGAGAGAGTAGGAGATTTCAGAGAGTGAACTGTAGTCAGCTAAGGTGAAGGCAACTGTCTTTTATATCTTCTCCTTTCTATGCCTTCCTTATCCCTTTTAGTTACTTATTTTACTATAGATTCTTCCACAGACTGTTCTCACTATCTCCCCTCGGAGCTCACCCCCCTTTCTTCTCTTAATTATTTCTCCCGTCTCTCTTCTAAACCTTCGATCTTCTTCTATTCGTTCCTTATCTATTCTTTTCCTTTCGATCTCCCTTCTATTCCTTCCTACTTAATTCTAGGTACTCCTATTGCTTTAGATTCTCTCACAGACTGTTCTTACTAACTTCCCTCGGAGCTCACCCCCTTATATGCTCCTTCCTTCACCGTTCTATGCCTTTCATCTCTCTTTAACCCCTTTCTTCATTCTAATATGCCGCCCGTCTCTCTACTTACCCTTTCATCTGCATTGTTTCCCTTCCTTCTCACTTCTATGCATTCCTTCCTCCCTTCAATCCCTTCCTACTTCCTTCTCCTACTACTCCTTTTTTCACAGACTATTCTCACTAGCTCCTGTCGCAACTCTCCTACTCATATGCCTCCCCTTATGATACTCCCATTTACAGGGTATATGATGAAGACACACATATTTCACTTGAGGCAGCCGCCTCATAACCTTGCCTCAACTGACATCCTGGCAGCAGCAACAACTGCAGCAACAACGATAACTGACAAGTGAAATGCAGGGCAACTCTATGGGAAACTCTGCAGTTTCCCACGTTCCCATGTCCTCCCCCCTTGCAGCCCTTTTCATCCGCAGGCTATCGAAAACGTACAAAAAATGATAATCATAAATATTGCATGTGCTCGAAACGTTTTTTACTCAGCCAGAGAGAGAGAGAAGGGGAGGAAAGGGGAGAATGCAGGCCGACTGCGCTGCTAGCTGGCGTTAAGTATACGCCACGTTGGCTGACAAAAGCTAAAACCCTCGAATGGCAACGAAAAAAAAGCACAAGCAGCCAGAAGAGAGGGCGGCAAAAAAGTAAATGCAGCCTCTGCATATTTGGAAGGCTCTCCAAGGCAAACACCTTCCCCTCGCACTCAAGTAGGCGTGGCAGAACTGGCAGGCACTAAGGCGCAACGCCCTCGTGCTTCTATATACAAAACAACGTCGTCGAGTCGAGTCTGGGGCGCCTTAAAAATGATTTCACGCCTGGCACCAGCGAAATCAGGTTAAAAAGGTGTTACAAGCCCAAGCTGACGTCGAAGTCGTGGCATTTAAAGCGCTTTGGATTATTTCGAGTACAAGTTTTGTGCATGCCCTGCCCTGCCCGTGCCACGCCTCCTTGGCAACTACTTAGCGCCTTCCGTTGAGCGCGACACCTTTTGGAACATTGTGAAATTAAAAGTTAAATGCGCCAAGTCAATAAAAGCATGATACTAAAATAAAGATAAGGATGCCAATGTGAATGGCAAAATGGAGAAGGGGAGAGAGAGAAGAAGAGAGGGAGGAAGGTAGAGAGAGAAGGAGTGGAGAGAGAGGCGTCTGCATGGCACATTTATGCGCCGAAAAATCCCTTAATGCTATCGCATTTGCATGGCCAATGCAGCAGGAGCTGAAGCTGCAGTGAAAGAAGCAACGAGAGTAGAAGGAACAGAAGATGCAGCAGCAGAGGGAAGAGAGAAGAGAAGAGGCAACCGGGAGCCGCAGCAGGGGCTGAGCCAGAGCCAGAGCTGGAGCAGGAGACCAAGCCAGGACAATGGCGACACTTCATTTATGTCCTTTGGGGGGCGCCAACTGTTTGCGCAGAGATAAAAGCGAAACTGAAGCCTGAACTGACTCTTTAAATGGCAAGCAAGAGAAAGAGAGAGAGAGCTACCCCAAATGGGGGCACAGGACTAATAAAATGCATTCACTGCATGCAAAGAGGATGAGCAGAAGGGGTATGAGGGGAAGGGTGAAGAGGGTGGACAGATGCTGGAGGGATAAGGGAATCGCTTGCTTTTTCACTTTGCCAGCTCACTGACTGCGTTTGCTTTACTAATTGATGCACTACTTGGCACTTATGTACTCTGCGAATTATTATACTCTGTGCCTCTTCCCCTCCCCCTTCCTCTCTCTCCTCACTCTGCAGGCTATGGAGTGGAAGTACGTGGAAGATGTGGATAGATATGTGCAGCAGTTGACTCAGCAGATAAAGAACTCATGATGTATAAGAAGATAAGCTCAATATATATTGAATAAATTGGATAGTTTTGTACTTTAAAGCAGTTCCACTCATTGCAGGGTATAAGCTAGTCATGCACACTCTTCTGCAGTCATCAGTTGCTTCCCCCAGTCTCATTTGAGCGTGGGCTTAGCTAAGAAAATTGCACTATGTCAACAAAATGGAAATGGAAAATGGTAACTAATTGAAACGAGAGTCGAGTTATCTCATTCAGTTACCTTTTCTGCTGCCCCTCCTTCATTCTCTGCTGCTCATCAGCCTTTTTCTAATACTTCTCCATCTCACTGTACTCTCTCTTCTCCTCATTCCTCTCCCCGTCGTCAGGCAGTCTGCTTATCTCGATTATCAGCGCGACAAATTCAAAATGCCAATTGAGGCTCGACAAAAGCGCCTCTGAAGAAATAATTGATGCCGCACTCTCTTTGCGCACACCTTCGCACACACACACATAGCACACACATCTCACACACACACATACGCATTGCCATTTCGCATAGAAAGCGCATTGTGGCAGCAGCAGCAGCTGGAAAAATCAATGGGGGAAATATGCAAAGCGTTTTTAATTAAAATTTGAAGATCTCCGGACACGGCACAAACAGAGAGACGGACGGAGAAGCTTAGCTGAGGCTAAAAATTATTATGTGTAGAGCGAATGAGCGCATCCAAGCGTGGATTATTGCAGGGAAATTGTGTAAATAAGAAAGAAGCGCATGCCGAAGGTTCTACACTCTTGCAGGCACTTATATATCTTCTGATCTTTTCTATACTATTGATATAGAAAAGAGCGGAATTGAAGAGTATTTATATACAATATCTCATTTTGATTAGCACTGATAAGTAATAATTATTTCCAAAATTAAACCTGGTTTTCATACAAAAACATTTATTTATTATTTTGATACAATTTTAAATACATATTATAAAAATCAAAAAAAGCCGATGTGGTAAATTTGGTTACAAAATCTAGACAAATAACAAAAATCAACCGATAGTTTGTATGGCAGCTATACGATATATCGCTCTGATCTGGGTTATTCCGACTTATTTACAGCGTGCAGCAATAAGAAGCTTGTGTGCAACGTTTCATTAAGATAGCTTTAAAATTGAGAGACTAGTTTGGCTTGCAACAGACGGACACACGAATATACAGACACACAGACAGACGGACAGTGCTCGTTCCATTCCTATGTCAATGCAGATACTAAATATATATACTTTAAGGACTCGGAGATGTCTCCTAAGGTACGTTGAAAGCTACTGGTCAAAATTAATATACCCTCAGCAAAGGTATAAAACGAAGAGAGAAGAAGAAAGAAAGAGAAAGGAAGCTGGCGAAAATAAAAGCCATAGTTGGGCTGTTTTTAATTGCAATTGCGGCTCGTTCATTAAAGCTGTGAAAAGTCGAGCGAAAATTAATTGAAAATTTCGACATTAATTTGTGTGTGTGCGCCTGCCCCCGATAATGGCTGCCCCTCTATAGATGCCCCAGTGTGCTGCCATTAACCTGACAAATAAGGAAATTGGTTTGTAAATGAACAAGATTATCTGCAATATATATTATATATAGATATATACACAGATATATATCTGCAGACCTACATACATATATTATGCCATTATTTCCGGTCTTGCTGCGGTTTAGGCCAAACATAGCTGCAATTCGCTTTTAGCACTAATTAGTCAATTTACGAGAGAGAGCGAGAGTCGAGTGTGTGTGTGTGTGCAGTTTGCTAATTTGTCGATAAATCGAATTCTAGCCAGCCACTCGGCCAGCCAATATGCTGGTCTATCTATTGCCCATTTGCCTCTGTGTGCCCTTGCTTACAATCAAGCCAGATTGCCACACAGTGCGTATGATTAATATTTAATTGCATTATGCTTTTGCCATGTAAAATGCAGCAACTAAAGTGCACACAGTACATCCGTTTCCCTGCGTGTGTGAGAGTTGCAATTTAAATGGCCAAATGAAATTAAATTAAAATTTATTTGCTGCTGAAAGAGAGAGTGGGAAAGAGAGAGAGAGGGGGAGAGAGTGGCGGAGAGAGAGTGGAGCGCATCCGGTTGGCTGCCTCTGCTGTAATAGTTTTTAGTAGAGCATTCACTTGAGGGACCTTTTTGCAGCAGACACATTCACATTCACATACCTAGATGCACTTGCAGCGTGATTAAATTTCACAATTTGCATAACGTTCAGATATCTCCGATTTGCCCTGCCCACTTCCCTGTTCCACTGAAAGATAAGCAGGCAATAATCACATCAACAATGTCTAATGGCATCCAGATTCACGTCCCAGTCAAGTGGCATGTGGCAATTGCATTCAGATTTGGAATCCCGGCAAACGAGTTAATTAACCAGCTGCTGCTGCAGGCCACAAGGCAACACAAAGAAGTGCGACAGAGACAGAGAGAGAGAGAGAGAGTGAGCGGTTGAGGAACTTTTGATTGAAGAGCAGCATGCACATGAATTAGTCGTAGATTAGAATAAATCTTTAATCGTGCAATTTGTGTTATTATTCTTTCAATTAAAATGGCTATAAAAATGTTGATTGCGTCAGGTTTATCGCTAAAATTCATATAACAAATTGAACACCTGAAAAAACGTTTAGAAAATTAATATTATAATATGCATCTGACTATGAAATACCCTGTAAACTAACTTATATTTCAGTTAAGCTGTCTTAATATAGAATTAGCTTTTATTGCTTTTGCGAAACTCTAGAAGAATTCACATCTTTGCAATTCTGACAATCCCCACATGTTTCATAAAAATAATTATAATAATTATAATGTTTATGATATTTATGATGTTGATGATATTTATGATATTTCTGATATATATGATGTTAATAATATTTATGAAATATATGATGTTGATGAAATTTATGATATTTATAATATAATATATACGATATTTGAGATATTTATAATCATTGTGATATTTATGATTTTGATGAAATTCATGATATTTATAATATTTATGAAATATGATATTTATGATTTAACTTGTTTCAATCCCAACTGGCTTAAATTTCTAAAATGTTTATGATATTTACCTTAGAAATAAGATAGAAATTATAATGCCCAAAGTTCTCAACTTTGTTGAAAACAAATCGCTTTTCAACTGCAAATTTTGCATTTCAACCCCTGAAGTGCTGCATTTGAATTTTGATTAACCACAAATTTATGCAGAGAATACTGCTCGTTCATTCACCCGCTGCCTTCTTTTCATTTGCTTAATATTCACAATATATGTATTTTAAATTTCCCCATTTTTAATTTAAATTAATAATAAAATAAATTGATGGAACTGTTTGACAAACTAGAGAGAAATAGTTGAACAGCGCCTGGTTCTATAATCTCATAAATGTGGACTATGCAGACAGAAACATACTTGTATCCACAGCTGCTACTGGGTATAAAACAAGTGTAATTGTGCAATGCATTGCAGTAAATATTGATATTGTAAGGATTGTTAGCTTTTTTTTTGTTTAAATAAAAACAAATTTCAGCTGCCCAGGCAAACAAAGCAAAAGAAATTAGATTCGAAACAAAATGAAATACGAATATTTAGCTATTAAAAGCTTCAAAGAATAGCTTAGGGATTAGTTTAAGTTGCACCTTTAAATGAGCAGAGAGAGCAGAGAATTTAATTGAGGAATCCATTTGAATACCACATTGTGCTCTGTCTCCATATTCATGATGAGGATATCATAAATTCAATCTGGGACACGACAATGCGATTCATTGGGGCTTCTCTATTCAATTGCGGCGCACAAAGCCAGGTTGCATGCAACATCCCTGCAGCCATACAGCTAATGTTGAGAATCCCGACTCGCCTTGTACGTATTAATAAAAGTTATTTCTGTGCCTGAGCACATTTTCCGGGGCGGATTTCGAGCGATTCGAGTGGGGAAAGACACTTGCATAAATGCACTCCTGCGGTCCCCTGAGGGTCCCCTGTGGCATGTGGCATGTGGCAAGAAGCAGGGAGCAGCGGGAGAGCGGTGTGCTGCCGTATGGCAAGTGGCAAGTGGAAAACGGAAATCGAAATGTAATTTGTTCGCGCTGCACAACGTGGCAGCAGCGGCGCTGGCGATCAGACACAGTTGACAGCCCGGCGGCCATGGGAGATGGCAGACGACAGAGCGATGTGGCGGGCTGGGTGACAAGAGGGGGAGGGGAGTGGGGGACAAGGCACACGGCAGACAGCGAATGTGGCACGTACAAAGGCGACAGCCTTGAGAGGATGAAGCCAGGCATAACCTCAAGCAAACAACACACACAAATCCTGAGACGAACTTCTGCTATCGCCTCCACAGCAGTTGCAGCATCAGCTCCAGTTTCGTCTTTAGTCTCAGTTTCAGTTTTGGTTTCTTGCATCTTGTGGCTTTAATGTTGGGTCAAGGGATGCCAAGTCGGACTGGGTTGGGCTTTAAACTCGGCTGTGCACATCTTCCTGGCTGATTCCTTGGCTGCAATTATGTCACACACAAAATGTATCTACTGCACATCCTGCCTTGCAATCCAGCCATAAAAAACAAGCTAAACTCTTTATTTATTTGCTGCTGCTTCGTCGTTAGTCCTGAAACTTTTCGCATTCAACGAGGAGGAATGAGGGGAAGAGAGAGGTAGAGGGCAGAGTTTGCCAAACTATTCGCAATGAAAATTGTCGAAAGTGGAAGAAGAGAGAAAAAGTCGACAGGAGGATACTCTAGATAACTTGTGAACTATCATGATTTGATCAATTATATTTCACTATCACGCTCACCGCCCTCACAAATCGATAATTAAATATTTCAATTCGATTTATAAGTACCGCATAATAGATAAAACTTACATACTTCAACATATAGTTAGCTGACTACGATATCTCTCTATACTGCAAATTTTAAACTAATCGAATAATAAAAAACAAAGGTTATATAGAAGTTCAGAATAGTGCGCTGAAGCGCTGCCTGCCCCTGATTGTATGCTACAGTTTTTGTGGCCGTGTTTTCATGTGCAGAGTATGGTCTAACTGTCGGCCTCGTCGGTTCAGCTGGTTTCTTCCTTCATTGAACTCTTTTAACCATCTCTAACCTCCTGAATTCCCTCTCCCTACTCCCGCTACAGGGTATTAGCAAACACAAGTAGAGTCTGCTTCATCCACTTGCAGTGCAACCGTTAAGGAAGGCAACAGTTGGCCAGAAGCCCAAAATTAAATGCCTCCTTTGAAGTGCTTACTCGGAGCTCGTCTCGCAGCTTTGCTCGGACCTGGACAAGTCTATTTTAAACACACATTTCAAATGCTGCTGACTGTGCGGCATGTTCCGCTCTCAGTGTGTGTGCGTGTGTGTTGTATGTGTTTGCTGTGTGTCATGTGTATGTTGAGATTGTGCCAGCAGCAGGCGAACCTCATCCAGCTGGCCTCGGCTCAGCTTTAAGCAGCATCCGCTCGTCCGCCTCGAGTGGACTGTGTGGAGCCTTTAACTTCCTTAGGCAGAAATGGATCAAAAGTCACAGACACAGTGACTCACAGTGGGCACAAGCGGCCAACGGTGGCACATTTTTATTGGTCATTAGTGCGAGCCTCTATCGGCATTCGTAAGCATTTACACATCGTTAAACTTTCATTTCCGGCAAATTAAGCGCATTCTATGTACCGTTCTGTGCTGACCCGGTCTGGCCTGCCCTTCCCTTCCCTTCCCTTCCCTTCCCTTTCCTTCCATCCTGTGCTGTGCTGTGTCCTTCGGCCACACCAACCTCACACACAATATTCACACCGTGTCTGTCCGCCAACCACTTTCTCCCCTCTTCCCTGTGCACAGTGGTTGGCAAAGTATCAACAAATTATTTGCAACTTTTCATGACTTTGCCAAATTACGCAAAACGTTGCACAAAATGTTTATCAACTCGAGCGCAACTGAAAAAGTTCATGCATATAATTATAGCAATTAAAAAGGGGAATTCCTGACAGATTTGCACCACTGTGCAGCACCCGTTCGTGGCGTTGCGTCATTGTCAGCAAAACGCGAGGCAGCCTTACAGCAGCAAATGACCACAACAAACCGACCCCGGCACGACCCGACAAGGCACAGAGAGGCAGGAGCGGACAGGCCCATACAGCGACTGGGCATATTTAATGGACACGGACACGGACACGGACACGGCACGGACATCGGCAAGCAAATAGAGGCGTGCAGGCGTGGCCCAGAGGCGGGTACCTGGTACTTTTGTTTGCTTTTCAATCAAAAGTCAATAGCAGCAACGGGCCATATAAAGGCGACGGGATACGCCGCTGCTGCTGCTGTTGCTGTTGCTGTTGCTTCTTGTTATTACCTCGTCTCTATTGTGCTCGTCATGTCATTCTGGGCGGTTAGCCGCGGCCTGACACCGCCAGGCAAAGGCAAGGTGGCCCCCAAGCTGAACCCGACACAGCGTCAGTTTCTCGAGGACGAGGAACGTTATCGCGAGAAGCTAAAGATGCTCGACGGTGGCAATGCCATGGATGATGTTTATGTGCGTAAGCCAGACGTTGTGGATGATCCGCTTGAGTTGGACAAGTACGATTCCTTCTACAACACAACAAAGAGTCTGCTCGTGCTGTTCCAGATCATGGGCGTGATGCCCATTCATCGCAATCCGCCCGTAAAGAATCTACCACGCACCGAATACTCCTGGACATCCAAGCAGGCCATGTGGGCCATTTTCATCTACAGCATTCAGACAACGATTGTGGTGCTGGTACTGCGTGAGCGCGTCAAGAAGTTTATCACCAGCCCAGACAAGCGTTTCGATGAGGCCATCTACAACGTCATCTTCATCAGCCTGCTCTTCACCAACTTTCTGCTGCCCGTAGCCAGTTGGCGTCATGGCCCCCAAGTGGCTATATTCAAGAACATGTGGACCAACTATCAGTACAAGTTCTACAAGACCACTGGCACCTCGATTGTGTTTCCCAACCTGTATGTGCTCACCTACTCGCTGTGCATCTTCTCCTGGCTGCTGAGCATTGCCATAAATCTGTCCCAGTACTTTCTCCAGCCGGACTTCCGGCTGTGGTACACCTTTGCCTACTACCCCATCATTGCCATGCTGAACTGCTTCTGCAGTCTGTGGTACATCAATTGCAATGCATTCGGTACTGCCAGTCATGCCCTGTCGGATGCCCTGCAGGCGACCATACGTGACGAGAAGCCCGCCCAGAAACTGACCGAGTATCGGCACCTGTGGGTCGATCTCAGCCACATGATGCAGCAGCTGGGACGCGCCTACTCTAACATGTACGGCATGTACTGTTTGGTCATCTTCTTCACCAGCATCATCGCCACCTATGGCAGCATCAGCGAGATCATTGACCACGGCGCCACCTACAAGGAAGTGGGCCTCTTCGTCATCGTCTTCTACTGCATGTGCCTGCTCTACATCATCTGCAACGAAGCACACTATGCCTCACGCAAGGTGGGCCTAGATTTTCAGACTAAACTTCTCAACATCAATCTGACCGCTGTCGACTCGGCCACACAGAAGGAGGTTGACATGCTATTGGTGGCCATCAACAAGAATCCTCCCATTATGAATCTCGATGGTTATGCGAACATCAATCGCGAACTAATCACAACAAACATCTCCTTCATGGCAACCTACTTGGTCGTTCTGCTACAGTTCAAGATAACCGAACAGAGACGCGATCGCCTAGCGACCTAAGCAGTTTGGAAACCCGTCGAAGTAATACCCTCGTGGAATCTTAGAAACTTAGTTAATAATTCACTTTAGATGTAATGAAAAAGATATCGAAATTTTAGATAACGTAAAGCAGTGTAGACCAAACGACCTAAGCAACGAGGAACCTTCTAAGAACTACACATTACTCTCTTAGGTTCTGCGAAGCTTTGGTGATTATGCAGTAGAAATGTTAATCAAATGAAATAGAAAATGTCGTCAAAATGCTCACTAATCTATACGAAATTTTGTATTTCATCTCAGTTATATTTGAACTGTATAATTCTAAACAACCTAAGCAACCTAAGCTGCTAAAGAATGCACACTAACCTCTACAATGAAATACATAAATACAGATGGAATAGAACATTGTTATATACCGCTAATTGATCTATTAAGAAGTTTAAAGATCACTAAAGATATTCTTTTTGAACAGTATAATCTAGCGTTATTAATCGTGTTATCATTTGAAATGATCGCAACTGAATTTATTTTCAAATTCATGTGCTTAAATAAAAAGTTAAAGGAACTTACCCAATTGCTAGGTGTATAATTCCACAATGGGTTACTCTTAGCTGACATTGACATTTGTATTTCATCTCAGTTACATTTGAACTAGATAATTCCAAACAACCTAAGCTGCTAAACAGTGCCCACTAATTAAAAACAGATGGCATAGAACATTCTAACATACAGCTGATTGATCTATAAAAAAATTTAGCGATTACCAAAGATATTCTATTTGAACAGTATAATCTAGAGTTATTAATTGTGTCAACATTTGAAATGATCGCAACTGAATTTATTTTCGAATTCAAGTGCTTAAATAAAAACTGAAAGGAACTTACCCAATTCCGAGGTGTATAATTCCACCATGAGTTACTCCAGCTGACATTGATAACGATGCTGGATCGCAGCCAACAATGACAGAGTTGTTTATTGAGTATGTTATTCAGCAAACCTTTTTTAGTAATTTCAAAATTTGTAAGTAAGAAAAAAACGTAATGTGTAAGAGACCACCGAAAGACTACAGCCTCAACACGTATATGGGCATCAGTCTGTATACCGACGTGATGCAGGCTTTCATTCTGGACTCTAAAATGCAGGTAATCCACACGGCATGCGTTACCTACGACGTTGACTTGCCCGAGTTCAAAACTCTTAACGGTGTGTCACTTGATAGTCCTGAAGGCGAGGTTCTGGTGAATCCTGTGATGTATGTCAAGGCATTAGACATACTGATTAACTGCCTTAAAGGTCATGGCGCCGATCTCAACACGATTGTATCTATTGGTGGAACGGCCCATAATAGTAGTCCTGTCTTCTGGACGGATAAGGGTTTTCGGCGGCTTTGTGGCCTCAATGCGAGACTTCGTCTGCACGAGCAGCTCAACGACGAATGTTTTAATTTGATTGGAGTTTGCAATGAGATGCTGCGCTGCTACGCAATGGAACAATATATGGGAGGCGTCAAAGAAATGATCAAAATCACGGGATCCAAGACATATGAACTGTCGCCGGGTGCGCAGATAAGAAAGATCTATGTAGATGATCCTTATACATACTATCATATAGTTCGCATTTCGCTGTTGAGCAGCTTCCTGGCCTCTGTTCTGGTTGGCAACATCGCATCCATTGAATACTCTGATGGCTCTTGCATGAATCTGCTGGACATCGAAAATAAGGAGTGGTCAGCTGAGTGCGTAAACGCGTGTGCTCCAGTCTTGAGAAACCGCCTGATGCTGCCAATTGCACCCAATCGACTCCAGGGACGCATCCACGATTACTTTGTCACTCGCTGGGGATTTCCTGCGGACTGTATGATTGTTAGCCCCACTGGATGCGCCCCGACCACGCTGGCCGCTCTTAGGCCGGATCCAGACTCCATTATTATAACATTGAGGACAACTGACAATGTTCTCATTCCTGCCATTAAGCGACCAAATCTGGAGCAAGGACATGTCCTGTGCCATCCAACGCATCCCGGCGAGTACTTCATTTTGTATACCTATCGAAACGGCTGCAATGTGCGAAACGCTGTACAGCAGGAGCTGGCCAATGGCGACTGGCAGCTGCTCGACCAAATGCTCGACTCGACGCCGATGGGCAACGACGGCAACATTATGGTACGCTTCGATGTGCCCGAATACTTATTCGGGACACAAGGCACGTTGCGTTGGGACAGCACAATCGATCCGCTGTCTGATGAGGCCATTATAGGCATCGAACAATTCGATGATCCGCAGACAGAAGTGCGCGCCTTTTTCGAGGGTCAAATGATGCAGCGTCGTTTGTATGTCGCCAAAACTAACTTCCTTTTCGGTCCGAAGAGCAAAGTAATTGTTGTTGGCTCTGATGTTGTGCACGAGGGGGTTCTACAAGTTATAGCCGATGTCTTTAATACGCCCGTCTACACGCCCAACTTCAGTGGCCACGCAACGCTTGTTATGGGTGCCGCGTACCGTGCCCGCTATGCCTTCTACGAATATCGCGAGGCGAACTGCAATTGCAGCAGATGCCGAACACGTCGAGCCAGGGCACCGAAACTAAGCTATGAAGAGTTCTTCAAGCAATTTCCCAACGAGCTCGAGCTCGCTGCCACGCCCCACCCAGGCTGCGAATCAATCTACCCCCCACTAATTGATCGATTAAAGAATATGTGCCATCTAATGGCGCAATATAAACCGATCGATAAGAGACGCTTTAAGAGCTCCGCCAAACAGGAACCATAAAAGTTAAGAAGAGGCAACCACAACCTAACTCGGTTTCCTTGGTTTCCCATTGATTGACTCCTTAAGAGCTCGCCGTTTAAACCTACTCAACACTACCCAGAAGTTTGGCTATTCCAATCAATCAATCAATCTACCCTCCACTAATTGATCGATTAAAGAATATGTGCCATCTAATGGCGCAATAGTTACGAAGAGGGAACAACAACCTTACTCGGTTTCCTTGGTTTCCCATTAATTCACTCCTCAAGAGCTTGCCATCTAAACCCACTCAGCACTACCCAGAAGGTTGGCTATGCCATTTCTCCTGAAGATTCCCATACTGGTTTAATGTCAAGCCCCTAATTAAGTAACAAGTTCTATGCAATCACTAATTATTGAGAAGCGTAATCTAGTTAACTAGTTCAGCGCTAACAACAGGGAGTCGGCTAGAAGTCCGCATCCCAGCCGGATAGCTCGTCGGGTGGCTCGCTGAGATCGCAGGGAAACCGATCAAAGTATCGCACATCTGTGGCATGTGCAATGGGTCGCACGAAGGGCGGTATCAGCAGTTGACTTGCCAGGCCATCCCAATCGAAGCCCAGAAACCATCTGCAAATGGCATTGAGTCTTAGATTAGTCTCGTCTTTCTATTCAAGAAGGTACACACTACTCACTTGTGCTTCTTTATATCCTGTATGCCGCCTGACTGATATCCCAAGCGCTCGGAGGGCACATCGCGGCACAAACGCTTGATGAGCTGCACGGCCCAGCGGGATATGTGTTTGGGAAATGTGATCATGTCGATACCCTTCAGTATGAGATTGTATGTCTGCATGGGATCTGCGGCGCTAAACGGTGGTCTGCAAATAGAGTTGTAGATGTACACAATAAATGATTTTCATGACATTCCCTTCCAACTTACGTTCCGTTCAGCAACTCGTGAATCAGAATACCCAATGCCCAATAGTCGACGGCACGATCGTGTCCCTTGTTGAGGATTATCTCTGGTGCCACGTACTCCGGTGTACCGCAGAAGGTCCACGTCTTGGAGCTGTTCCCAATGTATTTGGCAAACCCAAAGTCCACGAGCTTCACATAGCCCCGTTCATCCAACATGAGGTTCTCCGGCTTGAGGTCCCGATAGATGATACCCCTGGCATGCAGGTACTCAAAGGCCTGCAGAACGCAGCCAATGATGAACTGTGCCGCATTGTCCTCGAAGGAGCCGCGATCACGCAGCATTGTCCAGATCTCGCCGCCCATGCAAGCCTCGAGCAGCATGTAGACGTACTTCTCATCCCGAAAGGTGCGATACAGACGGCAGATGAACGGCGACTTCGAGCTGAGCATGATGGTGCGTTCGCTGTAGATGTGATCCTCCTGCTTTGTATCCACAATGTGTCGCTTCTTCAAGCACTTCAGCGCAAACGTATCCTCTCTGCCCTGATGATAGGCCTTGACCAGCTCAACGCGCCCAAACCCACCGATGCCCAGTGTGCTGATCACCTCCAGATCTGTCAGCTTGAGATCTGGATACTCCTGTTGCGCCTGTGCCCCAAATATGTCCTCACTTTGCGCCGCCTGTTTCATTGCCAGCATGCGATCCTCATCTCCATAATCCTTCTCCTTCAGCTCACACAGATCGCCAATGAGTCGCTTAAACGAATCCCGATCTAAGCTGAGGCACTCCACGCCCGGCGGCAAGGCGATTATGTTCGCCGTTCGCTTATCCTCATTGATCAGCGCCTGCTCGCCAAAGTAGTCACCCCGACTGAGCGTTCGCAGCTCCGTCTCCTCCAGCGTGGCGGGCGTCAGCTTCTGTGTGACCCTCACATTTCCCTGTGAGATGAGGAAGAAGCTATCGCCCGCTGTGCCCTGACGTATGATGTAAGTGCCAGCGGCATAGAACTCCAACTCGAGAACATCGGCGATCTTGGCCAGCAACTCATCGCTGAGATTGCGCAAGAGTGGCACTGACTTCAGGAAGTTGACACTATTCTCAATGCGCTGCAGCCCCGTACGCATCATTATCTGCTGGAATACGCGTCGATCCAAGACCCAAACACGAGCTTCGCTGAGCACTCGAATGGAAGCGGTTCTAGTGCAATTGTAGAGTATGGCCAGTTCTCCAAAAGCCTTGCCTGATCCCATCTTGTCCAGCACCTTGCCATTCTGCATCACAGCAAACTCACCCGAGGCGGAGACATACAAATGAGCACCAACCTCACCCTCGCGTATAACAAACTCGCCCGCCCCAATGCACTTGGAGTACATTGAATCCACCAGCTCACGCACCTGTGAGGCATCGATGTTCTTCAGAAAATCATTGTCCATGATGGCATCTTTGATCTGCTGCTTGGCACTAAGAGGGTGAATGGATGAATTCAGTTGAATCTATATTTATTTTTGATTCAAGATTGACTCACCTAAAATCCTTGTCGTATTTGGGAATGGGCGCACTGTAGGACTGTTGCATGGACTGCACGCAGCTCTCGGCAGACACGCCCTGCTTCTTGATGGCCGCTGACATTGGCTTGGGTCGCGCCGCATCGCTGGCGGCTGACTGTGGTGGTGGGGTGGTGAGTGGAATTGCCGTTGCACTCAGCGAAAGTGCCTCCAGGGCATATTCGGCACTGCCCGGCATGGACATGCCGCATGAGGTGCACACATGCGCATTCCTCTTCAAACTGCTCGTCGTCACTTCCCCGCACTGCTCTGGCAGTGAGTAGAGCTTCGTCTTGCCGGGAGATGTGGGCATCTGTTTGCTGAGATGATTTGTTGTCTGCTGGAGCACGCTCTGCATTGAGATCATCAATTGAGAGGCGTCAGTTAAACAATTCTCAGCCAATTGAGGCACCCAATCAGCGCGCGCATGTGATTGCACGTCATGCATGGGAAACCAATTTAACAAATGACCCCAGGCTGCCTCATGAGACGTATTCACGTGCCACAGTTGGAAGTATGTCAACCCACTGTACGAACTTCGAAGTGCGGCCAGGTGCAAGTGTCATCTTATCTTACCCACCCAGAAATGCTAATACTGAAACTGACCCAAAAAGCAACTAACGCGAAAAGATAATGCTAGAAATACCTGATCCATATATGGCTCATAAGGCAAACAAAAGATAAGCCGCACTGTAGCAGTGCAAAGTGTCGCCTCGTCGCACCACACCTCGCCTTGCCCAGTCTTAGTCTCAGTTCCCATTCCCCATTCCCCCAGTTAGCTCGATCGTTCCACTCCCTTTGCCACTTTTCCGCTCCCATTCCATTTCTGTGCTATTTGTTGCTCCCCCAAAATTATTTACATACAAATTAGCTGAAATTACTGAAATTGTCTGCGTGCTCTGCATGATAGATACCCTGTACTCTGTACGCACTGATGCGAATAGAGAGTGAGAGAACATACAAAATTGTGGAAAATTTGTTTATAATCGCAGCTTTAGCATAACAATGATAATTATAGAGGCAAATTAATACCCTGTAGTGAGTGAAAGTGTTGCGATAAAGAGTTTAACGGGTTGGTAGAGTGATGGAAAATTAGTAAAGAGAAGAGATAAGAGAAGAGAAGTTCAGTAAAATTATGTTATTAGCATATTATAACTTTACAGAGTATTAACATTATTCATTAAATATTTTAAAGGGTATCAACTAACACATTAGAGCATGACACTCTTTTACTATACTTCTAATACTGTCTTCTACATTTACAGGGTACCTCCAAGTGAAGGAAAATAAGTGAAGATAAGAGGTAAGAGAAGAGAAGTTGAATAAAATTATGTTATTTGCATATTTCAACTTTATAGAGTATCTACATTGTTTATTACATATTTTACTGGGCATCAACTTGCACATGAAAGCATGTCACTCTTATACTGTACTTCTTTAGCTGTCTTCTACATTTACAGGGTACCCCCAAGTCGTACACGCTCGTGCTTGACATTCTTAACTATTTTATTTTTCAATTTCTCGCTGCTCCGCTCGCCCCCTTTGCTCTTGTGGCCCCCAGTGGCAACAGTACGGCATCGCATGTATTTATTTACATAAAGCAAACACACCGAGTGCCGCCAGACGAAGCTGGTAAAGAGCGGCAAAGCAGAAGCCGAGGCTGATCCACCAATTAGCGCAGCAGAGCCGCCACTGTTGCTGTTATAGCTGCGAGCGGGAGTGGGAGATTTATCTGTATCTGTATCTCTAATTGTAGCTGTGGCTGTGCATGTATCTCTAATTGTATCTGTATCTGTATCTCAGTTGGGCTGAGAGCGTGCGTAACTTGTGCTCTGCGGACGCGCGCGACAGCAGCAACAGCAGCAGCAGCAAAATAAATCTCGCCAAGAAGTGCTAATCGCTTGGCTCAATAAAAACGCTTTACAATTTAAATACACACACACACAGAAGAGAAGAGAGGAGCTGCTGCTGCACAATGCCAAGTGATGTTCAAGTACGAAACTATTATGGAGGGACGGAGACACAAAGCTGAGCATAACTAAGCTAACGCCTGACAAGGGCATAGGGCACAGACTAGCCTCGTATCTGGTATCTATGTTACTGTCTCGCACTCTGTCTGTCGGACTGCTTAGCCCCGGCTGCTGCTTCTGCTTTTGTTGACCCCCCCTGCTGCCCCCCTGGCAGAGATAACGCGATATGCGACGCAATTGATACGATTGTGCGCGTATTTCAGATACATTGGCTGTTGTTGTTGTTGTTGCTATTGCCGTTGCTTTGTATCTGTGCGATACAAAGCAAATACAAATTAGTCGAAATACGCCGGACGGGCAATTGTAGCTGCTCTGCTCTGTTGCGGCTGGTGTTGCCAGTGTGTGGCGCTTATCTGCGGCGTGGCAACAAATAACACAAAAAAAAAAAACAAAACAAACAAACGATGCATTAAACAATGACAACGCTCGCCAGGGTTTCCTGAGGTCTCAGCGCTGCCCTAGGTAAGTTTCCCCCTACCAGTTGACCCTGTGAGTTGACTAAGAATTGATTCTGTTACTCATTCCTTCAGCTCTCTTAAACAGCTCTACTTTACTTTCCTATTTATTCAAAACTGCCCTTTCTTCTTCTAGAATATGTAAATAACACCTTTGTACTGGGTAAGTTGCCCCTTCCAATTTAACCTAGAATCGATTCTCGTACTCATTCCTTGAGATCTCTCTATCAGCTCTATACTATTTCCCATTTATTCAAAACTCTCTTTTCTTTGTCCTCTTCCCCTTTCTTCTTCTAAAATAGGTACCTAACACTAAATGTCCTAGGAAAGTTTCCCCTTCCTGTTGAAACTCTGAGTAGCCTAAGAATTAATTCTGTTAGTCATTTCTTCCTTTAAGAAAGTTCTTCTCTATTTAAACTTCCTATCTATTCATAACTCACCTAATTGTTTCCCTTCTTCTAAATAGATTAGCTACCTAACTCCTATACCCTAGGTTTGCTCTTCCAGTTCACCCTGTAAGCTGCTTATAAATTGTTTCTTTTGCTCGTTTCTTCCTTGAACATTTCTCCAGCAAATTCTCTACTTAACTTCTATATTTATACATAACTCACTTATTTCTTTGCCCTACTCCCCGCTTTGTACCTTTCTAGTATATGTACCTAACACCTTTGGCTAACTGACTAACTAATTGATACGACAAACACTTCCGCAGTTCTTCGACTGCTCTCACCTTCAGCTTGTGTATTTCTCGATGCAGTTTGATCAGTTCGCTCTCCCGATTCCGCACAAGCTCCTGCAGCGTATGCACATCGTTTTGCAGCCGGCTCACAATGGCATCACGCTCCTCATCATCCAATCCCATGGCCATGTCACGTTCAAGTTCACGTTCACGTTCTCTCTCTCGTTTCAGTTGATCTTCAATTCAGTTTCGAGTGCGGATCCCATTCAGCTTCAGCGGAGGCTTCGCGATTCGCTTTCGCACGCGTTCGGACGACGACTGGCGGCAGTTGCCGGCCCTGTTCGGCTACTGTGGCTGTGATCGACGCGGCGTATGTGTAATGTGACACAGTGAGAGAGTGAAAGAAAGAGACAGAGAGAGAGAGAGCTAAGAGCGCGCCCCCTAGCAAAAAGAGCGTCATAAAGCAGATCGCAAAGAGACAACGACGTTGCCGCACTATCAGTTTTGATAACTGCCAAGAGATAAACGAAAAGGGTTGGCTAGCTAAATTTAATTTGGCCACTGATATAAAGACAGCAACTACAACAACAACAACAACGGCAGCAACAACAGCTGCATAAATATAGCGAAAATATAAGCAAACTCCGTTGCCAGTAGCCGCTTTTGTGCTTTACTATTAAAGCAACGCGGCACGAGCCGAGACAAAAGAACGGGACGTAATTTGATGATGACAGCTTCGCTGGCTAATGGGCAAAGGGTACACGGTACGAAAAACAACAACAGTAACAACAACAATAGCAACAACATTTACTTTTTATCGCAATTCGCAATTGTTTTTTGCCAATAACAATTTTTCTTTTCGTTTTTTTTTTTTTTTTGGGCTGGCAATAAAAAGTTGTGCGAGAATTTTGCGCAAAACGAAATTCTTTAAGTAAACATACAATTATTTTCTTTCGGTGTAGTTGCAAGGGGTAGAGTAGGGCAGACCGGACAGGGTGTGGGGGGGGGGAACGCGCTCAAAGTGTAAAAATGCGAAATGAAAATGAAAATGGCAGCGCAGATGTGAAAATGAAAGCTAAACGAGGCGCGCGACGGCGGGACATAGAAAGGAGAGGAAGGAGAGGGGGGGAGTGGGAGAGGGTGAGAGAGGAAGAGGGGGGGCAGAGGAGGCGCAACAAAACAGCCCGAAATAAAATTGCTTTACAGCCATAATAGAATTATAGTGCCCACTATGAAGCGAGGACAACCGCAGCGGGTTTTTGGTTAGAGGCATGAGAAATGAGGAGAAATGGACAGCAGAGAGAGGCAGAGGAAGAGCAAAAGGAAAGAGAGGAGGGGGAGAGCGGGAGGGGAAGAGCGGTAGCTGTGCAGACTAAAAGCAAGTGAAATAAAACGAGGCATGGCAAGGACACTGATTTGCTGCTGGCAAACGGCGCAACGCTTCATCCGCTTCGCGGTGGCCCACATTAAATGTGAGAAAGAGACAGAGGGAGAGAGAGCGGGAGAAGGGAGTAAGGCAGGCAGACAGTGATGTATGTGGCCGTGAGAGTGCGTGCCAACAAGAAAAATGCCACTGCGATTTGTGCCGACGTGCCGACATCGAACCAAAGAATATCTGTAGACACCAAGGCGAGAGAGGCAGTAAAAGGATTAGCTGCCGCAAACGCAGCATACGCGGCGTATGCGTAATGATGCAGCAAATGATCTATTAGCTGGAGTGGAAGCGGAAGTGTGGGAGAGTGGGGAATATTTCGTAATTTAATGCATGGCGACAGACGTGCAGAGAGTGCTTCAAGTGCTGGCAAAGTTTGTGACAAAACTGCGAGGAATTACACTAGACAACATAAGTAAGATTAGGCAGATAATAAAGCAGGGTATTTACTATACATATATGCCACTCCTTCCCATGCTTTTATTGCACTCAGCGGGAATTACAAACAAAATGCCATGTAGTCTAGTGTTGTCTCCCCCCTACAATGCCCTGTCGTGCCACTAATTGCCCCAAGGACACGTCGCATTACTTTAAACGTCAATCTGCAGAGCGTCTAATTAATGGACGCTAATTTGAACTATAGAGGGAGAGCAGGAAAGCAGTGGGAGCCAAATGATAACGACGCGAAACGAGCAGGAAAAGAGCAGCGCAGAACTGACAACTGAGCTTGCTAGTTATCATAAAAGTCTGTTGCGCATTATGTGCAGGATGCTGTAAATGCAGGGATAAGCCGTGCCCACAGCGAAACCTCAATTACAAAGGCAAATCCTCAACCGAACTGGCCTGGCCTAGGGTAGGCGAACAGGGCAATCAGTCTAACAGGCTGTTGGGGCCAACAGGCCAACTGGCTAACAGGATTTGTTGCCAATATTTACATAATAAATATTACATATCAGTGACAGCAGCAGGAAGAGCAAGCAGCCCCTCGTCTCCCCTGCCATTGCTGTGCATTCCTGTCACCGACATATGCCAGTTATGTTAACCAGACAGAGCAGAGAAAGCCAGAGCCAGATAAGTGTGATAAGTGACACGCACACAGACAAGAACAATAGCATATGGAACAGCTGCGAATACGTGCATAAAAGGTGGCAATCAAGTGCGAATCTCTGCATAACTTATAGCTGCATATACAGAATCCAACAAGCTGAAAAAGCTTCACTTTCAACATTTTCAAATACATTTTGGGAAATTTTCAAAGCATTCACGATATGATATCCCTCACTAAAACTAGCTTGAATTGCGCTATTTGTGTGGCAACACTGACGCGACAATATTTCTCCACACATCGCAGTTATCTCTATTATGTGGTATATAGCCATATGCATATCGTATGTAAATGAGAGCTTAAGCAGGCTTTGACAAATTCCACACTCGTCACCGTGTTGACAGTGACAGCTAACCTTGCCCCCTAGTTTCCAGTTCAGTTCTGAAGTGAATAGAATCAACACACAATAATTTCACAGAAATATTTAAAACATATTTACTTTTATACGTATAGCTAGTGAAAGAGACAGTTAGACAGCTCGTTTGAGGAACAGTTTCTAAGATAGTTAGAGAAAGCAAGACATTTAAGGTAGAGCAAAAGGATTAAGCAAGACCGAAACTTCACACACCTGATCTTGGAGCACTTCAAAGCAGGTGAGAAATGCGGGCAATAAATCCGTCTTACTCGGTATCACATATCATGTAGTTATTCAATTAAAATGACTACGCACTCGAATCTTGCGCCTTTGTTTAGTGCGTGAACCCAGAAGTCTACGGCTCAGGTGGGGCCTGGTAAAAGTGCACGCCTGGGATTAATTCCTGGACCAGACCTAATAGACAGAGCGACGAGCGAGCCGCCAATCCCAGCCTCAATCCCGGCATTGCCCGAGAGCTCATTCATTTTCGGGCTTTTGTTGTTTTATGCTCGTGCCCGTGCTCGTATCTCTTTTATTGCCTTTACCCAATGCCTTTGTCATACCCTCTAAGCGTAAGGTTGATTCGCTGACCGAATACTTAGTGTATTCCTATCAAACTTTAATTTAATTTTAAATGTATCTATAAGCAAACAAAGCGTACTCAGGCACCTACTTTACCCGCTTACACTCACCTTTCCTTCCCTTTAGAAGGGTATACAGTGTTCATTGTGTTCTTCGCGTACTTTTACTTTCCATTCTCATCCATTTTTTGTGTTCTGCTTGTTCGCTTGTCTGCTTTGTCCGGTGCAAGATAAATAGTAACATGTTTGCTTTACCAGGCACAGACACTGGCTCTCTCCCACTCTCTCCCACTCGCGCTCCATCCAGACAATCCCTTATTCTGTGCCACAAATACAGGTGCTATCGGGGCTAACGTGCATCATGTGCTTGGGTTGAAATATTTAATGGCTAATTTTCGTGATTTCAGCTGCTAAAGACGATTATATTATGCGATATTCAACATAATTGAAGCTACCTATCTGTTTTCATTTCAAATTTTCCATTGCAACAAAAGACTATCAATTTTTTTTTACCATGGATACCAATATCAGGTGAGTGAACGTTTTCAGAACATGTATAAAATAAAACCTACTTTCGAACGCACGCAATTCCACCTTGGTGTAATGCGGAGACCCCACACAAGACCCACAATAAAGAATTCGACATACAATATGGGTATGATTGGCATTTTACTAAAGATTTCCATGGAGAGGAGAACTTCATGGTGCCCTAAATTCATTTGTAGTGTGATATAGTTATGTGAGGCATATATGAGCATCTAATGTTCGCGCTCTTCCAGTTGCTGTCTTTCTTCATCAAGCTGTTTGCATGTTTGACCCCACACAAGACCCACAGTTAAGAATTCGACATACAAGATGAAAAAACTATCTAATAGTCGCGCACTTCTAGTTGTTGCCTTTCTTCATCAATTTGTTTCCATGTTTTCTTCTCGTTCCACCAAAGAAACTCGTCTTTTTAACTTTCTTTTTGACTCAAATTTTGTTGCAAATAAATTTAGATTTTTGCCTTCGTGACGAGGTCCGTATGGACAGACAGACAGAGCAAGTTGGTTTGCTTTTCTCGCTGCTTGTCTAGCTCGTTTCTGGCAGAACTCTCGAGTGCAGACGGGTCGCTTCTGATGGCTGTGCGTGTTTCTGAAGTTTTGCAAATTGCCACACAGACACAGACTCACAGTCGAACCAACATTCATATGGGCAACGGACAATGATAGATTAGCTGTGTGTGTATGCTGTGCCCTCATCTTGCTCTCGCTTTTTCTGGCCTCAGGTTCCTGCTTTACTTTAGCCAGTATCCGTATGCTGCATCCTTTCTATATATGCTTCCACATTGGCAGTGCCAACATCTCTAGTAACAAAATTAAACTGTAATTGAAAAAGTCAATTAAAAAGTTTCAGGCAGACAGACAGTGGGAGAGATGAGAGGGATAGAGAGATATAGAAGGAAAGAATGAAAGAAAGTATTCCTAGCTAACTAAGAAAAGTGCTTTGTCTACGAAGTCGTCCTCTCTTCTTTCACTCCCTCTCTCTCTCTCTCTTCCTTTTCTCCCTGGTAGTGTTATTTGAAGCCAAAGTTTTCCCACACTTTTCACACTCCCCGAGAGAGCATAGCGTGGCCAAGCAAAGTGCTTAATTATCAATTAGTGTAAAGTTTTCATAAGCGGGCACTATACACCCATTACCAACACGCCTCTGCCACATCACGGCCAAGAAATTTCGGACAACCTGAAAGATTACTTAAAGCAGCAGCGAAAGTTAAGAGAGGGAGATAAATATATACCCTACATTTGCTCGCCCTTCCCTCAGCTTGGATCAACTTGATGCCTTTTATAAAAAAGCCTTAGCCTCGTTGGAGCAATCGCATTTCGTAGTTCCCGGCAGCTTGACGAGCGTGGAGGAACTGCAGGAACGCTGCCGCATCTGTGGCTGCCTGGACGATGGCACCTTTGTCGACTTGGACAAGCCGCTGGACTTTGAGTTTGACTCTTCGATAAACAACTTTCGCACGCTCTTTCAGCGCACATCGCTGCAGTTTGTAAGTGGAAGTAACAGCTGCATATCGAGTCAGATCGCTTCAGCATAATCCCAATCCTCCCAAGCAATTCCACACCATGCCCGATCTGCCGTCACGTCTCTGTGCCAAATGTGGCTACAAGGTAAAGATATTCTATCTACTGACACGGCAATTTGTGCTCGGGCAGTACGCAATGCGTGCCACAATCACGGAGTGGTACCACAACAAGTACAACATAGAACCACCGGAGCAGGTGGAGGATCAGAAGCGCCTACAAAACCAGCTGGCAATGTCCGAGGTGGCGGCACCTCCATTGCCAGCCCTGATTTCGGTAACTCCAAGTGTCTCTGCTACCGATCACAAGCGAAAAGAGAAGCCGGAGAAGAAGCTGCCGACCACAGCAGATCAGGGCGGTGTTAAGCGCTCTATATCGGTGGAGAGTGAACACGGTCGACGCACTGCGGCGGGTTTGTCACAGGTAAGCGGACAGCGAAGCAAACTCGATGTTGGTAAGATGGCTCGCTCCACAGCAAACCTCAACTTTCCAGGGAAAGAGCGTGTGTTATTGAAGAAGCATTCACAGGTGGGCGTGGCAAATACATAGCACTATTACTCATATATATTCATATATATTCCCCTCAAACAACAGGAGCAGCAGCAGAAAAGGACACGAGCTGAACAGTGCGAACGAGGTTTGGCGACCAGACCCAGCGCTATGGGTAGTCCAAGCCATCAGTGCTACGTGACTGCACGCACTGTCAAGCCCAGCGCGAGAGAGAACACTCTCGGTGCGCCCAACTTGAATCGCAAGACGCACACAAAGACGTCGACAACAAATGCTCCACTGAAGTCAGAGGTTGCGGTCTCCAAAATACAACTGCAGGGCCAGCAACTGCAGGGCCAGCAGCTGCAGGATCTAAAGAAACGATGGCGTTAATCATCCAAGCTGGAGTTCACAAGCACAGTAAGCAAGGAATAGTTAATAGTTAAGTTCATCTCCCTTCAAGAATTAGTTTTAGAGAAAAAGGTATCATGGTTAATTTAGACGGCAGTTTAACCCAATTAGATAAGGTGAGAATCATTTCACAAAATTTATGTATTATATCCAAAGTGTACTACAATCCCAAACCCATCGAGATCTGAGACATAGCTAAGATTGTATACAACAGACAAAAGTGTAAGGAAAATACAATAAACAAAAAAAAACAAATTAAATAAATCCCAAAAACAAATCTGTAGTTTGTAAGGCGTAATTTTGTAGGTATTATATTTTGGACAAGACTGGTTTAAACAGCTGACGCACATTTCGTGTTTTATAACACTGTCGAACATCTTCAGTTTGGTCTACAATTTAACCATGAATCGTCTTGCAAATGAAGAACGCTTGCAAATTATTGAATTTTATTATCAAAATGTGTGCTTTGTTAAGAAAGTTCATCGCGCGCTGCTTCTTTCATTTTATGGTCAGTTTAATCGACCCAAATTTACATTGTTGAACATTAAACCCTCAACACCCTTACGTAGAAAGCGATCTGAAAAGAGTGTCACAGTTATATCGGACAGTGTTAATGATGATGATCATTTGACCGAACGTATTCAAAGTTTGGTGAACATTTTATTTCAAATTCGGGACCTAGATCGTGCGATTTAATTCCTTTAGATTGTTTTTTGTGGTTCTATGTTAAATCGAATGTATATAGACAATGAATATAGACAAGCCCGCTTCAATTGACTTATTGAAGGACAACATTGAAGCATTTATTCGTGAGATACCAGCCGAAATGTTGGAAAGATTATGCCAACATTGAACTAAACGGATGGAGCATCTGAGGCGCTTTCACAGTCAACATTTGACTGAAATAATCTTCAAACATTTAATAATATGGACCATATTATCGATTCAAATAAAGATTTTATGCATTTCTCTGAATTTTATGTGTTTTTTTTTTTAAAAAACTTTCCTATACCTCCTAAAAAATCACCCTTTCGCAGACCGAAAGAGACATCTATGCTTGAGCAGCCCTAACAGAGAAGACAAAATAATTGTTTCTGTTCGTTTGAACATTTATATCTCACAAACCTTAAGAGTTAGGAGTACCAAATTTTATGAGAGTCAGACATGTTTATTGAATACAAATTTTAAAACTTGACCACGTCTCTTTGAACTCTAAAAGGCATAATTTTGTGAATTATAAGCATCGAAATGATTTCCAGTAACAGCTTAACAAAGTCTATCACAGTGCTGTAGCTTATACGACCCGCTCCTATTCACATTGCAGGGTATAATGCACTTGGGAATCAGGAAATACAAAAGGAACAAGTTGCAATAACTAACATGAAAATTCTTTGACAGTCCCGGAAGTACGAACTAAGATGGATTCGTTGCCAGGGAACATGCTAGTTGCCACATGCCACATGCCACTCGAAACCTGACCCTCCTACCAACAACTACAACTACTTTAAACCGTATTTAAAAATGCAACAAGCAACGCGATTCGCTGGAAGTGTTTGCCCTGCTCTGTTTTCCGGCTGCTGCTTTGAAAACGGAGCACAAAATCGATAGAGCAAACCAAGAACAACAACAGCAAAAAAAGAGGCAAACAAAAAGCATTCCGAAAACACTCGGAGGTCAATTGCAGTGTGCAGGGGAGGTCGCCGGAGAGGTTGAATGAGAGAGAGGGTGGAACAGCCAAAAATGCCAAACAAATTGATTGGAATCGAAAACGAAACGTAAACGAAAACGATTCATATGATTGACTGGCTGACTGATGGACGACGGCCAATATGATGGGGTGATGGCAGTAGGATGAGACAGAGAGAGAAAGAGGAGAAGAGAGAGAAGACTGAGCATTTGATGGCGTCTGATGCTCGCCATTGATTGCATGTTTTAAGGCCCTAGCACCTGCCAGCCCAGGCCCATATGAGTTTGGAGCCCATGAAAGTCAAAAATGTTGCACAGCATTTAATTTGATTACTGCTAGAGAGCAGCCACTGTGGCAAGTCGCAGTGGGAATACCCTATAAAAGGGCATAGCTAAAGCTTATATAGGTTTCTCTGTTATGATATACTAAGCATGCATAGGAATACTTAGCAATGAGTTCTATATATCTACAATAAAGCTCTCACTGCTCTCTCCCTCTTCTCTAAGCAGTTATACCCTTTTCAAGAGTACGACAAAAAACGTACTTTCACATGAAATGGCACTCATTTTGATGAATGCAATTACGCAACGAGTTGTGCCTTTAAATTTATTTGTCCTGCTGATGTTCTTGTTATTGCTGGTGTTGTTGTTGTTGCTGTTGTTGTTGTCAGCGACATCGAAAATGCATTTTGCATTATTTGTCGGCCATTGCCCGAAGCTGGTGCACAGTGAATGCGTTGCCATACAAAGCGAGTATTCAATTCGAATCGAATAGAACTGAATTGAATGCCATTCAAAATGCAACCAACAGGCAGCGCACACACACACACGCACTGCACACACACAGTGATTTAACTTGAATTGACAGAACCTCGACTCGAATTGAATCGTATCGACGTGTTTATTCACTGCATTTCCTGTTGATATTCAACAGCAGCAGCAGCAGCAACAAGAACAACAAGTGCCAACAACAACTGCCAACAGGCCGTGTCCCGGCCCGGTCCCGGTCCCGTCCCGTTCTATCGTGTCCTAACTGCATCCCGTAGTGTCGCGCTAAAAGGAAACAGGAAGCGCATTTGCAGCGCCAGAAGTTTCTCCCATTGATTTTTGTCACTTATTGTTTGCTTTTCTCTCCCTCTTCCTTTCTCTCTTTCTCTTTCACTCTTTCATTCTCTTTGTTGTAGAAATTTAATGTTTAATCTCTTTCTCGTTTGGCAGTCTCAAGTTTTGAAGCATTCCCTGCATGCCTCAGTGAACTGAGCTCCCTTCCTCCTTAGCATTTTGTACTTCCTTCACTTGCTACTTACCTTGACGATAAATTGAAGGTGCCAACAGCTATGACAGCCCTTCAAATTATGTGGGTATTAAAGAGTATTTCCTTATTGAAAAGGCTGCTGAGGAATATCTTTAAAAACTTGAGGCCGTCACTTTAAATTTCCTTTCACTTTGTCAACTCTTTATGCGTTAGCTTCTCTCTGTTTCCTTGTAGGGTATCTGCCAGTCGCGCACCACTCTTAATTGAGCTCTCTTAATGCCGGTTGGCCAGCGATTTTAACTTTCATTTTATTATTTATGTTTGCCATATTTTTTTCCCATTTACCTTCCAGTATTTTCCGAGCTTTTGCAGTTTTTAAAGCGCCTTCGCGCTGCTTTGTTCGCGCACCGCATACATACATTTCCATTTTCTTTTTTTTTTTTTTGTATCGGACCATGCCACGCCTACTGCACAACGAGTGCATGGAGTGAAGGCTGTGGACGAGAAGAAGATGGAAAAAAAAAATATGAAAAAGAATCAGAAAGCGAGAGAACGGTAGAAAAAATATAAACTAAAAATGTTTTATGCATGAGCAAACCACAACAAAGCGCGTAAATGTCATTTCCCTTTCGCTAAAAGGATACTTTGAAATTGAAATTGTGGTATTTCACACACTACACACACTGCACATACCCACACACATGCAGCCACTCATATGCAGTGGGGTCGAAGAGCAAACCAAGCGTCAGCGTAGCGCTTTGCTGCAGTTCCCACAAACACTACAAGTTCTTTCGCTTCGTAGGTTCCAGGGAGGTCTGAGTTAGAATAAGATACCCCATGGTAACATATTACTTCATATGATACTCTATGATACTCTATGTTACTCTATGATGCCCTCAAGATACCCCTAAGCTACGTCAGTATACATTTAAACACTGCTTGTTCTTGCGTTAGTATTGTGGGCCATTGAGTAAGTTAAAATACACTGTGATACCCTCCAGATACCGCCAAGATACCCCAAGACACTCTCAAGATACTCTTAAGATACCCTCAAGCTACTCCCCATACAAAATATGTAGCAAATTTGCATGTTTGATGCGAAGGAAGAACCTGCAATACTGTATTCTCTTTAGATTTCTAACATTTCTTCCTTGCTGTGCTACCTCTCACCCAGTTTTGAGTTATGTAAGGGTAAAATACACTTTGATACCTTCCAATTACCGCCTAGATACTTTCGATACTACCCTCAATATATCCCCAAGATACCCCCAAGATATTCCTCACATTTCTTCCTTGCTGTGCTACCTCTCAGCCTCTGCCTTTGCATTTACAGGGTATAAGCAGGCAGGGGAAAAATTCAACTAAGCCACAGAGGCAATTGACGATGGCGTTGTCGATGGCGTTGCCTGATTGCACAACTACAAGTTGCATGCTTTGCGGCTAATTACGCTTGACAAATAACGAGAGGGTGTTCCCTACTTCCCCTTGCCCCTTTCCCCTCTCTCCGCTCTCTCACTGCCACATTCTTCACAGCCTTGTGCTGTCCACAGCATAAAAGTTTTTGCCATGCAACAGGAAGAACATTGTACAAGCAACTGGAGCAGAGGCAAACAAGACGTCATTGGCATTGAGTAGCCAACCACCTCCTCCTCGTGCCACCCCCTCCTACCCTCTCTCTGCACACTCCCTCTGGAGCAGTATAAATAATTCAAAACTTTGTCTTGCAGTCCTTCGATATGGCAAAAGGTCAGCAACGCACAGCAAGAAGGAGACACATTTTTATTCTCACTCATATTTTGATAATATCAGAGAGTTTCTCTCCAAGTTATCCGGAAATCCTGCCAAAACTATTCACTTTATTTTTTGTAGTTGGCCACAGCTTACAACTTTATCGGTTCGCATTACCGATTGTTTAACTTGCTTTGACTTTTAAAAGCTGATTCGATAAATCCGCACAACATCGTTATGAAATTTGTGTGCAAATTTCCGGAAAATTGCCAAAAATATCCAACTCTGAACGGGGCCAAAGTCTCCAGCTGCTCTGGACTACTTAGGAGTACTGAAATATTCATGTGTGTGTAGGGGGAGACGGGGCAGGGGCAGGTCGGGGTTCAACAATTATGCAACGAAATGCAAATGGAAATGAATTGGAATGAAAAACGGCAGCAAATGAAGGCAACGATTTGCATTGTTTTTGACATTTGCATTGCGCAGCGCGGGGGGGATTGGGGAAAGGATTGGAAATTGGCCTAACCAAACCGCGTATGAACGAGTGAACAACAAGAGCAACAAAAACAACAACAGCAAATCAACAAAGGCGCGAATTTGCGAGTGCTGCAGACCCAAGTGTAGCTCTCGCTGTCCGAATTTGGGATACGGGATTCTCTGCCTGGATTCTGGATGCGGGCTGAACCGCCATTTGCCACAGGCTGCGCACCGAAAACTTTTGCCAGGAGGAAGTGAAAGGAGGAAGAGGCAGCACAACAGCCAAATGAGCGCTCAAAGTTTGTTTTATGTGCCCGTTGACGACGACGATGACGACGGGGACAACAGGATGGTTGGCAACAGCAAAGTTCAATTACGGTCAGCAAATTGTTTCGCAATTTGAAAACACATTTTCATAGTTTTTACGCTGACAGACGGGGCAACAGGCAGCTAAAGATGAAGCTGAAGCAACAGAAGCATGCAGCAAACGTTGTGGAGAGGGGAGGGAGAGCCAGAGAGGGGGGGGAACGTAGCGGATGCTATAAATGCCCACGAACGCTGTCGCCAGCCGCAAAGTGCGCAATGAGCAGAGCTGGCACAAGATTTTAATCACGATTTGCGCATATTGCGTAAAATTGAATTTCAAAGTAACCAAAAAGTTTCTACAGGCTCAGTATTTGTATGAGTGTGTGTGTGCGGGAGTGTGGGTGTGTGTGTGGGTGTGCCTGTGTGTGTTGGGGCTTTATAATGACGACAGTTGCAATCGTTAGACGGAGATGGCAATGTGTTTGCATGCCCCACTCGAATCTTCGAGCTATTTGCCTCGACTTAATTGAGGCGTCGCTGCCAGCAACTGCAATTGCAGCAGGCAGCAAGGGAAGAGGGGAAGAAGGGAGGGCGGAGCAGACCAAGCTGTCTGCCACGCTTACAACACTAAGTCCTGCCATGCTACACACAATAATCTCTTGGCTGCTGGACGCCCACGAGCAACAGCAGTGGAAGCTCTGCTGAAGTTGTTGTCCTTCTCTCCCAGCTGCTGTGCCTTCTCTTGGTGTTGCCCCTTCTACTGCTGTTCCTCCTCTTGCTGCCACTTCGCCTGCTGCATCACCTCCTGCTGCCCCTTCCCCTTTGCTACTCCAATCGCTTTTGCTCCTCATTGCACACTCGAAGAAAGCGCACAACTTTTTCGACCAAATCAAGTGCAAACTTCAGCGTTAACTTAACCAAACTCTAGCAACCTCTTTATGATATATGGCTCAAAAGTTTGCAGTTTTTCAGATGAAGTTTGAATCTTTTTGTATCTTTGAGATACATGCTCAAATCAGCGCGTTAAACAAGGCATATACCAGAAAGAAAGGCTACGAAGGTTCTATACTCTTGCAGGCTTTTATAATATATATGTATAATAGTGCAGAATTCAATAATATTGTGTACATTCAATATTATGTCTAACTTTGATTAGTACTGATAATTCAGTCATTTCTATTTATACAAATACCTTCATTTCGACCGATTGTTCCTATGGCAGCTATATGTTAGAGTGATCCAATTTCAATGAAATTTTATATGCATACTATAAAGTCTGGTATAGTAAATTTGGTTGTAATATCTTAACAAATAACAAAAATAAGCCGATAGTTTGTATGATACGGTACATCGGTCAGATTCGACTCATCAAAACTTATTATAGCATGCAACAATAAGAAGCATGTGTGGCAAGTTTCATGAATACAGTTTTAAAGCTGAGAGACTAGTTCGCGTTGCAACAGACGGACAGACAAACAGGACTAGTTTGATTCCTTTGCTGATGATGATTCAAAATTTATATACTTTGTAGGGTCGGAAATGTTTTCAAAAGTGTGTTGCAAACTCTGGGCAAAAATAAATATACCCTCTGCAAGAAGAAGTATATTCAAGTGCAGTTCCATGTGGACCACAAACTCCACTGATTTTGCGCAGTGCATGCTCCTAAGTAGTTGCAGTCACGAATGAAACACGACTCCTGTTCCTGCTGTTCTTGTTGCTGCTGTTGTTGCCGATGTTATTCCTCTTCGTGTTGCTGTTGCTGCTGTTATTCTTGTTGCTGCTGCTGCTGTTGTTGTTATTTTGTTTGAAAAAGGTTTTAATTTCATTTAAAATTCATGAGCTGCAGCGTCTTCGTCGTCATCGTCGCGTCTTTAAGTTGTTGGCCAATCTGCAAATTGAATTCATGTAGAAGATGCGCACAGCAGTCTCAACTGGAACTGGAACAACATTTAAGTAGGTTTATTTCGGTCTGGCGCAAATTGAATTTAGGCTTAGGTCACAGATTGTGGCACATTCTTTTTTAATATGCCACATCTATAGACATTGTTCTCGGTCTGCCACCACACACACACACACACACACACACACACACACACACACACACACACACACACACACACGCACTCACACTCTCTAGCACACACTCATAAATGTTATATACAATTCAAGTGTGTCTATGCGGCGTATGCGTATATTTACACTTTTAATTTAATATTCATAAGCAGCAGTTAATGAAAAACACTTGTAGTCATTATTAGCCCCAAGCAAGCGCAAGCGAAACTCTTCGGCAATGCGTCGCATGCGTCCTTTAGTGTGGCACAGTGGAGCAAGAGCAAAGAAATCCTCTTTAATACCAAACTGAAAGCAAAGCTGAAACAGCTGTGTGTGTAACTTGGCAATGCATAAATCTATAGGAGAAACATGTTATGATATACACTTATAATATACATATATATATTTGCCATTTATCATATGTACATATATCTCTTCCTCTCTCTTTCCCTCCTCTCACCAGTGTGCGTGCGGCCGTTGCCTTTTCCCCATCGCTGTGCGGCATAATAAAATGTCAAATATGTTTGGCGCAATTTAACCACAACACAATCTCCTCCAGCTTTAGCTTCAGCTATAGCGCTGCTGACTCGCTCCTGAAACGGCACTCGACGACGCTTAAGGACACTTAGGGACGCTATTCAATGCCGAGCATGCGGATGAGTGTAAGTACAAGCATTGAGAGGATGTGGCACGCGGCGTATGGCGTGTGGCATGTTGCAGGTAAAATGGCAAACGGGATTCTCTGTGCTGGGTTTAGGTTACACTTACACATTGCCTGATGCTGCTGTTGCTTTTGTTATTAGCATAAACGGGCTACGTGCCTTAAGTTGTGTTGCAGGCTGAAAAGAGGCAGAGTGAGCAGAGAGAGGAAGAGTGGGGAGTGGGGAGATCTTCTCAAGGCAACCGCAAAAGGTCTGTAGAAGTCAATCTATTGATTTTACTTGGCATTTCTCACCTACCTAACAAATCGAAGGTCCGAGACAAAGGATAAACGACCAAAGACAAAACACGACATTCCAACGAGGTGCGAGTGTGTATATATAAGTGTATGTATGTGTGTGTGGGCGTGCGTGGGTGATGACATTGCATGCTACTCGAGTTGCGAAAGGAATTTGCCCCCGACAGGCAGAAGGGAATGTAGGGGGACGGACGTAGGGCAGTCAGCCGGGAAACAGTCAATAAAAGTCCACTTGAATTTCAGCTGACATCTCAATTATTTTTGCTCTTACGCTGTGGCCCACATTGAGAGATAGCTGGCACTGCCTTCGCTTTTTCTTCTCCTTTTTCTTCTTCTTCTTCTACTCTCAAGATGAGCCACCTGAAGCATCGTATCGTTGTGGAGGTCTCAAGGTCTCAAAGGCGACATTTGCGTGTCAAAATAATTAAAATTACATTACGCATTTCACATGACGTGTTTAATATTTAATTGCTTCGTCTCCCTCTCTCTCTGACTGCAAATGCAATTCAGCTTCGACAGTTAGTCTTGTTAATTAATTATTAAGCAGAGCTGAACACCTACCCTGGACACCTGGGTAAGTCCCTTGGGATGGGCACACAAGATTCAAGATTAACGCACAATAAATAAAGAGTCAAGCACAATAAATAACGAGTCCAGCTAAAAATAGCTACATTACTAGCCATTTTTTGGCTTAATTGAAACCAAGATTTTCTTATATGATTCTCTAAAACTTTTTACAAAATTTCATCAACTTTAAGCGCATTTTTCTGTCAAACCTTCTAATTCCCAACAGCAAATTCTACGTACGTTAACTGGATTAACTTCTGTGTTAAATGTCCGATGAAATTGTTATCTAGAGGATAGTTTCTACTACATTTTTTTAATAAACTGGTATGGTATAAAGAAATCAACTTAGTGTCTATATCTTTTATAATAGCTGAGATCTGTGTGCTCAAACAAACAGACACGCCTCCCTTTGCCTCGTACATATGTATATACATATATTATAAAATATGTTCTCTAGGTAGCGCAAATAATGATTATGAATGCATTCCCTTCATTCCCAAGATAATGTCTCTCTCTCTCTTGCCATTTTTTGTCTTAATTAAAGGCAAGATTTGCTTTTAAAATTCTCTACAACTTTCTACAAAATTGCATCCGCTTTAAGTGCATTTTTCGGGTAGAAATCATTTAATTTTCCATTTAAGATAATTTAATAAAAATGTTTAAATTGAAATGAAAGCGAATTTGCCGACGCTAGTCAGCAATTAAGGCAGAGAACACGGAAAGCGACGAGGAAATTCGTGGGGAAACTCTGTGGAAATTCAGCAAGAAATCTGAGGTAGACTGCCAAGCAAACAAGGCGGGCGTTTTATATGGTTTCTTCCTCTTCTGTTTTTTTTTTTGTTTCTTTTTCTCGTCTCGGCAAACATTCAAAACGACCAAACTCATTTGACCAACTTAAGTTGATTACGCCTAAAGAGATGAGCCGCGAGGCGCGTCTAGAAAGGGGGTTGGGGTAGGAGGGAACAGGGACAGATATGGTGAAGATGGGAAGCTGCGACAGGAATCCTGTTACAGCAATAACAAACAATTCATTTCGTGAGTAGAGTTGTGCGACGCGGATTTCTTTCCTTATGCCAAATCCACAGGGGGGCGAAGTGGGGAAGGTAAAGAAGAAGGAGAAAAGGAAAAGGAATTCTGTGAAGCTGGCATAATCTGCGCGCTCAACGCGCCTCTTTGCTTATTTGCATAAAATAATTGAAAGGCGAAATTTAAAAGAATCAACAAAAGAAAACGAATGCAGAGAAGACAAAGCGAGACGAGGCGAATGTGAAGGCGAAACAGAGAGCAAAGCAAAGCGAAGCGAATCACTTCAAACGCGAATATGGAGAGGACCAATCAAAAAACCGTTGTAACAAGCGGTCAAAGTGCACTAATTACTTGTGCATGCTCTGTCCCAGTGGAGTGCAGCCTAAAGCAAATGATGATGACGACGATTCCGATGATGATGGGTATCCTCGTGGGCGTCATTTGGCATTTTAATTGGTTGCCACGCCCGCACAAGGAGCACGCAACGTTGACGACTACGACGACTCGTCCTCGTTGATGTAATATAACTGCCTGCTGATTGACTAATTGGCCAGCCTCCAGCTACCGTTGCCCCCCTCCAGCTACAGTTCCCCCCTCCAACTCCCACCCCTCTTCTGTGTGTCTGTGTGCGATGTGGCAATCATTCGATTTGTGTTGCATCCTTCACATGGCAATTAATAAACGGGCAGAAATTCAATTAAATGGAATTAAATCTGGCATACCTGTGTCTTCTACAACGCCCCCCCCCCCACTCTCCCCTAGCACACGCCCCTGTCTACAAGTGTCCATGCGCCTCAATTAGCCCACACCAGCACAGAACAGTACAGACCAGACCAGAACAGACCAGAACAGCAGCTTCAAATGGTCACGATTCACTGCCCACGCCCTCCCCCCCGCACTAACGCCCCCATGCCAGTTCAATTGAGTTACCTTTGTGCGAGGGAGAATGGGAATTGAGGATTCAGGATTGTGGTGGGGATGAGCGAACATTACAATCGCATCACGTCAACAAAAACCAGCACTTGCTACACCCCAATTAATTGATACGAGCTACGACACACACACACTGCAAGAAAAGCAAACTAAACAAATCGAGACGAAGCTGTTTAATAACAAGTAACAAAATCAACAGTTGAACCTTATAATTCCCAACAGCAAAGTCTTGCAAAGACTACAATACGTTAACTGCATTAACAACTGTGTTTAATGTCCGATGAGGTTGTTATCTAGAGCATAGATTCATTTAGTATTCATCTTTGTGTATGTTTGTAACAAAATTAACAGTCGAACCTTATAATTCTCAACAGCAAGTTGTTGTAAAGACTACAGAACGTTTACTGGATTAGCTTCTAATGTAATCTAGTTGAGAATGTAATCTAATTGATGATGTAGTCTAGAGAAGAGATTCACTTGTGTATTCTCTTATAAACCAACCGTAAATAATAATAACAAATAGTGTATTAAGTATTATGTATTGTATATTCACAATTCATTCGCTAGTTTATTTCTCTCAGTGCACATGGCATGCTTAATGGCAACGGAAACGGAATGGCAGACGGGACAGATTGAATCGAAAATCGACTGAGAATCAAGCGTCAAATGCCAGGGCAACTAACCAGTAGACATCTGGATAAATACGCGTCGAGATTTACACCTCAGCTCACCTCGCAGCGGCGCTTGTCACTCGCCAATTGTCGTTTTCATCAGCCAAATTGGATTCAACTTCGAACAAGAGAATGAGGGGGAAGCGAAAGGGAAGAGGTAGAGAGAGAGAGAGGCCTGATAGGGGAACTGAGCAGGATAAGCTCTGCTGTTTACCGAGTAGAGGCACAAGTTCCGGCAATGTCTTTGTAATTTCTCCAAAGCCCCAACACACGCCAACGCCCCAAGCTACAGTTCTCTCTCTCTCCTCCTCTTGCTTCCTCCACTCTGACAGCGTCCAAAAATAAAGAGCAGGCGACAGGTAACGGCAGGTAAACGCATAACGCATCAGGTTTTAATTATGCAAAGAGCTTGCTGAAAGACGCTGATTGATTGTCGACGCTGCCAAGCGCGTGCTGACGCTGATGATGAAGCTGACGATGAAGCCGAAACTGGAATGGAAACTGTGCAACTGAAACCCACAACTGGCAACTGAAGCTGAAAAACAATTGAGGATGCGCCGACGACCGAGGCTGACCCAAAGGCGACGCTCCACTTGGAAGCATTTATGAATAATGTTGCTGTCGAAGAACTGCTAAAGGGTTGCATGCCACGACGCCATACGACAGACACCTCTACTTCTCTCTACTGTCTTTCACCATACTTCCTCTTTACGCTCTTTCAGTCCACACTGCCTCTCTGCCCTCCTTCTGTCCACACTGCCTCTCTTCCCTCCTTCTGTCCACAGTCCCTCTCTTTCTCTGTCCTTTAGTAAGACTCTTTGGCGCTATCGATGTCGCTTCCCCTCTTGGTAAATGACAACAATGTCCATTAAACTTATTGAACAACCTTTTCCATCGGCTGCAGCAGCATCGACAGCGATTCAACATCATCATTCCTGCAACCAGGTGGCACGCTCTAGTGTCTGGCAATACGCTTTATACCCTGTGCTCGTAAAAAGAGAGGCTTTATTAAACAAGATGTAAACGACAGTTTGCTGGCATATAAACAGCCATAATTTTGTTTGTATTCGACCAATTTACAAGTATTAGGTCAAGGAATTCATATTTTAACAATGTTTTCCATGCTACCCCCTTATGCAATTCAGAAGGTTTTATTGTAAACTTTTAATAGTTATAATTTGATCAAAAATCAATAGATTTGATATTAAATTTGTAAATGTTTTAACATCATTGTTTGAATCTGCAAATAAGAGTCGTACAAATGTTGGAATTGCGGTAAGGACTTTATGCTGCCCTCTTTAAAAGGTCTTAAAGGTCTATATAAGCTTCCAATAATCATTAATATGCAAAAAGTCAATTGGTTTTCATTAGGAATAAATTCGTGTTGGATCGAAATATATGTCATATGAAATATATAATACTTTTACTTGTTCATATTTCTTTTACAACTCTACCTTTTACAGGGCACCGTCTATTCGAGCTTGCCTGTCTCCCCATCAGTCTCATGCACATAGCTCGTTAATGACTGCTCTCTTGGGTAAAAGTCTTTTGCAACTCTGGTTTGTGTGTTAAAACAAACTGATGCTCAGGTTGAGCAAACCATGAAACTCATGCGCATCCATTTAATTTGAAACACACACAGTTCGCAGAAACCTCAGTGGAAACGCGAAATGATTGAATGGCTCTTTGACTGGCAGTTGGCATTAAAAAAACGTAAAGAATTTCAAGTGTTAATCTCTGGCACGAAAAGAAGAACGAGTTGGTTTCTAATCGAAAATGCATGCGCTGAAATTGGATTTGCCGCAAGCAGCAAACAACGTCTAATTCTGCAGCCACTTTCAGTAGGGACTTCTAACAAGTTTCAAATTTCCTGCCTTAGTCGCCGCCGCCTACTTCTGACTCCTCTTCTTCAACGTAGGCCGCCTCTGACTTTGTCGTAAGTCCGCACACATCGCTGCACATTTATTTCCGGCAAATTAGGCTTGGCCTGGCTCTGGTTCGGGCTCTGACTCTCTACTGGCCTGGCCACAAGCAGTTTTCCTTCTTAGCAAGCAGCTTTTCGTTAACGTTAACAACGAGCGTTGACATTGCTCATACGCCCCGTCGGACGATGGCCAATACTACTCCTCGCTCAGCTGCTGCTGGCCCCCAAAAACCGTCGTCAATACGAAAACATGAAAATGATAACAGACAATTTATTGAAGCGCAGCTCTATCTCTCTCTCTCTCTCTCTTGGTGCCGGTTCATGTTCCGTTGTCCAACCACAGATCCCTGCCAGCACACACACATACACACACACTCACACTCAGACAGCATGTGCCTGAGTGAGAGGGCAGTTCTTGGCTTGCTGCACAAAAGTCGGCAACACCAAACATAATCGAGGCACAGTGGGACAAGCTTGCCTAAAGAAGTCAAGCAAATGTACAAGAATTCAACACTTCAAACTAGTACAGAATCTACAGTCATGTGCACAACTGAAAAATAATTGTATAGGCATAAACTAATATACATATATAACTCTATTTTTATCGCTTTACGGCGCAGAAGAGGACATGGCAAGCACGGACATTGATGCCGTTAAGCTGCGTGCAATATTCAGATATATTGTCAGCAAATTTGGTAGCCCTAGCACTTATAGACACTGAGATATAGATGTTCATACAGACAAAAATGGCTATATCATTGAATACTACTTATCCGACTACTCCCGACATGGGTAGTTATCCTATTCATGCTATAGTTATACCGAACACCGAACTAATAAGCGTTAAACGAAATTAAACGCCTACTTTTCGTCGCTATTTTAAGTGTAAGTTTCATTGGAAATTCAAAGGTACTTCAATCATGGGTACCCTCTTCTCTCTACTTACTGGTAAACGATATTGTGGATCGATGTTTCATAAAACTTTCAAAAACGAAATGATAAAATACATTGCTTAGGGTTTCTAAACTAAGTTGGGGTAGTCCCTTAGTAAGTACTTATTTCACCAGCTATGAACCAGTGACCCGTACTATAGGGTACACTTCCATAGGTATCTACTAAAGCTATCTACTTCTGCCTGTTACACATTACAATACCATTCCATGCTTTCATTAATTCACTTACCAACTGTTGCTTTTGAAGCACTGTGCCCTTGTACCATTCTCTAGCATTGCCCATTGCTGAAATCGGCTTCAGCTTCAGCTCATGATTATGATTATTATGATTTGTCGATGCCTGGCCAGTGCGTTCTCTATCTGAAGCTGTATCCGCATTCGCATTTGTAGTCACACTGACCAAACGACAGAGAGACGGACTGCCTGACTGAGTGACTGTTTGTTGCTTTAGCAGGCAGAGCAATCAAGGGGGTGAGGAATCACCCTGTCTATTTCTCTCCCATTGCGGATGTTTATTTATTGCTCGCAATTTTTTGATTGTGTCTTGTGTTAGCCTATAGCATCTATAGATGCCTAGATGCCTAGCTGCCTTGCCTGGGTTTAAACCTAAATTCATGCCATGTATTTATTATCAAGGCGCACACTCATGAATCCACTCACAACAGACTCGCTGACAAATATGCGAGCAATGTGTTATTGCTGCCTTTGAATTCGAAGCTATTTTGCATGTTTTTGATTTTCGCTGGCTTCTATTTGCTGTGTGTAGTTGTTGCTGTTAGGGGACTCTCCCCTGCTCAAGTAGCACCTGGGCAGTACCAGAGCCGAAAAAAGAAGATCTCACGGCCTCTTGTTCCCTTCAAGCAGCTTAGCTGCCAGCCGTGTCAATGGCTGTGTGCGTGCGAATTTCTTTCGTCGGCAGCTTAAGGCAGCAAGGTAGGAAGCAGGACCTTTCGCTCTTCTTTCTTCTCTCTTCTCCGGCCTGCCTGCCTTCCTACCTTCCTGCGGGCCACATTCATCACCTGGTTTCAGCTGCAGCTGCTTGTGCCGCAGGACGCACGTGAGTGCGAGTGTTAAGCAGACATTTTTATTTACGTTGATGGCCATAAACATTTGAATTACAATATAATATTTAAGCCCGCACCGAAGGCACACACAAAGAAGGAGCCCCAAAGCCATGAAGGCTTCCTTTCCATTTCACGTTGCCACTGCCTTCATTTCCCCTGCTCCCCCTTTCAGTCTGTTGAACGATTTATGGCTGCCGCAAATCTACGCACAGCCACTTAATGCATTTTAATTTATTAAGCTGTCAATCCGTCAGCCAATCTCCCTTTCCTCCCTCTCCTGCTCCTCTTCCCTCTCCTACGCCCACGCACTCTCATTCATTTGCACGGTTTTCATTCACTTCACAAACAGTGAGTGCAGCAAGTTCATTCAGCGACCACTCAAAAATGTTGTTAATTAACAAACCAATGCCAACTCGTATGGAATCCCTCATTGAGGTCGCATTGTTCCTGTCAATTGTCATTCAGTCTGTTCACACAGCAAATGCATCTCTCTCTCGCTCTCTCGCTCTCTGTCTCTCTCTCCCTCTCTCTCTGCCTCCCTCCCTCTGTCAGCTTGTTTGGCCAATAAGCATTTATGCGTGTTCGCAGTCTCGCAGTTGTGGGCTCCGACAGGTTGTGTGTACTTTAATTAGATGAACACGCTCAAATGCAATAATAATCGCACTTAAACGGGTTGAGTGAGTGTGGAAAACACCCACATACACTGACAGAAATTGCAGTTTAAGTTAACAAATAATATTTACACTCTCTAAACTAGAATTCAGTCTTTTATTTGCTTTTTCCAAGTGTAGACAACGTCTGTTTAAATATGAGCAACAGATTAAAACTTAATTTAAAGTTCAGATTGTCGAGGGTTCTCTGTGTGTGTGTGCTTGTGTGTATGTTTCCTTGTTTCCACTTTAAGTTTAATTAATATGTTAAGCCCTTAAAAGCCGCAACGGTGAACTAAACCCGAGACGAGGCAACAAAACACAATCCCTGCCCACATTTCCTGCCGCTGCTGTCGCTGTTTGCTGCTTTGTTGTTGTATTTGTTGTTGTTGCTTTCCCAGCGTAAATACATAAACAAAATAAATGACCAGCAACGAAGGGTCACGTAAAACAATGAACCAGTAAAGAGATTTATCCGCTTGGATATGATTGAAAAGCTATAAAGCTTAAAAATCGCAACGAGCTGAAAACATTTTGCAATTTGCAATTATTTAGAATTACATTTAGTGTTTTTTCTGCCTTTCAATGTTAGTTTATGCACTAATCGAGTTGAGTTTTATGTTTATTGAGCTGCACACAGCAATAAATGCAAACAAACAGTTCAATCATGAGGGGGGGGTTAATTGAATTAAAGTCAAATACGCGTGAGAAGTATTAAAAAGTATTACAAAGCTTAATGAGGCAAACATGAAATAAATCTCTCTTTATAATACGTATACATTATATTTAAACACTGTTTGCCTAATGCACGTTTTAAAGTGTTGCCCAACAGTCTACACTAGGCAAACACACACGCACACATACATAGGCGCGCACAAAGCGAGCGGCACTCGACGTGGCTGTAATTTGACGCCGCGAAGTATGCAACAGAAAATTTTAAATGCATTTCACGCACTGCGGTTGACGCTGTCGCTGTCGCTGTCGCTGTTGCTGTTGCTATCTCTGTCGTTGCCACAGTGGCTGTTGCAGTCGGCTCTGCTGCTTTGTTTTCCCTCTCTCTCTCTCCCTCTATCTCTCTCACCCTCTGTCTGTATCTGCCCACACTCAAAATTCTGCTGCGTGTCTGCGTGTGTCGTCAAGTGATGTGACTGCGGCTGTCGCCGTTAGTGTTGACATGGGCGTGGCACGGACTCCTACCACACCTCCCTAACCTGCTGGCAAATTTAGGCTTAACGCACACACAGACAGAGTAACACTCTAATGCTGCTGCTGCTGCTGCACACGACACATTTCAAAAATTTGCAGTTATGCAAATTTCAATTAAACAACAGGCTCTTTTGCCTCTGCCACTGCCACTGCTGCCTGGCTGCTGCACTTTGCCCTTTGTTCAACATTTTTATCAGCCGACTTTCACGCTTATCCCCCCAACATGCAAATGTCCTGCCAACGGTCAGCAGAGCCGACACCAGGCGTGATTTATTCAATTGGTTAAGTGTGCCTGCTGATGCTATGTGCCTTTCTGTATGTGTGTGTGTGTGCCTCTGTGTGTGTGCTGTATGCGGTCGCTGTGGCCACAGGCAATATGGCATATGCGGCGTATGTGTGATATTTAGAAGCTCATTTAAGCAACAAATCCACATTCGTTGACACGTCGCGCAACAGTACGAACTTGTTGCACTCACTGGGGGGTGTGTGTGTGTTCCCAGTTCCACTTTCAAACTGCCCCCCCCCCTTCCATTAGGCCCGCATTGCCTGCCTGCCTGCCATAGATAATGCCATCAATGTGAAATAATGCCAAAATTTATCTCAATTATCGCTGTCGAATACGCAAGTGAAAGCGAGTGTCAGAACAAGGCTGATCATTATTGGATTTGCTTTTTGGGTTTGCGGCTTATTATAAGGACATTAGTACAGACACAGACACTACATATACGGACACCACGCCTGTTATGCAAGGAGAGCCACACGCACGCACATGTCGTGCCAGCCAGAAGGGACTTTAACACTTTCCGCATTGGAATTGCAAATTTTGACAGGCTTGAGCAACTCGAGCCAGCAAAGAAAGCAGCACATACAGCAACAACATGACAACAGACTCACACACACACGCACACTTTCACATGAGGCAGGCCAACATCAAAAAGGTAGAAAGATGCCCAGTCGGAGCCAGCTGGTATTTAACATATTGCAAAGCCCAAAAACTAAAAGAGCAGAATTAAAATTCAGCCCACTTTGACAGACGAAACGACGAACCAAGCACAACGAATAAATTAAGTTGAAAATCGCTTTTATATTTCAGGGGACTAAGAGGGGAGACAGTGGGAGCGAGGGAGAGGGTAGAGGGTAGGGTAGCACACTGTGTCAATGCATGTGGAAATGTCCTCAAGCTGAATTGTTGCTTTTATTGCACGTAAATAAAGTCATAAAGTCATCATTACACGCTTGCCAACAAGCAATGACACAGGGGAAGGGGAAGGGGGGAGTCAGAGGACAAAGGACATCTGTCGTGGGGCATTGTTAAATGCAGAGGACAAAGTTTTGTGGCCGCGATAAAAATTCGAAAATGTGTGCAAATTACTTAAAACATATTAAAAAATAGAAAAAACCACAGTCGCGCTGCACGCGACAGTGGGATACCCTTCGACCTATGTTCCGGTGTGGTTTAATTTGTTAAATTCATACACATATACAAATGCGCATGCATTTAAATTATTGCCGACAGATGGCGCTCGCCCGCCTCTCTTGTTAGCTGATACAAGCACTTGGTTTTATGCACATACTTTCTTAAATAACTTCTGTGCTTATTGTCCGATCGGATATTTTAATGAGCTTAGTATATGTTGAAGTCAGAAAGTTGTATCTTTTATACAGCGCTTACAAATTAAGTTCAAAAATTAAATTATTGATTTTCGGGGGCGGTGGGCGTGGCACATAACATTTGAAATAAACTTGATCAGCTTATAGTACACAGGAGTCTTCCTGCCAAATTTGGTAACTCTAGCTTTAATAATAGCTGAGATCTGTGCGTTCACACAGACAGACAGACAGACAGACAGACAGACAGACGGACATGGCTCAATCGACTCGGCTAGTGATCCTGAGCAAGAATATATATACTTTATGGGGTCTGCCACGCCTCCTTCTGCCTGTTACATACATTTGCACATTTTCAATGGTCGAAGGGTATAAAAACGGGCACACCCCCCTGCCAACACTCCGTCAGTTCCCACGCTGACTTTTTGCGCACACTGTAACAGAAATTTAAAAAAAATCTTCTCAAACACGCAGAAACATGCACGCATGAAAGTGAATTCCATTCTTTATGATATTTCTTCTTCTTGTTCTTTCTCCTCCTCTTCTTCCATCTCCCTCTTCTGCGCGCAACAGGGCAAAAGTTTTATGCACTTTTATGGGCCCATTTTGTCATTGCAATTTGCCAAATTTGTACAAAGTTTCAAGTTTGTTATTACACAGAGAGTCATAAGCCTCGTTATCTTTAAGAACAAAGGTAATAATATTACTAGCAACAAGTCAGTTATCTCAAAGCAAAAATAACAATATTCTTCAAACAAGAGTAATTGATGAATTTGAAGGAAAACTTGCAATCTGTGTGTGTGTGTGTATAAGTGCCACCAAGTTTTTGCATGCCGAATGGCCTCTTAAAAATACAATCCATATTAAATGCTGAACTTACCTTAATTAGCTAATATTTCAATTATATGCAATATTAGATTTATTTAAACCGCTTACACTTTATACAACTTTAAATTAAATCCTATACTTGCTGCGTCATTTATAATTTTCGCGGTCAGCGCGCGGTTACAACTCACTATATATCGATAATAATGGGCAGCACTGTCGTTGAGCTTTGCCATTGGCGATAGTATCGAGTAGTCTATGCTGTGTCGCATTGTCCAACACTGCAATTCGGTTACATGACCATCAAATCAACAACACAAACAGCTGTTGGCGGCGTGCCGCATTTAAATTATTGAATAATGTTGCAAAATTTGTCGCAAGTGCTGCGTCGGCAATTTGCCAAGGCGGCGACGCAAGCCAAGCCAAAGGAGGCACAAACACAGATAAAGCCACTCATCACCTGCCGACGCACACAATTCAATCTGCTGCAGCATGAGCGAGCGGATGCCAAGTTCGGCACGCTACCACTGTGCTCCAAGGGTTGGCTGCACAACAAGTCCAAGGGGGATCACTTCACACTGAATCCCACGGTCAGTCGGGAAAAGTTGCAGGCAGAGATGCAGACTGTGGAACAGTTTCTGGCCACAGGAGAAGTCAAACTGCACGAGACTCTACTCCAGAATCTGCAGACGGAGCTGGGCATAAAAAAGCTGACAGGAATCCAGGCGCAGGCCATCCCTATTGTGAACGCCAGCTTCCATGCACTCATTGCCGCCGAGACCGGTTGTGGCAAGACGCTGGCGTATCTGTTGCCCTTGATCAATCGCAGACTGCAAGCAGAGCGACACGAGCGGAAACTGAACTCGCCCACTGTGCTGATCCTCACCCCGGGACGCGAACTGGCCACACAGATTTCACAGATTGCCACAAAGCTGTGCGCGGGCACCGACCTGAAGGTGAAAACGCTGCTGGGCGGCAAGACGAAACAACTGATGCTGAATCCTGACTTCGAAGAGATGGACATATTGGTGGCCACGCTGGGCGCAGTCAGCAAGCTAGTCACCACAGGCGTCTATCACATGGACCAAGTGCGGCATGTGGTGCTCGACGAAGCAGACACACTGCTGGACGATTCATTCACGGACAAGCTCTGCTACTTCTTGAGAAGATTTCCCGTAGGTGTTGAGGCTTAATCTTCTGCTTTTCCATCTGCTAAAGGCCTTCTCTCTCTCTCTCTCACTTTAGTTTCACAAGAACCACACGCAAGATGCCCACATAGTGGGGACACAACTACTGCTCGCCTCGGCCACAATGCCTACAAACACACGTGAGATACTCCAGCGCGTCATTGATGTGGAGACCATACGCGAGGTGGTCAGTCCCCAGTTGCATTACCTGATGCCACATGTGACGCAGAAGTTCCTGCGCATGTCCAAGGCAGATCGACCTGCCAACCTGTTGATCTTGGCCAAGCAAGACCTCAGCAAGCGGCGTCCCCTGATCGTGTTCAGCAACAAGTCTGCCACCAGCGACTATGTCTCCATCTTCCTCAACAACAATGGCATCAATTGCATCAATCTAAATGGGGATATGTTGATGAAGATACGACTTGGTCGCTTCGAGCAGTTCCAGAGTGGCAATTGCGATGTTCTCTCCACCACAGACGTGGGCAGTCGCGGGCTGGACACGACTAGAGCACGGCATGTGCTCAACTATGACTTCCCCCTGCACGTATCCGACTACATACATCGTTGTGGTCGCATTGGACGCGTGGGCAGCTTGGATAAGTCGCTGGTCACGAACTTTATTTCATCCCGGCGTGAAATCGATGTGGTACAGCGCATCGAACACGCCGCACGCACTGGCGGACTGCTCCCTGATGTGAATGCCAACATCAAGAACATTATCAACAAACGTATTCTGGAGGAGATGAAGGAGGCGGGCGTGCCACTGCCTCAGGAGGAGGCCTTCTAAGATTAAGTAATAAAGTTGTGATTGAATCTATACTACATTTATTACTGCTGCCTTAGGTCAATCATTATCCTAGTCGAGTTCAGATGCGCAGATAGTGGTAGCCACTGGTGGCCACCACACGCCGCACATTTGTGAGTGGCTTGAAGAGTTTCCGCTTGGCGATGAGTATGTCCGAGTGCACAATGTCACTGCCGCCGCCATTGGTCGAGGGTGAGTCCATGAAATGTGCGGCAGCCACGCCCTTTGGCTTGAGCAGCACTGGGCGACAGCCGGCGAACTTGAAGCGTATTGTGCCAGCGCAGTTGAGTCTCAGATTCGGCTGCACTAGTTCGGGAAATGCCTCACAGAGTGTTGGCTTTGGTTTGAGCGCCTTGCTGGGATCATCGCCGTGACACATTGCCGCTGCCAGTGTGCTCCACTCCAGACGCCGCACGCCAGGCTGTGCCTCTATTCTGTAAGCTGGTTGTCTAGCCTGCACATAGCGCTTGGAGATGATCTTCTCATAGGAAGCTGCAGGAACGGAGATTAGCTTGACTCTACAAGATCTAAAATGGTATCTTAACTTACACACAAAGTGCAGCAGGAAGGGCTGCAGTGTACCAGCACCGCAGCCATATTCGAGCCACTCGTACAGATGAATGTCGTCCCGCCCACCGAGGAATATGGCAGCAGGCACCAGATCCCGCCAGAGACTCTCAGGGATTCCATTTACATTCAGTTTGTAGATGTAGGGAATAAACTCACGGAAGGCGTATTCCCCCAGTGCAATCAGTCCACGCACAGCGCGACTAATGTACTTAAAGTCTGCCAGGGAAGGGAAGGAATATTAGTCACATCTTAGGATTACATGGAAGACCAAAGCCTTGCCTCTTTCGCAGCACACTTCGCGTCCCTCGAAGAATCTATCGAGACGGCGCTTGATTAGAAAGAGACACTCCGCCTGCAGGTAGCCACTCTGTGCGGCCATTTGGCCAATGGTTTCGCACAGCTCATCAACGTAGCTATTACCCACAGGACTGGCAAAGTAGCTGGACAAGTGCTGTGGCTCCTGCTGAACCTCATCGTTGCTGTCATCCTCCAGTTTGTAAATTGTCTCCTCATGTGCCGCATTGCCGCTGAAGGGAATCTCTGATGCTGCTTGAGGCGCCTGTGCCTGTGGCTGCTGCTGTTCAAGCTCTGTGGCCTGCGTGGAATACTGTTGTTGTTCGGTGTTGTTGGGCAAACCAGCCTGCTCCTCCTCCAGCTCCATTTTGACCTGAGACGACTGAGTCTCGGGCACTTTGATGGTCTCATAGGGCGCCATTAGCTGTGAGATGAGCACCTCGGCCAGGTGAAAGTACTCGGGCCGACAACTGATGTGATTGGCCTGCGCATTGTAGTTGCAGGCGCGTAAGAGACGCCAGCAGCGTTGACTCACTTGATCGTGTTGCCTGAAGGCGAGCAACTGCAGCAATTTGCTGACTATGACGCGATAGCAGGCACCCATAAAGGGAGACTGAAAGGCTTCAGAGACGGCCACGTTCCGTGCCTTTGCCTCGCCATAGATTGCAGCTGATGGAGGAGGGATAACAAGAGGATTACTCGTTTGGCAGAATCAGCTGACTGTTATAGACTTACCCGTTACTAAACTCTGCACGTACTGCTTCAGATGCTCCGTGTTCTTGTCTTCAATGGGGCAGATGCAATTGAAGTCCGCGTCGTTTGGCAGCGAGAGGGAGATCTCCTTCTGGAACTCATCACGCAGCTCGAATATTTTGTCCGAGTGAAAGAAGTAGCTGCCATCGTAGTCAATGCAATCCCAGTCAGTGTCCATGGCACCCAGCATGGGCGGCACATCCGCATCCTTGAGCACCTCATTGACCAGATCGTAGGTGACTATGCCGCCCGAGTGACGCGAGTAGACCTTGACGTTCTGTTGAAAGTAAGGAATATATAACTGGAAACCAGACTTGGAAGTATTATAACGTTACGTTAATGAGTTCCCAGACTTTGTAGGAGGCATCCTCCGCCAGACGTGCGCAGACATCCTGCGACAGTTCCACGTCTGTTTGATCGTGCTGCTCCCAGAAGATCTTTATGCTGCGCGGATCAAAGCCAGCGTAACTTTTGTTGTGGTGGCCCTGAATAAGGCGGTAAAGAGGGTTATTTCAAGCCTGATCCTGGTCTAATCCACTCACCACTCGGCTGGCATTGGCATTTGCCGCCGCCTCCACGCCGGCTGTGTGCCCGGCCACGGCAAAGGATGCATCGAAGAGATTATAGTTGCCTAGGTTAGTCGTGGGTGTTGTGGGTGTTGCTGCTAAATTCACCAGAGTGGGTGTAGCTGGCAAACTGCCCACTGTGGCGCCACTAACAACTCCTGCAACTGGCGCTGCATTTTTGCTGCTTGCATCTTGTAATTTTGCATTTTTCGAACGCGATTTTGTTGATTTCTTGCTAACTTTTGTAAGTGACGATTTGTTTGGCTCCTCCGCGGAGCCACCGCCTGTTGTTTTCATTTTCTTTATTTGTTTATAAACAATTTACAGCACACCAAATGCATGCGAAACTTGCCCTAGGAAAAACAGCTGATTTGCGCTGACAATAGTTTGTGGCGGTCGGTCGATAACAATAGCATGGTGCTCAATAATTTCCCCATGCAAATTTCCCTTTACCTACCTACCGGCCTACCAGCACTGGCCAAACAACTGTTGAAACCTTATCTCCGTTGACCTGACAAATTTGTTTAATTAAAATCGGCGGGGGCTGCGGTTAGGCTTATCCACCGTTATAAAGATGGCAGAGGCAGCTAACGTACGTCAGAATCTACAGAATGTACCCTCGATATTTGAAATATCGGCCGCCGAGACCCTGGACAACCTTATCTACCCGGCGCTTAGCAAAGTGTTTGACTACTTCGGACTGCGATTGGACTTTAAGCTGTGGGGCAACCTACGGGTGCGCGAGGAGCTGTCGCCGGTAGTAACATGGATCCTACAGTATTTATACCTACGCAAGCGTGCCTCATCCTTTGGTGAAAGCTTCTATGGTCTGCAACGCACAGCTACGACAACCGGCGAGATTCTCACCCGTCAGAAGCAATTCAGCTCGGCGACCCTCTTGACGCTGCTGCCCTACATCGAGCGCAAGCTGAGGACGCGTAGTGCGCAGCACGAGGACACCTACACGTGGGAGGCACATCTGATCAATCTGTTCCACGTATATAATGCCTCGCGTGCGGTACACACATTTCTGTACCTAATAAAATATGCCTCCAGTCATTCCCCCCTATTCCGAGCCCTACGCCTGACACTGAGGTACCCCAGCGAACCACCCAAGGAAGACAAATGGACCTTCATATTTCTCAAGATGCTCGAGGTGCTCGCCTTCTTCTTGCAGTTCATTCAGTGGTGGTACTCGAATGACCAGCGACGCAAACTAGGCGGCACCCTCCAGAATCCCCAGGCCATGCAGCAGCGGGAGCTGCCCCGTGAGCTGCAGGAAGCGCAACCAAAGAACGGCGAATGTCCCGTTTGCCTGATGAAACTGCAAACACCAACAGCGTGTGCCGTGTCCGGCTATGTCTACTGCTGGAAGTGCATTGCCATGCACCTAAAGGAGCACGGCACCTGCCCCGTCACTAGCTACCCCATCACCGTGGACGACCTAGTGCGCATTTACGAATCGTAGTTTAGTATAAATAAAGAGAGTATTCATTTAGTTAGGTTCTGCAAATAGAATCCCTTCTTCGCATTCCAGCACAAGTATAGCCAGTAGAAATCCAGATGCGAGCTCCATATGTAGCACATGACCGAATAGTTGACGATGTACTCGAAGCACGAGAAGACGGAGTAGGCTGTAAGCAGACCAACAATGAAACGAAAGGATACACTCTACCAACTCACCCAAAGGCAGGCAGTATTCGTTGTGCAGCAGATAGAAGATGACCATCACCACAAAGCAGGCGAGAATCAAACGCAGTAGCTTTCGCTTCAGCCGATAGGAACGCAGCTGATGGGGCTCCAGTGCATAGCTGGGATAACGCGCATAGCAGTAATTGAATGCAGTCATATAACCAGTCTGGGAGCACCAAATGGAGAGCACAGTCAGTACATGTAAGGAACTCCCTCCGGATGACTTCATGGACAGCGCCATGACAACCGTGCTGATGCCTTCGAGCAGCAACAGCGTCAGACAGATTGCACCCAGTTGGGGTAGACTATTCGGCACCAGGTGCCTGTAGAAGCGTGCATAGAACCAGGCGACAATCACACGACACATGAGAAACTCCAGTGTTACCATCAGCCAGAGAAGCTCATTATGCCTTGCAGCTGACGACACAGAAGGCAGCACGTTAAGCACCTCGCAGTGCGTGTACGTAGAGGCCCAGTAATCCGTTAGAATCGTTTCAATGATACACCAAGTCATGGCCAAAGGCAGCGCGCCGAATCCCAAATACAAAAAGTGAGACATCGAGATGCGCCACGTGGGAGCCAACGCGGGCATTTCCAGTTCGGTCTCGGGCAATAGTTTTATCGAGTCTGACATTATACAAATGATTTTAAGCTTATATTTGATGAGCCGACTATGTAATTGATTTGTCGCAGTTAAGTTGATTCGGTTCTCTTTAAAAATTAAGTAAACTTTGAGCTTAAGCTAATACCGCATAGTATGTACAGTTGGAATACGTTCAGGGGGAGACGGATCGAGAGAGTTTTAGAAATGCGTTAGATAAATTCCATGTTTAGCATCGCAGACCACGTTTAGGCCATAGAAGTCCCAACAGGCTGTTATGTGGTAGCCCATATTGGTCAGCACCACGATGTACTCGAAGAGCGCAAAGAAGGTGTAGACTAGGGAGAAAAAGAGAGAGAATTAAAGCGATCTCTGCTGGTCAAAGGTCTGCTAGAAGACATACCTCCCGTCTCGCAGTGGGCATTGTGGCGCATAAAGCAATAGCCGGCTAGGCCGAAGGCAATTACATTGATAAGGAACAAATTGCGCTTAAATCTCAGCGACTTTTCCTCATGCTCCAGCAGCACCACCTTGCGTGCATTCCTGTTTAACAGGTATGAGATCAGCATGTAGCACTCACTGCAAGCAATGAATACAATAAAGGAGTTCCGATGGATCTCGTAGTTATCTGCCGATGTCCACAGTGAGAGGCAGAAGAGCGCAAAGTCCTCGATAACATTCAACGTGCAGGCGAGGATGCCAAACAGACGACGATTACGCCGTATATGTTCCCTGTAATAGCCGAGGTACATTTTGGCCACTGCCAAGCGCAGTGGCAGGTGCAGGAGGATCGCTAGGCGCCATACCGTCTTCTGGGGCTCATAGTTACCGATGGCCGCCGACACCGATGGCAGGTAATTGGGCACGTCGCAGTGTGTGAAGGTGGAGCGCACAAAGTCGAACTTAAGGGACCACAGCACGCAGAAGAAGAAGGCACCTAGGGGTAGGCTAACGGCGATTCCGGCCAACTTGGCAAATGATATGCGAAAGAAGACCTTTTTCGGCTCGTTTAAACGCTCGTATTGGGGCAGCATGGCGAGCTGGAGGCGGCAATTGGAAATGAATTTGGCGGGCGTGGCGTCGCACACATAATTTATACGCGCCCAATTGTTGCTGTAACCGTTAACCTTTTATTAACTGAACACTCATTCTGCATCTTCGACATCGCGTAAACAATTGGTAAAGGCAGGTATGCTGCAAATGTTGCAAACTCCTCCTCCCACAACCCTATGTAAAAAACTATTCATATAATGTATATTCATTTAAAATAAATTATTTATTGCATTAGCTATATTTATACAGATCGCTATCTTGAAAATGATGCTTGTTGATCAGTTATTTGAAATCTAATTTTTTGCTTGCAACAGTATTGAACAGCATACCACGCACTCTTTTTTTGCACAACTATCGGTATATTCCAATTCACTATCGATATATTGAATTTGCGTGAGCATTTTCTAGTATGTAGGTCATGCCAACAATGCAAAATTTATTTCTTATTATGATAATTGTCTATAACAGTTTTTAAGAAAATAACATAAATATTACTATTTACAAACAGCATTCGTAATTTAACAAACTGTTGTTACCCCTGACAGGAATATTATTTACTAATTATCGCATATGAGCAGCATACCTAAAAAATAATCGACAAGCCGCCACATTGCTAAATGCCGATATCGATATATTGGCTCGGGTTCTTAAAAAAAACATTAGATCCGAAACAACGCGCTTTTTATTGTTTATGCAAAAAGTACCGCATCGGCATGGACGTTATTTTAGCCAACGTAAACAGCCTGCAGTTCAAGGCAGAGCGGGATCTCATCGAGCAGGTGGGGGGCCATACCACTGCCTTTCCATGGCATGGATAAGTCCATTGCGGCGGTCTGCAACTTCATAACAAAAAATGGACAGGAGTGCGACAAAGGAAGCGCTTGCCCATTCCGGCACATACGCGGTGACCGGACCATCGTGTGCAAGCATTGGCTGCGCGGCCTCTGTAAAAAGGGTGACCAGTGCGAGTTTCTGCACGAGTACGACATGACCAAGATGCCTGAGTGCTACTTCTACTCACGATTCAATGCCTGCCACAACAAGGAGTGTCCGTTCCTGCACATCGATCCACAGAGCAAGGTGAAAGACTGCCCCTGGTACAAGCGCGGATTCTGTCGCCACGGGCCCCACTGCCGGCACCAGCATCTTCGTAGAGTGCTCTGCATGAACTACCTAGCCGGCTTTTGTCCGGATGGACCCAATTGCAAGCACATGCACCCAAGATTCGAGCTGCCGCCTCTGGCCGATCTCAGCAAGGATCAACTGCACAAGAAGCTGCCCACGTGCCATTATTGTGGCGAGCTGGGGCACAAGGCGAACTCCTGTAAACAGTACGCGGGCAGCCTGGAGCACCGCAACAATATTAATGCAATGGATCACAGTGGTGAGAATAATGAGGATGGAGGAGTTCCCAACCATCCGCCTCCCGCATTTATCAAAATACCAACGCCGTTGGAAGAAATCACCTGCTACAAATGTGGACACAAAGGGCACTACGCCAACAAGTGCCCCAAGGGCCATCTGGCCTTTCTCTCAAATCAACATAGTCATAAGTAGTGCTAAGCTGTAAAGGTACATTTAAGAATTCAGTTACAGAGTAAATTCTTCCGTCAAACAATCAAACATGTGTGTCATACATTTCATGCAAGTATCATTCGATAAAAAGGTCGTTATTTTTGAGCAAATTATATTTGGTCGTCTTTGGAATATAAGACATTAATTTTTTTCTTATTTATTTTATTAGTTTAAAAACTAAATAATTCCAATTTAAAAATGTACATGTAATTTTTAAATTCAAACCCCACATTAAGTAATCGACCATAATATCGATTCTTTTAATGCAATGTGTAAGCAGGTGAAGAAGTATCGACTGCTTGCTACGCAGTTTACTTCTGCACATACAAAACAAAGTGAAAAAAATAATTGAAGAGTAAACATCACTCTGGCTGATTTTATAACAATACATTATTTTTCGATTAACTCGTCATTAGTTTATAACAAAATTTGAAGCGCATTTATTTCAAATAACGAACTCTCACTAAAAAAAAAAAAAAAAAAAAAAAATAGAACAAACAAAATGACGATTCTGGCAAAATTAACTGGTGAAAAGAAGGATTTGGAGAAGGTGCCGTTACCTCTACATCTGAACGATGAGGCCATGATGCATCATGGCTCGCTAATGAGTGTAAGTTCCACCTGCAATTCACGTTTACACAATCAGTAAAACTTGTCCTTGCGAGCCCCAATATATCCTGTGTCCTTCGCGCTCTCGCAGCGCTACAAGTTTCGTTTTCATTTGCTGTGTGTATGGGATTCTCTGAGCGTGGGCGAACCTCTGTTACTGTGAGATTTCTATATACATACAAACACATGTGTGTGTGTCCCTGTGTGCACAGCAGCATGCATATTTATCGATTTTTCCATGCTAGAATTCCCAGTGTCCTTGCACTCTTTCCGTCATCCATTTTGAGGCCAAACGATTAGTAGTTGTGGTTCTTTTGTTGTTGCTGTTGCTGGTGACAGAACCTAACAAAATAACAGACCGAATTCAAAGTCCCTTTGGGCATTGATAAAAATGTTTTGTAAGACAATTTCCCCAAAGCCCACGCATACATACATACATACATGTACATACATATGTACAATCTACAAATACTGTATGTATCTCGCTGTGTGCATGCATACATATGTACCTGTGCTTGTATTTGTGTATGTGTCAGCTCTTTTTTCGCAGTTCTACTTATTATTGTTTTATTTCATTCCCCAATTTCGCTGCCTAGGCGGCTGTCGCATTTCTCTAGTGCGAGTCTATTTACTGACTGCACTTTGCACATCAGCGATAACTGCACACGCACACAAATACAGTTATATATTTACATGCAAACCCCTCCACACGCACACACACACACCCTGTAATTTACTGACTAGCCAGAGCTGCACACACACACATACGGGATGATAAACGAAGCTGTAATGAACATATGGATATGTGCATGTTTATGCATGATTGTGTGTTGTTGTTTGTGTTGCAATCATTACAGCAGCCTCTGTACAGATTTATAGAAAACACGCTCGGGGGAAACCCATTTACCTTATATCGAAGTAAAGATTAGAGAATTCAAAATAACTACAATATATGAACTGAATACCCTGCAGAGTGTTTGAAATACAACCCATAACAAATTCATTAAGAAAAGCTTAACCAGAACCAAGAATTTAAATGAACCGAAAAAATGTCTGAATATATCATGTATACTAAAAAACATATCCTATTTAAAAAATATACCTTGAATACTGTATGAAATATATCTTAGATATCAAATAAATGTACCCTAAATATACATTATTTACATATAATCTTAGATTGACAAGGTTTTATAAGTTATAAAGTTTTATAATTTATTCAAAATTAAACGATTCGAACTTTTTTATCGCTGTCAGAAATATATAATGTCACAATTTCAAGAATTACGTGGCTTGACGAGCTCATTAATCATTGAATTCTTGAGGAAATTTTCAATATTCATTAGCGCAGCTAATTACGATTAGAAGAATAATTTCAAAGATGTAAAATTTATATTTTCTTTATTTTAATTAACTCACGTCTATTAGAGCTGGTATGACCATCGACGATGTATCGATACATCGATGTTTTCCAATTTTCGAAAACATCGAAGTTTTTTAATATCGATGTTCGATATTCATCTGAGAATTTTACATATATGGGAAATCAGGACTTTTCGTAGGCTATATCTTCTAAACTAAGCCGAAAACATAAAATTATCCTCTAAAAATCCTCCTATCGTAGCTAATTGGCTTCAAAAACACAAGATTTTTATAACCCTACAGAGGGTATATTAATCTTGTCCAGAAGTAGGGAACTTTTCCAACTCTATAACGTATATACATATCTTCTAATTCAACATAAACAAAAGAGTCTGACTAGCTCTAATTGTTCATCCGTTTTAGAATCTACATTAATTTTCCTTTTTACCATGTTCGTTAGTGTATTGGGTATTCGTCTTATCGCTGCATTGACTGTGTTTGGTTTCTGGAACATTCTTATCCGTATCAAAAGCAGAAACGCTGAAAATTGCGATAAAAATGAAATGTTTTACGACGCTTTTGAACAAGAAGGTGTTCAGAAAGTGTGAAATTTCAACAATAAGTCAGCGCAAATAATTACGATTTGAGAAGGAATGCATTTGCATATACTATATTCGATATATATAGTCTGCGTTTGGCACTGTTTTCTCGATACAGATTTCTAATTATAATGTCTTCCTCTTTGCAACAAAAGCCCAAAGGAGGAGCCTACAGCGATGCGGATACAGAGTCCATGGTCTTTAACCGACCACAATACACTTGCCTGAAGTCCTTTCTACTGTTCCTGATCGCCGTTATTGTAATGATGCTGGGAGTTCTAGGTGGCTGGACATTGTACCGAATCTATGCACCGAATCATGCCAATATGCGGTATCACGCCTTGTGCGACATTCCCTATGCCGAGGACTCCATTGAGTTGCCACGTTTCTACCCTCGCAACGATGATGCCTTCTCTCTAAACTGGCGCACGCTGTTGCCGCTGACGGGCTCGAACTCGGAGAGTGTCAAGCAGTTCGACGACGACATAGTCAACGATAACTACTTCCGTGAGGAAATCGAGCTGGACAGCAGCAGCGACAGCGATGGCTATGCTCGCATCGATGTGCCCGACTTCAAGGACGGACGTCGCGGTCGATTCATGCACGACTTCAAGGAGAACCAGTCTGCCATCATCGATACCAGCAGCAATCGGTGCTTCATCATGCCCCTTGACCGCGAGACGACCCTGCCGCCAAGCAGCTTTATTGATCTGATGCAGAAAATGGGATCAGGCTATTACAATATCGACACGGAGCGAGTGCGTCGTAACATGCGCGTCATCACGCCCCGCATTACGGATCTGTCATTGATCTCGGAGCGTATTGCCAATGAATGCTACGACATGAAGGTCTACATGATGGAGAAGTTTATTTCCGGAGGTGAGTAAACGAGAGCATAACAAACATACATATATCTGAAAGATCTATTCCTCTAATATACTTCTCTTCTCCCATTCCAGTGTCCAAGCGCTCGGCTGATCTCTTGCCTGATGCTGGCAAATATGCCGAGTTCATGGGCAAGGGTGTGATCGAGTACGATCTGGCCAACATTGCCGAGGTGGAGGCCTACGAGCAGGGGCAGAAGTAACTAGATTGAGCTACAGTTGGTGCAATGCCACGCAATGTTTTAAATCATTAAGAAAAACAAAACACACAACAACAAAAACGAAAATAAGAAATAACAATTTCTATATGTATGTATAACGATGATCTGTAGGCACTCACGCCTCCTTTTGTAGTATCTTCTAGAATTGTAAAACTATGGCACGTACTATCGCTGAAATTCTGCGCTTCTATGATTGAACAGACACTTGTTTGTATATCCCCACAAAGCAATAGATCGGTAGTTTTCAGATATCATTTACCAGATTTATGATTAAATTTTTACATAGCCAAATTTTTAACTTTCTTTTTTGATGTTAATTGGAAAATATAAAAAGAAACCTTTGCAATTACGTTTCTTATGTTTGTTATGTTTTATAAGTAGACTGATTAATTACCATTGTTATTATGCAACGTCCCAATCGATATAACTAACGATGGTTTTGCAACTCTAGAGCATAGTTCGGATGCTTATAAATCGAGTGTACAGATGATCAGTATTGGCCAAGATAAGAATAGAAAATAGCGAATCATATAGACCCTATAAAGAAATGTACCTAGAAAGCAATTAAAATGCGATCGACGAAATTGTGACAAATACAAAACGCGAGAGAGTGCGATGAGAAGTTGGAAATGGAACGAAGGAACGAATATGTAGAAGCTGAAGAAGCTGTTTAGGATTGTTTATCTCGTGCAACTTGCTATTGTACCATATGAGAGTAAGGGCGCAATAAGGCCCGGATCCCCCAACCACTTGATACATATAAATACACTGCATTCCAATTACATATTTTATATATTATACTACTATTTAACTATATATTATATCTATCTATAACTGCGTACCGCGTGCTAACATAACACACGATATGTATAGAACGAAATCGAACAGCTATTTACATCGCAGGACAAAGATAAAGACGGATGTGGAGAAGAAGAAGAAGAGATGAAGATGGAGAGAAAAGCAACATCAGATAACAAACAAATTAATCTAAATGTTCTTTAATCGATTTAAATGTATTAAAACGCGAATTTGTGATCTTCAAACTGATTTCTCACTTTATTTCGGACTAGTTAAGAGGGTTTCTAGTGGGTATGGCTTCCTATATATGAGGTCTACATATGGCTATGGTGTGGTCCACACCGTAGGCCACCTTCGTCACCTTTCCATTGATAGCTGTCTTGAAGGGGAAGAACTGATCCTTCTTGTGGCCCAGACCCAGATGACCAAATCGATTCTTGCCCCACATGAATAGATCTCCATCAGAGTTGACGGCGCCCATGTGAAAGACACCACAACCGATGGACACCACAGTTGTGGCATTGCTAAAGTCATTACGTCCAAAGAGTGGCGGCAACAGATGCTGTGGCTTTGATGTCTGCTCCACGAAGGGGCCGAAGCCCAGTATGCCATAGCCCCAAGTGTAGACAAGTCCTTGATCATTGAGGGCCATGCAGAAGGAGCCGCCCGCTGCCACATCCTTTATTTTGCCAATGCCCTGTGTCAGCTTAAGGGCTCTGGGAGTGTTTATCTGCGTGTCGGCATCGGGTGAGTCGTCCAACTGACCGTACTCCGAGTTCCCCCAGCCAAACACGTCCCCTGCTTCATTCAAAGCCAGCACACAGTCGGAGGCACAAGCAATGCGCACAATACGTTCCTTTTCAATGTCGCCTCCGATTAGAGTTATGTGGCCAACGGAATAATAGTTGCCCTGCCCCGTCTGGCCATCTGCACCCCAGCCGCAGGTGTAGACGCGTCCCAGCTTGGTCAGAAACATGGTGTGATCCTGCCCACACTCCACGCTCACGATTTCATCGCCCTCGCCGCAGATGTCCTCCTGTGGTATTCTGTGAACTAACGCACTGCGACTGTAGCACTCATCCTGGATGATCGATCGCCCACACTGGCCGTACGAATTGTTGCCCAGTGTGTATATGGTACCATTTTGCGTGAGCACCACCAGATGAGCTCGTCCTGCCGCCATGCTGCGCACTTTCATGCCCTCATCCGTGTCGCTCTCCACGCGTGGCAGCCGTATCGCAGTGGGGTAGATTAGAACATCCAGATTGGTTGGTTCTTTGCTTCTGTTCTTAAACTGAAATCCCAGTTGGGAGTCTGTGTTGATGCCGCTGCCGAACAGCGTCTCCCCGTCAGACCGCTTGACAGCATATGCTGTGAATCCGTAGCCCGCTGCAACGTCGGTTATATCATTATTGTTGGAGAACTGCAAGCGGGTGGGGTGATGTACCATCTCTGTGTATCGCTCCTGCGACTTCTTTATGTTCGTCTGGAGCCCGAGGGCTCCTGTTTCCTGAAAGCCCCACACATACACGCGATTCGTATGTGTTCCTGCAATACGGGGCTCGTAATCTAGACAAAAACAAATCGTCAGGTTAATTCTGTATTGGAATGTGCTTTCATGTTTTACTTTTCACTTTGCTCTTATCCTGCGCTAGCACGCTGCGCTTTGCCTTTGCAGTATACTGGCGAACCAGAAGCCGAGGAGTTGATATCCTTACCACATTCATCATTTTGTACTATTTAATACTAATTAATATAAATATTGCGCTCGTTTAAATAATAAGGTTGTTCCAGGCATCGTTGCGATTGCGATAGTTCGCTTCTATCGATATTTGCTGCCTTTACGACATTTCGCAAGGAATACCGATATGCCATCCCTATCATGAAATGAGTTATCGATGCCACAGCTGTTTGAAATAATTACTCGATTCACACATAACAGAAATATCGATGTGGGCGACATTCAACCTATCGAAATTGTAGAGAGCAACGAAAAAGTAGCTCCGGTAAATCTGCTAAAAAAAATTAATAATTAAACGCGAATTACTGCATAGAAATTATTTAATTGCGCGAATTGATTGCGTTAAAGTGCGGTTGCAATACTATATGTATCAAAAAGTCTCGAATTAAATGAATATCGTATGTTTTGTGTGATTTTCAACTGTGCAGCATAATTTATACACACTCACAGCAGTCGCACTCATACAAACGAACAGATGTACACATAATGTACATTTGAAGCAATATTATTATTGTGGAAACTGTGTAAAGTGCAATATACTTTGGCAAGCGCCTGGAGCTGTGCAAATATTGTTGGCAGTAAGTGAAGAAAGTGCAATTTTACATGAGTGTTTCTGCTGCTGCACAAAGGGCTGGGGCCGTTGGCTGCTGCTAGGAGTTGCCGTCGTCGTCGCCGTCGTCATCGCCGTCGCCGTTGCCGTCGCCAAAACTTTCGTCTCCGGTAGGTACACACAAAATATACGGCTGCTCCTGTTTAGCTCCTGTTTTGTGTCTAGCTCTCTCTCTATGTCCAACTCACTCACTCACTCTCTCTCGCTCTCTTTAAAAGTCGCTCTCATTTGTTATGTTTGGTTTTTGTCCGTTACGTTGCCAGCCTTTGCTCTCTCGCTGTCACTCTTCCGCTCTGTGTGCTCTCTCTGGCACTGTCTCTCTTCACCACCGGCCAATATACGGTACTTAGCCAGGACAAAATCACATGCACATTCACGTACAAAAATGAAGGTGTATGCGGATTTGCGCATCTGCTGCTGCTGCTCTCCGGCCTTTTTCATCTTCCACTCTTTCGTGCGTACCCCGTGCCATGGGTGTCGTTCCAACCCTCAAACAATGTACTCTTTCTCTCTCTCTCTTTCTCTGCGTGCGGTCCATCCTTGGCTTTCTTCAGAGATTTTGGTAACCATGGTCGCTATATTGCCCGTGGCTATATGTGTCAGACAACTCCCCCTTTTCCCTCTTTCCCCTTTTCCCTCTTTTTCCATTTTCCATTTCAACCACCATACGTAATATGGCTGCGCAGTTCGCTTCGCAGCCCCGTTGCACAGCCCACAACCCACAGTCCACATCCCACTATCCATATGCCTCACTCACTCCACATCCCACATGTCACAGGTCTGCTCCTCTAGAGACTCCAAACAGTTCATCAAATTGAGGCGACAACAATAACAATAGATCAGCCCCTTCTCCCACTGCCCCAAAATTCCTCTTTCCAATAGATTTATGTACACATCCATATGTATTTATATGTCTGTGTGTGTGCATGTTTATAGATTTGCTCCCCGAACTGTATTTGTGGCTGCCCTTTCTGTCTGTTTTGATGCTCTTTCTGCTCCACTTTCTGTGATTTAAGAGCTTCGCCCTGAATAAATATTTGTGCTTTGTTTTGTCTCAATTTGTTTCAATAAGTTTAGGGCCAATTTTGAGTATGTGTAGTTTCTTTTCTTCTTCTTCTGCTTCTTCTTGTTGTGGTCCGTTGAATGGAACGAACACTTCCGTACCGTGGGTTGGGAAACAACTTTCCGCCTCATAAACTCAAAAGCACGTGCAACTCTTTCAATTTCACTTTGACGAACTGTCTCCAAAGTAGAGACAGAGACAGTTCCCCCCTGCTCTTCTTGCTACCTTGGCAAACACAACACAACAAAAGAAAAACAAACATGGAACATAAATTGCGACAAAAATAGTTGGCAGTCGGAGGATACGACTCGAACTCGAACACAGTTCAATGGCCATAAACAGAAACCATCCAAGCGTTTCCAATGTCTTAACTTTGTTAGCCGGCGATGGCCTTGCGCCACCAACAGCTCCACCAGCTCTACCAGCTGCTCCCACAGCTACTCAGCTGGCCATGCACAGCGTGCTTATACAGTGGTGGCTGACAAAGTTAGACCAGTAGAATTATAAGCAATTCTTCAGTGTTAAGCTAAGAAAACTTCAACTTCCTCAGAGAGATCTCTGCAAAGAATACCATATGATAGTCTAATCTTTGCCCTTATATATACCCTAATATGAAATGTGCTTTACAGCAAAGTAGAGCAGCAACATAATTGTCAGATTATGAGTAACTGAGTTCCATATGCTGACTAACGTATACCAAATTATATATATACTATAATAATATACTATAATTGATATTATATCAAAGAATATTCTAAGTTAGTCTAACGTTGGTATACAGAAGCAACCTCTAACCTCTTTGAATGAAACTCCATAGAATACCATATGCTGTCTAACGTATACTAAATGATACTCTTACATTTGACAAAGCATACCATACCATACTGTAGTATAATGTATACCATATGATACTCTAACGTTTATCACAGAATACCCTACTAGAGTCTAACGTTACTTTCTGCATAATTTGCATATTTTTGACTGTGTAGCAATTTCGTTTATTTGTTTGTTCTTTGTCTCCGCTTTCTCTACGAGGCCAGCAGACTAAATTAATGGAGATGCAAAAGAAGAAAGAATCATATTCGTATATATTCGAAAACTGCTTTCGCCTTCACTCCGTTTCCGTTTTCCATTTCCCCGCCCGCCTCTCAACATGTCACGCCAATTTCTATTTGTGTTTTCTTATCGCGTTGGAATGACAAAAATCATTTCTAGTAAAACCCGCTAGGTATATATGAGTGGGCTGCTAATTACGTAGCTGCAAAACCGCAACCTTCAGCTCTTGAAAACTCAGAGAGAAGGAACAGATAGAGAGAGAGTGAGAGAGGGGGGATGGGGGGGCAGCAAACCAATGTCTCGACCCGAAATATTGATCTTTAATTATTGGCTATTTGTTTGTGCTGGATGGCCTTTGGCGGCTATTGACATTGACTTTGCTTTTGGCCAACAACCTCTTAGGGGGCTCTGTCTCTGGCCTGATGAGAACTGTGTTCTATCTCCCTCTGTCTCTGTCGCTGTCACTGTCTCTCTGTTAGCTGCTGTCAGATTACGTAAACACTGCAAACACCTCCTCATGTTCTCTTGTTTTCTTCTGTCTGCTTTTTCTTTCTTTGCGTCCCACTTTGCAACCATGAGCCAAAGGCAAATGTTTGCGTTCGACAGAAACCCAATTCCGATTCCAATTCCAATTCCCCTAAATTCAATTCCTGTTCGTGACTCATTCAACGACATTTTCTTGTTGTTCAATGCGGCCTCAGTTTCAATCTCGGTTAGTTTATTCTTTTGGCTGCAGGCCGCTCACTTCAATAGAGACTTTCTTATGGTTTGTATGGTTGTGATAAGAAATCGATTGCCATTGCCTCAATCAAAGCGAGAGTTCATCAATTAAAACCAAGCACATCATTTTATTGACTTCAATTGCTGTTATGAAAATCGTGTGTCAATTTGATTTAAAGTTGAAACTGCAAGTTTCAAATACATTTCACTATTGTTAATAATAGAAGTTTCTTATCTCAAATAGTATTACTAAATTAGACTTCAAGCCATAAATGTATTGATAACTTTGTGGTTGTAAACATGAGTGTCCGCTCTAAGTCATATAATAATCGATAGTTGATTATCATCAGAAGAGGCTCCATTGTACATTGCTAAATGCAGCTTCAAATTATAACTAGAACTGGAAAAACTTTGATGTTCGCTGTGGTTTTTCATGTTTATCGATGTGACATCGATATTTCTCCAGCTCTACTTTGCATTTGCTTTGTTTATATAACAGATAAAGAGACTTGTGAGTCTTAGTGTTGAGCATACTTAATAGAAGAGCCATCACTGTATGTGTAGAGATGTTGTGCGCTCTAAGTTATGAACTTATCGATAACTTTTCAATGATTCGCCAACACTGTAACTGCAGTCTCAGAGTGAAGTTGTTTACTCATTGATTGTTTTGCGGTCATATGCTATATAACAGTGACAGTGACAGTAACAGTCAGTCATAGGCAGTCATAGTCAGCCATATAACAGTGACAACACTCAGCATGCTCAATTGATTCGCCATCAGTATAACAGTAGCTTCCTCTCTAAATTTAAACTTTATCGCTTGCTTTGCTCTGGTTATAAACAATTGTTTAACAGTCAGTATGACACGTAATGTAAGGCATGCTCAATTGATGCGCCGTCACTGTAGTAACAGCAATGTCCGCCGAGCAGGTGCCGCCCCATTTACAGTACACGAAGGCAACTTTCACTCGCTTGGCAACAATTGCAACTAACTCCAGACTCTCCATTAAATCCATCATCATCATCATCATCATCACCTTCATCACCTTCATCATCATCCCTCACACACTTTTATCTGCTCTCTCTATCTCTCTGTTATTATCCTTGCCCGAAGGTTCGTTTTGAATTTGTTTGTGCAATGTTTTCCTTTACTTTGTTGTTGTTTTTATAACATTTTAAGCATATGTATGTAACAATTGAAAGAGTGCTTTAGCTTCATACTTAGTTTAAACAGCTTTCTCGCTAATGCTTCTCTATGAGTGAGATATATACACACACACACACTCGCACACACACATGCAAAACACACGCTTTAATTTCATGTTGTTTACATTTTTCTTCTTTTTACGTTTTCTCTCTTTCACATCTTTGTTTGCATTCATTCGCCGCATTCGTAAACGTTTATTTTGCGATCCACAACAACATCCACAACAACAACAACAACTATAACAGCTGCAGTATGCGTTGGCAAGAGGAGGAGGCAACATGCAACGCCCCCCACAGCTACAGCTTCAGCTTCAACTCAGCGTAGACTACTCCAAGCGATAGAAATTACAATCACAATCACAACAACAACAACAACAACAACACCGACCACAAACACGATCCACAAGTGAACTGAATCATTGCTTGTGCTGTTGTTGTTGTTGCCACACCAGACACACGCACACGCACACGCACACACAAATATATGCACTGTACAGACACATTGGCATTGCCTTAGCAATTTGTAACAGTAGCGGCAAATCCCATAGGAGCACCAGGAGCATCAGCAGGAGCAGAAGCATACCGGGGGCAACAGTAGCGCGCTTCTCAAGCCATTGAGGAGCCACACTGGAATGTTGGAATACCCACAGCGATTCGCGCGCAACATCCCCAATTCCAACAATTCCGCATCCTCTGGCAATTCAACAATAGCTCAGCAACAATATCCGCCGCAATTGCCGCTGCATCAGAATCAAAACTATCGACAATTGGCAACAACAAGTTCAGCCGGCTCGGGCTCCGGTTCGCCAGTGCATCATCAGAGGCAGTCGTCGCTACTGCAGCAGCAGCACCATCGCACCCTGTCGACAGCCTCCAGCTGCAGTGCCCAGCACAAAAGTGTGACCTTTGGCCAGCCAGCGTTGTCGACGCCGCAAGCAGACTACAGCAACAACGGCAGTAGCAGCGGTAACTCGAGCAGTTGCAGTGCCGCTGGGGGCAACACCGTTGGGCCACAATCAATGGCGGGCAACATGAAGCACGGTAAGATTCACACTCATACCTAGACATGCCTTCTCGTCCTTATATGACTCTCTTTGTCTTCTCTCTTCTAGGAAAATCTCAAGAAGACGTCTGCTACGTGGTAGCCAAGTACGACTATGCGGCGCAGGGAGCACAGGAGCTGGATCTGCGCAAGAACGAGCGCTATCTACTGCTGGATGACTCCAAGCACTGGTGGCGAGTACAGAACAGTCGCAATCAGTCCGGCTATGTGCCCAGCAATTATGTGAAGAAGGAGAAGCCTTCCCTCTTCGACAGGTGCGTGTTTCCCCCGCCCCGCGTAACCAACGAGATAAACGAGATAAAGCGCGTAAACAAATAGTTGATAACAGATGATATCTCACTAAAATTAAGTATTCTTTTCATTCTGATTTCAGCAGAAATAGAGAAAAGTACAAAAAAAAAAAAATGCTCCTTTTGCTTTTGATGAAATTCATTTTGTGTATTGTAATTAATTTTGGAACTCTTTCTGCTTTTGGCTTTTGTATTTTATTGTGTATGATATATGAATTCCCTTCTCATTTGCTTTTACTTTGTATATTTTGATTGTTTTTGAGTAGAGTTAGATATTCTATACTGTCCACTCTCCCTTCCTTACACCTCACACCCGACACATGCCTGAAGCCTGCCCTGTTGAAGTGAAGTAGGGATACCCCCCGTTTAACCAAACCTCCCCCTTGCGTAAATTAGCCTTATCCCCAAAGTGAAAACACTCTGAAGACAATCGTACTAATCTCAAGTGTGCGCTGTGCTCACTCGCTCTTTCTATTCTCCCTCCCTCTCTGTCTGTCTGCAGCATCAAGAAGAAAGTGAAAAAGGGTTCAGGCTCCAAGACTCTGCCCAATTGTTCGCCGTCGCGTCAGATAGAGAGCCCAACCATGTCGCGTCGCTTGCCACCGGATCCATCTGAGGCAATTGGCACCGCCATTGTCAAGTACAACTATCAGGCACAGCAGCCCGATGAGCTATCGCTCACCAAGGGCACTCGCATCCTCATACTGGAGAAGTCCAACGATGGCTGGTGGCGTGGCCAGAGCGGCAACTCGGTCGGTTGGTTTCCCAGCAATTACACAACCGAAGATTGTGATAACGATGGTGAGATACACACCTACGCCATGGCAGAGAATGTGCTGGACATTGTGGTAAGTATTCTCCCCCCAAGAGGTTAACACTTCTCTTAACAGAATATTAACCTTTCTCTTTTCTTCCTCTTCCTTTGCAGGTGGCGCTCTACAGCTTCACGTCGAACAACGATCAGGAGCTGTCGTTTGAGAAGGGTGATCGCCTGGAGATTGTCGATCGACCCGCCTCCGATCCGGACTGGTATAAGGCACGCAACAATCAGGGCCAAGTCGGTTTAGTTCCACGCAATTATCTACAAGAGTTAAACGACTACTTGGCCACGCCCTATCGCAGCGGCTCAGCTGGAAATGGCAATGGGAACAGCAGCAACAATGCCGCCAGCAACGGTGCCAATTCAGCTGGCGGCGATTCCATGGAGCGTCGCAATGAGGGCAGCAACAACAAACCGTCGCAGTCATCCTCTCAGCCCATCGAGCGTCCCAATCTGGCGGGCAAGTCCTGGTACTATGGTGCCATCACGCGCAGCCAGTGCGACACGGTGCTCAATGGACACGGACACGACGGCGACTTCCTCATCAGAGACAGTGAGACTAACGTGAGTGAGGCGCAGATGCAGATCCAAGACAGATTCAAGCTTAATTTATTCGTGTGTTTTACAGATGGGCGATTACTCGGTTTCCCTGAAGGCACCTGGCCGCAACAAGCACTTCCGGGTGCATGTGGAGCAGAACATGTATTGCATTGGACAACGCAAGTTCCATTCACTGGACCAGCTGGTCGAGCATTACCAAAGAGCGCCCATCTACACAAACAAGCAGGGCGAGAAACTGTATCTGGTGCGGCCGCTGCCCAAGGCCAATGGCACGTAAATAGGATAAAGTAGAGGAGGAGGAGCAGGATCCAGCCTAGACGAGATTCGCCACTCATCGTACTCTTTACACATGCGAATATATAATACCATCTACCGGATAAACACACAGACACAAACACACAGACTTAGAAACATGGATAAAATTTGAGTTGTATGCTTCGCTTACGACATATATATGTATATAAAGATCGGTTCGTTCAGTGCGGTTTATAGTTCATTCAGCAGACTTTTTGTACTTTTATAAAACTAAAATACGTATATAGATATATATATATATGCTATATATCTGAGATATTAATTAATTATATTGATTTATTAACGCTAAATTGGCTGCGCTTTGATCGTTTTCCTTTTTGATTAGCCTCTTTTTGTAAACTACGTAAAGCCATTTAAACTATACAAACTATATACGAAGACAAAGGCAAAAATAGAGAAAGGAGAGGAGAATCGATAGAAGAAAGAACCAAAGGATTCAGCAACTCAATTCTAGACGTCAACATGCATTACAATTACAGCAACATACTATACTCTACTATAAATATGCATATGCAGATATATCTATATTTATATGTATAAATACGATACATAATACGATATTCAGAGAAGAAGAAACGCTTTTAAGACGACACAACGTTATGTATTTGATTTGTAGATGAGAGTGCGAGCGCGTGTGAGTGTATATGTGCGTATGATACCCTATATACGATAGCACAGAAGCAACGTACTTGAATACCCTGTAATATGCAAGCAAACCAGCTAATTATAAACAAAAGAAAACAATATTAAATTAATTGAGAGAGAGAGAGAGAGAGACGAAGGACCTATCCATCGTTATCCAACACACACTCCCACAGTCATTCTTGTTATTACAATTTAATTATCATCTACGATACGATATAATCACACACGGAATACCCATAATATCTAAACAGCTGTTCTAGCCGCATAATTACAAATAAACATAATCATCAGAAGAGAGCGAAGTGAGAGAGAGAGACCCCCTATTAAACTTATAAATAATATATATATATATCAATATATATGATGTATACACGTATAAGCCATACTGTACAGTTGATACGATTTATTTATAACTCATACTTTATTTTATTTAATTAGTTATTTATTACGCATTACTGAAGTAGAAGACAGCGACAGCGATTCCAGCTTTAATTTTGTTTTAATTATTAAAATTTTGTTTGCCGTTTTTGTTTTTGATTTAGCCTTAGCGAGGAAGATAGATAAGAGAGAGAGGAGGAGGAGTGAAGAAAGGAAAGAGTAAGAAAAGGTAGTCTGATCAGAGGGGGTCGGTTAGAGCTTGTTGCTGGCGCAGGTTAAAACCATCATAGGGTTTAAATGACTTTCGACTTATTTCATATGCGAATTTTTAAATATATATATACATATACATATTAACATAAAGATTAAATAATTTATAGTAATTTAAACGATTGCTAAACACAACTAGTACTAAAAAAAATAAAACAGAACAAACTAGAAATTATACCGAAGCGGAAATGAATAAAAATTCAAATACATCAAATAATTTGCACATTGTGTGACTTTTATTCAAGTGGGATTCGATATAAATCTATAATATCTATCTGGAAATAAATCATTGATATTTAAAATAAACACAAAGTAAGTTGTTTTATTTTATGGTTTTATTAAATTTGATAATTTTAAATATTTGTTTTAAGGCTTCGATAATGCTTAGGCTAGAAATGGAAAAAATTCTTGCTTAGGTTCCAAATAATCATGAATGAATACCTAGAATCATATAAGCTGTCGAGTGATGCTGCAACATACTCCACGCTATATGATATATAGAAGTGTATATTTAACAATCTTTAACTTTGTGTGTATGTGTGTGTGTGTTTATGTGTTTATGTGTGTTGAGCAAACTATCCCTTCTAAGTGTGTGTGTGTGTGTTTATTTATTATGGATTCAATAACAAGTTTTAACACAAAACGCATTTTGATTTAGGTACAAAAGCATATGTACTGATTACACTCGTATCTCGTATTAATATTGTATATTGTATAATATATTTATATGATATATGTTATATGCTTTAAGAGTGTTCAATGAACAGTTTCATAATCTTATTAAGGCCACACAATCAATAGCTGACGAACAGGAAGATTGGATAGATTGAATATGAAAGAGAGTTAGAGAGCGAGAAAGCTACAAGGATGCAAAACGTTCTTAGAGTTTCTTTCTACAATTGATTCCACTTTGGGCACTCACTGAACGTGTAATGTGCGATACAGAAACCTATTGTATCTGAATCTGAATCCGAAACTGATTTCGGTAATAACGCTATCTTACGCATTTAGTTAGTAGTTTCTTTAGTTATAAATATATGTATATGTATATGTATATAATATATGTATATGTATGTGTAGTGTGTTTAAGTTAAGCTAACACGACGAACTGAACTGATGAAGTTGAGTTTAGCTTTAGTTTTAGTTAGTTAGTAAAAAGTCTATAGACGCTAAAGGCAAACGGTAAATACAAATCTTTAGTTACTCGCGAATATCGTATAAATATATGTATATAGAGTTAGCTTGTAAAAGAATATATATATATATATATATATATATATATATATATATGTATAGATGTATGCATCCTTCATTAGATATAGATAGATTATAGCTATTGTTCGTAAAATGGACTAATTTCGGTTCACTTTTTTCCTTTGTTCAGCGGCTGTTCTCCCTTGTGCCCATTCTGCATCCGCCTGCGCCTTGCAGACCAGCTCTGGCTACTTGCTCTGCTCGCTGTCAACGTCTCAGCCAAGTGGAGAGCGGCGGCTGCAACTGTTGCAGCTGTTGGTCCATTCTTCCGCTCGAGTCTGAATCTCATAAAAATGGATTGTTGGTGTTGATGGCGCCGCTAGCCTGTTGGGAGATAAGAGATGATGATTGTTTATAACTGCAACACATTGAGGGAATTGGGGGGATTGAGGGGACTCACCGCAAACGGATTGTTGTAGGCGCCGTTGATGCCGCCGGCCATCACAGGCGTCGGCTGCATGCTGCCAAAGCCACATCCATTGGGCAGGCCCTGAGAGACGGCAAAGCCGTTGTTATTGAAGTTGAAGAAATTTGCCGAGCTTGTCGTCGATGTCGGCTGTAGCAGCTGTTGGCCTTGCAGCGGGCTGCTGCCGTAGCCATTTGGTATGAGCGTCAGTTGTCCATAGAGATTCTGTTGCTGCTGCTGATGCTGTTGCTGTTGCTGTTGTGTGCTATTGTTATTGTTGTTGTTGTTCGCATGGAATGGATTCACCACATTGTGGAGCAGCTGCTGCTGGCTATTAAATGGATTCACGTTGTTGTTGTTGTTCGCTAGAGAAGAGGACAATTAGTTTAGTTAACACACACACACTTGAGGCCTTCTGTAACTTCTGTAGGCAACTTACCACTGCTAAAGGCATCCGCTGTGGGCGTGGGTGCCTCTGTGGCCACTGTCTCAGTGGCCTTCAGTTCGCGCAGCTGTTCGTCGAGATCCTTCAGCGCTGCATAGCGGTCCTCGCTCGGTGCTGCTGCCTTTGCCGCCCCCTTGACTGGGCTTGACTGGCTGAGCTGGCTTCTGTTCTGTACTGCGGCGCCTGCATAGAGAGAGAGAGAGATTCATAATTAGTATACACAATGCCAGGAAGCATACACTCAAAGAAAGCAGCAAGAACTCAACAACTCAACAATAACAAACCAAACAAAACTGGCAACAACAAAACGAAACTAAACGAAACAACGCAAGGCAAAGAACGCAAACTTACTCCACGTAAAGAAAGGATTGTGAAAGGCATTTAAGGACTCCGAGAAAAGGGAGCTTGAACTCAGCTCTTGCTGTTCCTCCTCGGGAACGGATGCGAGTGTGGCTGCTTCGCTCTGCAGCAGATAGGGCAGAAAGGGATTCGTTGGCGTCAGATTGAGATTGAGAGTTGTTGCTGCTGTTGGTGGTGGGGGGAGGAGATGCCATGGGCGAGTACTCGAATGAATCATCCTTGCTTGAGAACCAGGAACTGGTTGAGAATAAAGATGTTATTGAGCTCGTTGAATGAGGCAACTCCTCTGCTGCAGTTGCTGCTGCTGCTGGTGGTGGTGGTGGTGGAGACGGCGGTGGCTGCTGTTGCTGCAGTGGTTTCTCTTTCACTTTTACTTTCGATAGTCTCGCCTCGAAGGGATCTAAATAGCCCGCTGTACTCCAGTCATTCCAATCAAGAAACGATTGAAAACTATTTCGATTTGTGGCTGAGGAACAACAAGGAAGGAGAAGAATTTGCGCGTATAAGAGCGCAAAGGAGCAGAAGAAGAGAGGCAGAAATCAGAACAGAGTTGATAATTGAAGAAAGCTCTTGTTGTTCTTGTTGTTGTTGTTGTTGTTGTGGATTAAGCGATTCTGAAGGTGAAGCGAGAGTGGGAAACTTCATTTGGCATTACAGCAGGGGCGGGCAACATGTGGCAGAGGCACAGGCAGCGGCGCAAGCAGAGTTAGCTGAAGGAGGGTCAGTACTGAAGGTGTATCGAGTGTGCATGTCTGTGCGTGTTTGTAGGAAGCACAACTAAAGATAATAAAACCAAGAAAGAAAGGTTACCTTCGGCATGCCGAAGTTTGTATACCATTGCAGGTTTTTATGTCCTCAAATCGTAGCTATACTATTGGGTTGACCGAAAAGAAAGCGGTGTTATTGCATTATATCTTTTCTCAGTTATCAGCTGGCACTTTTAGCTTGCTTAAGAAAAAAAGCGCGCGTAATTTTGGTTTATATTTGTTTGGTAGACGGCAATTTGAATATGGAGCATTGTGCGTTTTATTATTTCCGTAAAGGAAAAATGCAGCTTAGGTTGTTTATAGTTACGTGATGTTTATGGTGACAAAGCCTTAAAAGAAACACAGTGTCAAAGTTTGTTTGTCAAATGCCGTTTGGAAGATTTTTCACTCAAAGACAAGCCAGGCAGGCAGACAGGTCGGCCAAGTGCAGCTGATGATGACGTTATCAAGGCTCTAATCGAATCGGATCGTCATCACCTGTTTCTTTTCGGACAACCCAATATATACTTTAAAGGGTTGGAGAAGTCTGCTAAGGTGCATTGCGAATGAATCTACCCTCTGCAAGGTTTTAATGATTCATTTAAAAGTGAAAAGAAAGGTGCTAAGACTGAAGATAGTTCAGGCAACTCTAGTCGATATACTTCGACAACTAATGGGTACTCTAGATACCCTGTAGAGCCAACTTACCAGCTGTTACTCCATTGTAGATGGGCGCATGCTCAAAGTCTGCAAAGTTCTCTGTTCCACTGCCGTTAAGCAGATTGTGGTGCTGCTGCTGTAGATGCGCTGCCCTGATGGGCTGCACCTTGGCATAACCATTGGTGGAGCTAACCGAACTGGCCGAGGAGACGGCAGGTGAACCCGCCGAGCGTGCTGAGGTCGCATCGAATATGTTTGCTGTGCCAAAGTCGGCCACAAAGTCCGTTTCGCCAGCGAAGCCATTGCTGGCGCAGCTGCTCGTGTCGGACAAGGCGCCTGTGGATGTGGAGCCGGCACTGTTGAGGCTGCTCAGACCCAGAAAGGCATCCTGCTGGGGATGATGGGCATGCTGATGATGATGCTGCGGCCGACTGATGGCCGTGCTGGATGGCGTCTTGGCCAGTCCATTGGCAGCTGTGCGTTGTGCAGCAGGCGGAGTCAGCTGAATGCTGGCATACCCATTCCCATTGCCATTGGCCGTCGTGTTGTGGTAGCCATTGTGTAATCCATTGCTGGTCTTCAGATTGACTGCATTGGCCAACGACTTCAGGGGACTCGCTGGCTCCAGGTAGTAACGCTTCCTCTCGTACTTATCCATCATTAGCTCACGCTGATCCTGCTGCGGCGTTGCACGCTTCGGATCCCACAATCCCAGCCACGTCTTGGCGCACAGCTCGTTGCCGTGCGACTTGAGAAAGTCCAGATCCTCCTGTGTGAACGTTGCCATCGATATGGATTTCACTCGATGTGGTGGTGTCAGGCCACGTCTGCAAGCAGGAGAGAGAGAGGGGGTTAGATACGGCAACAAGAAGTAAAGCTACAGACGAGTGTATTCGACTGTGATATACTGTGATATTAATATATTATATGTACACGCTTAACTTCTAGTTTTATTTTGTGTTGCATACTTTGCAGGGCTTGAAAATCAGTAACTCTTCAAATGATTTCCTTAATAACTTATATGTTAATGAACCGATCGTGTTCAAATTTTTAGTAATCATTTGAACGTTGATGAATATTGTATTAACCAAAAATTAACTGGCCTACATTCAAATGCAGCTCGCAATTCGGTTTTTATTGATCTGCCTGCAATAATAACACATATTGACAGCTCTAGCTCATAGAGTCTACGAGATTTAGGAAGGATGCTTATTGATGCTTATTAAGAATATAACGAGAGCAACAATCCACGCGACAGTGGAATACCCTTCGACCTTTGTTCCGATATGGTTTAATTTGTTCATGCATACATGTGCATGCTTTCAAATTATTCTCGACAGATGGCGCTCTCGCTGCGCACTCGCCTGCCTTCCTTGTTAGCTGACACAAGCACGTAGAGCTATGCTCATACTTTCTTGAATAACTTCTGTGTTTATTGTCCGATCGGATTGCAATTTGGAGAATAAGTAGATATTTCATACAGCTTTGTAAAATGAAGTCAGGAGTTTTTCTGCCAAATTTGGTAGCTTTAGCTTTTATAATAGAGGAGATCTGTGCGTTCACACAGACAGACAGACATGGCTCAATCGACTCGGCTAGTGATACTGAGCAAGAATATATATGTACTTTATGGGGCCTGCCATGGCTGCTTCAGCCTGTTACATACATTTGCTAGTATACCCTTTTTTGACCATATTAAATAAATAGTTAAATACTTTGTGGAGTCTGTCACTTCTCCTTCTGCCTGTTACATACATTTCCGATCTACCCTATGTGGTATCGGGTATTATAGACATTAACAGGTGGTGCAGAGGTGGCAAATGTGACACCCAGTTGGCCTACACTGCAGCACAATGGGGTCAATGGGGGAGACACGCTAAATGGGCGTTCAATTTCAGTTAATTGCGCAAATTAATTAACGGCCTTGAGAGACTGCAATTAGAGCAGCCCCAAACAGAAGTGGAAGTGCCCAAGTCGAGTAGAAGAAGGAGGAGGAGGTGGAGGAGTAGGAGGAAGCAATTGAAAAGAAGAGCGGGAAAAGCATGAAAATCGAAACTCTAAGCTAAAACCGGCTGCAAATTTAATGCCACACAGTCTCTTCACTAGAGAAGCTAATTTCAGTTTTTCATGAGTTTCCCAAACGAAACGGGCACAGCAACAGAGCAACAATAACAACAACAACAACAACTACTGTGGCATATGCAAACGTATTATACATGTGTATATATATGATATATACACTGCTGAAGAAACTGGACGTTTCACATGAACGCTTCAGTGGCTCAGAGCGCCAATTCGCCATGGCAAACGAGACGAGACGACGATGGAGGAGCAGAGGGAGAGATGAAAGAGGAAGCTGTAGAAGAGGAGAGCGAGGAATTGGTGCAGAGGAAGGAAGAGCAGATGAGGCAGTAAGTGTGCAAAGAGCAGGCACACCAACTGGGGGAGCAAAAAGCGAGAGCTTTGATCGGCTTTTGCAGATTCTAGAGTCAAGAAAAAACAGCAACATATGCTGGAAAAGTTGTGAGATTTCCTCTGCTTTTCAGTTGGCTCAGAAGCTTGACAACCTTTAAGCCATAAGTTAGAAATATCTTACGATAGTTAATCAACATTTGAACCAGACTTCCTTCTAGCTATGCAGACCAGGAATGCGGTAGGCCAAGGAGCTTACCAATCCCATGTCCAAGTGAGCAGGAGGAGGCAGGAGGAAGGTGCAAAGCAGCCGACAAGCGAGAGTTTGGTTAAGTTTTCTTATGCAGAGATAAAGGAAATGTGCTGGATAAGTACAGCAGTTTAAAGCTAATCAACTTACTTCCTTATAAATTGGGAGTACCCTCTTTAATATCTCGCCATAATAAAGCAATTATAATAACCCCCCTTAAGGGCTGTCACTACGCTTAAAGCTTAAACCTTTCTCAATTTGCTAATGATAGATGGAGGGAAATATACTATAAGAGGCTCTCCAAGCTGCTGCAATTAAGTTTATAATTTTCTCAATTAATCCAAGGTCCAAGCAGGGCATTGTTGCACTTCCCTCCATCTCTCCCTCTCTCTTGTTTGCTCTCCTAATGCAATTGGCAAACTCAATTCCGATTCGCAATTGCAATTTGTCTGCGTTGCAGGTTGCAGTAGATTGCCAGGAAGAAGAGAAGAGAGAGAGAGAGAGAAGACTGGACACAACTGGGGCGCAAAAGTGATTCAATTAATGAGTGCACTTTGTGCTGCTTAAACTCTTTCAAAGGCATCTCTGCAGGCTGCCTGCCTGCCGCCCTCTTTTCCCTCTTTCTCGTGTGTCTTTTGGCTCAATTAGCGGACACGGACTCAGGGGCTTAAGTGTTGCAGCAGGGCAGGGAGTGGCGGGGGGAAATGCAGTCACGATTCGATTTAGTTGCCACTTCCGCCAAGTAGGAAAGACAACGCAAGAGAGAAGGGGAGGGAAAGAGGGAGAAGGAGAGGGAGACAGGAAGCGCGTATATCAGTTGCGGGTTTTCTCATGTCTTTTCTCCTGTTGCCAACTTGTCGTCAGCTGCCGAGGCAATTGCCAAGTGGACATGCTGTGGCACGCACACCCTGTTCGTTAGCTGTGTCGGCTATTTTTGTAACCCGAGAGAGAAAGTGAAAGTTGCCCCCCCCCTCCACCGCTCTTCAAACACGCACGCACACACACGAGTTGCCACGCCCAGCGTTGACGGCAAAAACATTTGAAACGCTTTGGGTAACTGCAACAAAAATGGCAGTACTATTATACCCTGTAGCTGGCAAGTATGAAGAGGTATGCAGTATGAAGAGCTATGCAGTGCAAGTACTACACCTTAGCAACATGTACAGGGTATAAACAAGTCGCATACACATATGTATATCAAACGGGAAGTTGCTGAGTTAGTTGCTAAGGGATATGCACCCTACACCTTCATAACATTGTCTCTATAGGGTATAAACAAGTCGCACGCATGGTCTACAGGGTATAAACAGTTGCCATTATACTCTATAGTTGGCAAGTAGGGTCTACAGGGTATAGCCAAGTCACATATATGTATATATTTACATACATATATGTTACGGTTAGTTGGTAAGTTAGTGCTAAAGGGATATGCACCAGGGGTATCTATACCATCATAACATAGTCTGCAGGGTATAAGCAAGTCGCACACAGATGCCTGTGATTGCCATTACACTCTTTAGTTGCCAAGTAGGGTCTACAGGGTATAACCTAGTCGCATATAACTATATTATGCAGGTAATTAATGAGTTGGTGCAAAAGGAGTATGAAGTATGCAGTGCCTGAAGAGCAGACACTCTACCCCATCATAACATGGTCTACATGTAATTGTAATTGCCATTATACTCTGTAGTTGGCAAGGAGATGCTAAGCGGGTATGCAGGCATTGACTACAAACTACAGATAGTTGAGTTTACCTTAGAGTAGAGGCTACAGGGTATAAACAGTTGCCATTACACTCTGTAGTTGGCAAGTAGGGTATAAGCAAGTCGTTCACCGCAGCTGTTATACCCTGTATGAGGGAAAACGACTGCTAAGGGGTAAGCAAAGGTTTTCAGCGAACTACAAGTTAAGGGGTAGCCATAGTTAGGGGTATGATGAGGGAACTTGCTTATCTAAGTACAACAAGGAGGAAAACTTATCTACCTGAGCATACACAGCATACAAGGTATACACAAGTCGCATATACTCTGTTAACCTATACTTCCTATCTCCAGCTGCCTACAGGGTATACACAGGTCGCATACAGCTGCCACTTGGCTGTTTGTTTTGCTGTCGAGTGTGCTAATTGAAAGGTAGAGGACGCAGCGAGAGAGCCGGAGCAGAGACGGACCTGGCGACCTGGAGACCTTCTCGGCAAAGTGTACAAAGTACAAAAGTACTCATGGCTATTTAGGCGCATACACTGCGAGAAACCCCCACTCAAGTATTGCGTACTTGAGTGTGTCGCAATGCCGCACTTAATGCATGCAATTAAGAAATGAAAATTGCAAAGCTACAGACAGAGAGGGGGACGTGAGAAGGCAGAGAGATTGAAAGAGGAAGAGAGAGAGAGAGATAAGTGTGCTTTCAATTTGAAGAGAATCCACTTAAGAAGCCGCCTTCATTCTCAGAGAGATCAGAGTGCAGAGTGCAGAGGGGCAAACTGCCCCCAAACAGATCATTTCTCTCTGTGTAGGCACGTCTCACGTTGCCACACGCTAATTGAGAGTCAGCAGCGCAACTGACTTGGGTGTCAAACTGGCGAGAAAAGTGTGTCATCTGGGCGAGATCGAGAAGCAGAAGAAGAAGAGAAGTTAGGCAGTGCAGAGAGAGAGAGAGAGGAAGAAGAGCAGAGGTGAGGTGGTCAGACAACCTGCAAAGACCTGAGCAGAACCTGAAATGCAGCTCCAAATTGAGCACGATCACGTTCGAGTAACAGCAGCTGCTGCTGTGCATCAATGCGCACTCATATTCGCACTCACATTCACAATTCACAATTGGCATTCGTTTTTGGAAAAGCCCAGAGAGTTAAGAGAGTTTGTGCAGCGCATCGAACAGCTGTCGGGCTCTGTCCGGGGTTTCCAAATCAGCGACAGATCTTTCGTGCTAGGCACAAGTGGATACAAAATTAAAACAAACACAATGCCAACATCACACACACACACACACACACATACAGACACACACAGACACACACAGATACACAGAGAGTAAACTGAGCTTAGTTTAGTTATATATTTGTTGTTGTTGCTGCCTTTTGCTTTGCCACTTCGCCACAAAGTGCAAAACTTGTTTTTTGCGCATTTTGCGCACTCAGCGTAAAAAGCACAAACAAAAACAAAAAGCGAAAAAGCGAAAAACAAAAAGCAGCAGCAGCAGCAAAAAAAGGCAAAAACAAAACTCGTAGCAAAAATAACAAGAAAATGTATAAAATAAAAACAAAAAAGAGCGACAACGGCGGCAGCAAAGTGTAGCGAAATATTATGCACAGCCAAATAGATACAACGACGCTAGAGATATAGATACTGGTACAGATACAGCATTACAGATACAGATACGGATACAGATACAATGCGCGAGATACAGGCACATGTGGCAGATGCAGATACAACGCTAGGGCTGGCGATACCTTATGCGGATACAAACATAAAGGTCTAGATAGGGATACAAATCTAGATACAACTCGAGAGTAAAAAAACAACGCTAGATATGCAGATACAGCGAGATATATTTACAGATATAGTTACGGATACGGGGATAGGGATACAGATACAACACGAGACATATAGATAAAGTGCTAGAGTTATAGATACAGATACAGCTGTAATGTAATACAGATACAATGCTCGAGATACAGGCACATGTTCAGATGCAAACATAAAGGTCTAGCTAGATACAGGCACAACTCTAGATATATCGAGAGAGATACAACGCTAGATACAGCGAGATATAGATGCAGATACGGGGACAGTGATGCAAAAACAACCCGAGACTGTATGTCTGTGGAGTGCTAGAGATAGATAGATACAGATACAGATACAGCACTTGGCTGAACATATATTTACAGCTACTGATATGTGGCTAGACCTAAAGTCACCTTATCCTTACACAAATCGGGAATAGAGCCCGCTGTGTCGAATAAAGAGGAAGTATTGAATCGTTGTCTGTGAAATAATCAAGCTACCACATATGTTAGTATTCATTCTTTATTCCATTTGTATCTTATACAACCCTATCTATATATTCACATTGCAATGTATAATCCTATCTATATCAACTATGAATACTGCACAATGCAATCTATATATACTGAAAGTAATGTACAATCCTATATTATCAAGCATTCATTCCTTATTCCATTTGTATCTATACATAATCTGCAATCTAACACTCTTCTTCATTCCTACGATACATAATCTATATAATTATTATTAATCGTTCCAACTTCAAACCCATTCCTGCAGTATACAATCTTATCAATCTACAATGTACAATCTCTAGTCTAACTTTCTTCCTTATTGCTAAACTCTAATTGATTTCCTGTTGTAATTGAACTGAAACTTACTTGAGAGTGTTACGCATATTAGTCATGGTTATTTACTTTCTCAATTGCTGACTACAGGGTATTCATAATTAAATGCTGAGACTCGACAGATATTCAGACCTACCACATGAGATTTTGCGCTGACGCCGACGACGCTGCGATGACGATGACGACGACGACGCTGATAACGTTTCCGTCCAGAGAACCGCAACAAGCTAACTACGACGGTATCATAATACAGCCAAAGGAACAACAACACCTACAACAACAACAACAATACACACTATACACACCTAAACACATTCACATTCACATTCATGCGTCGCATTTGAACTTTTACTTTGAATTGGAGTAGTTTGGCAACGTCGAATCGAAGGCAGCACATACATTTATTCACTGTGAATCATTGAGGAACCCCCCCCCCTGCCCAGCCAGCTAGCTACTTGTCAGCTGATAAGAACGAGCCATGGCAAAATAAGTGTCAATTAGGCAATTTGGGGAACAAGAAAAGCAAATAGCAGAAATTTACCTTGGCCCCCACTTCCCCTTCTCTCTCTGTTCCTTTCCTTCCTTGCCTGGTAGTGTACACTCTTTCAAGAACCTGTCAACAGTCTTTGTTAGATAAATATTTAAGCCGAAATTCTGCTTTGTATTTCCCACGTCTGAACTTCATTTTATTGTTTTTGTTTTTTTGTCATTTGTTGATTTCTTCAGAATTGCAATTACTCGAGACAGAAATCATAATTATTCATCGGGACAGAGACAACAATAAAATAAAATTAGCTCACACAATTCACTTTAAATTTTGCTATAAAGAACTCGTTCTGTTTGCGATGCTAGAAGAAGTTCTCTTCAGCAATATCTAAATCACATTTCATCACTCTTTGTTCTCGAACAATACACAAAAATAATTGTTTACTCAATGGAATCTATGGAAAATATTCAATTTTTTTGTTTTCCAATTCAATTGATACAAATTTGAGTGTTATAATTAGAGAGAGAGAGAGAGAGAGGGAGAGGGAGAGAGGGACACGAATGGAATTCAATCAATTTTCAATTTTGACAAGGCACAAACCAAAAAATAAAACTGTTAACGTTGGTCTTGTGTAAAGAATGTGTTTAAAGACGGTAAATAACTTAAGACCCCCGTAAAGTGGGTTGACAGTCATGCCAGGCATACAATTGTTAAGGTCAGGTCTCAACTCATAATGCAATCGTTTGTTTGTTAGGTATTTTTTTGCTTTTTGCCTACTGCGGAGATTCGCTTGAAGAGCCTCTCTAAGCGCCGCCAGACACTCTGAAGGTTCTTCAGCAGACACATTACGATATTACCTCTGAATATATATTCACTGTCTGTTTGAACTGAGTTGCCCGCAAGTCGCCCGACTTCAACTGCGACTTCGACTGCGACTTCGATTTAAACTGTGACTCTAGACCACGATGGACTTCGCGCGAGCTTGAAGCTTGAGTTACAACTGTGTAGGCTTCATTTCAGGGAATGTCTACAGCACAATTCATCGCAAGTATTTATAATATTTATTTATTGCATACGCAATAGCAAAAAACTCAACCAGACTGCGAATATATTACTTGCTGACGCGCGATAAGTGGGTCTCAGGGGGCGTCGTATGCGCAAATTGGAACTGGAACTGGAACTGGGATTGGGATTGGGAAACTGATAATTGCTTACGCGGAAGGCGGCAATTCAAGGCGGGCAGGGCAGGGCAGACCCAACGGATTAGTCCTAAAGATAGGTCGTTGCCTGTCACGTGCCTGACAGATTCACACTTAACTGTACATTGACTTTATTTATACACCATGTCCGCTAATTGAAGAACAAAAGAGAAACTGATCGAGCTTATCGGCGCAACAGACAACAAAAGACGCGGAAGATGCGCAGCTGCAGTTGGCGATGGCACTGGAATATTCGATATATATTCTGTGCAAATTGTGGCCAGAAGAAGAAGTACCAATAATATATAATATATGTATATATAAACTAACTATATAATATGATATGATATAGTATATTCTTATAGCACTGTTATGTATGTTATATTTATTAATGCATCAGGTAATTGGTTATTGATATTAGTTAATGAATATAGTTGGTGGTTAACGTGTAAGTCAACTTGATAATGTTCAGTTTTTACTTTAACAAACTCAGATGGTTTCACGAAAGACAAGTTATATTCTTATGCTTGTCAACTGCAACCCTGTTCCTATCGATAGTTGCCTGCAGCGTTGCCACCTGTACATACTAGCACGCTGCGACATTCCCCAGCGATATATTCGCAGAAATTTAAAGCTATATTCTTAGTATATTCATATCTCAGGGGACTGAAATTTAGGAAATTTGAATTTTTAAATGATAGAGAATAATATATTCCAAGTATAGTCTTATCAGCGTTGGAATGACGCTCTTGCTGCGATATCAGCGCTGCTGGGAACTGACCAAATTAGCTAGAGCAAAGGTCTTCAATGTCAATAACATGTTCTTCTTCTCGCGTGTGATTCATGGGCAATTCCAAGAAGATAGGGAGAGAGACTGGGAAGGCGTATCACAAATGGGGCAAGTTGTGACATTGCGATACAGTGGCAGTGGCAGCGAATTGTGCGACACATTTGCAACGTGGCAGGGCTAAAAATATCAAAACGCAGTTTCAGTTTCAACCGCAATCAAGTGTACTACAAGGCGACGTCGCGACGAAAGCGTTTCAGACTTGAGCCGAGTCCGAGTCCAAGTGGGAGAGAGAGATATATGTGTCATCTGTATGTAAATACTTACACACACACACACACACATATTGCTATCTAGAGTCGCCTTGTAAATCAACTAAAACTGTGCCTAACTTGGCACGTCATTACCCTGTGAGAATATGAACATATTACGGGGTATATTACTCATTACTTTAGTTGAAATTAAATTGAAATAAGTTGTGCATTTATTGCAGAGTGAGCTTGACTAAGTGGAGGCTCTGCAGACTCCCTCGTTCTCTCTTTTAACTCATCTACATATCCCCCGTTTAACTTGAGAAATATTCATCATATTCTCCCTTCAAGCACGTAACGTACATGCCATTAAAGAGGCATAAACATGTTTACAGGGTATGGAACTGAACAGAGCAACACACATGGACTCAAGGCCTTCTCAGGAAGATAAACAAGTGTGTTTTTTTAGTGGGGCAAGTGGCAAGTGGCGCACACCGGAAATATTCGCTAAACATCATTAGAGAGAAGCATCTGGAAGTGCTCTAACTTGAACTTATCTCTGACATTTTGCAACAATGCAGAGACAAAGAGGCAGGGAGAGAGAGAGAGGGAGAGAGACAGCATTGTAATGGCATAACCATTCATTCCGCCTTATAAAATCAACAACGCTGCGCTGCGGTTTCTGCCAGTGCTGCCAAGTATAGAAAATATGCTGACCCAGTTGCAACTCAAGAAGTTTCAGTGCCAGCCGCATTCAGCAGTCCAACACTGCCGGCATTCGATTTTCAACAGACACAGCAAATTTGCTGCAACAGACAGAAATGAAATGAAATGTTTGCAAAGTGTTGCCAGCTGCGGAGTATCTAACAGTCGAGAAGGGCAGGCCAGCAAGGAGGGCAGCCAGGGGAGCCTCGTCAATTAGAGAGCACGCTAACTGGCAGGAGAATCCCACGCCTGTCTCCCTCTCTCTCTCTCTTTGTGTGCTCTGTGTTGGCTGGCCACATCAATATCAATGTACACCAGCTGGTGCCTAGTCGGTCTGTCTGTTTGTCTGCCTGTCTGTCTCCCTCCGTGGCCAGTTTTGGCGCAGAGGCAACACTGCTGCCTGCTGGTGAAGGTTCTCTGTCAGCGTTTGTCGCACAATATAAATTAAACTTGGCACTGGCCAAGGAAGAAAGGAGGAGAGCGTGCTGGCAAGCGGTAACTAACAAGGCAGGCAGGCAGGCGGGCAGCTTGTGGCCTGAAATGTGCCACCCCAAGGCGCCTCCCCCCTCCTTCCTCCCTCCTTACCCAACAGCCAACGCTCAATGAATATTTTAATAATGTGACGCTGCAATTCGAGCCTGCAAGGCAAGGAAGCCTTGAGTCCCTTTTGTTGTCTCTTTTATGCATGCGAACTTTGGCTTGGCCTGCGTGGGCTGCCTGCCCCCATCCCCCCTGCCACTGCACCGCCCTGCGACCTCTTCTCTGTGCTGGCCTATGCTGGCCAAATGACGCCACTTTATGCGCCCCTCTTCAACCCTCCTCTGCTTTTTGAGCGCCACAGAGCTGAGCAAACAAACTCTGACATGGCAAATGTTTTTCTCTTTTCGGCGCAATAAATCTCAACTGCGTAGGCGCCACTTGCACTCCCCGGGGTGTACAGAGATCTCTCCCCGTCTGGCCCTGACTCCACCCTGCCACCCTCTGCTTCACGGGGAACCAGTTCGCTTCTCGATTCTCTTTGCGCGCCCACTCACAGAGAGGCGCACAGAGGCGACTAGGCGAATAAACGAATACATCCATTTGCTGTTTGAGTACCCGCTTTTAATTGGAACTCACAGCAGCAGCAGCAATGGCATCAACATCAGCTCCAGCTGTGGAATGGCATCTGCCCCACCCACAAATTCACAATCCACACACACACACGGCCCACACATCCCACAATCGAGTGCAACTGCCTGTTTGGCTTGTCTCTTCCGGCTAACACAGCTGCCCCTCTGCCACTGCCTCTCTCCTGTTTGCCCCTCTCTCTTAGCCTCTGCCTGTGCCTAATCGATGCATCATATCAATAATGTGAATAACTTGCAATTTGCTGAATGTTTTCGCACTCGAAATTGCACTCGGCCAGCGATCGTAGAGATCGTTGCTGCCGTATTCCATTATTTATAGATTGTAAATCTCGATTTCAAGGCGAAACTAAGCAGAGAATACAAAACTATAGAAATAAAAGGAGAGAGAGAGAGAGAGCGCATTGCTCGACTAGCATATATCCTGTACTAAATCAGACATATGATAACTTTATATGAGTAAGCGAAGTAAGGAGAATCTTAAGTCCTAACTGATACTAAGCCAGACAATGAGAGCTTCATAGGCAATGTTAGGAAACTTAATAAACTAAATAAATAATTTGAATATTAAAGGATTATTCCCACAATTTATAGTTTAACTATATTATGCTTCTCCACTCAATCTACCCCTTTTCTTTGCGCTGCACAGGGTATCTACATAAGTGAAACGAAATAATAAAACGAGGCGATTACAACAACGACAACGACAACGACACCTTCTTCTATGCATTTTCGCCTCAATAACAAAGTCGACAGCAAAACTGCGCAATAATTGCTAATGCTCAAAAGATAGAGAGGGAGAGGAAGAGGTAGAGCAATCAAACGCGAGAGGAAGAGAGAGAGAGACAGAGTCTTGCTTTGATTACTATTGCTGAATTCTACTCGATATGCGATTCACATTTACCGATTCTTAATGAGGAACTTGTTCACACACACACACACACACACACACACACCCGCATACAAAGCCTGTCACTCTCGCACACATATGTACATATATACCCTGTTATAGACAGTTAACTGAATTATCAGCCAGACTGGAGTGACAACAAGAGCCTGACAAATGCGGAAAAGCAACAGAAAAACAAAACGAGCCACAGCACACAAAGTGCTTTACTTTGGTGTAAAAATAGCTGGGAATTCTACCAAAATATATACAGAATATAAATATATATACATATAGATATATATATGTACATATGTAGATGTAGATAAATGTTGCATATATTTCATAGTATAGAGAACTTCTTTTGTAGCACCGAGCGTAGTAATACCCTCTCATATCGCTGGCGTCTCATCTCTTTGCTTGGGCAATTTGGTTACACACACGCACACAGATACAGGCAAATATGTATAAAGCTGTATATAGACATGCATATATCTACTTGGATATATATACAAATGAACACAACACAAGACATTTAATTGCCATTACGCGTCGCGTTTTCGTTGATTTTTCTTTTGTTTTTTCTTTGGTTTCTTTTGCTTTGACTGTTTGTTGTTTTGCTCGTTTGTCTTTTTTGGTCTTTTTTTCGCTTCGAATAAGGGCCAAAGAGAGATAGAAAACACAGCTGACACCGCTTGGTGAAAGTCTGCCCCAGACCTACGCCCTGCACTGCCCTGGCCTATACCCGTCTCTGTCTTGCCCCCTACCACTGCCTCTGCTTCTGCTTCTGCTTCTTGGACGTGATTATGTGGTTTCATAATCGACAAATTTACATATTCACTTTTGACCACAAGACGTGCAGCTGATTCGAGTACACTTACACACACACACATGTACACACGGCTCACACATGTCTGTATTGACAGTGATTTCATATCAGCAAGCTGCGCGTGTTTGTCAGCTGGGAACAGGAACAGCAGAAGCAGCAGCAGCAGTGGGTAGCGTCGCCAACGTCGACGTCAACGTCGCAGCGCAGTTGCAGTTACTGTTACAGTTACAGTTAAAAGTCGCTCAAGTTGGGATGACGCACCCGAGAAAGTAGCACAGTGGACAGACAGAGAGGCCGCTGAGAGAGCGAGAGGTGTCCCGTCTTGTGCATACCTCTCCCACTCTCTCGCTTCAATTTACTCTTCCTGCCTGTCTTCATTCTGGGTGCATATCGATAACTGAAAAGACCTTTACAACACTTCAACGTAGAGCAGCGGGCAGAGAAGCCGCTTAGAGAGGTGTCCTCTCCCTCTCTCTTCATAACTAACTTCATTCTGAGATATCGCTCGAACTATCGATAACTGCGAAAGCCTTTGGAGCATTCAATTTTAATTGAACTGCAATACAAATAAAATTATACAAATTTAGTATTTAGTATATTTTCTTTAAGCACCGCTTTAACTATCGATATATCAAGAGTTATCGACTATTCTTATGTCTTATCTAATCAACAAACTAAGCAGATGGCTCCATTTTAAGTTGCGACAGCGACTCCTCGATTGAGGTGCAACAATTTGTCTGTCTACAATTGCCATTGCCACAGCAACAACAACGGCAACAGCGGTGGCAACTGCAACTGGCCCGAAAATATGCATAAAAGCTGCTCGACGAGTTTTTGCGCCTTTACTTCATTCCCATTCCCATTCCAAACGTGGCCAGCCCGGCCCGGCCCGGCCGGTATGCAGGCATAGCCAGAGCAACAACTTCAACCTAAGCTCGCTTGAATGGCAGCTCCTCCTGCTGTTGCAGCTACAACAGACAGCGAGTAGGAGAAGCAGAAGAAGGGGGAAAGGGGGGCAGGAAACATTGTAGCATTGAAACATGCACAACAATTTCGTCTTGGACTTTGAGTTCCTTTTGTTTGCCTGCCTGTGCTGCAGTTGCAAGGGCGGAAGAGGAAGCAAGGAAGGGGGGGCGAGGTGAGTGGAATTTAAGTGGAGTTGTTGCTTGTCTGTCTCTGTGAATGTGTGTGTGTGCAACTTGGGTGAGTTGTGTGTTGTGTCTGCAGTCTGTTGTCATGCCAAAAGGCTGAGGCATTTATGCGGCTTTCCATTTACATACACTGCACGAAATTCATGAGCCCTTTTACCTGCCATAAATTATGGTAAATTATGTGACATTGTCATGAGCCATGTGTCTGCTGCAGAGTGTTGCATAAACTGGAGACAATATGCAGGCATCGAATTTAACTTCACCTTTTTCTCTCAGTGCACACGTAATACATATTTATTCTCCTGCTGCGGCAACTGGAGACGTAGTAGAACTGGAGACGGACGACAACAGAGAGCCGCCACTGCAGTCTGCAGTCGAATGAGTCATCAACTTTAGTTTGCTGCTGCTCCCAGCAGGGAGGTAAGCGATATGTTTGGTTATCGTTGATCGATAGGCAATTGGAACGTTGACAGCGCCAGTTCACAGCCCGCATGTTGCCCAATTGAAGGCAAGTAGCTTGGTATAGAATCTGGGGCACAATCTGTGCGGAATGTGCATTTCCATATGGCAGATGCAACGCGGGCACAGCTGGGAAACTCTGGGTAACGGTGGCCCACTGCGGAAGCGCGTACACAGATTGAAAGCAATCATCCTAATGAGAGAGGAAGAGAGGGAGAGGGAGGGGAACGACCTGCGGAAGTGCGTAAATCAAGCGAACAACAACAACATCATGAGGAGATGACCTCAATTTGTATTTAATCGCACAAAGTGCGCGAGTTTGTTTGCAAACCAATTTGGCAATTAGTTGGCATTAAAAGCCAGAAAACAGCCAAAACAAGCCAACACTGTTAGCGCCGCCAAGAACCAGCACAGACCAGACCGAGGCCCAACCCCACGTTATACTTGCGTGACTCCCTCACACTAACGTTGCTCTCTCCCTTCTCTCTCTCTCTCTCTCTGTCTCTCTTTCTGTTTGCTGTCTGCCAAATAGAAACCTCGACGCCGACGCCAAAAACAATTTGCTTCGATTGCAAAGCCAAAAAGTGGCTGCCATTTCGTCAATTGAAAGTTTTTGTGCGATTTGCATTTCCAAATTGGTCGCCCCGAATGAAATTGGTGAAATGAATTTACTTTCGCTTTCGCCTGCAGAGGCAGATACCGGAGACAGAGCCCGGAGACAGACAGAGAGACTAAAGACAAAGCTGTTGGGGTCGGTCAATGCATTCGATCCCCAATTATCGGTCGTTCACAGTGTAGAGGCTCAGAGAGAGAGAGAGAGATTGCATCTCTTATCTCTGCAAATTGCACGTGATCTGCAGCTCTTTCATTTATAGAGAATCCCCTCCTAGCAGGGGAGGGCGTGGGGGTCAAAGCCAACAGCTGTAGCAATTATCGGTCAATAACTTTGATGCGATCACCTTATCTTGGGTGAATGGAGTCGAATGGAATCGTTGAAACAATTTGGAACAATTTAATTGACTAATGAACTCGAAAGAGCGAGAGATAGAGAATGAGAATGGGAGAGCAGTAGTTAAACATTTGGAGAGAGAGAGAGTGCAGTAAACAGAAGCCAGTAGAGGGAGAAGGAGAGCAGTTGTGCGGAAAATTTGACAAGCACTCGTGGGATTTGGATTATGCTTAATGAAAGACAGTGGAAAGGTACCTAACAGCAGGTACCCTAGACTCTAAGTACTCTATGTATATACTCAGTACTCTATATACTCCGTAGTCTGTATACTCTGTACTCTATATACTCAGTACTTTCTAAACTCTGTACTTTCTATACTCAGTACTCTATATACTAAGTACTCTATATACTCAGTACTTTCTATACTCTGTACTATATATACTCAGTACTTTATATACTCTGTACTATATATACTTTGTACTATATATACTCAGTACTCTATATACTCTGTACTCTATATACTCTGTACTTTATATACTCTGTACTCTATATACTTAGTACTCTATATACTCAGTACTCTATATACTCTGTACTCTATATACTCTGTACTCTATATACTCAGTACTCTATATACTCTGTACTCTATATACTCAGTACTTTATATACTCTGTACTCTATATACTCAGTACTCTATATACTCAGTACTCTATATACTCAGTACTCTATATACTCTGTACTCTATATACTCTGTACTCTATATACTCTGTACTTTATATACTCTATACTCTATATACTTAGTACTCTATATACTCAGTACTCTATATACTCTGTACTCTATATACTCTGTACTCTATATACTCAGTACTCTATATACTCTGTACTCTATATACTCAGTACTTTATATACTCTGTACTCTATATACTCAGTACTCTATATACTCAGTACTCTATATACTCTGTACTCTATATACTCTGTACTCTATATACTCTGTACTCTATATACTCTGTACTTTATATACTCTGTACTCTATATACTCAGTACTCTATATACTCTGTACTTTATATATTCAGTACTCTATATACTCAGTACTCTATATACTCTGTACTCTATATACTCTGTACTCTATATACTCAGTACTCTATATACTCTGTACTCTATATACTCAGTACTCTATATACTCAGTACTCTATATACTCAGTACTCTATATACTCAGTACTCTATATACTCTGTACTCTATATACTCTGTACTCTATATACTCAGTACTTTATATACTCTGTACTCTATATACTCAGTACTCTATATACTCAGTACTCTATATACTCTGTACTCTATATACTCTGTACTCTATATACTCTGTACTCTATATACTCTGTACTTTATATACTCAGTACTCTATATACTCTGTACTCTATATACTCAGTACTCTATATACTCTGTACTTTATATATTCAGTACTCTATATACTCAGTACTCTATATACTCTGTACTCTATATACTCTGTACTCTATATACTCTGTACTCTATACTTATTACTCTTTAAACACTTGTAGGTACTTACAGTACGCCCGAACAGCGTGTGCAGACAAATGAGCCAATGGTCATGTTGACGTAGGTGGGCCCCTTCTGGCTGCAGTCAAAGCACTGACGGTTCCCGGGGCAGCTGTTCACCAGCTCCCGCAGAGCTAGCAGGAATTTATCGTCCTGTTTTTTGCGTACTGCCATGTTGTCGCTGTTGTTATTGTTGTTGTTGCTCGCTTTGTTTTCTCCGCTACTGCTGCTGCCTTCGTCCTCCTCCAGCCACTCGGTATCCGACGCGAGCTTGTTGTTGCTGTTGTTGTTGGTGCGCGGATGCGGATGCGGGTGATAGATGTCCGCGGCGTGGGGGGCGGTGCTGTTGTAAACGTAGACGAACTGAATTTTGCCTGATTTCACTCACAGTTACAGTTATGCATATATATATATATATATATATATATATTTGACAGTCTCCGCGTATGTGTGTGTGTTTCTATGTGTGTATGTGTGTGTTGCAACCTCTTTTTACGCAACGCTTGACCTTTCCTCAGGCACAACAAACGCCGCCGCCGCCGCCGCCACCGCTGCCACCACAGCGTTCACTCACTGTCTTGGTATGCGTATGTTTGTTTGTATGTGTGTGTGAGTATGTCTGTGTCAATGTGTGTGTTGTAATTGATCAACAACAACAGGCAATTTTTCGAATTAACTATTATTGTTTACGTTAATTTTTACACTCTGCACTCTTTTCTCACAGTAGCAACAACACCAACACAATTGCAGACACAACTACAACTACAATAATAAGAGACAAATACAACTATAATAACTACAACGATGACTGGTTTCTCGTTTCGTTTTCGTTTGCCTTTTACATTAATTGAATTTATGTGCACACACTTTTGCTGCGCTCTCTATATTATTTATTTCTTTTGCTTCTACGCACACACACACGCTGCGCCTGCCTGTTGTTGTTTGTTGTTATTAACAGAATTAGAAGACAACAAAATTCTCTTTTAATAACAACTGAAAGAGACGCCCGTCCGACGCACCGACTCGAAGCGCTTGTCGCAAACTTGAAAAATGAACTGGCGAACAAGTGTGGCCGTCGTGTGGTTGTCGTCGAATGGCGTGAGTAGGGTGGCCATATATTAGGTACCAAGAAGAATAAAACGAGTTGGCAGCGCTGCAAGAGTAGCAACAGTGTTGCAAAGGATACGAATATTTGAGCGGAATATTTGTGGACTAATTGCAGTTGGCAATATTCAATAAATTTTTATTTCAATTAATTAACTAATAATTACTCGCTAGAATTGTTGGCTACTCGTCCAGGGGCTTCCGCGCATTGCCCTTGTTGGCAAATTTGCGTTTTTTGAATGTGGCAGGCGCACTGGACGCGGCTTCCTCATCCAGGCCAGAAATGGTTTTCTCCTTGAAGCGCTTAACAGGTGGCTGAGCATCCGGTACGGCAGACACTACGGGAGCAGGTGCATAGTAATCCGTCTGAGGCAGTTCCCAGTCAATGGGCGCAGGGGGCGGTCTGTAGAAATGAAGAAAATACAGTGAATATTTATAGTAATCGGGATCTTGGTGACTTACTTTGTTTCGACCACCTGCCACTGCCCAATCTCCTTGTTGGCAGCCTCCTCCTCGGTTTTGTACTTTTGTTTTATTTCCTCCTTCTGTTTCTTCTCTTTTGGCGTTTCGGCTTTGCGATACATTCGCGCATGTTTCTCGCGATTGAAGCGTGCAACCTCCTCGTCCGCGTTGGCCCGAGCACGTAGAGATTCCTCTGCTTGGGTGATCTCCTGCTGGCTAATTGCCAGCTGGTTAATGCGCTCGTACTCCTCATAGGAGAGAAAACCCTCCTTGGGCGGCTCCCATACGGATTCGTTTGTCTTCACGTTCCAGTAATAGGTGTGACCCTCATCAGACTTGCCCTCTACCCAGAGTGAAGCATCCGGCACGACGGCATCTGCACCCACCTTGGCCACAGTGACCCGTCGGTTATCCTCCTCCTCGTCAGAATCTCCCTCCAAACGCATTGGATCAATTTGCCTCGGTTTGCTGTACTCGCCTTGCCTGCTGCTGCCACTGCCCGAGGCAGTCACTGCACCCAGCACTGTGTTTATGGAACGCGCCGTCATGTCGCCATGGTGACCATGGATATCCCGGGCGTAGGACTTCATCGCAGCCTCCTCCATTTTGCGTATTTCCGAGTTCATTTTTTGTTTCTCGCGCTCCGCCTTTTCGCTGTTGCGCGAGATGTCCGTTATCCGTTTGGCCACATTTAACTTGTGCCGCTTGCCACTTTCGTGGAACGCAATGCTCTAAACAAATGATTTATTAATTTATTTGTTTACTTTCTTCATACGTTTCCAACTTGCACTCACGCCTTTGTTGTCGCTCAGCCAGCACTTGCAGAAGTCGCAATATTTGCGCTCATTTGACTTCCAGTATTCCGTCCTGTTATGAAAATACTTAGTTATATTATAAATACATTATTATATCGTCTAACTTACATTTTAAATAAATTGTTTTACTTTTTCCAGCTGCGAGTTTGTTTTTGTGTACGCTTTCAGTGTTGGAAAACGCCGTTTTTGGGACGGTATACTATAAGTTATAAAAGTAGTGGCTCGTTACTTTTTAGACATGCTTTTACTTTTATATATTAAATAATTAATTTAATATTGCTTTATTTAATTTTTTTTTGTAACCTCTAGGACTGCTTTGAAATAGGGAAGCCCATTTTTATATATAAGTTTCCAACTCCCACACTTAACAGTTTTGCTCCTCACAATTTGCGCACTGTTAACTTACATTACAGAGCCATGTAAGCTGTTGTTACTGGTTTTGTTGCTCAACAGCTGGTCGATTTCATCGTTTAGTCGCGTATTTCGCATTGATTTGCAGGGTGGAATCGCTCGCGTCCGTGCTCAGAGACGACGACGACCAAGACATGGCACAGGCCCGAGTAGCTACAGCAACAATACCATTGAATGACACCATGGCGGTGAAGTCAAGTGAGTGAATGGACAACTGTGACCCGTGGTCCAAAGTGTGGCTCATCCATCCACCTGAACCGTAAAGAGCCGCACGATTTCACCAGTTTGATAACAGCTGTTTTTTTCTATTTAATTAGCAAATTAAAAACCTGTTCCCCAGTTAGCTAATGCTATGCTTTCTTTTGGCATTCCAGATGGCAACGTAGCTGTTCCGATGCTGGGCGAAAACCATTGGGACGAGTTTTCCATAGAAGTTCCATGGGGAACCGTCGAAGGTAGGAATGGGGAAGGGCGCTGAGTCATCCACTAAGCTTATCAATACACGCGAATTGCCTATCACCGTCGCACGTGAAGTGGCAGTGAAGTGTAGTGAACATTAGTGTAGCCAATACAGCAGAAATAGCACGCCATTCTGGCCTTTTTACATGTCTAGACAGAAAACTCCGTTCGACACGTTATTTATTACTCTGTTAGCCATTTTTCTATGGCCTTTTTTAATGTCTGTGTGGCATCCCTGATATTTATTTACACTATCAAGTGCGTCGTGCTTGTGATTTCCATGACGCCATTAAGTAAACTACGGCTGTAAAAAAGCATTGTTAATAAGCTTGTTAATTTCAGGAAAATGGTGGGGTTCCCGGAACAAGCAACCGATACTGGCGCTGCACGGCTGGCAGGACAACTGTGGCTCATTCGACCGGCTGTGCCCGCTGCTGCCCGCAGACTGCTCGGTGCTGGCCATTGATCTACCCGGGCATGGGAAATCGTCTAGGTATCCGCAGGGCATGCATTACTTCATATTCTGGGATGGGATCACCCTGATACGCCGCATTGTGCGCAAGTACAACTGGAAGAATGTCACACTGCTGGGCCACTCTCTGGGCGGAGCACTCACCTTCATGTACGCGGCCAGCTTCCCCGATGATGTGCACAAGCTGATCAACATTGACATCGCTGGACCCACTGTGCGGGGCGTCAAGCGCATGGCCGAAAACACTGGCAGGTCAGTGGACAAGTTTCTGGACTATGAGACGCTGCCGGACAGCAAACAGCCGTGTTACTCGTACAATGAAATGGTCAAGCTGGTGCTGGATGCCTACGACGGCTCTGTGGATGAACCCTCTGTGAAGATCCTGATGAAGCGGGGCATGCGTCCCAACCGGGATGGATTCCTCTTTGCGCGTGATCTGCGGCTCAAGGTGAGCAGTCTGGGACTGTTCACGGCCGAACAGACCTTGACTTATGCCAGGCAAATACGTTGCAAGGTGCTCAACATACGGGCTGTGCCTGGCATGAAGTTTGAATCTCCCCAATTCTACAAGGAGGTAATTGACGCCCTCAAGGAGAACGCCAGTCAGGTGGTCTACCTGGAGGTGCCTGGCACGCATCACCTGCATCTGGTCACCCCCGAGCGAGTGGCTTCGCATATTTCCCAATTCCTGTTGAATAAGTAAATTTAAATTATTATGTCTAATTTGTCGTTGGTTGACGCACCGGTTATATACAGTCTGTCAAGTAACACTTTACTCAAATGCACATGTTAATGTAATGTACATTTGTACATTACATTAACATGTCTTAAAGTGTTACTTGATTGTCTGTATACATATATTTTCGGCCCTATATATGATGCAGTATATACACCATTCAGTCTTTGACGTTGGCCGACTGCAGAACCAGCGTAGAAAATTTAAGTAGGAGGCTGGATACTGTAAAAACAAAATATATATAATATAAATATATTTTTGTGAGTATTACAAAATTGCATCTTTTTTTGTGTCATTTGTCAGATGTGCAACACTGGCCATAAGTACCGTTGCTTAGCGACCATTTGGTTTTTTGCGTCAGTTTGGCGTCGCTTTATTTTTTTCCATGATTCGGCGAAACTATGGATTTAATTAAGGAGATAAATGAAAAATACCAAGCTCTCGAGGCCGAAATCGATAAGAAACTGGAAAAGGTGTAAGTGCAAAGTGCCAAAATAAGTAAATAAAACCGTAGACTGCATAAATAATGCCAAGATTACCTGACCAGCTGCGTGTCTGCTTTGCTGCGCTATCAATATTTTAGCTAAGTTAAACTAATTAAGGGAAAGCGGCGAGTTATATTAAAAACAGTAATCTGTTCAAAGACAAAATTGATATACTGTCGCTTATAATTATTTATTTTGTTTGTTTTGTTTCAGTCAGTGAAAAAAGAGTTGCATACTTTGCAGCTGTTTAAATATTAAATTCAAGCTAGATTTTTGCTGCCCGCTTTTGTGCTGCTATAGAACCAGTGCTATCAATTTAGCATTTTTCTACCAATTCTGGCTTCTTTCCAAATTAAATTGCGGGACAACATCAAAAATATTGTTGTAAATACTAGAAACTTTCATACAATCAGCCCATGTTTTATTGCAACTGCATGCAGCGCAGCTTTTTTTTTTATATAATTTGTCAATTCTTTGCTGTTTTGTAGCTATTTTGTAGCTATTCTAGTTTTTCGCTTTCTTATAACCCGAAGAGTTGGCACAACTGTAAATTACTTAAAAGAAAGCTAGTTTTGACTAGAAAAAAGCTGCACACACAGGAATATGTTAACATTCCAATAATATAAAGAAATAATATTATTAATAACAGGCATATTTATTTACATTTCAGGCAAGCAGAAGAACTTAAGTTGGAATTGGAAAATGAAAGAGTAACAGAGAAATCTACAGCCGCACAGCTGCCAAAGGCTTTGTCCTACGAGGAGGCACTGCAGCGCAATGCCAGCATACTTAAGGTGAGTCTGGTGAGTTGCTAAAAGAAATCAAATCTAATTCTACAATCCTTTATAGTCCCTGGAAATAGCCAAAGCACGACTGAGATCTCGTTCCACCTACTCGCCTGTGGAGAAGCTGCTGCAACGTGCGCTGGTGAACTATAAAAAGGAATTGGAGGTGCTAAGCAAAAAGGAGGAGGAGCAGGAAGAGATCGTCTACGAGCTAGTGGGGGACACCTGTAGTGCGATGCCGGCCTTGCGCAACCCACCTGCTAAAAGTCAATGCAATTGACAAGGGATCGACGCTGTGATCGAGTGATCGATATCATATTTCTTGGTATTCTCAACATTTCTACACATTCTATGTACGTGTCGCAGTCCCCCAGCCCCAGCCCCCAGAGCAAGTTCAATCCGCAAGCTGAACAAACAGAGAGTTCTGTGTGTGCTTTTTTCCCAGTGTAAACAGAGCCCAAAACGAATAAACACGTATAAGAAAGAAGCGAGCTGCGCGTACACGCTGCCCAAAAGTTAGCGAAAACTTTCCTCTACCTCTGCAGCTCCTCCTGTAGCTGCCCACCCAACATCCATGGCCAGTCAATCTACTAAGTGCTCGCAGCATGTCGTCGCTATCTGCTTTAGACACAAAGGAGTCTCTCTCTCCCTCCACCTCGACATGGTAGCAAATACATTACCAAATTGTTAATTGCTTGGCAATTAGTGTAGAGGGATCTGGAGGATGCAGCCAATCTGCAAGAGAGATCAAGATCGCTGCTCAGGTAGGACAGTGGGACTGACTGACAGAATATGGCAATCAACGTTAGTAATAAATCAATTAATGACACCACGGCTCGTGCAAACATCAAAGAAAATTATGAGTTTTCTCGACACACAAAGAAGACATGACATGTTCGGTTGATAAAGCGCCCTGTATGAGACAGTTCTCTCTCTCTCATTCCCTCAATGCAGAGACAACGTGTCGTGAAGAGCGTTTGACGTAGAGCCACAAGTATGTGGTGGTGCACTGACAGAAAAAAGGGGAAAGCACAGGGGAACTAATTGGAATTAGTGTCATGTAAGTGGGTCTCATGCTAAGGCGATGTACTGCACTTTAAAGTAACAAAGATGGTTCTCAAATGTTATATATTCATCATTTTCAGTTACTTCTTTTTTTAAATTACTATATTAATAGACAACTATCGCCATTTTATTATTTAATCTTTAGTGTTGAGCACTGCTGGTTTTTTGCTATTAACTGTAAGCATTTCCCTTCCTAATCTCTGTTCTACATACTTACTGCTTTCTTCAGTATATATACATTAAAAGAAACAAATTATGAAGAATTGTCTATATAACTCCCTCTAAGACTCTGCCTGGTTTCTCTCAGTGTATGTTTGTAAGTATGTCGAGCAAATAGCAAACAACAGTTGAGTTAAAGTTGTCATTTGTGTTATGGGAGCAGTACACACACACACACGCACTAACACACACACACACACATACACATACACCCGGACTACCTGCTGCTGATAAGAAGAACGAACTCTCTGAATCAATTGTGAGATAAATTGTAATGCACACTCGACACACTCGTCGAAGAACAAACCATATTTACTTTTGTCGTCGTGGACGACATTTCCATTTCATTTTCTTTACTGGAGTATCTGTCGTTAATTTAATAGCCAATACAATGACAGCACACACACACACATATACATGCTGACGATAGGTAGGGAGGGGGAACAGGTACTGGTACCCCTGTACACCTGTGTGTGCTATCTACAAAAATATTACCCACTTTTCCCCACATTTATGCGTTCAATATTTCATATTTATTTGTTTGCCGTTTTGGCCTCACACAGACACGCACACAGGCAGGCAGGCAGACATACACACACACACACACAGGTGCTGCGACTCCTCCTGCTTGCAATTCATATCAGTTAAGCGGGGGAGGGAGGGGCTCTCTCGCCGTTCTGCCGATCGTCGACGACGACGAGGCAGAGCTGACGTTTTAAATTTCATCGACAAGTTTAACGTTTCAGTTACGTTTCGATACGCGACAAGTGCATATAGTGTGTGTGCTGCTCCCTCGATCGCTAGATCTAGATCTAGACTCATAGACGGACTTTTTATCCGTACATCCGAACTTCAAAGTGTCTCTTTTTGTGCTTCTTCTTCTTCTACTCTTGTGTTACGGGCAGCGAATTCCTTGGGCCAAGGGAATTCAAACTGTGATCCTTTAGCAATAAGTTTGTTCGTTTGGCTTAAGTTATTTTCATGCCTAGCAGAACGCCTTAAACCCCTAAAGCCACGTGGTGGCTCTACAAGACTCGCTCTGCTCTGCGCTCTGCTAGAGCTATATAGGTTACAATATACAAGTACCAGATCATTAGTCGACGTCATCTAAATTGGCTTCGATTTCAATTGCGATCCCCTTCAACTCGGCAGCCCCTTTATCAATCATAAATTGCTTAGACTGTGAATCGAAATCGGGTATTGATAATGGCAACGATACGCGATATGCAGGCCCACCTAATCGGGCAGCGTTAAACTGATAACCAATACATATATACAGCTCAAAGTATGTCGCTGATCGGTTTGGGCTTCTGTCGGGCTTTATACGGGCCATAGAGCATAGCGCCATAAAGCCATTATCATTATGGCTTCTACGATTTTCCCGCACGAGTGTAAAATCTGATTTCTGTAGACGTGTCGTGGCTTGCTTTAAACTCATTCGACACGCTCACGGCAGAGGCAGCAGCAGCAGCAGCAGCAATTGGTTGGGAAAGGGTGTCAAAGCGATAACATACAATGTCAGTAGCCAGCCCCAGGTGGGGTCCAGCACCATAGCCCTGGGCGACGTGGCTAAAGATACCTATAAGGAAAGGGGGAAGGCACAATGCTTGCTCGTTCGACTTGACTCGAAACCGAAACTGATAATTGTGCAACGTATACAAACCTTGGAATCGAGTCGAGGCAGAGCCGTAGCGACTTATCAGCGCGGTGACAACCGGAAATTAAAGTTGAAATCGACACGATTACTTCATTAGTTGTGTGTTTAGTGTTTACCCCTTGCTCTGATTGCGCTTTTGAGGTTAGGGAAAGGGGAGGTTAGAGTTGAAAGGTCGCCAAGGCCGTTGGTTGAATGAACTTTGTCAATTTATGAACCCAATATTGTTATTAATTACCGAACAAGAGTCGTTATTAACCAATTAGAGCCTGATTATTGGTAGCAGTCAGAGACGGCTGCCAGCTCTGCACCTTGGGGAGGAAGTGTCAGGGGAAGGGGAATGTTGAAACGCAATTACTTGAGCCGAAAAGGGCCTCAGGTGCAAGCGACAGGCGAGGACGGGCAACGGCATCTCGCGAGGCAGCAGGCGAAAGGCAAAGAAAGGATTGAAGGTGGGACGGTGGGTAGGCGGGGAAGAGAAGGCCAAGAAACGTCAAAAGAAACGAATTCCCAACAAACGAATTGGCCCAAGAACCCGTCGAGCCGTCGACTCGGGGGTGCTGGCAAATGCAAAAACTTTAGACAGGGAATCAATTGTTGCCTCTTGTTGTTTTATTTCGTTGCCTCCGTCGAAGACACGCAACAACAATAGAACCCTTTCTGCTCTTCACGGTGGTAACTACGGAGAGGGGGGAGGGGGCGGCAGCACAACAACCGTGAAAAGAACTTCAGGATGACAGTTATGGGTTACAAAGGCAAGGATTGAATTGAAATAAATAAAGGCGCAAGGTTCCCACAGCACTGCACTACACGACTACAACTAAAGCTACAACTACAGCTACAGCTGTAGCAGTCAATCTACTCGTCGTGCTGGCTGGCTGGGTCCTTCGCCGCCAGGGTAACCTTACCGGGTTGCCCGTGTCCATGTCCATGTCAAGTTTGCATGCGGCTGCAGGTAATTCGTCATTCCGCTTTACATAATCATAATAAATGTAGAAAGCAATGAATGGCAAATCTATTAGCATAACATCGCATAAAACAAAACTCTGAGTCGGCACAGTAGAGAGTCCTCGCCGGTGCTGACTGCTAATCCGTTGAGTCAGTTGCATTGGAGCAGTCGAGCCGTCGAACAGTCGAACAGTGCGCGATGAACATCTGGAAGGCAAAAGTACTCACCGAGGTGCCGTTCGGTCATGTCCTCATCGTCAGTGGCAAAGTCAAGCCCCATCCCAATAAGTAGGCAACGAATTTCTTCATCACTTTGATTTTTAGCTGAACAAACCATAAAACAGTGTTAAGAAGTTCCAAAGAAATCTCAAAAAGATTTTTTTCCATTTTCTTAGTTGTGCAGAAAATTTAAAAACTAAACTCATTTAACATTGCAAAAATTAGCATACGCAAATATCTATCGAAAGCAATCGACTCAATACGACCTTAGTAACTATTAAAACTGAATGTTTAAGGTCGCTAAAGTACAAATTATGAGTAATACAGCATAGCAGAAGACAATCGGTTGACTTTTAGTTATTTTTGCAAAAAGACCAAAAGAAGGGGTCTTATCTTCATAGTGAGATAGGAAAGAGAATATTGTAACAACCTCAGCATTATTTTTAGATGATTCACGAATCTAGATTTTAAATCAATGCCATAAATGTTATAGTTTCTATCATAGATAATGACACAGGTGATGAATAAACCCTTGAGCAAAATTTCAAAATTTCAAGACCCTTATTTATTTATTTTAAATCAAGCTAGAGGTTATCAATGCTCAATACTCAAGTTGAAAGTATGCATATATATCTTTGATCTACGTAAGGGCATAGGAAGATAAACATGTGATAATTCTAGCTGCCTTGTGGGTGCAAAGTCGAAGGTCAAGGTCAAGTATGAAAGTTGCTAATTACAATTCTATTGTAGAATCTCTTTAGATTTAACGGACAATGTGACTGAGCAGGGTGAAAGCGAAACGGTCTTCTTGAAGATTGAGGCAAACTTCCGTGAGGGACAGATAATACGCAGCATGTTCCAGCCTGGCGAGGGGTGGCAGCAAGAGGAGATATCGAAGAACTGGAAATGCGATGGTCCCAAGAATCCCCTAGTGCCTGGGCAATCTTTTACCTTTCGCATCGCTGTACTGCAACGTTGCTTTGAGATCTATGTGAATGATCAGCTGTATGGATCCTTTGAGTTCGTTAAGTTCCCCAAGCAAATCAATTACGTGCGCACCTACGGAGACTTTGAGAAGATCTCGCAGTTCCATCATCGCATGCTCTTCCCATTGGTCTTTCCACGCAGTTTGCTCTGCTCCGATCGTGTTGCCTTCCAGAGTGATGTGCCACGACGCTATGAGACAGGCACTGTGGTGGCCATGGAGTGCATTGCCAAGGGGCCGCCCACCACGGAGTTCTCCATATGCTTTCAGTGCAACGATACTGGCAGAATGGTGCTCAAGTTCCATGTGAACTTTGACAAGACGACCGTGTCGCGTAGCTATCAGCGCGAGGACAATAGGTGAGTCTACCTACACCATCATTCCCGAATTTCTGCTATAAGTTATGATGATTCCCCCCTCCCTCAGCTTTGCCATTGATGATGAAGAGACCGAGGGCGAGTTCCCCTTTATACGTGGCAAACTCTTCAAGATCGCCTTCGGCATCGGGGATCGCTCCTTCCTTATCGCAGTCAATGGACAGTACTTCACCTACTACAATTTTCCGTTGCGTCCCTTCTCCATCTCGACGCTGAAGTGCTTCACCAACGATGTGGGCGACTTTGCTGTGCGCAGTCTCGAATACCATTCGGACTCGCCTCTCCTGTCGCGTGTGGAGAAGCTCTCCATTATCTAAAAGTGTTCCAAGTCCCCCCTAACTTGGTACGTTAATAGAATCAATCGTTGCAATCGTTGGTTTTTGTCTTGTTCACCAGTTAAACTTTCTCTTAGTCTATTCAAGTTTTATGAATAAATCGATCTAAATGCGTAAATGAATGCAGGGACAAGACTTTATTAAAGCAATCTATGCATCCCGTGCACGGGGGTGTTCTCTAGCTCCTTTATAAACAACTACCACATATACATGCATATTCATAGTCTGTGATGTCATTTTCAGCTTATGTGTGTGTGGATCCAATGCAATATAACTTATAGTTAGTCTTATGGTTAGTTTTGAGTTTCCATTTAAAACACACATATACAAATAGAGAACAGTTGCTACAGCTACGAATTAAGTAGAGGGTATATTCCATAATTGATCCGTCACTGAATGCCACTGAATGCCTGCCTAGAAGTAACGGAACTCGCCCTTCTTGCCCAGATGCTTGCTACGCATCATGTCCGTGGCATCTGGGGAGCGTTGTTCGATGCTTGAATTATCCTGCTGGCATAAAGAGTTTATCATTAATAAAGAACTGAACAGTAGGAGTAGAGAGAGAGAGAGAGAGGAGTTGCTTACCACATGACGGGACTTGCTTGCCACCGACTGTTGCTGGCCATAGAACTGACCATTGCCCTCGGCTTCGCCGTAGTTGAAGGGCGTGACGATGGTGTGGGGCACGTGGGCAACCTGGCCACGCATATTGCGCGCCTTCCACCATTTGCGTGTGTCGTCTAGAATCTGTGGAATCATGAAACATATTAGCACATCTCACACAGAGTGGGAAACTCCCGCTTTCAACTCACTTCCAAGTACTCGCCGCGCATGACGCTCAGTTCCTTGTCATTGTTGGCGGTGCGCGGGTAGGTGACCAGTACAACTTTAGCGCCCGAGGACTGCAGATCCTCCAGCCAAGCCTCCAGCAGTTGATCCTCACTGCGTGCTGCACCGGCAGATATCTCTGAGACTCCACCACCACCACCGGCAGTCACTCCATAGTTGCCGCCTCCACTTACATTCCGGGAGTCTCGTGTGTGAAGATTCTGCAGACCTGCCGTTATTGCACTTAGACTGGGACCAGCACCACCTACGCCAGGAGTAGGCACGCCACCACCACCGCCGCCACCAGCACCACCACCGCTGCCCCGTTCAATGGAATCAAAGGAGAGCTCGCTGCGCGCATTGAAATCAGAGGCGCTTATGGCACCTGCACGATCCCGATCTCTATCGCGTTCTCGTTCATTGCCATGATGAATCGTGTACTTCTCGCTGAGGGAGAGGCCACCACCAATGCCATTGGTGTCGTAGTCATCGTAGCCGCCACCCGCAGCGCCACGTCCGTTCATGCCCAGACCGTGTCCCGTTGCCTGGCCAGGCTGCACATCGAGCCGTCGCTTGCTAACGTGCGTTGGCGATGTCGATGTCTCCAACTCATCGATGACTAAGTAGTCGGGCGACCAACCGTCTAGAAATACAGGATGATACGAACCCACATCCTCCTTCCACTGATCGCGTGGTATCACCCAGGCATCTCCCAGAGAGCGCCACAGTTCGGTCTCCTTGCTGGTCACGCAGTTGATCAGCAAATTGATGGCCTCGCGTGTCAGCAGAGGATTGATGACTCGTGACGGCAACTGCGACTCGTAGTAGGTGTCGCTAGACGCCTCCACAATGAGGGCCAGGGGCGTGAACAGAAAATGCACCAGCTCAGGCGCATTGGGATCATGTATGTGAGCCTTCAACTTGGCCAGCAAATTGAATGATAGTTTGAATTTGGCAAAGATGTCCACGAACTCCTTCTCATGCGGCGGCCGTGTGCGTAGGGTGAGCAAACCCTCGCCAGGATCACGTTTCTTCGACTTGCGATTGCGTCGACGACGTTCCAGCTCTCTGGAGGCAGCTGCCGCATGCTGCAGACGCGCTATGAACTTCTCAATGTCGTCGAAACAATGATTGAGCACCGCCACATCCCGTTCGTACTTCTCGCTGGACGTGGAGCTTGTCTCGTCGCGATCGTTGACGCCGCCGTGCTCCGAATCCGTTTCGCCATTGTGGCCCATGTGATCCACCTCGACTCCGACTCCGGCAGCAGCTGAACTGCTCGCTCGCATGCCGTACTGCTCCACAACGCTGCTGCGCTGGTGCATGTGATGCTGATGCTGGAGCTCCCGCTCCCGCTCCCGCTCTCTTTCCCTCTCGCGATCCCTGCCACGCTCACGATCGCGCAGCTCGCGTTGCTGATGATCGATGCGACTGTGCGATGAGGACGAGGATGTCTTGCTCATCATCATGCCCATGCCCGAGCTGGAGGAGGCGCCTCCTCCTGCGTGCTGCGTGGGCGTTGAGCCACGTTGCTGTGTAATCATCTTGCCGCTGCGCAGCTGCTTCAAATCCTCCACCAAGTGCACGGCGGAAACGCTTTGTGACTACAGGGAGAGAGGCAAGATGTTATTCAGTTGGGTTAAGCTGGAAGGGAGCTACTCACCTGGAATATGTGCATTTCGGAGCGGGAACCGCCACCGCCCGATACTATAAAGACAAGTATGTTGTTGTACAGCTCCATGGCGTCATTGGATGTGAATGCGGTGGGTTCCTGGACCAGTGAGGCAGGAAAGCGTTCGATAATGTTCTGTCAAGAAGAATGAAGAATTTAAGAAGAATTTATTATGACATTCTTTGGACTTCATTGCGCGTGTGTGTGTGCCACTTACCCCCGTCTCGTAGTCCATGATAAGCACCCATTGGTAATCCAAGCAGAGCTGCATTTTCTGTGACCAGATGCCTGTGGTCTTCTCCAGCTGCAGCAGCCGCCGCATGCCATCCGCAGGATACACAATTCCCGACTCCTTGTTCACCGTGAATGTGGCCAGATGCTCCAATAGGTATGTGGGCTTATCATGCAGATCACCATCGAGGCGCTCCCTCTCTCCCTCGCCACCACTACGATCATCGCCTGAATAGTCGCCCCCACCATGGGCACCGCCGCTGCTGTTGCCGGCGCTGCCGCCGCCATTCGAGTGATGGTTGACCATATTGAGTGTGAGTGCTGCTTCCTGTTCGTTGATTCAGCTAAAAGTGAAAACCCAAACGAATCTGTTAAACACCTGTGTGCAAAAGGTGGAAGGCTATTGAGCAGTCGCAGCTCTGACTCAGTTCGCATTCCACATTCCACACGGCAAACAAGCGAGAGAGACTCAAACGCAATTATTCTCAAACTTTAACATTTGATTCGCAGTCGCGCAGCTTAGGAATTCAAAAACCGCGCGCCCCTCACCCGCACCTCCCCACAGTCCGCACACCTCACCTCACCTCACCACAGCAAACAAGGCAAGGCAAGGTGACGGTGGTAGAATCTATCTGCTGTCTATGTGGCTTACCCTCTCACCACCTCACCTCACCACAGTTTAGTTCACCACAACAGCTTTGCAAATAAAGAGAGAGAGAAACAGCGAGAGAGAGCGCTAACGCGAGAGAGTCCCACTCCCATTTATACTTACACACACACACACACTTAAATGCACAGCCGCTCCCTCGACTTAAGTGACAGCGACTACTTAGGCGTGTGCCGTCAGCGCAGGCAGCAACGGTGACGGCGATCACGCATACACATGCATACAATGTGTTTGTGTGTGTGTACGTATATTTGTTTGTTAGACCAACTACTCTGGACTGTTATATTTGCCATGTTTATATTTCGCATGCCGAATTGCATCATCGTCAAGTTATTCGAAAGATTTACAGCATACCCTGCTTTGTTTTGCTCTCCCTCCCTCCAACTCTCTTGCTCTACAGACACTCATGAATGAGGAATGAATGCGATAAAAATATAATCACTGGCCTTACTTTAAATTATGTTGGTTTCTCTGGAGGCGTCAGCGCAATAATAAATTAACTAAAATAGTAACACTTGCAAACGATCGACCTGGCAGGGAAGAAGATAATTAATTAAGCTACGATAAGCAACTGTTTTTTTGATAGTACGTAGCCCCCATAGAGTCATTCGTCTTGGTTGAATTAGTATTTCGAAATACATTTTACAAGTGCGCATGCCAGTGTGATATGGAGTAAGTAAATAACAAAATATATGTACATACACCCCTGATTATAATAATAGGTACACTTTGAAATTAGGGCTCCACTGACAATTTAAATAAGGGGTTTCCATATTTACAAAACATAACAAAATATAGAAATTCAATTTGTTTTTAGGTCCAAAGTGTACCTATTATTTTAATCAGCGGTGTACATACATATGTATATATGCATATGTATGTGTAGGTGTTTGTACAGTGGTACAATTGTACATCTTAACGGACTTAGATAAGCCACTAGCTGCGACATGTCATTTTATTTTATTTCTCTTTTGTTTATCTAAAACATTCCAATGCAAAGACAAATGGCAAAACAACAAACGTTTTTATTATTTCTGAAGTTGTGTTGTTGTTGTTGTTGTTGTTGTTCTGTTATGGTGCCTCTGTGAAAACTCAGCTTGTGAACAAGTGAGACTCGCGGCTCAGTTACAAATGGGGGAGACATCGACACTGACACTCCAAGCAATACACTATTGCCATCCCGTTCACACACATGCGCATGCGTGGCGGGCGGCGACGGGCTAACAGGTAAGTCGAGAGTCTTAGCTCTCCTGCTCTCCTCTCCCAATGTAAGTGTGTATGTGTGTGTGTGCGCTTCAAAAAGGTAACTCGGATTTGTCCCCGCTGCGTCTACCGCGACTGCACCTTTACTTTTTGACGACCGCATTTTTTAAGCTTTCTTTTCCACCTGTTTTCCTCTTGCTCTGTTGATATTTTTACGATTTTTTTCCACAAACACTCACACTTGCACAGTGGCGGCTGCTCAGTGTTAGGTACATACAAAAGTACACATGCATATGCATGTACATACATATGTTGGTGTGTGTAGGTACGCATAGCATTGGCAATAATACCAAAGGTATGCACACAATACAAACACACTCACTCACACACGTGCACACAAACTGGGAGCGGCGGCAGGTTCCCATATTGATTTTCGTCGTTTTCGTTCAATTCATTCACTAATTCATCGAGACCTGCGCTATCTGTTGTTGCTCTTGTTATTGTTGTTGTTGCTGTTGTTGGTGTTGCTATTGTAGTTGTGTTCATGTATTGTAATTGACCGCATTTACAGTTATTTACACATAGATATGCCATAATGCAAATTCCATTTGTTTTCGTTGCACACACACAAACACAAGATTCTGGTTAGCAGATAACATTAAGCTCACATCATCCTCCTTCTCCTTCTCTCACTGTCTTCTCAGGTCGCGCATTCTTTTCTAATTAGCACGAATTCGAATTTTTGTTGTCACGTTCCTTTCGCTTGTTATTCGTATTTATTCAACTGTTATTTAAGTGTGTATTTCGGGGGGTTTTAAATCTGGTATTTAATACATAAACAAACACTTTGTACACATACACTTATACACATTGATCTCTCTATTTCTCTTTCGCGTCAAACATAAAATCTAACTGTATCCGGGCTCACGGTTTTGTTGTAATTTCTTTCTTTCACACTTGACATCTATCTTCGTACTATGGCAATCTCGACTTTATCTGCGGCTTCGACTCTCTTCACTCCCCTCTTTGAATTATTTTTACCTGTCTTGTTATGCTTTCGAATTCTCGTTTGCCTTCCTTCTATTCCGTTTCGGACTTCCACTTTCCTTTGTTCTTCTCAATTTTTCAGCACTTTTAATAATTCTGGCTTATATGCACTCACTCACACCACTACACTAGCCTGTGCATGTGTATATAATTATTTGCACTCTAGCAAACAAAATATTGTGGATAAATAAGTGAAATAAATAGCCGCAACGTCGCCGTAACTGTTTTTTTCTATTTCTCTCTCTCTCTTTCTTTAAAAGCACACGCGACGTTGTCCGCTGTGGCCGCGACTAGTACGTCAGGCCAGAGCAAAACCAAAGTACTAACTTGGCTAACTCAGCTCGGCTGGTTCTAGCTCCGTTAGCTAGAGCTAAGCCTCAGTGACAGTGAGAGAGCGCCATCAGTCACTGAGAGCGCGAGTCACTAGAGAGCGGACAGGCGACAGCGTTGCCAGATCAGTTGAAATCATAATAATACCAAAAGAATACATAAATACATATACATACATTCATTGCTATTTATTATCATTAGTTTTATTATCATTGAAATGTCTTCCTATAAACTAACTTAAGTTAACTTTTACTCTTTTTATTTGCCTTAACCAGTTTCGCCTTCAGTGCCTTAACATCCACTTTGCCGCTCTCCTCCGCTGCCCGCTTGCGAGTGGCATTAAGAGGCTCCTCAACAGGTGGCACAAAGTCCTTGTTGCGTCGCTCATCCTGTTTCTTGGCAGCCTCCGCCTGTTTGACATTGCGTTCTTGCTGTTTCTTGGCCTGCTTCTGTTCCTTATTGAGGAAGTATTCACCCGACGCCAGCTGCTTGTCAATCTTACTCTCAGGCTGCGCCGGCGGGAAGGGCGTGTACTCCTTCTTGGGTTTCTTATTCTTAGGCTGTTTGCGTTTGCTAATGTTTTTGTTTTTGAATTTGGGCAGAAAGCGTGACCAATCCTCGTTGGCCAGTTTGGGATCCCTCATCAGTTCGCGCTTGATCATCAGTGCCTTTATATTGTAGATCGGATGTACGTTGTTCATTGTTTCCAACACAATGTCGCGTACCTGCTGGAGGCCTTTGTAGGGTCCAAGGGCCGATACTGTGTTCCCCTGGACAAGGACGTAGCAGTCTGTCAGCAGTTCAATGGACTTCAGTGTGGCTCCGTTGGGACCGATCAGACGTTGACGTCGCTTCACGAATTTGTCCTTCTTTTGTACTAAGTTGCCAATTTTGATGATATCGCAGCCAATGTCGTCCTGCAAGACCCGCTTTGCCTGCTCAAAGGGGACGCTACGTGCCATCAGTTTGATCATGTCACGGGATTTAATTATAATATATGGATCCCAGGTTTTACGCGTCGTCTTCACCACCATGCTGCCTTCCATCAGATCCAGTTCCGCCTTCAGGTGATGCTCAGCCACGCATTGCTGGACCAGAGGCCACACTTCCTTCAAATACTTCTCACGGTACTTTGGGAACAGAGTGGCGAACGAGGACTCCTCGACGAGACCATTTGGATTGTCCTCTTCCTTAAATCTTGGTATTTTCATTGACCATGCATTGTCCACCGGCTCCGTATTCAGAGGCTTGTGCCCCTCATCTTCATTGTCGCTCATTTTTTAATTTCACAAAATTACCGAGTTTAGTTTTAAACAAAATTGTAAAACGTGCACGTTTGTTGTCAACAGCTGAGAATCAAGTGTGGCCGTCTTCTTATATCGATGTTCTATTTCGAAAACAAGCAATCGATATGCATTTAACATCGATAGTTAGACGCTTCGCCGATTCGGTGCTTGCTCGACATCCCTACTTTTCATTCCATTGTTGCTTTTGGGTGAGTTTGGTCGATGTTATTTTCGTTCAGGTTCGGACTTTCACTTTCGCATAAATTGAGACGCAATAAATTTTCCAACGCATTGATATAAAAATAAACAAGTTCAGCAGAAAAAAATATTTTATCCAACTGATTTACTGGTAGGCTTTATATTGCTAAAAACAAAGAAACAAACAATATATCAACATGCGTAACGCATGAAGTGTCTTCGAGAAAAATGCCTAGTCACTCTCCTTGGGGCGTGGACGTGTCGTCGAAGTGCAGAAATTGCATAAAGTTGACCTAATTTTAGTAGTTGTTCATATCAAGTGGAAAACATTGGTATTGTATTGCTAAATTATACAATTTCAACATATTTCGTATCTGTGTGAAATTTCGTGAAAAATCAATATGGCGTCTGGTCGCGCCTACGTGGCATTTGGTAGGCATAGCGCTGCCAACTCATTTAAAAAAAATAAATTTCAAAATAGTTTTGAACATTGTAGGAGGCTACATTGAATAAATCATCAAACGCGTGTCGATTGAAAATGGAATATAAATAATAAAAATAATACTCTGGAAAATAATTTAGCTGCAAACGAGTAGTTGGTTCCTTTGCAGGGTTGCATGTTCGTTTCGAGTATCGATTGCTGTTAGTCGATTTTTCCACATCAGCATAGTTTCCCACACTGTTGGTACGCGAAACACGTTTTTATTGCAACAATCCTCAAGAGAAATTTGACTACGGCTAAACAATTAAGTCGAGAACGATTCCAAGGGCGTTTTGCAACTCGATTGACAAGCATTATAAATAAAAAGTACGCAAGAGTATTTTTCATGTTTGTTAGGTCTGCGTTTCATATGCGTCGCTTGGCAGATTTACTGTAAAGTGTAGTTTAAGATCAATTACAATTAAGTGAATAATTACTGAGTGGTGTTTTTTTTATGATTTTAGATTTGCAGAATTGAAAAAATACCATCTTGATGGCCTAAAGTATTGGCGCATTACGTAATCTTCGTCGTGCTTGCATTTTAATTAGTTACCACACGCGGACTACCACAACGCCTGTGTTAGAAAGAGACGACGATAGTGCATTTAACATTTGTCGGCGTTGCCGGACAATTTATAAAAATTAAAAGATGGTAAGTTTGGTGTAAAGATATAATTTAATTTTATTTGTATTTATTTATGTTTGTTTACAGCCACGCATAGTGCCATTGCAATTGTTGAAGTGCCTTCGGGTGCTGTTAGATACAAATGGTGGCATTCTCAGTGCAGCCGAAGTTAAACGGATAGCGGGGTAAGTGCGAACCATTGGTAAAGCGACACCTAGCGTTAACATCTTGAATGCCTTTCTTTAGGTTGATGACAAAATACTCAAAAAAGTTAGTCTCAAAGTGCGTGTACGTGCAGATCTTGAAGTCGACTAAGACAGAACTGCTGGGTGACTTTATGACTGTGGGTGGCTGGGGTCTGGTCTGCACCTGGCTCAGCGATGCCATACGGACTATGAACTGGCCCCTAGTGCAGGAGATCCTGGAACTCTTGCTACTTTCTCCGGTTGATGTTAATCGACTCAAAATCAATTCAGCCCCCATCTTGGTGAAGGGACTGTGCAAGGATGGAGGCAATGAAGGTAAGGGATTGGATTTTGTTTATTTTCTCATTCAAAGTTACAAAACTGGCTCTTCTGTTGATTAGGTGTCCGCATTTTGGCCAAACGTCTGGTTGAACAGTGGCTTAAGATTGTTACGGAAAATCCAAGCTGTGCTACTACTAACTCCTCGCCAGCGGGGGCAGTTGAGCCCAAAGAGAACTCGGCTGGATCTGCCGACTCTGTATCGAATATGGAACATAGCTCCTCGGACAGCACGGACAGTGGTGGTGGCGGGCCTGTAACACAAAACTACACAATTGCTTCGGGCGAGCGGAAACGCAATCTAGTTATAACAATCAAAACTGTTGACAAATCTGCAACTGCGGCTGCATCTGCTGCATCTGATAGTCTGTATAATGATGACGATAGTTCCTTACCAGCAACTGAGGCAGGGGCTGAGACAAGTGGCAGTATAGAGAGTTCAGAGAGATCTATTTTAGATGATAGTAGCACAACAAGAGAGTTGAAGTCTGGGGAGGATGCTGATGCTGATGCTAATGGCGATAAAAAACATAAAAGTCCACGCGACAAAAGTAAGAGATCTGAGAAAGATCGTGACAGTAAGGACAGAAAGTCCTCAAGCAGCAGTGGTCACAGGTCATCATCTAGCCATAAATCCTCGTCATCATCCTCGTCCTCGTCTAAGAGCTCCTCCTCAAAGAGTTCCTCCTCCTCGTCGCATCGTAGTTCTAGCGACAAGCATCGCGATAAAGACAACAAGTCGCGCTCAAGTTCGAGCTCAAGTTCCAGCAAAGACAAGGATCGCAAAGACGGCCTTGGCTCATCCTCCTCCTCGTCTAAGCACAAGTCCTCAAAATCATCGTCGTCGTCATCGTCCTCTAGTTCGTCTAAAGATCGCTGTCGCGAAAAGGAGAAGGATAAATCCTCTTCGTCTGGCTCCAAGAAGGAGCATGAAAAGGACTCCAAGATGATGCCTCCTCCACCAGTTGCATCCGATAAAAAGCTAAAGGATGGCGGCGAGGTCGATGTTCAGAAGCCTAAATCGATATCGATACCATCGAGAAAGGCTTCGATTTCGATAGAGATACGCCGAGATACAGAGAAAACCGCTACGGTTAAGACGTATCAATCGAAGTTCCGTTCGCACGGTCTTACCGAAGAGGCGCCTCCTCCGCCATCTCGCAAGGGTCTTAAGAAGCCAACATCAACAGTTCCACCGCCATCATCTGTTGCAGCGCACACAACCCCGCTCTCCCTGAAGCGTGCGTCCCCGCCACCCCGGGATAGTGTGCCTGTCGAAAAGAAGACGAAGATTGACATGAACAATGTGAGCGGGCATGTGGACCGACCTGGATCCGTTAAGCTGATAGCACCGAAAAAAAGTAAGCACCAACATTACGAACACCCTACTAATCGCATTCTTTTGTGTTATCTCTTTCCAGAATATCTCAGCTCTGCCGGGTTTTTGCTTTTGTTGGAGAAACCTTTTTGTCTTTTTTGTTGAAATCATTTTACGGGGCTATTTTGTTGGGTTGTTTTTTAAGTATTCGTTTGGTTAATTGTCTGGGCACCTTGTGTATATATTCCTCTTTGATCACTCCACTCGTGCATTGATTGTAAAGAGGAGACTGTTTTGATCGGTCTCAGAGTGTGACTTGAATACAGTTCTGTTGTGGATCTGTTTGCAGTGAATGAGGATGATTAATCAGGGCGCACTGATTTTAAATATATAGACGGTGATTGAGATTGTTGAATATACATATATATATAGCGCATCTTGGAAGCTGAGAAGTGGCGAATCTGATGTGCGAGTGACCCCAGACAGATGTGTGTGATATAGCCAGAGCCAGTGGGCCATAGTACGGCGCATGCGCTCGAGCTTGCAGAGTGGAAAGTCGGCTTGGTGTTAAGTATTAAACCCCAACTCAAAACATACATATTACATGCATATACATACACATATTATGAATTGAAATACACTTTATTTAGCTTATAAGGTATGTAGATTTGGCTTACTAACCTACTATACCTAATACTTGATACTTGATACGAAAAGAAACGAAAACAAAAATAAATACGACTTGCCTCTAGAAAAATACACATTTTCTATTGAAATAAAAATATGCATTTAAACGAAAACCAAATATCAACATTGAGCTGGCGGTTCTCAAAGTTTGGTAGACCATGCAAGGACAAGATTATAAATATATATACCTATATATATCGACACGATTCTGGAGTGTAATTCTTATTGTTACTGCTGGTCTAAGCTCAGAGTTAGCGAAGCGTTTCGAGCCTGGGTCATGTTGCTACCAAGGTCTGAGAACGAGGTCGCTGTTTACTACTTGATGGCTTGCCACGCCCCCAAATTGATCAGTTATGGAGGGAGGGTCGCACTTAGAGTCGGGGGGATGCACTTTGATGCGTTGATTCAGTGCGTGCGTGCTCGATGATGTAGTATTGTCTCAACTCGTTTGGCAGCTAAACTAGAATTGTCGAGAATATTCAGTTTATTAAAAAGTTGTTAGGGTCGTTTCTCCGTTACAACAAAAGCAAAAGCCCCCGCAGAGTACGTAATAATATTTTATTTGATCAATTTATGTCTGTCATTGAATTTGTTACTAATTTCTGATTATTATTTACAGTACAAACTCTGGTGGAGACGAATCTGTTCTCTGATGCACTGGCTGCTTCCATCGAACCTAAGAAGGCTGCGAAGAAGAAGAACAAGTGTCTGGCTTCACCATCGCCAACGGAGAAGGATGCGCCACTGGCTCCGTTGAAGTTCTATCAGGACACACTGGATGAGTCGAAGAGTGAGGACAAGTCGGACGATAGCACCAAGGAGAACGATGACAGCAGAACGGGATCTCCCGGCAAGGATATGGACATTGATGACGATGATATTCCATTGAACAAGGTCAAGGAGGATATTGAACAAAAGGTGCAGAAGGAGAAGGCGGCAGAGGGCGGCGGCGACGCTAGTTCAGATGTTGAAATGGATGACACACCCGAGGAGCCGAAGAAGCCGGGACCGGGTTGTGGGCCAAATGGACCACCAGGTGTACTTATGCTGCATCGGCGAAAGGGTCCAAAGAAGAAGCTGACGTGGCAGCCCGAGGATAAGCTGACACAGATCCGTTACTTCGAGGTGGATCGCTCGGAGCGGGTCAATGTGACGAAGCAGAGCTTCCTCGAGATGAAGAACATGGAACGGTATAGCGAACGTGATGCTTTGAACATTTCTCGTCGTGGCTTTGACGACAACATGGAGCCCCAGATGGAGTGGCGTCCACTCATCGAGGTGGCAAATGTTCCTGATCATCCCAATGGCAGTGCCTCCAAGCAGCGCGTCGTGCAGGCAGAACGAGAGGCGACCACACTGCGTGCTCTCTACTTCTCGCCAGACATGATACCCGACAGTGCTGCCGAGGCCGAGTTGGAGCCACATTTCCAACACGACATTCCTGTCATTCCCATTGACGATCTGACGGGCAATCCCGATGCAGTCAATGACTACAGCGCGTTACCCTGGCCGGAGCCAAAGGGCTATGGCGCTGCCAGTAGTGAGATTGGATTTGGTGTCGATAGCATCAATACCGGTGTCATGCCTCCCGGACTCAATCCCAATCTTATGGCAACGAATCCATTTCAGCCGTTTGGCAACACCTTCATGCCCAACCCGAATCCTCAGATGTCGATGAATATGCAGCAGCCGCCGACGGGGCCACCGCCCATTTGGCAGAATCAAATGCAAGGTAGTCCCATGATGAATCCCATGAACGGACCTGGACCGGGACCAGGGATGCCGCCAGATATACCGCCAAACTTTATCGGCAACCCAGGTCCATTTGGCAGCCCTGGAGGTCCATTTGGTGGTCCGCCCGGTTTTAACAACATGAACTATCCGCCCATGATGATGAATGGACCCGGAGGCGGACCGATGCCCGGCCCTGGACCCAATGGACCCATGATGAACGGACCCGGACCAATGCCCAATGGCATGACGGGGCCCATGACAAATGGCGGACCACGGAATAATAATCGCAAGAACAACGGCGGCGGCAACTGGCGGATCGGCGGCAACAACTTTCAGGATAACTCCGGCGGCAATTGGCGCTCAGCGGGCTCTGGCTCCAATCGCGGTGGAGGCGGTGGCGGTGGCAATAACAACAACAATAACACTGGCATCTGCAAACAGTTCATGCGGGGCCACTGCCACATGGGCAAGTCGTGCAAGTACATTCATCCGCAGAAGAAGCGTATGTAGGAGTCACCCGAATCTTCCGAGGAAGATTCGAATGTCTAGATCTCACTGTCTCCCAACCCACCCCCACATCCCTTGTACAGTGTATACACTGTACAGTCACCAATTCAAATCTCTGCGATATGGAATAAGTCCCAGCCAATGAAGACTGCAGCCTGAACGCCTGGGCGCCTCAGATTAGTTTTATACCAAGCAATTTATATGATCCATCTATGTATAATGTACTGTATATACTGTATGTACGATAGTAGTAGTAGAGTTATTATGTATGTATGTTATTACCTGCCTGCACTTACCGATAAAGGTATCACATTTATTATAAAGAAAGAACTCAATGAGAATTTCATATTTATATACGTACTTTAATTAACTACTTTAATGTACAATAACTATAAGATAATTATATAATTAAATCATAATATTAAAGTCATATGCATGGAAGACAACAGCTGTTTTACTTGCTCTCGATCAGCAGAGTGACGCATACACAGCAACAAGTGTATATGTGTGCGTGTGTGTATGTTATGTATGTGTGCAGTAGTGACACCCACTGGAAGCAAACAGCAACAGACGACTCGAGATATTGCCAGGCAGGCAGAAGAAAGAGCAGGCAGACAACACAACACACACTTCGCTCTCTTGTTTGCACTCGCTCTCGCTCTGTCACATGTTCGTGCATTCACACACTCTCCACTCCGCACTTTTTACCTGTATGTGGCTACTCTGATTGGCTGCTGCTGTGCGACGATGTTCGGCGCTCTCTCTTGCTGTTGTTTCTGTGCGCTTGGTGTTTTTTCGTTACGAGAGTCTGCAAAGAACACCCGAGTGAACTGGATCGACGCGTGGCGAGTGCATAGGAACTTGGTGCCTGCCAAATCAGAAGCAATTATCGTGAAGACACAGGCGTGTTGCCAGATGGTCATGGGGCGAATTGTAAGGGATCTTGTTGCCTACTTCTTTAGGCGTGGCAACGCCCTCTAGAGCATATCTTACCGTATTTCACCTACATTGCTGGGTGTAAAAATCACCGAAAAAATAAAAAAATCAATGACACAGACACATGTGAATTGGGGCGATTGTTGGGAGGGTGGGGGTTGTGTTTGTTGCACTTAACCTGAAACTTGGTGGGCTTCTTTAGACCTGGCAACGCGTGGTTTTTCACGTTTCTTGATTCAGTTGCTCATTGGTATTTCATCATATGACTGCTGAAAGATGAAGCTCATCGCGTTGTTGCTGTTTGCATCTGTGCTGGCTGCACTCGGGGATTGCCTTAGCTTTACCGTTACTTCGCGAATCTACATGGATGTGAAACACAACAAGCAACCGTTGGGTCGCATAACCTTTGGTCTGTTTGGCAAACTGGCTCCCAAGACAGCTGCCAACTTCCGGCACATCTGCTTGCGAGGCATAAACGGAACGAGCTATGTGGGAGCGAGATTCCATCGTGTTGTGGATCGCTTTCTGGTGCAGGGCGGGGACATACTAAACGGTGATGGCACTGGCTCCATATCGATCTATGGCGACTACTTTGAAGATGAGGAGAAGGGGCTCGAAGTGGAGCACAATCGACCAGGTTACCTGGGCATGGCAAACCGTGGGCCGCATACAAATGGCTGCCAGTTCTATGTGACCACAGTGGGTGCCAAGTGGTTGGACGGCAAGCATACTGTGTTCGGCAAGGTGCTGGAGGGAATGGATACGATTTATGCCATCGAAGACGTAAGAAATATATATATTTCTTTATTGCTTGAACAACAATTACAGACTAGTACATATGGATCAAGACATATTTATTTGTTATCTAGGAATAATATAGTGGTGAATCTTGTATAATCCTAAACAGGTGAAAACAGACACAGATGACTTTCCCCTCGAGCCCGTGGTCATATCGAATTGCGGCGAGATGCCGACGGAGCCATTCGAGTTTTATCCCGACGACTACAACATATTGGGCTGGATCAAGGCGGCTGGTTTGCCGGTGACTAGTTCCTTCTGTGTGCTGCTGATCTTCCACTACTTCTTCCGACAACTCAACATGTATTGCTGACCATCGCATCTGCTTAATTTCTGCACATAAATTTCAATAAACTAATCAACAAACTGAACATAACTCTAGGTGTGCTACTTGATGACGCCTTGCAGCAAAATCGGCAGTGTGGGTCCCATGTGGAGCTGCAAGCAGGGAAATTCTTTTATTAGTCATATTTGTCTATATATTGGGTTGACCGAAAAGAATCTGGTGATTTTGCACGGCTTATGACTCTGTTATTACATTCTATCTTTTGCTTTAGAAACAAAAGCGAGCGTAATTTTTTTGTTTATATTTGTTTGTTTGGTGGCAATTTTAATATGGAGACCCGTCATATTTTACTTTATTATTTCCGTAAAGGAAAAATGCAGCTTAGGTTGCTTAAAAGTTACGTGATGTGTATGGTGACAAAGCCTTAAAAGAAACACAGTGTCAAAGTTGGTTTGTCAAATTCCGTTTGGGAGATTTTTCACTCAAAGACAGACAAGCCACGTTCAGATCGGCCAAGTGCATTTGATAATGACATTATCAAGGTTTTAATCGAATCGGATCGTCAGTTAACTGAGCGTGAGATTGGAGACAAGTTAAATATACCACAATCAACCATACACGATCATATGATCATATGATCACCGGTTTGTTTTCGGTCAACCCAATATATCTTCTACATTGGAGCCTCACATCAATGTATATGTAGTCGAAGACTTTTTGGTCTTTCTCGTAGTACTTGGACTCGGGCTTGAAGAGCCCAATCATACGCATCTCGATGCCAGAGAAGTTGGAATGATGCGACGTGAGGATTCTCGCCAAGGTAAAGTGATGCTTGTGATCCGGATAAACCGATTGATTGAGGCTGTTGTAGTAATCTGCGATCTGCTTGCGATCCTTGTCCGTGATATCACGTTGGTGCGTCAAAAAACAATCCAGATCGAAGGAATGGGCGTACTGCATACGAGGACTGCCCGCGTCCGTAAGACGTTCCCAAAAATTGCGATAGCCAGTATTAAAGAACTCTGGAGTATTGCACTTCTCTGCCCAGTAGGTGAACTTCTTGTCGGCACTGTGGATAGAACGTAGAATAATTGATCTATATGTATTTTGTAAGGATTCTATTTGTGCTTACTGGTTTTCAACCTTAAAGTCCACGTAGAGCCCTGGTACGCGAACCACTGTGCGGGCGGCTGCGATCAGTTTGCCAGGTCCAAAGAACTGCAGGCGCAGCTCAAATCTGCGCAGGGTGTCGCGCAGGAGGGGGCCCAGGTCGAGGCCGTAGGCCACGTGCTCGCAGGGTAGGGGGTTGCACGGTGAAGTGATTCACATTGGATCGCCTCAGGGATGACGAGGGTTGTTGCAGATCCACATATGCCTTGTAAACCTTCTCGTGGATGGCATTGAGATGGGGCTGAACGCGTAGCTTGTGCAGGTAACGCTCTGTGACGATCATCTGGTCGAGTACGATGGCATTGGGCAGCTCCTGGTTGTTGAACACCTGCACGTAGGTATGTATCATCAGGAATAACTGCTGGTCGTAATATTGCTGACGCTCACTGGGCATATCCTCATAACTCTCCGACAACAAAGAGAAGTCGGGTGTCTCTCGGGATTCCTGATCAACGCCATCTTCCTCGAGGTTACCGCGACCCTCCTTGTACCATTCCGTAATACTCTTAAATGTCTCGTAGTTGTAAATGATGCGTAGGAACTCATACTCCTCTATAATATCATTCGGACTCTGCTCCAGCTTCGGCAAAGGCGTCGTCACACTCAGTATGGGCAGAATTCCCTGGCCACGTAGCCGAAAGTAGCAGTTGGCGCTGTCATTGATCACCATGGCGAAGACGCGTACAAAGTTATCGTTAAATCCCAGTATTCCGGACACCTTGATCTTGTCACTGCCGTTGGGTTCCATTAACATAAAGTTATCATGCGTTAACTTCGCATGGCCAGAAACGTGTGGCTTCTCGTCGATAACTATGGGCAGTATAAAGAGTTCCAGGGGGTATTTAGTTAGGTTCGTTATATTGAACGTGGCATTGTAGGTCTCGTACCAGGGCTGCAAAGAGAAACAAGTAAATGGGAAGAGTCTCTCTTAACGGAAGTACTTACCCTGATGTTCAGATAGATATTATCCTTCAGGAACTTGATTTTGTGCAGTAGATTGACCAGTGTGACAGTTAAAGTACGGCTGCGTTGTCCGACAACTTCCAGACTGAAGACCGACTTCATTTCGTGTGATCTGCGGATATGTGGCAGATGGAGCTCACACTTGTTTACATTCCACTCATGGAGAGTGCCACTCTTCTCGTAGAAGTAAATGAAACGGTCCGAGAAGCAGTAGTCGGAGGAAGGCCCCGACAGCTGCTGGCTTGACTCGAGGTTCAGCTGGTCCAGAATGTAGTCGATCGTGTATTGCACAAAGCTGGACGAGCTGTGTGCCTCGCTATCATCGTGCAGCGGGTCCACATTGTCCATGCGAATAAGAAAGCGACGCTGGCTCAAATCGAGTTCATTGATAATCTCGTCGAGGATGTCGAAGATCAGACTACCGACTTCGGTTACTCTTCTGAACTGGCAACGACATTTGTGGTAGCGCAACGTCATGTTTGGCTCCTCATCGCAGGTGAAGTTGTATTCCAGCATGCGCAGGATCTCCGACAACACCTCGGCCACCATATCTGCCGAATCGTCGGCGCCAATGAAAGTTTCACGGACATCGATGCGTTTCCATTTATACATTGCTGTGGCGCAGCCATCGTTCCCGATTTCGATGGTGTGGCTGTATGGATGCCCACGATCGAAGAGCACCAACTCTGATCCCGACACAATGATATTCAAATCCGGCCTCCACACGATCACATCGATGGTAAGGTGTTTCTGCATTTTACCCTCGGCAAACACTGCGATTCGTCCTTCAACATAATTGCACGACAAGTTCTTCACCATCGCCTTGTTCAGCAGGATGTAGATCTCGCGACACTCCAGTTTGTCCAGGGATATAACCAGATGCTTCTCGAAGCAGTGTTCGTACATGGCCTTGATGCGGAAGGGTCCTGCAGCCTCGAGATAGACATGTTCAATCTTCATATTGTTGCAGTTGATCAGATGGGCGGTGCGGAAGTATGTTCGCTCCTTGAGTGGCTCACAGGGTTTGTAGTTTATGATCATTGGGTTGGCTTGCCAACTTAGCTGGCACTCGGCAAATGTCGCTTTAACCGGCACCTTGATCACTTGCTTGCGCTGCGGGTATGTGGTATCCGTAATGGTCATCATGAAGTCGCAATAGAATGTGCCCTCCTCATATCCACTGATTAGTATCTGCAGTTCAGCCTCGGAGTTTGGATAAATCTCCAGTAGCTTGGGATGCATCTCAAAGCGAGCAGTCAGCGGCTGATTTGCACACGCTGTTGGCTTCAGGTCGGGATTGTAGGTCTTCAGCCGATTAATCGTAATGCGGTAAACCCGTGTTCCCTTATTGAAGACCTTTACTTGAAATCGGTTTTTGAAGAGGTTCGCTTGGAATTCTACCTTGAGGTCTGTGAAAAGGAAACCCGCATCAAATCCGTTCTTCTTGATGTCGGGAAAAAACCAAAGTGGCACACCCTCAACTAGATACGTAATGGGAATCTTCATTACATGGTCGAATTGCAGATCAATAGATATTGTGTTGTAATACAGGTCTGGATCGGTGTAAAGTGATACTAAAGTTGTGTACATGCTCTGCCCAGTGGGCGCCAACATGCCGCCTCGCGTGGTCAGGTATTGAAACCGCTCATCTTTCTGTGGACAACAGAGAAGAGTATACATTAATGACATAGGGATATGTGAGTCGATGATGCAGCTCACCAATTTCATGATCAACTTGGTGTTTGTTGGCGTAAAGTTGTCTATATAGAAGTGAACCCTGTCCTCCTCAAAGACTTGAATCCGCTTGTGCACGAACAACGGCGTGATACGTATCTCCGTGGCCAGCACATTACCGAATAAATGAAACGAATACGGATGTGGATCCCCCACTATTTTAATCAGGCCCGACAGCTTGTTCTTGCCCAGCACCCGGAAGGTCACCAGGCATTCGGCAGTTACACTGGCCATCGAGCCTATGTAATGCTTCCAGATGCCGTCGAAGAAGCTCATTTCATTGGGCTACAAAGCGCATTCAAGAAGGGATTATTGGTGGTATTTTTATACCCTTCGATTATTGAAAATGCTTAAAAAGGGTATACTAACTTTGTGCAAATGTATTTAACAGGCAGAAGAAGGCGTGGCAGATCCTATAAAGTAATTATATTCTTTCTCAGGATCACTAGCCGAATCGAATGAGCCATGTCTGTCTGTCTGCCTGTCTGTCCGTCTGTGTGAATGAACAGATCTCAGCTATTATAAAAGCTAGAGTTACCAAACTTGTGTACTATACGCTGATCAAGTTTATTTCAAATGTTGGATGCCACGCCCACCACCCCCGCAAATCAATAATTTAATTTTTGAACTCAAAATGTAAGCGCTGTATAAAAGATACAACTTTCTGACCTTAACATACATAAGCTGAATGAATTATCTACGTATTCTCGAAATTTCAATCGGATCGGACAATAAACACAGAAGTTATTTAAGAAAGTATGAGCATAAAACTAATTGCTAGTGTCAGCTAACAAGGGCGCCAAGCAAGCGCGAAGCGCGAGCGCCATCTATCGTGAATAATTCAAAGCATGCAAATTTATATATGAATTTAAAAAATTATACTAGGTAAAAAGGGTATCACACTGTCGCGTGCCGCTCGACTGTTGCTCTCGTTTGTTGTATGTATTTACTCACAATGACGTCAAAGTGCAGAAATCCAACAATATTGGACATGTTGGTGAACACCATCTGGAAACCGTACTCCTCCCCGGCGTAGATGATGCGATCAGTTAGGTCCACATAGTTATTCCAGTCGATATCGGGGGCACAGCAATTGTACTCGAACCAGAGCTTTGAGCACATCAATTCCGACCTGATCAACGACTTGAACTGTTCATCGTCGCTAGTTTCGGTGCAGACCTGGGGCAACGCTGGACAGATGCGGACGGTCAGCGAGCGACGATAGTAGCCGAGTTTGTTTGGTATGAGCAGAATGGTAATGCTGCGTCCCGTGTTTGGTCGCAGATAGATGATCTCGTTGTCGCAGTATACCTCTTTGGGATCGCTTGGTATCGCGTGCCAGTCCATGAAAATGAAGTTGTTGTGCTTGTTGAAGATGTTGAAATAGTTGATGTTCAGCAGACTCGCCAGCGCCTCGTGTATAACGCGTTTGTCTGTCTCGGTTTTGTCAAAGATCTTTTGCTTCTTCAGAGTTTGCAACAAATGCGCGGCTATTGCTGGTATCGGTTCTACAATATATAATGTTAGAAAGACAAAGATTACTTGTATTAGCCTCTTTCTGGCTCTCACCCAGCACGTTCTCCTCGAAATCAAGACTGTAGACAGACTCGTTGATTGAGATGGAATGAATAGACTGCTCATCTGGCTCGCGTGTGGAGAACTCAATGTGGCATTCCGGTTCTGGGTCGGCCATCATGTCCTCTTTAGCAAACTGCAGTTCCTTGATGGGATCCTTAATCGTTATGGGCAGAATTTTACTCGGCTCACGAATATTGAACACCAGCGGCTGCTCCTCGCCGTCCTCCGTGGTCTGCACCTGGAATGTAATAGGCACTGCCAGTGGATTCATTAGCAGCATAAATCGCTTCTGGGGTATTGCAAAGGGGATGCTGCCGAACTCTACGAGATGTGGAAACGTGCGCAGCTGCACGGTGGTGCCCACGCCACTGAAGTGTATCCTTAGATTACTCGAAAGCGAAAGGGGTCGACGGGTGTCACACTTACGTGACGTCCACACTGTAAATGCCACCGTTGTCCACCTTGAAGCGTAGTGTGACAGAAAAGAGCTTTGGCTGAACTGTGTAGAACGAGAGATGGAACATGTTGCGCTCGCAGGGACTCAGCATGAAACCTTCGATTGGTTTGATCTGCACTGCACAATTTTCCGCATCCAAACAGTCTTTGTACTTCACCTTGGCATTCACCGCTGAGTGGGAGACAGTATTAAGGAACTTATTGTAAGAAGATATTCGATTCACCACCGACCATCAACATTGAGGACCTTGATGAAGGCACAGTGCTCCTCGCCCAGATAGATCCTACGAAATTCGATCTTCTGGGGAAACACCTCGACCTCAATGCCATCGATCTCTCCTTGAACTAATACATAATGCGATTCGATGCACTCATACGAATCAGTGATGCAAAAGATTATTTTGGTGCGTTGCATGTAGGGAGGATCATCATCTTCGGCCGCGAGTGACGACTCATTGTCGAAGGCCGGATGAAAGGTGACGGATACCTCAGTGGATGTATTATTAGCGATGGTGCTAGGCGCCTTCACTACAAAGTGTATTTTGGCGTCCTCATTTAGTACTGTTTCTCGACTCTCCTGCTTCTCGTCATTGAAGTCGAAGAGCAATATGCTGTGCATACTGACAGCCTCGTCATACATCTTGCTTGACAGCTCAGTGTCAAAAGTGTTACAACTTGAGGACTTTTCTGTGATCTCTGCGGTCGTGGCATAGTAGTCCACGTTTAAATCGATCGAGTGCGCACTCTCATTACATATGTTAAACGTGCGCATGAAGCTGTCGGTAAACTTGGCGCGACCGAAGGATACGAAGCCTCGGTTAATGTACGCCGACATGGACTTGGGCACGAAGTCGAATACTACCAGCTTAGGGGGATCTTTGCAAAAGGGTTACTGAAGTGCTTATGTGCTCTTTAACTCAAGTTGCTTACTTAATCCGAATTTGACGTTGAAGAAGCCTTTGTACACCTGCAGCTTTGTTGCCGTGAAGCAGAGCAGTACCTTGGTATAGTCATGCCTCTGTATCGTTCCCATGCCTAGAGAGTTTAGCTTGAGGCCAATGAAGCTACTGCAGATGGGATTGAAATGGGGCAAATATCAATATCAAACTAGTAAGAAAAGCAACAGTCGCGCGGCACGCGACTGTGGGGTACCCTTCGACCTATGTTCCACATATGCTTTAAATTATTAGTATATTATTATTCCCGACAGATGGCGCTCGAGCTTCGCGCTTTCCCGCCTCCCTTGTTAGCTGACAAAAGCACTTGGTTTTATGCTCATTACTTTCTTAAATACTTCTGTGTTTTTTGTTCGATCGGACTGTAATTTTGAGAATACGTAGATAATTCATTCAGCTTAATATATGTTAAAGCCAGAAAGTTGTATATTTTATACAGCGCTTATAAATTGAGTTCAAAAATTGAATTATTAATTTGTCGGGGCGGTGGGCGTGTACCTAACATTTGAAATAAACTTCATCAGCGTATAGTACACAAGAGTCTTCCAGCCAAATTTGGTAACTCTAGCTTTTGTAATAGCTGAGATCTATGCGTAAACACAGACAGACAGACAGACAGACATAGCTCAATCGACTCGGCTTGTGATCTTGAGCAAGAATATATATACTTTATGGGGTCTCCCACGCCTTCTTCTGCCTGTTATATAACTTTGCACAAAGTTAGTATACCCTTTTTTGACTATTTTGAATGGTCGAAGGGTATACAAATATTCTATTAGCATCGTTGGCTTAAGGTACCTTCTGTATTTCACTCGTACAGGTAGTTCGCCAGAATTGTAAATGATCATTTCGAAGTATGTGGTGTCATTAGGAACCGTACTGGGAAGTTTGATATATTCACATACTTCAGGTTCGTTGACGTCCTTTTTTAAAACTAAGCAAAAACAACGACGATATTGTAATAGAATTATATGGTCTCTTGCAGTATATACAGTGAGTCAAGTAACTCTTTATACATATGTATATGTATTTGTTATGTAAAGTGTTTCTTGACATACTGAATGTTCTCTTAAAGGAACTCACCAATGATGGGCACTTGAAAGGTTATGTTGGGATGAAAGGAATCAATGAAGATGTGACGGGTTCGATTAATTTTATTTGCAGTCTTGCTGCATATGCTGATCTTCACGGTGAGCACCTTATCAGTATCGAGATATCGATGGATCTCGTATTTGTCTATTGTAATCGTCGTGTCGCTCTCACTGTCCGTTCTTACATTGATCAAACGAGGATACTGATTGTGTTAGTATTTTTGAACGGTTATAGAAACAGTTATTGTACAGTTATTATCGATTATCGATAACTTACCAAACCGGTATTGCGAATCGACAAGGTCAGTCCATAGGTTGCGTCCCTGCGTAGCGGTTGCCGCTGTATCATCAGACGCGGCATAATGTTTAGAGAGTCCACCAGATAGCAGTAGTCACTGTAGTCTGTTGTGCGGGGGGGTATCAAGTGTGAGCGGGCGACGGTTGATGTTAGCACTTACACTCCTTGGCGACACAGCAATAGTTTTTTTGCGTAAGGAGTTTGAAAGGCCAACCCTCAGTGGGTGTAGGTCGAAAGTGCACTGACGCTATGCGCGGCGATTCTTTCCCTGTCTCTGGCTCTGGCTTCAGCTCTGGCTTCAGCTGTGGCTCCGGCTGCGGCTGTACCTCCTGATTTGGCTGTGGCTGTGGCCCCGACTGTAGCTCAGGCTCCTGCTCTGGGTCTAGCTCCTGTTCCGGGTCTGGTTCTGCCGTATGCATTGGGTGGTCCACCAGATCTGAATGGCGAATGCTCTCGACATGCGGTGCCGGTGGCTTACCGAATGTTGGAGTCTCTCTTTCCGACATTGTTGAATTTCCTTTGAAATGATAAACAAATATTCTATGTTTATTATGTGTAAACTAGTTATCGTTTACTTGGATCTATGAGAGCATAAGGAAATTTCTAATTACTGGAACGTGCAAAGGTTCACCTAGAGAGATATATGAGTATTCAAACAGTATTGCCAAGTCATCTTCGATGATATTGTCAAGTGGTTCTCGCTGCGGCCCATTTCTTGCTTACGTCCCCCACTAAATCACAAACACACACACACAGACAAACACAGAGCCAGGCAGGCATGTTTCTTGGCAGGCACATCACTGATACGCCCCGTTGTTGTTTGGGAAAACAATTTCAATTTGGCAAAACTCAACGCAGCGTGTGACCAACAAAATGTCGAACGTGTTAGACGGCAGACAACTGAAGATGGAGATGGAAAAGGAGAAGGAGAAGGAGGAGACGATGCTCTAGCCTGACCTGATGCCAGCGAAACCGCAATAGCATGAATGCAGTCGGAGTTTGGGGAGCAAAGGCGGAAGCGAGGCGAGCTGCCAATGGACAACAAAGTTGTTGCCGAGCCTTATTTATTTGCTGCTCGGTTCCGTCGATCTGTTTCTCGTTGCCAAAGAAATTTCCCTCTGCCTTTTGTGCAAAATTAAGGATGGACAGGGGAGTCAGTGAGGGGAAGGTCGGCAGGCTAGAGACAAAGAGAGAGAGAGAGAGTGTGAGAGACACGAATACCGACCAAGACCGACGTGCGGTTAGGTTAGGTTCTTCCTGCACAACTGGCATCTCTTTCTATCTCTCTCTCTCTCTCTCTCTCCCTCGTCTATTTCCATTTTTATTGTCAACGGATGCATGTAAAAAATTGCCCCAAAAAACCGCAAAGCGAACAAAGAAAATTGAAAGGCAGAGCAAACAGGCAGGGAGGAGGGAGAGGATGATGAAGATTGGTCACAGATGCCAAACTATTTTGCATGTGCTGCCTCTCGTTTTGTTTGCGCGCCCCTCGGGGCGTGTTGCTCCATCTTCTTCTTCGTGCTCATCCTGTGTGTTTATTATCGCCGGCAAAGCGCTTATAAATCACGCCACTTCACATGCAGCAGCAGCATCAGAGAAGGATGAGATGGTAGGGGGAGGGTGCTGGGAAATCTGGTCAGTAACACAGATAATGGCAGGGAGGACACTGTCCACACATGTCAGTTGCGGACGTGGGCGGATGTGGATTGTGGGAGGAAAAGAGGCAAGTGAGTGGAAAAAGATGCCCGAAAATTGCATTGACCTTTATAGCTGCACAGATTGCGGAGGAATCTAAACACTTTATGGCAGGAGAAGAGCCACAGTTTGTAGATTTTAAATACTTTATAAGATTGTGGAGAAGTCTGTTTACTTTATAGCAGGAGAAGAGCCACAGTTTGCTTTACTTTAAAAGACAGGATGGATAAACACTGAAATGATATTCCAATTCCAAATGAAAGGAGTACCACCTGATCAAAAAGATTTCTTAAATATATAACATTTATGTACAGCGTATTTTGTGTTGCATACTTTGCAGGGATCGGATCTTTAAAATTAACTTTTTCTTAATTAACTTCTTTATTAATTATCCAATTGCAACCAAATTTTCAGAAATCATTTGGACAAAAATTGTTATTGTGTTCACCATGAATGAGCTGTGCTGCATTACAATTACACTTGCAGTTCGGCCTAAGCGGATGGAGCATTTGAGGCGCAGTCACGCTCAACATTTGCATAAAATAATTTTCAAACATTCAATTATATGCACCGTACTATCGATTTAAATAAAGATTTCATGCATTGCTCTGAATTTTATATATATTGACTTCGCTTTTGATGCTGATTAAGAATGTATATAGGTTATGGGCACTGCCACGCCTCCTTCTGTCTGTTACATACATTTATGGTTGGCACAAAGTAAAGAATACCCCTCTACCCTGGTATAATCTTCTCAGATCTGAAGCTCAGCAGCTGAGCAGACTTAGTTCAATATGGATAAATATTCCAGGTGGGTTCTATAGGCACCTTGCTCTGGTTTCAATGGCGCCACACAGCACAGCACAGGAGTGGCACAGAGTAGAGTGGAATGTCAACAAGGAGGTCAACCCTGGCAGTGGTTTTTATTTGTCCGGCTTATGTGCTCCTTACGACTGTAAAGTGGCAATTCTTTAACAATTTATGTTGTGTGTGTGTGTGTGCGCCTTGGCAACTGCAATGCTCGCTGCCTGCAACAGCTGACGCCAGCTTGAACCTCTCTGCCTGCCCCTCCCCCTGCCCTTCCTTCCCTTCATCGTAGGATCCTTGAAGGGTTGGTTTTTTATTTTGTTGGTCCGTCGGCTGTGAAATTTTCGTGAATTTATGAGCACTTGAGAGCAGGCAGGCGCCATCGGCGTTGTCCTCAACGACAGGCGCAAGCCCTTTCCCCTTCCCAACCCTCCACCTCAACCCCCTTCCCACCTTCATCTCCTATTCGGATCCTCATCCGCATCCTCGGCGACTTTGTTGGCCTAATATAAATTTCAACTTGAACAACAACTGTGCGTCGGTTGGCCAGAGGGTCGAACTGTACCCGTGTGCAAAGGGGTGGGCAGGGCAGGGCAGAAGGTAGGGAGGGAGTGGGGTTTTTGGGGCAGCGCCTGGCAACATTTTAATGCGCGTCGCGGTAATTTTTTCCCCTTTTTTTTGCCAGCTTCTTTCTAAGTGGCAGCAGCGGCGCAATAAAACGCTCTCCAAATGCCATGAAAGGATTGCGGCCAAGTGTGCTTGCTATGCTCATAAATCGTAGATACCCTGGCTGACCCCACCCCCCCATCCTCCTCCCTCACCTCCCCCCTTCTGCCTGCTGCCTGCTGCCTTAGCCGTCGCATAAAAATTAGTTTACGTGGCACATAATTTTACATTAATTTCATTTCAAATGACCGACTCGACAGCGAGTGCATGTGAGTAGTACAAGTGTGTTTCGAGTGTGAATGTGAGTGTGAGTGTGAGTGTGTGAGTGCGAGTGCATGAGTACCTTGCCCGCTCAAGAGGAAAGAAAGTGGAGACATGACGAGAGAGGGGGGGCACACGCTTCGTTGCCAAAAACCACTTTGCCACATTTTAAAGTATCTGTCACATAAAATACACACAGACTGTTGCCTGTGGCCACAAGAGGGGTAGAAAGGAGCAGGAGGTGAAGGTGGTTACGACAACGAGGGAAAACAAAATGCAACAAAATATTTTGTTTTCCTGCTGCAGATAGAAAAAACAGTCAGGGCAATGGAAGAAGAAGAAGAAGAACACCAACAAAACAAAAACAAACACAAAATGCTTATAAAATGATAAGTTGCGTTGCCTCAAGACCTCAGCCTCAGTCAACGTCGACAGCGACTGCGACAGCGACTGCGACTGCGACGGCGACGCCAACTTCAGCGTTGGCGTTGACATGCCAGTGAAGTCAAGTGAAATGTATGAGCAACTGAATAAGCTGCAACAGCAACAGCAGCAGCAGCAACAGCAGCAACATTATCGTTGTCAACGTCAGCCTCGATGCGCTGAGGAAATATTTTGTGTGAAATTATTGCAGCAGCTGCCGCATGTGGCAGGAGGAGTAGAAGCCAAGCAGATAGGAGACGCCACAACGCACTAAAAGCCCTTATTAAGTCAATGTACGCTGCAGGAAAAACGATTGCAGTGCAAGAAGAAAAACACGAGCTGTTTACACAAGTTTCTAAAATGTATGGAACTATTTGTTATTGATGAGGCAAAGTTCTTGAGAGTTTGCAGAAACTAGAAACTACAAAATTCATATAACAAATTCTGATGAGTTAATTTTGTAGTAATTAGAAAATTTGAAGCAAATGCTGAGATTGATTTACCATGTGCATTTTACAAATAGTAAAGGGTGATTTTGGAGCCATTTTCTTTTTGGCCACACTGGTTTAAACAGCTGATGCACGTTTCGTTGAAGCATTTATGCGTAAGATACCGGATACCGAAATATTGGAAAGAGTATGCCAAAATTGGACTAAGCGAATGGAGCATTTGAGGCGCAGTCACGGTCAACATTTGCATGAAATAATCTTCAAACTTTCAATTATATGCACCCTACTATCGATTCAAATAAAGATTTCATGCATTTCTCTGAAATGTAAGTGTTTTTTTTTGAAAAACTTTCCTATAGCATTACAAAAATCACCTTTTAGTTTACAATGCAGAGAGATAGATAAAGAGAGAGGGGAAGAGGGAGTGGAAGTCTGAGCTGGCGAGCGGGGCGTATGCGTAATTTGGGCAGAGCAGAGGCACCAACAGAGACAGCAGTGGACGAGGCAGCAGCCAATTAGCGTGACAAATTACTTAGACTGTGCACTGTGCGCTGCGTCTAACCGCAGGCCGGCATGGCCAAAATGAGTGAGTGGAAAATGGCAAATGGCAAATGGAAAATGGCCAGTTGACTGTCAGTTAATATAAATGAAAACTCATTAAAAATTTACAACTGATTGACTGCACAATGTTCGATGATATTTGGCCAAATTTGATGTCGAGTGTTGTGAAATGATGCAATGCCAGCGGTCAAAATGGCGCCCCAGACAAAGCAGATACAGGCAGGAGGAAGGGTGGCGGAGGTAGGAGGTGATCGACCACACACACACAGCCCACGCTGCTTCGCTTGCCTGCAATTTATGCTAATGCTCGTTAGTAAAATCAAACAGCAGTTGCAGTTGCAGCAGAGAAACAATTGTGTAAACAACAGGGCCGTAAAGCAAACTACGTGATGGACATAGAGGCAGAGCGACAGACAGACAGCTGGATAGATAGGTAGACAGGCAGGCAGATATATGGATAGACAGGCAGGAGGCAGGTAGGCAGGCAGAGAAACAGATAGATAGATGGGGCAGAGTGCAGGCTGGCGTTGCAGCTGTCGGTTGCACAAAATATTGACGCATATGTATTGCCAGTGACAATTAATCTGCTAATTGCCAATTTAAGCACGTAAACCAAACACAGCAGCAGCAGCCAGAGCAGCCAGAGCAGCATGGACTGCATCAACGACATGTCCAGAACAGACAGAAACGAGGCGGGAGTCAGAGCAGATGGAAGGAAGGAGGCGTTGCTGCAGTTGTTGGTCAGTAACTGTCAGTTATGGGCTGCCAAATGATTTGAAAAGTTGACGTGGCTGCAATGCGAATGCAGACTGCAATTGTGCAACTGTATGGGGTACACTGAAAGAAAGCAGCAGGTAGATAATGAGAAGGAATAGAAGTGTACAGTGTAGAGTACCAAGGTAACAGCACTGAGAGAAATAACTCGGTAGACACTGACAGTAAAAAGGAAATAAGAGAAGGAGAATGAGAATTGAAGTAAGGCAATAGTTTCTACAGCGGTTCAGGCAATTCACTCAAGCTTTTCTTACAGTGTCTCAACTACAAACTGCTTTTGATTTGTCGCTCGAGTCGTGCAAGTGACATTCGAGTACTTCTGCGTAATTAGAGCTAATAAAAGTCAACATCGAGCAGAGCTTGTCAGAGGGACAGACACAGGATGCACGAGCGGATGAAGGCAGACAGATGGAGACAGAGATGGAGACGGCGATGGAGACGGAGTCGGAGACACACACAGTGCGTATGAATAATCAGGAAACAGAGTCGTAAATACATAAATTAGTTTTGTTGTTGACACGCCGATTTGATTTACGTCTGTGCCTGCCGGAAGTGGAAACCGAACCCGCTACCAAGTTCTCTCTTCCAGGCATACACAATGGCAGTCTAATGAACACAGATGCCTTTTCCCTCCTCCTCCCACCCCCTTCTCTGTTTACATTCGTGCTGTGTGCCTTGAATTTTCACTACAGATTTTTGCAATACTGAAAACTTTGAGGGGAGAGATGAACGGCGAGAGGGCAATTTCTGCTTGCCAGCTAAATGCGCGTCATTGTTAGCGAGTGACACGAGTTGTCAGCAGAGGAAGGAAGGGGCAGGTCAGGCAGGGACAGCAGAAGGGTCCTCTCGGGCTTCCATGGCATAGTTTTCTGTATAATTTTGGTTGCTCGTCGTCGGCAAATTGCCTCAGCTCATTAAATTGTGGGCAAAAATGAAAGGAAAGCGAGAGCAGAGTACAAAAAGTAAACCACAAAAATCCTTTTGGCTCCAGCGTCCATTCCAGGTCCGCTTCTTGCTTTGCTTCTTCTTGCCTTGCTGGAAGCATTCCGAGAGCAATTGAAACACAAAGAGCATCATTGTCACTCTCTCTCTCTCTCTCTGTTCGTCTCCGTCGACGTCATTTACCACATTCAAAATGCCATTAAAAGGATACTAAAATTAATTTGTGGCAATTAGTTGCAAATTGCAAGCGAGCAAAACAAAGCGAGGCGACGCCAACGATTGGCAGGAGGCCGGGGGGGGGCAGTTGCGGGGGACATGAGGGGAAAATTGCTTCAACATTTTTATGTGTTTTTGCGCATTTAGAAAACTGTCTATGGAAAATTCCGAGTGAAATCATAAAAACGCGCTGCCAAGTGCCAAGTGGCAAGCAAGGACCTTAGTGTCCGCAGCTTGTCTTGGCCAGGGGCGTCTACAAGGGGGTGTGGGGTGGGGGATGAAGGGGGTCTTTCGAAAGGATTCCTGTGTGCAGCGCCACAGGTCTGGACCTTCTACAATGACATTTGCCATGAAGCTTCTACTGCTGCGCCCCCCTTTCACCAAGTCTAGACTACAGCTATGGCAAGCAAAGGGAGGGGGGAGCACTGCGAACGTAGTCGAGCATAAATAAATGCTGTGTTATTTTTGGCAATTATTTTCACATTCGAGTTCTGTCCGTCCCCGTTCTGGGCGTCCTTCAATGGAACTCATTTGTAATTTGCAGTCGGAAAATGCTCGCATTGTGCTCAGCTGTTGCTGTTGTTGTTGCTGCTGTATTTGTTGTTGCTGCTGCTATTGTTGTTGTAGTTGTTATGTGACTGACGCCATTAATTAGCCCTCTAGTCGAGCCTGAGCGCCAGCGCCAAGGACCGATAGACATCTTGGTGCCGGCATTTGTCTTGACAGTCGTAGATCAGGGTGAAGAGGGGGGCTGAGTGCCCCAAGGAGGGGGTAAATGGGTTGGAGAGGCATGACACATGTTGTCAGCGGGCTCATCTTTCTTGCTGCTACTACTGCTGCTTCTACTGCTTTGGCTCGACTATTTTCGCCGCTAATTGGAAAATGTCACAATTTATTTCATTTTTATGTTTAATTGGATTCTGCTCGGGGAAACTTTTCTGCCCCTAGGAGACGCAATGGTGTAGCCCGCAGGGGGCAGGGGCGGAGACAAGGGACAGGCACACTCACGTCGCCTAGGTACGACGCATGATAATTCTCTTAATTTGCTCGCCTTGATGGGCAGCAAAATAGATGGGCGACAGAGTCAAGGGAAAGACAGCGAGAAAGTGAGAGAGAGGAAGAGAGAGAGGGGTAGAGAGAGCAAGCAAGTGGAAAGCGAAACTTTTTCCATTTTCCTGATGGCATGTGTGTGCTACGTGTAAAAGTTTTTCCCCATTGCCGATGCCAGGATGAGAACGAGAAAGAGCACGAGGACAACAGTGACAGCCATAGCAAGAGGGACAGAGAGAGAGAGAGAGAGAGAGAGAGAGAGAGAGAGAGAGAGAGAGATGGGGGACAACAACAACGATGACTCTTCAAAGGTGCAAATAAAGTAAATTATTAGTTTCTGCTTCTGCTTCTTCTTCGGGGAGCTGTTGCTACTTGTGGATTTCCGCTTCAATTACGGACGCAGCTCGCATAAATTTCATTTGACAAACTTGCTTGATAGTTGCCACAGACACGCACAGACATGCAAACACACACACCCCAAGGCACACACACATAGATCTGTTTGGCAAATTAAGAGCTTCCGCTACGTTTCGCGCCACATGTAATTTCCATTACCCCCCTTGCATCATCAGTTGAAACCAAACTTGCGAATCGATTTGAACGTAACGAATCTGTAGAGAAACATATTCAAATGTATGGGAATACCCCTACTGAGCGAGCAGCTGCGCCTCCACCTTCCCCACTTCCCCTCTTCCTTTCTGCTCTCTTTGCATGTGTGCACACGCGGGATTTGCTGCGAAATCAGAGACGTCTTTAAGTATAATTTCTGGGGCATATAAATAAATCACGTTGTCGGCAGATAAAAAGCTTTATTAGCTTCATTTAGAAGCAGCAGCAGAGCAGCAGCAACAGCCGCAACAGCTCTTGGCTTAATGAGATGTGCGCGTTACGTATACGCTCGATAGGCCCACGCAGGGACGTGCTAAGGACGAGGCTAAGGATGTGGCAGCTGGCCATTGTAGGCGCGTGTACACACAGTGCGGATAATAAATTTTCATTTTAATGACTTAACGCATAAAAACAAAAGCAACAAAAGCAACAACAACAACAACAGGTTTACAGGTGTTGTTGTTTTTATTACCATTTCGAGCTGGTCCTTTTGTTGTTCCCGTGGTTGTTGTTGTTGTTGTTGCCTTTGTCGTACATATTTCTTTACTTCATTTGTTACGCATTCTCCTTCTCCTTCCCCACTCCCCACATGCCCCCTTGAGCTGCATGTACATACTTGTGCCCAAGAGGCTTCCCATGGCAAATGTGTTGGCAAAATATTTTTATGATGACGTGCTAAAGGGATCTCAGTGTCGACTCGCCCTCCTCACTCTCCCTTCCCCAGCTCCTGCTCCTGCCTGTTGCCTGCTCTCACCTGAGCAACGCAGCGCAGCAAAAAGTTAATTAGAAATTATGCTCGAGCTGGTATAATATAGAACACACACACACTCTTACACCCATAACACGTTTGGGTTATTAGACAGATATACTCAAACATGCGTACACACGCTCCCCGTCTCCCTCACACTCCCCGTCTGCCTCTCTCACACACACTTCTACTCACTCGCACCTTTGCTAATTAATGCCACATTTGATGCGTGCGCGAAAGCGCTTTAAAGTGTGTGAGAAGGCAAAGCGAACTACGCTTTAATTAGATATCAACTTGGTCACTCTCTGTACGGCGCATACTTACATTGCCACTGTATGAGCCAATTCCCAGTCCGATGTTCATGCATTATTGGAGTGCATTTTGCCAGGTCCGCAGCAATTGCAGCTAGAGATGACAGCGTGACTAGAAACATGTGCGACACGCTGCTGAAAAGAATGTAAAATATTTGTAGAGGACACTAATAAAATTAACTTTATTTATTTAAAATATTCAAGAAAAATATTCAACTTATTTATAAAATAAATAAAATATATAAGCAATTTAAGCAAACATAATTTTTGTAATTTATCTGTTAAGTTATTACAGATAACGATGAACATAAAGACAAGGAACTAAATGCATAAAAAGTATGAAGAGTTATTACTTGTGCAAATGTATGGAACAGGTATGAGGAGGCGTGGCAGACTCCACAAAGTATATATATTCTGACTAAGGATCACTAGCCGAGTCGATTAAGCGATGGCTGTCTGCCTGTCTGTCCATCTGCCACGCCCACCGCCCGCGCAAATCAAAAATTAAATTTTGAAAGTCCACGTATAAAACATACAACTTTCCTACTTTGACATACGCTAAGCTGATTACAAAATCTACGTATCCTTCAAATTTAAAATTCAAATTTTGAAAGGACAATAAGCACAGAAATTATTATGCGATAACCCGAATTGCTTGTTGCAGCTAATAAGGGAGAAAGGCGATCGCGAAGCCCGAGCGCCATCTGTCGATAAAAATTTGGAAGCATGCACATTTATGTACATATGTATAAATTTAATAAATTAAATTACACCGGAACAAAGATCGAAGGGTATCCCACTGTTGAGTGCCGCTTGAATGTTGCTCTCGTTTTAAATAGGAAATACATTTTTGAATTTTTAGACAAGTTTTTTATGTATTTTTGAACTTTTGTTGATACTTTTTCACTAAGAATTTATCAACTGTTATTACAGTTTACAAAGCATATTTGACAAACTTTTCAGCCCATTATTTAGACAATTTCATAGTTAATTTCTTGCCGGCTCTTCATGGTCTTTCATCTCGAATTCTCACAGTGTTCCTCTCTTGTTTCGCTTGGCATTGTTTGCATTCATTCTTTGCTTGGCTACGGCCCCGTTGTCCTGGTCGAGTATATCTTGCACTCACTGTGTCTGTGTTGGGGACACAAAGCGTTGCAGATAAATCCATTGCCCCGCCTCTTAAGCTGCTCTAGAGGCTGCTCTGGCTGCCATTGTCACTTGTACGTGGGGCGTGGCGAGCAGGCGAGAGAGTGGTAAAAGCGACACACACACACACACTCGCACTCACACACAGGACACAGCTAAATTAAAAATTTTGCAGTGCGCAAAAAGTCGTTGATAAAAAATATAATCAGTAGATGGGCAGAGGCGTAGAGGGCGGGGCGGGGAGGAGGGGCAGTTCGCCAGGGAAATATAATATTCGCAGTCAATTTACTTTTATGTGTGGCAACTACAAACTCACACACGCACAGTGGCACACACAAGACTACGCACGGCGCACTCTCGTACGTTTTTATAGCGTAACATATTCTTCTTCTTCACTTGGGCATATGTTTTTTTTTTCAGTTTCCTCTGCTTGTTCTCTCTCTTTTTGCAATTGTGTGTCAGTTGTTGCGGTCTGGCAACTCTGCTCTGCTGGCTAGGTATGCCACTAAGCCTGCCCTATGTGTGTGTAATTTTAATACAATAACAGCAAAAATGCAGGCCCAAAACAAAAATTACCATGCGCTTATAAACACACACAGGCACACACACTCATACACACCACACACACACATTCAGCACATGTAGAGTGTTTTGCTCGATGGCACTTTGGGGAGCAACTATGAGAGCAGACAATGTGTGTGTTTGTGTGTACGACAGTGACTAATAAAAGCCTTCACATGGCCATCGACTGCCCCTGCTCCTCTTACTCTCCCCACTCTCCTTGCTCTCCCCCTTGGAAAAGCAATATAATAGTCAAGCAGCGGCGCGCGTGTAATATGCATACAAAATTTTCACAATATTTTCATTTCGCCGCTTTGTTTTTTATATTTTTTCTCACAGTTTTCATTTGCTGTCCTGCAAAAACAGCAGCAGCAACAACAACAACGAGTCGCTTTGCTTTCGCCCTGGGGCTGGCACACACACACAAACACACACATATGCGAGGCAAATAAACTGCTCGTAAAGTAAAAAAATTGGTAGAAGCAACAACAACAAAAAGAGCAACAAAAGTATGGAGAGGGGGGAGGGCCTAGGGAGAAAGGAAAGGAGTAGAAAGGCGTAAGAGAGTCGCTGCGACTTAATCTCCATCTAAACGCAATGGAGTCGTAATAACAACGGAAAACAAATAAAAATACAGACACACTCACATGTACCTTCCCCTTCTACCCCCTACACACCCACATACACACACACACACGTTGTGGCACTGTTGTAGTTTACGTTTTGCCACTTCATTTTATACGCTTGTTTTATTTTTTTGTGCTTTGCCGAGTTTACTTTTTGACTCATCTCTGTCAGGCAAAGGTTTTTCTTGTCGGAAGAATGGCTATTTTCTGTGTGTCTGTATGTGTGTTGTTTGTTTGTTTGTTTGTTTGTTTTTGCAGCGCAACGTCAACGGACAGAGGGAGAGACAGACAGACAAAGAGACAGACAGGCAGACAGTTAGACAGGCAGGACTGACTGTCAGTGCGGTCTTTTCTAGGCGAATGTTTCTCTAGAGCGTCATACGCATGAGGTACCCAGCTAGGTATGTGTATGTGTGCGTGTGTGTGTATGCGCTAGTGCATGTGTGTATGCGTGTGTAGTTGCTGCTTGCTGATTAGCCCACTTGGGTGCCATTGGTGAGCTTCATTTGGCTCCACGACCGCACAGCGGTCACAATGACGTCTGTCCCCCCTCCGAACTGTATCTGCTATCCTTATGCATGTGTGTGTGTGTGTGTGTGAGTTACAGGGTACATAATACACGAGTGCAAGCATGTATGCAGGCCTGTGCATGTGTGTGTTTGTGTGGGGTATTTTCATTCTCATTCACTCGCTGCCAGCCACCACGATATGCGACTATGGGGGACAACAAAGAACTCAATATGCCACGGCCAATTGTTGTTGTTGTTGTTGTTTTAGTTGTAGTTGTTCTCTTTACTGTCTTGGGGCATGTGGCATGTTCACTTTTCAAATAGATTAAGCAAGCGAGCTGCGCCTTTTCACATACCAAACATAATACGTATACGCAACAAACCCTCTTTTTCTCACTTTGCATTTACAGGGTATTTACAAGTCATTGCACTCCGTCAGTAAAATATGAACCGTGAACCCTGTAACATGGCTAGTGGACAGAGCCTTACCGCCCCCGCTGACTTCAATTTCAAGCCATGCGCTGTTGTCTTGGCCAACTCTAATTTGGCCATTACCCACGTTGATTAGCTCGTAAAATGTGTTTGTTAGACAGCACAACTTGACAGGGGGCTGGACAGGGGGAGCAAGGGGAGAGGCAGGGACACTTTACAGGTCATTTAATTCAAAAGTCATATGCTGGAACGTAATTGAATGCCAAATCAGCAACAGCAACTACAACAGAGCAGTAGCCCCCGCTGTGCTTAGCCAGCACCAGAGCTGGGCATAATTTAATTAAAATATGCGACTGACAGGCCAAGGAAGGAGAGGAGTAGCAAAGGAGAAATCAAGTTTCACATGACCCAAAAACACACACAAATGTTTTCTCCAAATGTTTTTCTGCTGTGGTCGAGCCAAAAGTTGCCATAAATATTAGAGAGAGGAGAGAGAAGAGACGCAACTTGGAGATACTCTGTTGTAGTTCTACTCAATTTGATGAGGTGTAAGGTGACTACAGTTGTCCTTTTAGAGAACACGTCATTGTCCTTTTATAGGGTATACACATATTTGTACAATAGTTTGCATAAATATGGCAGAGGGAGGAAGAGTCTGAGATAACCCTGTAAAGAAGATACTGTAGTTCGTTGAGGATTGTAAATGACTTTAGTTCTCCTTTGAGTAGTCAGGCAGTCTCTTTATTTTCTTACAGGGTATACACATAGTCCTCTAACATCTTTTACAGCGCGACTCTCTCTCAAAAAGGCAAACAAATATTATAGCCAGAAAGTAGTTTGTTGTAAATTTACATTTTATATTAAAGACCAGAAAGCTTCACTTGGTTGCCAAGGGGCAAGGGGTGGAGAAGGGCGTAAGGCCACAGCTGCCGCTGCTGTTAGTGCTAAATGAGATTTTAAGCACTCCACACTCTGCGAGTGTATGTGTGTGTGCTGGGAACCACAAAAATCAAGGCAAGAGGCAACATGTGGCTGCGGTCTGCAAATTCTACTGCTCCCTTCAACCGGCACAGCAGCGGCACCCCAAAAGTGTTGGGTATAAACAAATACGTGCACACTGTCTTACAGCAGAAATATGCTGTTATAAAGTTGAGGTAGTGATGACTAAGAAGTCATGGCATATCTACATATTATTCATTTTACAGTATCTACAAATATTCATCAACATGAAGAAAGAAAAAAGCAACTTTCAGTGAGTTTGTTGCACTAAAAGAATATGCATAAATATTCCAACAATTTACCAATAATATACCAACAATATACCAACAATATACCAACAATATACCAACAATATACCAACAATATACCAGCAGTATAAAGCCCACTTTAATGTGCGCAGCACACCCTGGGTTTCTCTCAGTGTACATGCTAATTAGAGCAGAAAGTGGCGACAGCGTTGACACCTGTCGCGACTCTCGGCAGGATACGGATACGTGGCTGTCTCCAGGGCGTCTCTCTCGATTGGGCAGGGCACGCTGGGTTCATTCGGGGGCATCATTATTAATTGCATGCCAGCAGATAGTTTGTTGACAACGTGTTGTTCTTGTTGTCTGTGTTGTTGTTGGTGTTGCTGTCGCTGTTGTTGTCGTTTTTGGGAAAGTCGTCGCTCTGTTTGGCTTTTCATTTTTCCGAGTACGTGGAATGAGTGAGCAAAGGGAGAATGGAAAAAATGAACACGACGGCACATGGCCAAACACGCTGATAAAGTTAAGTGCAGCCATGTCAGCAGGCCAGTGTGTGTGAGTGTGTGTGTGTGTGTGTGTGTGTGACGGGCACATGTGACAAAGCACACGATTAAATTACAAAATGTCAATAACGATAACGAATGAAATTGATTGAAACGAGCGGCGACCACAACAGCCACGCCACGCCTCATGCCTGCTCTCCTCTCTCTCCTGCTCTATCTCCCTCTGTCTCTCTCTCTCTCTCTCTCTCTGTCTTGCTTCTTCTCTTCTCTGTCTGCATTCTCTCATTTCTCTCTTATCCCTTTCTCTTTGCACTGTAATAAATTATGTCTGCCATTGTACGGCGCAGTCCCTAGTCCTGTGGGCGACACCTTGCAGATAGATCGCACCACACACACTCACACTTCACACTTTACACTCACACCCAGCCACAGTCACACCCTCACACACACGCACACACACAGAGAGAGAGAGAAAAGGGAGCGAGTGGCATGTCAATTAAAATGCATGATGTTGAAATCATTCTCAATTAATTCATAATTAAAACGCGACACATTATCAAAAGTGTGTGCGGGGCATTTACATAAATAGCGAATGAATATTCATGAGTACTCGCAGTGAGTGGACACAGTAGGCAAGTGCGAATGAGTGTGTGTGTGTGCTTGTCAGCCAGAGCCTGAGCCTGAGCCGAGCCCTGCCGAGTTGAGGCGCGTTTTAATTGATGCCCCTTAATCGTTGAATTTATGGCGTGTCTCGCGGCGTTACGCATACGCAGTGTGTGCACCCTTTCAGCTCGCCTCTTGTTGTTTGCACTCACTCGTCCGCATGGCCAGCGGCAGCAGCAGCAGCAACTGCAAATGCAAAACAGCATCACAAATTTTTGGGGCAATGCCACATACTCTCTCTCTCTCTCCCTGCTTCCGCCTGTCCCCCCCTCTTGACTGGGCTGTGGCAACAGGAAAATGCACTTAAAAGCATTTAGTTGTAGCGACAAAATTTGCAACATTGAAATGCGGTCGGTGGTTGCAGCAGCGTGTGCCTCGCCTTGTCGCTTGTCGCATTGCCGCCAGTTTGAGGCTGCCACGCCCACTGTACAAACCCTCTGGGCATCGCATTATTTGGCCATTGCAGCCCTTTGAAATTAATGTGCGTGCATAAACAAGCAGGCCAGCAAGGGAGGGGGAAAGGTCTTAAGTTCTGCAACTTGGCCCGTTACACAAACGAGCTGCTGCTGCTGCCACTGTCCTCGCTGCCCTCCACTCTCCACACAGCACTGCCTCTGGTCGTTTTCTACCTAAATTAGCGCCATAAAGTATGCAACAAGCTTTTGCCAGCGCTTTTAATTTGTTTTCTCGCAGCGCTATCAAATATTCATTTGAGCTTCAGCTTCAAGTCTTTGCGCTGGCCTATTAGAGTTCAAGATGGCATTTTCCATAAACCCTCCCCACTTTTGCTCTTCTCCCCCTTTCCCACTTTCTGCCTCCAACTGCTGGACGATGGGGCAAAAGTTGTAACTAATTTGCGTGCGGCAACTAAAACATTTTCCTTGTAGGCTGCGGCTGTAGCTGCTAGTGGACGTTGGAGGGAGGCGTAAGGAGGCGTGACTGACTTGCTTGACGTTTTGTTTAAAACTAAATTTCCATTCAACTGTCATTTGCGGCGCAATGGCGGTGACATTCATTAGAGCAGCCCAGCGACGATTCGAGCCTGATGCTGATGCTGAGGCAGCTGAGGCGCTTGTCAAATTACAGTGGCGGCATAAATTATGCGGATGGATCCCAGTTGCCGCCGAAAACTTTGAATGTTGTTTCCCCATTTTTGTTGTTGTTGTTGATGTCATAAGTAAACTGACGCTAAAACTGACTGACACGTAATTAAAAGTGCGATATGGAATCTGCAGAATCTACAGTGCCTCAGCCTCGGTACCTCAGCCTCAGTACCATTCTCAGCTTGCTGTAGCCCGCAGCCCACGCTGACAGTGTGTCAAAATGTTTACTGACAGCAGGTTGGCCAGGCTTAGCCATCGATCAACTTAGTGTAGATATAATGGCAGTCATTATAGAGGCAGTAAATTCACTTTATAATCGACAGCATCCATATGAAAGTAGCGACACTTCTCGCCCACTGTGCACAACCTCATAAAACGAGATAAACGACAACGAAATTTACTATTAAATTGAATTTGAATTTGACAATTTGTCTCTCCCTCTCTCTCTCTCTTCTTCGTTTCACTCTCTCATGTTTTATTATGCAGAGCCGCAAAAGGGAATGGCAGCTGAGCTGGAGGAGGATTGAAAGTGAATGTGGATGGGGAAAAATCACATTTTGTTTGTAAATCAGCAATTTACGCCGGAAAAACCAAACGATGCCGCCTTAGTCACAGTCCCTGCCTCAGTCACAGTCCCTGCCACAGTCTCTGCCTCAGTTCCTGCCTCAGTTCCTGCCTCAGTCCTTTACTCAACGGACTCGGCACACACTTTTAAACGCTCAATAAGATTGGAAAATTGATGGCGGTGGAAACGCTCATTGGTTGGCCTGCACTGCCTGGCTTGGGTTGCCAGGCAGCGTGGACTACCCGTTCCTTTCTCAGTTCCCCCTCCTGCTTTTGCTCCTCCCCTTCTTGGCGGGTAAATCCCTCATTTTCAGTGAAAATAAAAATTGCCCCAGCGTAACGCAAAATAAACACATTTAAGTTGCAAATTGAATTTTGCATAATCCCAACGACAGAGTGGGAGCTGGAGAAAGAACGGTAACGGGAGCGGGAACGGGAGCTGCCTCTTAGCATGTCTTTGCGCTGTCCATCAGCTCAGTGCGGCTGCCTGCCTGTCTGTCTGTCTGTCCTCTTGCCTGCCTGCTTGGGGCTCCTTGGTTCGCTTTCGAGTGCTCGCAGTTTTTTCCACGGGGCAAGCCGCGAATGCTTCGTGGAAATGGTCGCGCATGAGACGGAATTTCTGATTAGTTGCCATGGATCCATATACCCTCGCAGGCAGGAGAAGAGGGGAAGGAAGAGGTGGTGTGTAGTCTGCACTTTACCCCCAAACTCCCCGCTGCTGCTTACTTGGCTTTGACTTTAGCGGAATTCTATTTATTTTCAAAATTTCTTTTGGGACAAATTTCGCACTCACACACATCATGCACCCTCTCTCTCACCCACTTCGCACGCCCTCTGTTGAGTATATGTAAATAACGAAACACACACGCAGACACACACACACACATAGATAGACAGGCGTGTGATCCTGGGGCTTTGGCAAGTAGCTTCGCCGCGTAATTGAATTTACTTTATACTCGCCTGATTAGAAAGAAGAGAACGCAGCAATGGCTGATTGGATTTAGTCAGTTTGATTTTCGCTTACATATGGTCTACTTTTCTTAAAGAAGGGGGGAGGGAGAGACATCTTAGAGAAGGACACTTTACTGCAGGAACTTCTGCCAGCAGAAGGTTTCTTTCACTCTTCCAATACGGAACTCTGAATTCTCTATTAACTTTGATTTAAGTGGAAAATTATAATTAATTAAAAACTGCACGTTTCAGCAACAAATCTATTGTGGATTATGAATTGGCAATAATTGAAATTATTTATGCATTTAATCGGATTGCGAAACATTGCCGAATCAGGCGCCAGCAAAGTTAATTGTCATTTTACTGTGCCTAGTTGACCTCAAATGATTCACACGCGATTCACATTCACATTCACAATCATAGGGAATGCGACATTATGAATACTTTCAGTGGATCAATTTCATATGATTGTCGTTTACCGTTAGCAGGCCACAGGCCGCAGGCGAAGTTGGGGGGAGGTACAGAGGGGCAACGCCTGAAAGCCGAAATGCGCGACGCGCTATAATTAAAAGTCAAATGGAAAATTGTCTTGGTCAAATTCAACAAAAATGTTGCTAGAGTTGACAGTGCAGTTTGTTTGTTTATATTGTAGATATGCATATGTGTGTGATGTGTGTGTGTGTGTAGGTCTGTGTGTGCTGTCTTTGCATGTGTGTATGAGTGTTCCCTGTTGTTTGTTTGCGGCCAACGCGCGTTTTTCAATTATTACGACAATGCAGCGCAATATTGTGAATGATAACAACCACAGCTCGATGGCACTTGACTAGCCTATCTATGAGTTTGTGTGAAGGTGTATGTGTGTGTGTATGTCTAGCTGTATCTGTGTGAATGCGCGCATAATTAAACTAACAAACACGACATCATTCAATGATTTTGCTGCTGCTGGTTTTGATGAGCACTTGCCCAAACTCGACAGGTTAAAGGGCAACGCGAGAAGGAGAGGGGAAGGGGAAGGAGGGATTGTCACCGGTTTGTCGCTGGTAATGAGAGCCACATTCTGTGTTTGCCTTTGCCTGTGTGTGTTGCTGTGGCATTTTAATTAATAAATTTAGTTGCAGCTGGCAACGTTTGCATTGCGGTGCAAATTGCCGACCGAACAAAGTTTTCACATTAGCTGCAATTGAACTTTATCAATAGCCTTCTAATTAACTCGCCTGCAGCGCGGCGAGTTACATCACCAGAAGCATACAGATACACACACGTACATACTATACATGCGTGCTGAAGTGGGGCATGTGGCATGGGGAATGGGGCATGCAATCCTCGTTCACTGTTGCCGCAACTTTTGAAGTTTGCACTTTTTTGATGAGTTTGCTGATCTCTTTTTTATGTTTAATCAATTCAAAGGCAGCCAAACACACACACCAACACACACACACACACACATACATCAATGTACTAACACCCACGCACACACAAACACCCTGAAGTAGTTTGTTACTGTGCTCTGCAGCTTATTGGAGCGTCACGTACTTCAGCCCTGCCGAGTTTGTTTCTCTGAAGTTTCCCTTTAGAGCTGGACTCGTTGCCATTTCGTGCTTCGTCTCGTGACACGAGCTATACTAAATTGCAATGAGTGTATTGCGTAGTTGTCCATCTTCAGGCGAGCATAGACAGCACTGCCTCGAAGCACTTTCGAGTGCGCTGAAAATCAACTTTGGCGCGTAATTATTTCAGAATTAAGCCGAGAGCAGCAAGGGAGGCAGGGGCAGGGGCAGGGCAGTCATCTACAAGTTGGCAACAGCAACAAAATGTATAACAAGTCAACAAAAGTTACAGATCCCCTCCCCTACCCACCCTCTCTTTACCTTTCTGCCATTGATAGCTTTAGTTTTGTGTATCATTCTCATTGTCGGGGAATCTTCTGCTACTGCTTATGTAGTAAGTGCTTTCAAGGCGACTTACGTTCTGTTGCCTTATTAAAAACGACTCGTGCCCGCGCCATAAACAAATGAAATACAAAGCGAATATTCCCTATAGCAGCTACTTTCGTTTCGCGGCTTTCGTTTCGTTTCGTTTTGTTTTGTTTATTTTATATTTATATTTTTTATGTTTTTAGGTTTTTTCTAAAAGTGGCAAATTAAAAGCATTTTCATGCTAAAACAAAAGTCTAAGCTGCAGGGGGAGGGCCCATGACAGGGGCAAGGGATTGCCCAAATGCTGCTTGGATGAAAGCTGATACCCTGCTCCACGCAAACTGCAAGAGAATTGTTTACTTGCGATTTCTGCTGTGCACTTCTGCGAAACATTAAACCTGTCTGAGGGCACGCCCACAAAGCCTTTAAAATATTCATAGAATTGCTTTAATAACGCTAAATGAGCAGGCGAGTGTGGCAGGAGGGGGCAGAAAGGAAGGGGGGAAGAAGGGAAGGCAGTCAAGTCAGTCGAGTGAAACCCGAGGCAGAACTGTCCTGCCTTCGTCCATTCAGTCAGCTATCAAATTGACTCTATCTCATTGATGGCCAGCGGGGTGCAGGGTGCAGGAGGGTGGAGGGGGGTTAGAGAAGAGAGGGGTGCACCAGGTTATGCGGCAAAAAGCAATTTTTATTTACCAAGAGCAGAGCAACAGAATAGCAGACACTGTGCCGTTGACTGATTGGCGCAGACGGCTCCGGAGAGCAAATACGACAGCAGGACGAGGACAAGAGGGGGACAAAGGGAGGACAAGAGGACAGCAGCAACAATAGCAACAACAAGAAGAAGATGAAGAGGCGTCCATCTCAAGATGGCGCCCCATTTGGGCGTATGCAAATCAGACCACAGAACGACGATGACGACGACGACGAGGACGTCAGGCAGGAAGTTGATTAAATGACAAAATAAATAGAAAGTGAAGGATAATGTCAACATTCTAAGTGGTTTTCTTTTAAAAAGCTTAACTGACAATGAACCGCAGGGCAGTCAGGCAGTCATTGGGGCGACCACGGATCCAGTTGAATAAATTATTTTTGCCAACCGAGACGAGACGCGGGAGCAGGAGCAGATGAGGGGGAAAGAGACGCCGCCACGAGGCGATGAGGCGATGGAACTTGACAAGTGATTGCCCCGCAGGCTTGGCTCGTCAGCCTCCCACTCCCTTCTTCCCCTTCACCGATCTGGCTGTGCCTTCTTCCGGCATCCAGGCAGGAAATTGACTTTGATAGTGCATGAAATTTGATGATATCGCCGAAGTAGAGAAATCATTTTGGGCTAGCAGTGGGAGTGAAGTTTCACTCTCTTGCATTGTGTAGGGTATTTGGTAGTCTGACTATCTTGCGTTAAATTTAAGCAGGTTGTGTACCTTCTTCCTTCTGTTTATTTGGATTCTGAGCAGGGTATTTAATAGCAACATGTGCCGATCTTAATACATTACTTGTAGAAGCCTTCAAAAGATAGAACAATAAGGTATTTCCCAATTAAATTTAATAAGCTTAACATATTTGATTGCAGTCCATTAACTTTGTTTATTCCAATTCTTGGAAATTTTGAATCAACAGTAAAAATGCAAAACAAGAAATGTTTAAGTACTTTGTGTAGCTCATTTACTGTCGACTTATCAGTTTTGTCTGAGTTCAACACGTATTTACTTGTATTCCATTGTGATATTCTATTCTTTCTTTTCATTTCTTGCTGTAGAAAAACTAAATTAAATATAATGTTGCCTTGTCTATTTGGCGCTGTGCCTAATTGGTTTTCTACTGCCTTGATATACTGCCCAGAGAATGGACTACTGAGGCAAGCCGGCGACACATATGCATCATTAAGCACTTGGCTCAGAGCCATCAAAAGGATCCGCCGCCAATGGGGCTGAGGTTGACCGATGACGTGGTTTTACTTAACTATATAGAAGTGACATGCATCCAGGGGGTCACTAGTGGGAAAGCAATTAAAGCACTGCTTGACTACAAGTTACTCTGTAATCGCAGAGAGAAGCAATCGTCTTGATGTTTGCAATTTCTGTGGAAATATTCATTAAAAATTTATATGATTATAAATATAAATACTCATATAAATATAATAACAATGCTGCGACCTGCTGATAAGCTGTGACTGATAAGCAACTCTTCGACTCACAGCTCACTGATCGTTCTATTCTGATCAGTTCTATTCTGAGTGTCAGAGAGATTGGACGTAATTTCAAAATGAAATTTTGCATTATCTTCATGCTGTTTTTCGCCGCTTGGCAGAGCAATGCGCTGATTGTGACTGGTGAGACAGTAAAGACAGTAAAGTTATATAGACATGATCAATATTCTAAAGTAATATCTTTTTATGCTATGTCAATCTGCAGATCCGCTACTCAGTCCCCGCCTGGAAGTTACACCCTACGTTGGTGGCAAAGATGCAGTCCATGAGGCACATAAACTATTGCTAAGATTGCAGGAATACAGTCTAATTGGCGAGGTAGCTCAGGCTAAGTTTGTTAAGGGACAGCAGCGTAGCCTGCTCTTCGAGATGAGCAGCCCCCTGCAGGCCACCAATGTGATACAGGCCTGGAGGAATATGCTTGATGCTCACACGGATATGAAGATTCAACAAGTTGTCACCGATTTCTTCCCAGAGTCAAACATTGAATTTCGAAATGCTTGAAATCAATGATTAAATGCTGAGAAATTTGTGGGTAGTATACATATGTATACGTATACATACATATATATGCGCATATGTATTTGCACAGATAGACAGAGATAAAAAACCAGGCAGGTCAGAGAGAGTTCATATTGAAATAAAAGCCCCATTTATGAAGTTACTTTACTGTTGCCTCTGATTAACTCAGCAAAGCTGACTTTCTGCACTCTCTTTCTTTCTCTCTTTGTCACTCTTTGCTCTTATACTGAGTCATATTCAATCAGATGTATGAGGAGAGGAGAGAGCGGGGGCAGCTGCAGAAGGAACGTGGGCAAACAAATGAGCACAAATCGGATTGCGCATTGCGCAATGCGGATTTATGTCCCGATTTGTGTCTTATCATCAAGCAGAGCAGGGCAGGGAGGAGAAAAGGGAACACAGGGAGGGCAGGCGGTAGGGGAGGCCACAAGTTTGATGCTTGTCAAACAAATTATAAGCCCCCGTTCCGTCGTTTGGTGCCGCAAAACTAAACGAGAGTCTCCTAAAGCGGTTTATCTAGCGCGGCTTGTCGTGATGCCTGCTGCCTTGCTGTTGTTGTGTTTGTGCTTGTTGTTGTTTGCGTGGGTGGTGCATGCAGTTTGCTGCCAAGTTGTGTCAGCCCTGAGGGAGCTAGGGTGGAGGAAGGTGGGGGGGACGACGGCTCAGGAGCTTAAGACTAATCCGCATATGGAAAATTATATAATATGAATGAGCACATGTACTATATACTTGTACGTTAGTGTGTGTATGTGTGTGTGTGTGTGTGTGTGTGTGGATCGACTTTGATGGGATGCGAAATAAGGCTGACAAAGCAATTTCCACAGTGACACATTTTCATGGCGGAAAACTCATTCGCAAATATGCTTAACTATGACATAGAAAACTGGTATAGAAAGGGGAGTTCTGGCATTGCTTATACCATGTAGTTAAGGGTGGAATTAGGGCTGAAGTGTACACTCTAGTTAGAACTGGTATACACATCAGTATACCCTTCAATCGGAACTGAAATACAGCTTGCAATCAGAGCTGAAATATATATGAAACTCTGTGAATTTTCAACTTCTTTCTCTACTGTGTCAATTTGTTAACCCTCCTTATCGAACTTGAATTTATGTAGGGTATCTAGGGTATCTTTATGCGTGTGTGTGTGTCTGCGTGCGAACTTTACATTCCTTTTCTGCGAGTGCAATTTATTTGCCTCGTGCACACGAATAAATATGAACATAAATAATAAAAAGCAAATTAGTGTAGATTTTAATTTGCTTTTATTAAAATGCGCTCAGCTTCTGCAAATGGAATGTCGAGCATGTAAAAAGAGCGGGTGAAAGGAAGGAGGATGGAAGGGGGCGAGGGGGTTGTTTTGGTTGTCGGCTTGGCTTGGTTTGGTTTTCCGGACAGTGCGAGAAGCGGAAGACGCCTTTGCATCAGTGCACAATTTTTACATTAACCTGAAATGTAAAGTGCTTTAGCGGGATGACTGCAAAGCGGAAAGGGGCAGAGAGAGGCAGGAAGAGGGGAAGAGTGAGAAAGAGAGAGAAGGCGAGAAGGGGAAAGAGCAAACTGAAAGGCAGCTCTACGCTTCGCATCATATGCTCCATGAGCCGTCGTGGGAAATTAAAATAAAAGGCAAATACACACACACTCTCTTGTACACACACACACACCCGTGCACACTCACACGTCGATAAGAAACATGAGCAATAACAACAACAGCAACAACAGCTGGCATTGCATATGGTGGAAATGCAATTTCTGACTTTTTTGCGGCATGTCCGAAAATGCGCAATAAAAAGGTGAAAGTTTGCACTTGTGTCGGCATGCTGCAGGGGAGCGGGGGATAGAGGGGTAAAGGTAAACCAAGTGCATTGCGGTCTCATGTTCTTCTTACTCCTTCCCTTCCTCCTTCGCTCTGTTCTCTTTCGTCTTGCTTTTTGTTTGGCATACTGAATACGCCACTTACCTCTCTCCTCTCAGGTGCAAAGTGCCGTTTTGTGCGCCCGTCAAGCATTTTATTTATTTTTATCTTCTGTTCTTATTATTATACCCTTCGACCATTGAAAATTGTTAAAAAAGGGAATACTAACTTTGTGCAAATGTATGTAACAGGTAGAAGGAGGCGTGGCAGACCCCATAAAGTATATATATTCTTGGTCAGGATGAATAGTTGAGGTGATTGAGCCATGTCTGCCTGTCTGTCTGTGTAAACACACAGATCTCAGTTATTATAAAAGCTAGAGTTACCAAATTTGGCAGGACGATTTCTGTGTACTGTTCGCTGATCAAGTTTATTGCAAATGTTAGATGCCATGCCAACCGCCCTCGCAAATCAATAATTTATTTTTTAAAGTAGATTGGTGAATAATTGTGATAAAAAATATAACTTTCCTACTGTGGAAGGCAAATTAAATCACTCACAACGTTGCAGTACTTCCTCTTTATTTCACTCCCTAAAACAGAATGACCCTCCGCGTCTTAAAGTTAGTTTTACATTCCTTTAACATAGGCTTAACATAGATATCGTGTTATATAAGTATCGATGTACAGTGTGACCCTCTACCAGCCTACTACACTGCGTACAATATATTAAGCTGATTTTAATAGCTACCTCTCTTTCAAATTTGATCGGACAATAAACACAGAAGTTATTCCAGAAAGGCTGAGCATAATACCGAGTGCTTATGTCAGCTAATAAAGGAGGCAGGCAAGCGCGAAACTCGAGCGCCATCTGTCGATAATAATTTGGAAGCATGTATGTATAAATTTAACAAATTAAACTATACCGGAATATAGGTCGAAGGGTATGCCATTGTTGCGTGCCGCTCGACTGTTGCTCTCGTTTTAATCTTTGTTTTGTTTACATCCCTCGATCCCTTTCCCTTTGTTGCTCTCGTTCTGCTGTCCACGATTAATCGACTTCATAATCATGTGCTGTCCATATCAGAACTTCAATTGATTCGGTAAAATTGTTTAGCTAGTGTCATTACAGTTATAAAGTTAAAAAATATTGCAAATGATGATCACAAACCTCAGTCTGAGAGACTTGCTGAGACTGTGTAGAAGAGAAATATCACGAAATGTGCTGCCTACCTTCGTTTAGCTTTCAACAGGAATCTCGTTTCAGTTACCACTCTTGGCAGTTACCACGAATCGTACAATTCTGGAATTGATAGAAGAAGAATTTGAAATAAACACTCACAATCAATGTAAGAAATTTAAACCTTCAAGAACCAAAAGGAATATATTTCTTTAGAAATTGATCATAAATTATGTGGCTTTCATTGCCAATTACAAAATCCTGAATGTCAAATACACACACACATACCCAAACACACACACACATACACTAATATATGCGCTTGCATTGGATAAAAGCAAAAACGGCAGCAGAAGCAGAAGCAGAAGCAGCCACAAGGCGACCCCAATGAAGCCAATTAGTTGACGTAATGCTAACGACGCCGCCAAGTCACGACAAGGACGAGGACGAGCAGCGAGTGGGAGCAATGGCAGGGAGGGAAGTGTGGGTGTGGGAGTGTGGGGGGGGGATGGCGACAGTTTTGAACTGCCTGCAAAATGAAACATTTGAAGCTGAAGCTGTCGCTGCTGCTGGCATTTGTTCCGGTTCGCCCGCCTCACCTGTGTGCACGGTCGGTGGCTTCGAGTGGCTAATTAATACGCCCCGTTGCACCGAAGAGTGACACAACTAGCCAACCAGGCGCAGCATCCACCTGCCTTCCTCGCCACCCACCCACCAGCCTGGCAGTCTGTAATGAGCGTTTCGAGTTAATTGCCGTGTAAGAAAGGTAAAATGCTAAGGCAGGAGCAGAGGCAGGGGCAAGGGAAGGGAAAGGTGTAGAGGTAGGCAGGCAAAGGTAGAGGCAGAGGTGGGGGAAAGGGGCGCAGACTGTGGTAAATTTAACAGAATTTTATGCTTTTCAAAGGCATTAATTAGAAGTAATTGCCGCTGCTTAATGAGCTTGTTTGCTGTTTCGAGAAATACGCCAAAAACAGGACAATGTAGAACGTAAAGGAAGCAAAGAGAGAGCAGAAGAAGAACAGAAGAAGGCGCCAACATTTGGTCTATATAATTTATAACCCGTCAATGGCGCGCGACATCGACTGTCAATTGCCGCACGGCAATTCAGCAATGCAATCAACTCATATTTCATTGCATGCTCCACTGTCATTAGGGCTGAAGGAAGTAGAGAAGGAGGAACGAATGATGAAGAGAGGAGCGGAAAGAATCGAAAAATGGCCGGGGGAGGCAAATTGAAACGCGAAAAACAATCAAAACTTTTACGAAAATGAGCCCAAAATGAAACGCAGCTCGCTAAATCGAATGGGGAAACTTGCAAGCCAAACTCACACACTCCAACACATACACACATACACATAAATACACACACACACTCTCCCCACACACACATAATAAAGTATATTTTTATGAGCAGCCCATCAGACACGCCCCGTTTGAGGCTGCCTCTCTACCTGTACAGTGTGTATTCCCAAGCAACAACCACCCACCCCCTTCCACTTCACCTTGCACAGTGGGTTGCATGCATATATTGCTACACAAAAGTGATAATCAACAAGGGTAGTTGCAAACTTCACCACTGTGCGGCTGCCTTTGTTTTATGCGATTTCAATCAATGACCCAACAACAACAATAACAACAACAACAACTGCAACAATTTCAAGCGGCGCCGCCTCAAATGACGCGCGAAATGAAATGAAAATTTTGACTTGCCATTTGCCACGCCCCCTTTCGTTTCACCGTTCACCTGCTCGAGAATGTAACAACACTTGAATGTTGTTTGTGTTTCCGCGATTGTGTTTTCTGCGATTTGCCATATTGAACTCTGACACGCAACACGCAAACGATACAAAGGATATTCATAAAAGACTGGTGGTACAAGGAGGAGGGAGGAGGGAGACCAAGAGGGGGGAACATATCGATGTCGCTGTCGAGTTGAACAAAATGAAATATGCCAACTTTGATGATGTGTCATATTGGGCGATTGAAATGCAACCCGATTGACGATTACACCCCGCTCCACGCACCCCCCTATACTCACCCTCTCTCTCTTCATTAAAATATTTCGAGAATGTGAGTTGTGCCAAGGAGAGAGGAGAGGAGGGCTTGCTGCCCCAAGTTACCGATGAATTTAAGCAATGTTGCTTTGGGTTTTTCCATCTGTGCACATACAGCAAGAACAGTTACCCTGGGCAACAAAGCGGTTTAAATGCCATATTAAATGGACCTTTATATATGCGTGGTATAGTGGGAAGGGGAGGGAGAGGTGCAGACGGCAGGGAAGAGGCGGTGGCACAGTGGAGCAGTAAATAAGAGTATGTTAGGTAGATACGACAAACTGTTGAATTTATCATTGCAATACTTGATATTTTCAGGACCGTAGCAAGGCGTGTGCAGGGTGTGCAGTGCACAAAGGCCCCCGTCTGCTAAGGGCCCGCTGTTAAAAATTAAAGAAGTTGCCAAATGAAAAAAGTAGCTATTGTATACAGTAAGCTTTATTACAAATTTGCTGTCTTTTGTTTTTATAACAGCTCCTATCTCGAGGTTCAAACGAACGAATATGACTAAATTAACATCCAATGATACTGAACAAGAATATATAGTATTTACATACGTCGTGGGGTCTGCCACGCATTCTTCTGCCGTCTGTGTACAATATGTATGTAATAATTGTCAAGCACATTGTTGCAAGAATGATTGTGTGGATAACAATCGAGGATTAGATGGACCAAAGTATGGATTTCTCAAAACGTATTTCTGCATTTTTCAATACAAATCGAGAAAAGAATTGTCTATAAATATAAATAATGTAAATATTATTAATCTTCTTCATTTTAAATAAGTTAACCTATGAACTAGATTTTCAAACAAGACAAATTCAATAGGAGCCTCCAAAAAGTTTTGCACAAGGGTCCGCGAGATCGTCGCTATGGCCCTGGATATGTATTATTATATTCTATATTCCCCGCTTGCTTCCCTAATTTGCCCCACGGTGCACTGTGTGTTTGCATATGCTAAGAATATGCGAAATGTCGAAAGCAGCTTACCGCCAGCTCCATCAGCATCAGCACAAGGATATCAACATCAACATCATCAGGATATCAACTTCCCTTCTTGCCGCTAACAAGAGTAAAAGTTGCGCTGACAAATTGGCCGTGGAATGAAAGGAAAAGGGGGCGGCAGCGGGAGTGGGTGTGGCACGCTTTGAAGTATCGAAGTTGGAGTTCAATAGGATTGCCCACATTCCAGCGTGGCTTGCGCGCAACGACAACAATGTTGCCGCAGTTAATTTCTGCTGCTCCTCATTTTCCATTTTCCATTTCCCATTTTCCATTTCCAGCAAGGCGAAATTAACATTTTATTCTGGCTCTGGTTTTCCGCCAGCGAAGCGAAGCGGCCGCAATTTAATTTTAATTTTCCTTCAAAACAAAAAGCTGACCTGGGGTCAGGGAAGGGGGAGCGAGTAGGGGGGACTGTGGGGCACAGCCTGGTCATTTATTTGTGGCATGCTGCTGCTGCTGCTGACGTCGTCGTAATTACAAATTTCGCCAGTCTTTTTTGAGCGGGTCCCATCAGCGCGTTGACGTTGCTGCCACCTCTGGGCAAGTTCTGCTGCTGCATGGGGATTGTTTTGCATTTGATGTGCTGCCCCGAAGGCGTCAAGTGCTTAGCGTGGCCCCATCCTGGAATAGAGACAGCTCCACTCGGCGAGTGCTGCTCATAAATAGCGGTTATCTAAGCCATAAGCCAAAAGCCATAAGCTATAAGCCCTGCCCCATATAACCCACATCCATGCCCCCCTTCCCACTCCCCTCTTCTAGCTGTACCACTCCGTGCAGGACATACAAATGCGGCGCATTTATTTTAATCCTCAGCAGGAGCTGGAACCGGAGAACGGGGCGTATTAGTAATCGGCATTGGCATTCGTATGAGCTCGCTGCTTCAGGCGTGGCAGCAGTAGGGACTCGTGGGAGGGGGGAGTGTGTAGGGTAGGGTAGGGGAGGGGGAGGGGAGCAACAAAGTTGCGGATTCATAACTCTTTCATTTGGCCATATCTGCACATTTTTTCTGCTCTTCGGCGTCGTAAAAAGCGCGCTGAGATTGGCATTTGGCTGGCTTTCGTTGCCAATATTCTGGCTTACGCTGTCCCGCTTCCCTTCTCCACCTCCCCTCTGCCACAGTTCCACAGCACCTTGCCCTGGCTGCAGTCCTGGTCGTGGTCGGTCGTGCCTTGCCAAGGCATTCATCAAATTCAAGTCATGTTATCGTAGAAAATGAAACAAATTTTTGCAATTTGATTGCTTTTCGTGTTGATGCAGAGCAGGGGGAGAAAGGGGGGAGGGAGGTAGGAGGGAGGAGCGTGTGCTTGCCAATAACTTGCCAATGTACTCCCCAGTCGCATGTGAGTCCCTTTCCCTCTCCTTGCCTGCGTCCTTGCACAGATGAAGTGGCTCCGGCATGACTCGGATTCCAGATTTGTGATGCCGCATTCACATTTAATATGCATGCCTACGAGAAGGGTGTGGGAGAGAGAAACGCGAGGAGTAGAGGGAGGAAGCTGGAGACGTTGTTCGACGTTGTCCTTCGCGCTGCGATTTGCGTTTTGCGATTTTGCCGGAGTTATGAACTTGCGTATGCGAAATTTTTCATATTTTTTACGTGCCTAAAAATCAAATGAAGGAAGGTGAGTGTACGTGGTGTGTGTGTGTGTGTGTGTGTGTGTGTGCACCAACCACCGTTGGGACTGTGGCAAACACGTGTTCCATCATTACACTCCAGCTGGTTATCTTTACCACTCCCCACTCCCCTCTTGGCCCAAATCAGTTTGCAGGTCTACGAGATGTTTTCTCATATATTCACTTGACATTCTGATACCCTGTAGAGGCTGTTAATGACAGGGCAGTGTACCAGACTCACTCGATCTTCATTGCAGCTAGAGTATCTGCAAGTTAAGCATACTCTATACCCTGTAGAAGGTGTTCATGAGGGGTGAGCAGTGCCGAGTCACTCTATAAAATGATTTAGAGCAAATCTTTTTTTATTCGTGTCATTTAGGGTATCTGCCAGTCGTACATTGTTCTGCCAAGCACCTCCACTTGTTTTTCATCTTTTCCGCCATGTTGGCTGTTTTACATACATGTGAGCAGTGGCAGGGGGAAGAGGCGACGGAGACTGGCAGGCTCAGGCACCTATCATTGCCTCGAGACTGTTTTCACCATCAGCCACAACTGAAACTGCTGCTGCTGCTGCTGCGGCCAAGGCGGCTGAAGTTGCTTTTGTTGTTTATTTCAAAAGTTAATTTCGTACTTTATCATAGCAGCAATAACCACAGCAGCACTACAAGAGAGTGCAAGGGAGGGGGAGGGGGGGGCGAACGGTAAAAAGTGCCAGGCATCGTATGGGAAATGAAACTTTTCAACGGAAACGGAAGCTGTACACGCTGCGCCCAGGCAACTTTCGCTCTGTGCTGTGCGGCGTGTGAATAAAGTGAAACAAATGGAAAAGCAGCCAACAGCGACTGTATGCCACGCCCACTTCGGCCCACTTCGCCCAATGGTTCTTTCTTTGGCAACAATTGCATTGCGGCAAACAATATTTTTGTTATCTTCTGCAATACACGCGTGAAGAGGCAGACAAGAGTAGGGGACAGGGGCAGCAGTGGCAGCAGGGGGCGTGGCAGTGTATACGGTATACTTTACAGCGGCGTTTCCGCTTGGCATTTTTATTGTTGGCGCAGCGAAGTGTTCGATGCACAACTTTTAGCGCTATTGTTAAAAGAATTAAAAGCATGAGACAACAGAAATGGAAACAAAAGCCAGCAATGATAACAGCCAGCAGCCCAGAGAGACACCCTTCCACCCCGCCCCTGTCTCTACGCTGCTGTGGTGGTGCAGGAAGCGGAAGAGCTGCCATACACTGTCTGTGTTTCTCTCTCTGGTTAGTCAACATGGCTGGGGAAAGGGGGGAGAAGGGGAAGGCGCAACTGAGAACAGCGAGAAATGTGCCGTGACGTGGCAAATGTAATGGAAAATGCTCACTGGTATCGTCGCCGTCGCCGTCTCCAAAAGGCAAAAGGCGCCCATTGAGCAGGCACTGCTGCCTGTGCCCCTGCCCCCTTCCCCAGCACATTCCCCCTGTCCCCCTTCACCACCCTTTCCAACACTCGCTTCAATTGCAGGCTCTTATTTTTATGCAGCGTGTCAATGTGTAACAAAAACTGGCACAACCTATTTATACACACACACATGTGACAAGTGTGTGTGTGTGTGTAGTGTGTGTTTATTCTCCATGACCACGTCTATGATTGCTGAGCAGAGGCAGCGCTGCGCTGCAAACTGCGACTGCGACAGCGGCGACTGTGCCAAGTGCGTAATTTCCGTGCCGTGTTTTTCGATACACTCACAGAGAGTCGCTTGACTTGTTAGAGCAAGCAGTGCTTGCATTTATTAGAGTTCAGTTTGTTAGCTAAATAAAAGCTAAAGCTGCATAGCATGTTACTCTTTTATTTCTACTAAAATGAGTTAAAGATTCCAACACAACATTCTGCACAGTAAAGGGTTTATTCTCTTTTTCCTCTTTCTTTTTGCATTCTGTAAGAGTATCTGGAGTGCAGTTTGCACTGCCTTGTCACATTATTATTGCAGCATTATTTTTTTGTGTCCGTCTCGTTGGCTCCTGTTCCTCTATTACCACAGTGGGAGACGCTGCCCTAACAAGCAGCGTTTATTGCCATAAAAGTTTACGACAAAAACTCATTTCCGTCACCAAGGCAATAAATGTACAACAAAAAGAGACAGAGAGGGCAGAGGCAGAGCGACAGAGAGAGATAGAGAGAGAGGGGGGGAGAGTGCCACAGATCGATTGTAGTGCATGCAGATCTGCTGTTGCTCTGGGGCTACAATAGAGCTCGCTGGAGCCGACTTCCTGTGAGCGGAAATCCAGCACTCAGCCAAAACGGAAGCTGCCATTTGCTATGCAAATTGGGGATCGGCCAAAGTGGGCGCAAAATAATAAAAATAATAATAATAATAATAATTTCGTTGACACCGCCAGAGCCAGCAGAAGAAGAAAAAGAAGGGAGCATTCCAAAAAGAAAAACGTCGGCAAAAGCAATTTAATTATGTAGATGGTCTGGCTAGGACTATCCTGGCCTGGCCTAGCGTGGAATTACCTCAGCAGGAGCTGCTCCTGGAGCAGCCATAGCTCATTAGTGTCAATCTATTTAGCATAAATTTCAATTAAAGCAATATCCTGCAGCAGGCTATGGCAGCCAGGATACCCCCAACAACAACAACAACAACTTGGCGCACTTTCTTAGAATAATAGAGCGGAAAAAACGCAACGAGAATTATGGCTGAGCCCGCTGTCGTCCTGTCTTCTTCTCTCTTTCCACTTTCCTCTCTCACTCCCCCCTGCTCATCTTCCACCTTCTGCTGTTGCCGCATTGTGGACTCATATTTCAGGCCGAGCTGAGCTCCTCTGCTAAACTCATTAAAATGCAAAATGAGAGCGAAAATATATTGAAGAATGCCGACAGCGCGATGATGGCGCTGGTGATGTTGAACGGAAAGAGCAGTCTCTCCTGCGCTCTCTCCCCTCCCACTGCTGCTGTCAGCATCATCAGCTACCTCCAAAAAAGAACTTAGTTATTAATATGGCAGGAATTTCTTGAGTTTATCGATTTACTATGGAAAGACAAGCAAGCAATGAGTTGGACTAGACTAGACTAGAGGTTTCCTTTCAAGCGTGCATTCTCTCTCTTCTTCTCACTTCTCACTTGTCACTCTTTTCTGTTTCTTCTTCTTTCTTCTCTTTTATCTTTCTCTATGAAATGACAAGTAGAGAAAGAAGCAACAAGATTAGGCTAGACTTGAAATTTCTTATCAAGCTTGCACTATCTTCCTTTTTTTCTTTTCTTTCTTTTGTGTTTCCTCTCATCCTTTCCCTTGCCGCTTTTCTTTTCCGTTTTCTCTGTTGTCTATTTATACTTTCTATTCTCTTGTCCATCCCCTCTTCTCACTTCTTTTCTCTATGCCTAGAAAGTACTTGAATAGACTAGACTAGAAATTTCTTATTAACTTTGCACTTTCTTGCGACTTCTACATTACCTATTTCCTCTTCTGAGTTCCCTATACCTTCTGTTCTTACCTTTTTCCTTTCCTCTGTTCCTCATCTCTCTTTTCTTTTCCCTCTACTGTCTTCTCTCTTCTCTTTTTCCCTCTACTGTCTTCCCTCTTTTCAGTACTCTGTTCCCAAGTCCCCCCACTCTGCTTTTTATTCTCACTTTGCTCTCTAGTTTTGCTAGCAGTTTAGCGAGCTAAGCTGAGACTAGGCCACAAGCTAATAGCTATGACCAATGACCAGACTGACCAGCCTGCTTGCAGCTTGGTTCCACTAGCTTCTCCTCTAATCCTCCCCAGGAAGAACACGCTCACTGCTCGGTTTGTTTTCCGCTGCATGAAATAATAAAAATAAGCATAAGCTTCTCCTCGACTGCGACTCCCGTTATGAGGCAAATCTGCAATATTTCCGCACAGCTTATGTGCCACACACACACAAACACACAGACACAATCTAAACACACAACTGGCAAAGCTGGGCAACAACAACAAGGGGGAAGGGGGGAACAGCAACTGGCAGCGCTTAGCAACTGACATTTTGGTGCACGTGTGTGTGTGTGTTTATGCCGTGTGTGTGAGTGTTTATGCCGTGTGTGTGTGCGTGTGTGTGTAGCCACAAGTCGCCCTGTCTGCGCCGTGGACTACACACAACGTATAGTCACCCCAGCGTGGTGTGTGTGTGTGTATGTGTGTGCGGAAGGAAACAGTTAATACTTCTGTCTGTTATGCGCTTACTTCCTGTCTCCATTAAAAGTCATTCTTTTGGATAATCCTTTTGGCAACATTATGGCAAGTATTAAAAAGTTTTTTGCACCAAACTCAGCAGAGTGAATCCTCTACAGGCAGACTAGTCTCTTCTCCCCCCCCCATCACCCCTCTTCCCCTTCTCTTTCTACTTATTACCTAGCAAAAGTTTTGCAGATTCTTCTGCTGTTGTGGCCAGAATGCGGATTTGTTTGTGCTGTTTGTCTGTCTGCCTCACAGTTCGCTTTCCCTTCCTCTTTTACCTCTGGCAGTGCGTTGTACTCATATGTTGGGGATTTGCCTCTGCTGCGTTGATAACCATAAATATTCCGTGTAATAGAAAAAGGTTCTCTAAGTGCTTTCCCCATTTCTGCGTGTCCGATTCAGTTCTATCTTTAAGTTTATTCTGTTGATGTCTTGGCAGCATTTATCATAATCAGCCCAAGCTGCGCTTTCATCAAGCTCACCTGCTGTTTTTCTATATTTCGGGCCTTGCAACAAAATGAAAATAAACGTTTGCTCTACTCTCTCCTATTCCCTCTCTCTCTCTCCAGGCAAAGCTAACCTGTTGTTGTCCTTTGTCGACAAATTATTCAAATTCACCCCGAGGTTGCCTTCCGCAGTGAACGTGTTTGGCATCAATAAAATCCTTCAGCCAAGCGGGGCCAAAGGGCTAAAATGGCTAAAATGACACCAGCGGCAATTTGGTTATTCCCTCACACACACACTCACACACACATACAGAGACACACACCCGCACACCATTAAAATATGTTAATGTGCGTGTGTTCCTAGTGAATGTGTTTTTTATGCAAATTGATATTTGTTATGCTGCTTCTTGTCTCTGTCCCTGTTCCTCTTTCTCTCTCCCTTCCCCTTATTCGCCTCCTCCCTCAGCTGGTGTTCCCATTGAGTTTCCTCTATGAGGAATTGACACCTCATCAATTTTCAATAGAAATCAATGCCGCATAAACCACGCACACACCCACACAGTCCTTCTCTCTGTCCTTTCCTGTGCTTCAGTCACTCTTCCTCCTTCTGCTTCACTCTGCCTTCCTCTGTCTCCCTCTCCCTCTGCAAACACATTTCTGTTAGCTTCCTATTGATGATTGAGCTGTGCTCCTTCAGCATAATAGTGCCAGGCATTGACACGTCTAACCCATTCCCTCCTGCTCCCTAGGGATCTAATCATTGCTCTTTTTATTATGTCTTGCTCAGCGCCAAAGGGTTAGCTCCCCTTAAACTGCTTACTCTATTCCTCTAGCTGCAGCTAGTCAACTCTTTGTTCACTCTTGGAGGCGCTTTTCTTTACTTCGCTCTGGAAACAACTAGAACAACATCTGATCTTCAATACTTAACCCACTTGGCAATGCTCTTTGGCAGCAGCTTTTCCACACAGCTTTTCCTCATCACAGCTGATTCTCTGCATGGCTCTCTCCATGGCTCTCTCCATGCTGCCTCGATCTCCACAGAAAGAGGCAAATGGTCAGAATGGGAAAAGTGTTGGAAAAAGCTTTTCAGTTCTCGCGTCGCACTCAACACATTCGCTACGTAATTCGAAATATTTGTGTTGAATAATTCAACCAAATTGTTGTTGGTTTTTCTCCGTTTTTGGGTTTTTCCGTGTGCGGAACACACTGAAAATTCCTACCTGGGCAAGAATGCGACATGGAATTGCGTTCGTCTGGTGTGTCTGGTGCATGTGGAGTGCGTTGCTGGTGCACAGCAGTCTGCAGCAACAAATCAACATTGGTAACAGCAACAACAACAATACTAACAACAACTACAACAAGATAGAAATGAAATGTGGCTTACTCTTGCCCGCACAGGTGCCTTTTTCTATGACAACGAACTGGAACTGGAGAAGGAATTCCTGAGTGTGGTCAGCTCCATCAACGGACCCGATGCGGAGCCTACATTCGCACTGAATCCCCTGATCAAGCGACTAAAGCCTGAAGATGGCAGCGTTGTGCTGCAGGAACATGGTGAGAGGAGGGAGGAGGGAGGAGGGATTTGGAAACATATTTTGACGACGAAAACTCTTCACTTTCAGCGTGCGATCTCATCGATAATGGTGTCGCGGCTATTTTCGGACCAAGTTCAAAGGCGGCGAGCGGTGAGTAGACACTGAGGGGAAAGGCGGCGGCGCAGACAGTGCGAACAAAATAGAAAATAGAATGCAAGAAGAAGAAGAAAGAGCACAGGCGATAAAAGCGAATGGCGAACAAAGCGAACGATCGAACAGATTTGTTTGTAAACAGAGAGAGGGAGTGAGAGATAGGGAGAGGGAGGGAGAGAGAGACACCTGTAGATCTCTTACTCTCCCGCCGGCCTGCTCTGCCCCATTGCGCTCACTCTTCTACTACATTTACCTCTTCTTTTCTCTCTTCAGTCCCTCTCCCTCTCTACATAAACTTATACTTTATACTTTGCTCTCTCTATACACCTCCCTTTCTTGCTTTCCCTCACACTCCACAGACATTGTGGCGCTGCTGTGCAACAACACTGGCATTCCCCATCTCGAATTCGACATGGCCGACGAGGAGCATCAAACGGAGAAGCCTAACCACTTGATGACCCTCAATCTTTACCCTGCTCAGGCAATTGTCTCCAAGGCCTATGCGGATATAGTACAGAATCTGGGCTGGCGCAAGTTTACCATTGTGTACGACGAGGAAGACCGTGAGTTATCCACTTCCTCTCCTTGTTCTCCTACTTCTTCCCAACCTCCTTCTCTTTCTTGTACTTCTAGCCAAAGCCAATGCTCGCCTGCAGGAACTGCTGCAACTGCGGGAACTGCACAATGACGTCGTGAGGATACGCAAGTTCCGCAGGGACGAGGACACACGCGTCATGTGGAAGAGCATCAAGGATGAGCGACGCATTGTGCTCGATTGTCCCTCCGACATGGTGGTTGATCTGATCAACGCCTCTTCAGAGTTTGATCTGACCAACCAGTACAATGTGAGTAAGGGGATAACCTATGTGGGGGGATAAGCCATTCTCAATTGTGGATTAACCTGCCATCCTTTGCTTGCAGCACATTTTCTTGACCAATCTAGATTCATATAATGACAATCTGGACGAACTGACGGCAGACAATGAAACATTTGCGGTGAATATAACCGCCACTCGCCTGCTGCTCAATCCTGAACCTCCGCCAGTGAGTTAACCCTCCGTCCCTAAGCCTTTCATTCTCATTCGGTTTTCACCTCCCTCCTTCAGCTTTATGGCTTCGTCTCGCAACGGGACGATGTGGTCTACGAGAGCAGCGATCCAGAGCGCACTCTGATCCATGACCTGCTTCACGATGCACTGCAGCTGTTCGCCCAGGCCTGGCGGAATGCCAGCTTCTTTTACCCGGAGCGCATGTCCGTGCCGCGCATGAACTGCGACGTGGCAGCCGCGGGGGGTCGCACCTGGCAGATGGGACGTTATTTGACGCGTCTAATGAAGGCGGTAAGTCAAGGCAGGAAGTGGAGGAGGTGGGAATTGTAATTGATTAATCGGTTGACGCGGGTTCTTCCCCAAAACCCGAGACAGACTTCCGGCGTGAATAGCAACAGCAACTTTCGCACCAGCAATCTTCAGTTTGACGAGGATGGACAGAGGATCAACTTCAACATTGAGATTTATGACCCCGTGGACAACGTTGGCATTGCCGTGTGGGACACGCGGGGACAGATAACGGCGCTGAGCACCAGCACCAAGGTGCAGAAGAAGGTCGTCTACCGCGTGGCCACCCGCATTGGGCCTCCTTATTTCACATACAACGAGACAGCGAGGGAGCTCAATATGACGGGCAATGCCATGTACATGGGCTACGCAGTGGACCTCATCGATGAGATTGCCCAGGAGGTGGGATTCGAGTACGTGTTTGTGCCCGTGGCGGATCAAGAGTACGGCAAGCAGGACAAGGATACCAAACAGTGGAATGGCATCATCGGGGAGATTGTCAATAATGTGAGGGGGCTTTAGGGAAGGGGGTATTGCAGTGGGGACTAACTCTCTTTTATCTCTTTCCTTCGCCAGGATGCACACATGGGTATCTGCGATCTGACCATCACTCAGGCAAGGCGTACCGCCGTCGACTTCACGGTGCCCTTCATGCAACTGGGAGTGAGCATTCTGGCCTACAAGACGCCACACGAGGAGAAGGAGCTGCATGCGTTTCTGGAGCCCTTTGGCTATGATGTCTGGATTTGGATATCCATCTCAGTATTTGCCATGTCCTTCCTGAAGGTCATCATAGCGCGGTGAGCAGTCTGTGATTCTTACAAAGAGTCTTTCCCACTCAACTCTCTCGTCTTATCCCTCCTTCCCTTACAGCATTGCCAAGGCCGAGTGGGAGAATCCGCATCCTTGTAACCGCGACCCGGACATGCTGGAGAACCAGTGGCACCTGCACAACACCTTCTGGCTGACCGTGGCGTCCATCATGACAGCAGGTTGCGACATCCTGCCTCGCAGTCCGCAGGTGCGTCTCTCCGAGGCCACCTGGTGGATCTTTGCCATCATCATTGCCAACTCGTACACGGCCAACTTGGCTGCCTTCCTCACCAGCTCCAAGATGGAGGGCAGTGTCACGGGTCTCAAGGATCTGAGTGCCCAGACGAAGATCAAGTTCGGCACCATCCTGGAGGGCAGCACCTACAATCTGCTGGCCGAGTCCAATGAGACCGTCTACCGCTTGGCCTTCAATCTGATGAACAGCCAAGACCCCTCGCCATACACCAAGAACAACGATCAGGGTGTGGAGCGTGTGCTGACCAGCCAGGGGGAGTATATGTTCCTCATGGAGACCACCACGCTGGAGTACAATCGCGAGCAGAACTGCAAGCTGCGCTCGGTGGGAGAGAAGTTCGGGGAGAAGCACTACGCAATTGCGGTGCCCTTCGGCGCTGAGTATCGCTCCAATCTGAGTGTGGCCATTCTGCATCTGAGCGAGCGTGGCAAGCTCTACAACCTCAAGCAGAAGTGGTGGAGCTCCAAGGAGGAGTGCTACGAGGAGCCCGATCCGGATGCCACGCCCGACATGACCTTCGAGCAGCTGCGCGGCATCTTCTACACACTCTATGTGGGCATCCTGCTTGCCTTCATTATTGGCATCATTGAGTTTGTGGTCTACGTGCAGGAAGTGGCAGTCGAGGAGAGGGTGAGTAGTTACGAAAGGTTTCTTTTGGTTCTCATTTAGAGTAGTCAAGTGAGGTTCCTCTTGGTACTTATAAAGAGTAGTCAGGGAAGGTTTTTCCCTGTCTACTTATTCAGAATAGTCAGGGGAGGTTTCTCTTGGTTCTCATTCAATGAAGTCAGGAAAGGTTCCTCTTGATCCTCAATCAGATAAGTCAATGGAGGTTTCTCTTGCTCCTCATTGAATGAAGTCAAGAGAGATTCCTCTTGGTTTACATTCAGAGTTTACTCCCCAATTTGTTCTTCCAAGCAGATCACCTTCAAAATGGCTTTCAGGAAGGAGATGAGCTTCGTGATGTGTGTTTGGAACAATAAGAAACCCGTCAGCAGTGCCACGCCCATCTCCAGCCCACGCAGCACACCACGTCGCTCCATTGAGAAGAGCTCCATGGAGCGCACTCCCAAGTCGGCAAGGCGCATTGTCATTGGTCGCTCGTCCGAGGAGATGCGCGAGCTGCCAGCGACGCCAGCAGCAGCAGCAGCACCAGCAGGAGAAGGTTCATCCCGGGGCAACAGTGTGCAGCAAGAGGAACGCGTCTAATGTGACAGTTGTTGTTGTTGTTGTTATTGTTGGTATTCGGGCTCTTCAGTTATTTGCAATAAAAGTGCGCCCATCATTTCGGGGCCATAATCAATTTTGAGCTTCTTTAAGCTTGAAATTACTTGGCAGTTGCCGCGGGGCAAGCACATCCTGCTCCTCCCCTCCTGCCGTCTTGATGTCTATCTTTATCATGCAACATGAAACGGGCGCATAGCTGAGCACAAACTTGCCACACGCCTCACTGGACAGCCTGCAACCCACGCCCCCCCTGCTTGCTTCTTCTGTTGCTCTTCCACTGCCATTTCTGTCTGCTTGAGCTCCCTCCGCTTGTCAATTGCGTTATTGGAGCTTATTGACATTTTATATCCACCTCGTCCCCCTCCTACTGCCACCCCCCCTTTGAGTGATGCTGTCTTCTTCGTCGTGGCAGCATGAAAATTATTAAAGCAGCTCCAGGCTAGGTTGCATGCAGCGAGGGGGGAGGGAGCAGAAAGGGGAGGCTGTGGTGGGATGTCGCCTTTGGCCTTTGTTGGCTCTCGCTCTCTGTAAAATGAACAGCTTTGCACGCGCGTCGCCAATGACAGCGAGAGGCAGCTCGACACGTCCACGTTGCCATCGCCATCGCCTTCGCCATCGCCATCGCCATCGCCATTGCCTGCTCCAGAATGGCCACCGAAGTCAACTGCAATGTGGCTCGCATTGCAATTGCTGTGGCCCGTTGCAAGTGTTGCTGTTTGTGTGTCCCTTTTTAATTATTTTGTTGTGAAGTGGCCTCGTGCTGCTGCTTGCTACGTGTGTCATTTGAGTATCAGTCAAACACTCACACACAGGCACATCCATTCACTCACTCATTCACACACAGTCACACTCATTCACTCCCTTGCACACCTTCCCTCTTGCACACTCTCTTCTTTGCATTTCGTAGCTTCATCTTCATCTGCTCACAGTGCGCTGTTAACTTAACAGTGCACTGTTAACACTCGCCCAGTATCAGACAGACATTCGGGGGTGGCTTGCCCTCTGCCTGTGGCAACTCTACACAGCACATTCAACACACTTGTTGCCTCAGCTAAACATGCGCAGGCGAGGCCAGCAAACTCACCACACGCACCCAATGGCTGAAGGCAGAGCGACAAAGCGACAAGTTCCACACAATCCACACGCAGTTGCAACCCCAAACTGTATTGAGAGTTTACTCTTATACGCAGCGCATACTGTGGCAGGCTGTCAGAAGGGGAGGGAGAGAGGAGGACGGGGAGTGAGAATGCCATTTGTTAATGCCACGCACGTAAGCAATTTCCGCACGAAAGCGCATTCTTTGAGCCTTTAATGTACTTTTTGATGTTAACAAATTTTTGAACATTTGTTGTTGCTGCCTGTCACCACAGAGAGAAAGAGAGAGAGAGAGAGAGAAAAGAGGGAAGAAGACGGGGAACAGACGGACACACGAGCTGAATGCTAAGCGACCTTGGCGCTTGGGTTCATCTGTGGCTTCTCTGATTTGTCGCTGCCAACTGACTGTGTGTGTATGTGTGTGTGTGTGTGTGGAGAGGGGGGCAAGACAGTAGAAGGGAGTGAGGAGAGGGAAGTGAGAAGGCTCCCAATTGAGTGCGAGTGATTAGAAATAAATAAATAAATTAATAAGTTGCAAATTGCGTGTTTTATTTGCAGCCTGCATAAACATTGTCAAAGAGGGGGACAAACTATCGCATAAACCATCGCAGCAGCAGCGATAGTTCTGAAGAAAAGTATTTACAAGTATAGCAGCGATAGTTGTGCTCTCACTCATTGTTATCGACATCGTCATCGTCATCGACAAACGGCGAATCTTAAAGTTGTAAATTGTGCAATTTTCCAGCTGAGCAAATTTATGAGCTGCAGCAAAAGGTGCAAAGTGTCTCAGTCTATCTATCCCTTTCTCTTGTCTCTCTCTCTCCCTCTCTCTCTCCTACTTCGACCTATGAGAGAGTGTGTCTCTGTATGTCTCTGTGTGTCTATGTGTTTCTCTGTGTGTGTGTGTGCTTCGTGGGATAAGAAGCCAAGTTTATAAGGCAATCATTCGCCTTTTGCCCTGACAAGCAATCACATGGGCACATACAACTCTCACACACACACACACCTCACACACACACACACACATATCCACCTCACACACACATGACCAGACACTTGGCAGCCCCGCAAATGTGCCGAACAAATTGAAATTGAAATTCACGTTGGCAACTCAAGAGCCGCCGCCAAAGAGGCAGCAGGAGGAGGCCCAGGCAGCTGGGAGAGGGAAAGGAGACACAGGCGCAGGTAGGCAGGCAGGCAGCCAGGCAGCCAGGCAGTGGCACAGGGTCATCGGGAGGGGGGCAGCATTAGCCGACATAAATCTACAAACAGCGCAGTGGGAGGTGCAAAAGGAGAAAGGAAACCAACGGCAACATTTTTAATTAACTGCAGCAACTGGAAGTGGAGATAATGCCCAGATATAGGATATATATAGCATATAGCATGCTAGGGAAGTGCGCACAGTACATGCTATATCGCAGGATGTCTATCGTATATCGCCATTGCGATTTATAGCACGTTCAACGTGGCTTCAATTGCCCCAGTGCCCTTTCATATCAAGTATACGACACGTGGCCAGCAGAACTTATTGTGCCAGAGACTGAGTGGCTGAGTGTCTGTCAGTGTATGTGTGGGGGTGTGTGTGAGTGCAGTTTTGAGTGCGCCTTGGTACGCCGTTATTAGTGCCTGCCACAAGAGGTTGCAAGCATGCTCGAAACGACCACAAAAATCGTTCACAACTTGCCGCAAATTCAAGCTAATTGTGCATGAAATTTGCAGCCCCAAGCTTGGGCCAAGTTAACAAGTTTGTGTTAATTGCGCTGCTGCCACAAGAAGCGGCAACTGGCGGCAGAATGCCACACACAGAGAGAAAGAGAGAGAGAGAGAGAGAGAGATTGCTGATTCTAGCTTCTTTCTAGCCAGCAATCAAACTGGACTGTTGCGAGTGCTGGGCAAGGCAAGGCAGGCCAGTGCAGGGCAGGGCATTAGGGAGAATGAAATGAGAGTTTGCTTCGTGTGGCATACCCTGTAAAGGGCAGAGTGGAGAGGGTAGTACTGCTGAGAGTTATACCTAACTGCCTTATTTCTTATGCCCTTACATGGTGTATTGTGTGAGTTCCTTTCAGGCAGAAGAGTGTGAATGCTCGCTTTGTTGCACATGCCCTGTAAAGGGGCTTGTAGCTGGTAGAGGGTAGCTCAGTTAAGGGTTTAAGCCAAGCTCCTTCTGCCTTTGTATGCTATATTGTATTGTGCATTATTAGTTGTTTTCAATTTGCTTAGACTGTTGTTGATTGCTGCCATCACTTCTTGCTAATAATCAAGTGCAATCATCGTTGGATCCCCCCAATAAAGTTCACTTTGCCTGCAAACATGCTTACAATGAAGTTGCAGCTACTGCTCTCCCCCATCTACCCTCTTTCCTCTCCCTTCCCTTCCCTTCCCTTGTTGCCTGTTCTGTTTCTGTTTTGGGCTCTGTCTGCTTTCTCTGCCCGACTTTGCATAGTCCCTCCCCCGCTCATAAATTGCACATTTGCAGCAGAAATTCCATTTTCCACACAATTGAAAGACGCACATTACTCAGTGCCCTTAGACCCGGTCTACCCCCTCACCCCACCGCCTACTCCTACTCCTACTCGCTCCTGCCCCTTTTAGCCTGTGGTGCACTTCGTTTTGGGGCAAACAAATAGCGCGTTGTGGCAGCCGCGCGCGATCGCATTCGCAAAAGAAAAACAATTGCAAACCCCAATGCAATTTTTCTTATGCCTGCCAACCCTGTACAAGGGGAGAGTGTGAGCAGGAGGGGGAGGAGCTGTAGGGAGGGGGAGGGGGGGCCAAAGACAACAGCCAACAAGCAGGAAGGAAAACAAATAAACGCAGATAAAGAGCTGCAGGGCTGCGGAGCTGTGAACTGGCAGCCGAAGGCGAAGAGAGCAAACAACGTGATTCCTACTACGCCCCTGCCTGCCTCCCTCTACTCCCTCTACTGCTTCTTTCCCCTGCTTGCAACGCTTGCTCTGGCTGCCACAAGACGGAAACGGAAACGCGTCACACGATGTCGAAGGCGAGGCAACAGCAGCAGCAGGAGGAAAGGGAGGAGAAGGAGAAGAGGTAGCAGAAGAGGGAGAAGGAGCGAGGGCATCTGCTCTGCTCTGTTCGGTCGCTATTAGATATTTATTTCTGCGGATGTTTGTCTATGTCTCTGTCTGCGTGTATCTGTGTGTGTGTCTCTATGTCTCTGTGTGTGTGTGTGCACATATTTGCACATGTTTCGCATTTGTATTCCATGCGTTATTGAGCTGAAAATTGATGCACATTACTTACTCTATTGAATTACACATTAGCCCTGCTGCCCCGCCCCCTACCCACAATACCCTGCATACTCCTCCCTCCCTCCCCACAACTGTGTAGTGCACTTCAGAGTCCTTTGGGGCCTTTCGCTCGTCGCGTGGCCAATAAATAATTCGAAAATAACAAAATAAAGTGAAACAAAGACGAAACATGTCTTCCCTCTCTCTCCCTCCCACTGCAACTGCAACTGCAACTGGATGCAGAGCTACACTCAAAGCAGCTTTAAGCTGATTTTATAATCCACAATTAAATCGACTTTGTATCAATGATATTACATAATATGCCTAGGAATATTTAAAACATGTCAAGGGATTATAGAAAGGATTCAAAAAGAATAAAATGTTAATACTTTCATGTAACTTAATACTGCTGCAAAGCGCACTTAACATTCCGTTAAGATTGACAAAGCACATTCTGTAATTCAATACGAATTTGATTGTCCCTTTTCTTTTTGAAGCAAGTTGGCAACTCTCTCAAGCATCCTCGTCTGCATTGAATAATACATGTGCGTGTTTGTGTGCGTGTGTGAGAGATCCACTGCTGCGATAGTTCGATACTTCTAACACTCCCCTCTCTCCCTCTTTCTCTTCTCTCCTGCCACCTTCTCTCCTTCCTTCTGTCTGACCTCATAAATTGCACAACTAAATACAATTTATTTCTCGTCGTCGTGGTGACCCGTTCCCCCTCCCCCCTCTATGCTAGTGCTGCTTGCTGTGCGCGCAGTGTGTCGTTATTTATGCGCTGCTTTTAGCTGCCTTCACCTTCCCCTTCCTCTGCACCTTCTCTGTTGACCCTTCGCATGCAATTTTTCCACCCACACACATCGCACTGCTGCATCTTCAATACAATATTTATGTTGTTTTAAATAGTTTACAAAATGTCACTCTGCTCTGTGTGCGGACTCTGCTGCGGCTGCTCTAATGTTAAACCTCAACAGCAGCTGCGACTGCGAACAGCGGCTGTTAGCTTAACAGTAATAGCTAATTTGAAAGTGTATAATAACAGTTTAAGCGGCATTTCCCCAGCTGTTAACCGTTTCGCAGGCAGAAAAGTGTGCTACGCACTCGCTGTTATGACAACATTTTATAGCGGTGTCTTGGCTAACAGCACTGAGGGGTGTCTTTGCTAACATAGCATTGTTATTCTATATAAATAATTTTTATAGCACGGTTATGGCAAGCATTCCTCCCCTGTTGACAAACACGGATAATGTTAGTAGTATAACAAAGTGGGGAATGTTAAAAGTAGACTGCGAAATTTATAACATTGTAATAGATTCTTCATTTTGCTGGGCGTGAATTCATATTAAAAATTGTTTTATATTTACAATTTATTTTATATTAAAATAAGACCTTATAAATAGTCAATTCAGATTGTCATACTGCTGTGAGCAGCAACGAACTGTTGCACACTTCTAACTCAGTCTCCCTCTCCCCCTGCCTCCCTTTTTCGTTTCTCTGTTTGGCACAGCACGAGCCGCATTTAAGCAATAGGGAAATGTAAATAGCGAAACTTACCACGAAATGCTGTGCGCGCTGTTAGTTAACAGTTGACAACATCGTCACCACACGAGCTCAGGCGACGCACTCCTCGGAGGTTCGAGTCCGAGTAGCAGCAGCAGCAGCAGCAGCGAAGGTTTCGTGGCAGCGGCAGTGGCAGAGAACACTCGTATATAACAACGAGTGCGCCAACTGGACGATTTCAGTCTTCGTTTTGCCTCTGAATCGTGCGGTCAGCAACAGAATCCACACTCGGACTGCGATTGCACGCGCTGCGTCGGCCGCGTCGCGATTGGCTGAAATGAGCAGCAAACAACAAAATTTAAATATAGCAAAGCTTAAGCACGACCACAACTACAATAACAACAACAAAAACACAGCACGAGCTGCAAATAGAAATTAGCAATTTACAAATTAACAAATCGAAATCGGAGCGTGGGAATTTTGTTTGTTTTTTCCGCCCCTCGAAATTGGAGCAGAAAAACGCGCGTGTCGCTTTAAAAGCAGCAGCAGATTTAAAATCGCTCGTGCTCGTTTTCCTTTCTGTTGCTGCTCCCTTTTTTGCCGTTGTACTACTAGAGCCGGAGTCGGCAACCGGAGTCGCAGTCGGAGTCCGTGTCCGTGTTGGTGTTGCCGTAGTGTGCCTGCCTTGCCTTGGCTGCCTTGGCTGGCTGGCTGTGTGTGAGTGCGTATTGTCGTTGCTAACGGGAAAATCGGGATACATTTCCGCCGAGTTGAGGCAGTTGCAAGTACTGAAGCTGCAACTGCAACTGCCACACGGCAAACTGAAACTGCAAACTAAGTGACATCAGGCAAGTAATGAAAATGAAACTGAGAATGCGACTGTAACCGAGACTGAGTCGAGGCTGCTCTTGTATCTGCAGGGAACTCTCTTTGTAGGCCTGAGAATTGCAAGTGGAGATGCCCTGCTATCTTTGTTCAAAGAAGGGTAAACTAACCTTGTGCAGATGTATGTGACAATCGAAAGGAGGTGTGGGAGACCCTATGAAGTATATATATTATTGCTCAGGAGTATAGGGATCCATGTCCATCTGTCCGTTTGCTTCTCAGCTATTATCAGAGCTGGAGACTCCAAAGATTGTTATAAAGATCTCTGTACACTCTGCGCAGCTGAAGTTCATTTCAAATTCTCTTGTTTCTCTTGCTGTTTTGTCGCTGCTTGTGCCTTAAGTTGTCCCCTAGCTTGGCTCAGGTCGGTCTCTTTCTTTCATGTACCACACAAAATATTTGCACATCAAATATGTTCACAATGCGTGTGGAATTTGCTATGCAAATGAGAAGAATAAGAACAAGAAGCGCCAGCAGAAGAAGAAGAGGAAGAGGAAAAAGAGGCAGCAGAAGTAGGCGAAAAATTGAAATTACATTTTGGACAAAATAAAAAAACAGCAACAGCCTGTGAATGTCTGTCTTGCTGTCTCCCTTTCTCTCCCTGTCTCCCTTTCTCTCACTGTCTTCCTCTCTCTTTCCCTTTGTCGCTTCGCGGCTGTTGAATTTAATTCGGGTTAAGGCCTTTTGCGGGCAGCTTATGAAACAAAAACCGCGCGCGCGTTGGCTAACCCCAAAAGCCGCGCCTTGTGGCGCATTTTGTTATTGTTATTTTTGTTGTTATTGTTGTTGTTGTTGCTGACAATTGTGAGAGCGATCTTCCTGCAGTCAGTGGTGCCGCCACCCACCGCTCTTCCCTGCCGCCCCTCTGCCTGCTGTGTGAGCTGGCGCACACTTCCGCTGGCTGCTTAATGCCGACTGAGCTGAGCTGCCTCTCTGCCCGCGTCGCTGCAGCGCCATGCCGCCATATGCGGCAGCCGCAAAACTTTTGAATTTTTAAGTGGCAATTCGTGTAGCCGCTTCCTTATCCACACACACACACACACACAGAGTAAAGGAATATATAAATGTGAAACAACAGACACTTGTCTGGCCTGCCTTGGTCTGCTCTCCACAGAGAGAGTTCTTGCTCTGCCTCTGCCTCTGCCTCTGCCTCCGCCTCTGTCAGCGTCATTTTATTTAAATTTTCACTTCGACGTTTCCCCATTGCTTAAATGTGTGTGTGTGAGACAGTGTGTGTGTATGTGTAAATGAGATTACAAGAGAAAATATTTCGCTGCTTTGTTAATTATAGAAAATTGCATTTTGTTGTGCCGGCAAATTGGAAAAGTCTGTGCAAATACTTCAAGCAGAGGGAGATGCGAATATGGGCCATATAATAATACAGTTTTCTGACAGTATTTTACATATCATTGCAACATATTCCCAGATCTATTTCCTACTCTTCCCCCTCTAGGGAGATTTTTGCAAAGTGTTCGAGTATTTATTATTCTTATATTTCCCACTTTACTTGTGGTTTTCCTAAAATAGCTGCCCTTCTGCCTGTTCTCCATTTTCCAATTTTTCACATATACTTTTTCTTTGCTTTGCCATTTGCATTAGCTATGCAGAGGGAGAGAGAGAGAGAGAGACGAGAAGGAGGGGAGAGGGGACTCAGTTCATTTTGTGCTAGTGAAAAAGTTGTCAACTGCGTTTTCATTCATTTAGTTAGTTATTCCCCTGTGTGTGTGTGTGTGTGTGTCAGTGTGTGTGCCAGTGTGTGACTGTGTGTGTAAGCCTAACGTTATGCAAATTAGTTAGCTTGTTTGTTGTTGCTTTTGTTTGGCCGCATTGCGTTTTTATACGCCTAATGAATAAAGCTGAGCAGAAATTATTGTATGGAATTCAATTAGCATGTTTCGGCCCACTGTAGTCTGGGGATTTCCCCACTGTGCGTGTGTGTGTGTGTGTGTGTGCGGAGTGCAAAGTTTTTGAAACTGCTGAAATCCACTAAATAAATTATGCGTGTAATTCGCCAAGGCAACAACAATTAGAGAAGTTTTTAAGTGCCCGTCAGAGCTGAAAATTGTAATTAGAAGAAGAAGAAATCATAGAAAAAACACACAAAAATACGCACAAAAACGTATTTAACATAAATCGTTAAAACTTTGAAATCATCCAATTAAAAAAGCTGCCGATTTGTGTATGAAAAGCCCCCTCTGAAAATGCCCAAATTGGACATTGAGGAGGCCAGTTTAGTGTCGAATTGCAGTCAGTGTACAGTGTACAGTGGGATGAAAAAAGAATGGGATTTTAACGGGCATTATTTGCTTTTATTTATTTATATTAATGTGCAAAGTATTTAAATGATGTATAGAAGATGTATTAAAAGGGAAATTTGATTTATGCACATGGAATATATTTTAAAAATATGTGAACTAATAAGAATGTGTTGTAGATAAAACAAAACTAATTTAGATAATACATTAAATAAATTTAGAATAGTTAAATTATTTAAAAAACAGAAAATATCAAATTAATATTGAAAAGCTTTTCCAAATGTATTTCTGTATGAAATGTTTTAAAATAACACAAAGTTCTAGTGTTTTTTGCGACATTTATTTAATAAAGTCATCGTAGCCTTAACAGTGATAATAAATTAAATAATAAATAATAATAATATAAACAAGTTTATGTATTTATAAAAGTGTCTTTTCTTTTCACTTAGAATACTTTTGATTTGTAATCCAAAATGAAACTGTGATTAGCTCATGAGTTTATTGGCAGGTTCATTACAGTTTCTTTATATATTTAAGCCAGAAATTGCTAAAGTTTTCGCTGCACCCCACTGTACAGTGTAGAGTGCACACTGCACTGTGGTCTACACTCTGCAAACAGTTTGCAGTGTCAACGTTTTATCACAATTTGAATTTCGAGTGGAAAGTTTCGTGTGTGTTCGAGGTTTGAAGCATAAATCGAAGGGAAAAGCAGATCAGAGCAAACTATTGTAGAGAGGGAAACGGAGGGAAACAGGGGGGGAAAGTATAGGAAGTTCGATGCAACTTTCGATTTTGGACTAGTTTTAGTTTATGTGCAATAAGGCGCAGGGGCACAAGGGCAGAGGCAGAGGCAGAGGCAGAGGCAGAGGCAGAGGCAGAGGCAGAGGCAGAGGCAGAGGCAGAGGCAGAGGCAGAGGCAGAGGCAGAGGCAGAGGCAGAGGCAGAGGCTGCAGCAGAGGCCGGAGGTGGCAAAGCAAAGTCAGTTCATTCCCATTCCCAGAGGATTCTCTCTCTATCTCTCTCTCTCTCTGTCCCTTTGTTATGCCACTTGGCCCTCAAGTTGCAGTTGCAGTTGGTAGTAAAAGTGCAACTTTGTGTGTTTTATGTTGTTGTTGCCACTGTTGCTGTTGCAACTCTGTGGGGCAAGTCGTAACGTGGGGCAACGCCAGCTGCTGTAAATATGCGGAGCTGCTCTTTCCCAGCTTCTGTCCCTGCTCCTGCCCCTGCCTTGCCCTGTTCCTGCCTTGTCCTGCCTTGCCTGCTCCCGCCTCAGGCTGCTCCTGATTTCTCTCTCTCTCTCTCTCGCTCTCTTTCGATTTCGATGCTAACCTTGGCTGCACGCGTCTGCATGTGTGTGAGTTACCACAGGGTGCAACCACAACTGGCACACACACACACACTGGCACACACAGCCAGGCACACACAGCTGGCTGCTGGGCTGATCTGTTGGCGTTAGCCCTTTGCCTGCTGCCTGCAGCCTCCTGCATTGGCTGCATTGTTTTTTGGGGCCACAGCAGCTGTTGTTGCCCTCTCCTCCCTGTCTCGCCCCCTCCATGTCCCTAGCAGACACACACACACACACACCCTCGCGAGTTTCAAGTGTGCTGGACTTGCGTTATGCAAAACTAACTTTTTCCATTATTTTTGCTGCTCTTCTCTGCTGCTTCTTCAGCTTGTGGTTTTTATTTATGGTCTATTTTTGTTTTCATTTTTTAGTTAGTTACTCGACTGCCTGCATGCCCCACCCCCCACGCTCTCCTCTAGCGCCGCCCACCTCTGGCCCCTTTCTCTGTGTGTAAACAAAAGCAAACTGCAAAGTTTTGACAACACTTTTCGGTTATGCAGCCGATGTAGTCTCTGTTCCCCTTTCCCCTTTCCCCATTCCCTCTTCCCATATTCCCCTCTACCTCCTTTCCTCTGCACTGCTGCCCCACTGCCTTTAGCCGAAAATTGGGTCGGAAAAAGGGAAATTTATGTCGCAGCCGCGTGCAAAGTGACAGCGAACAAATTGCCGCGACACAACAAGCCATGTTAAATGTAAAATGCAAAACGAAGAGTGTCAGCAAGCAGAGGGAAGAGGGTAAAGGGTAGAGGGGAAAGAGGGCAGACTGCAGCGGCAACTTTCAGCTGGCGCTAATCAAGTGCCGCGAGCAGAGCTTCAGCAGCAGCAGCATCCTTGCAACTGCAAGTCGAGGCAAGTCGAGTCCTGCCACTAATTTGTTGCCCGCTCTGCATACACACACACAGTGACTGCAGGCAGTTTTTGCACGCCACAATCAGCCTCTATGTAGCAAACTTTTAATGTTTCTTGTTGAGCCCAAAACCGCGCTTGAATTATTGATAAAATACTTTGACAGCCAAGCAGAAAGGAAGTAGAAAGGGAAAGAGACTGTAAAGTGAAGAAAGTGAAGAGAGGGAAGTGTAAGAGGGGGATTCAGCAATAGATTCCTTTGCCCCTCTTGGGTTGCAAACAAATTTCCAACTCGCATGCTAAGAACTTATTTGATGCACACTCCAATTTGCAGCCAAATTCAAAAGAATCAGTCGCAATCCTCCTTCTCCTTCTCCTTCTCCTTCTTCCTCTTCCTGCCCAGCGACGACAAGTTTTCTACAGCAGCAAAAGTCGTGACTATCGCTTGATAGCCACGCGAGTTATTAAAGAATTAATTAAAAATGTCTTGGGGGGAAAGTGTTGAGCACAAGCATTTGTCCAATTCAATAGTCTCTTCTGCTTTGCTGTTGTTGTTGTTGCTCTACAAAAGTTGCCTGTGTGCATCATGTGCTGGGACAAGTCACAAGTCGCCACAAAATTGAAGTTTGCTGCTCCCTCCTCTCCCTGCGCCTCTGCGCCGCAGGCCAGTGAAACTTTGCAACTTCTGCAGCTGCAGCAGAACGACCTGAGGTCAGTGAGGACAGTGTCAAGGAACGGCAGCTGTTGCAACAGTCTCTCCCTCTCTCTCCGTCTCCCTCTCTCTTGCTGTCATTTGAGCTTGGCTGCTCTCTGTAATTTGCCAGACAGTCAGAGGGAGAGAGGGGGGAGAGGGAGAGGGGTAGTCCAAGTGAGACAGTCTGTGCCGTATAATCAAGTGACCACACGGCGTAAACGCAATTTTTCAAGACCAATGAGCGCAGTTTGCCAATAGCAGATATAACAGCAACCTACACACACACACACATATACACTTATAATAAGGTGTCTACTCAGCTGCCACGCCCGCTCTGGGATACATATATGTGTAATTCAAGGCGGTATCATGGCAATTATCGCCAAGTGCGCTAATCATATTCAATTTCAATTTCAACTTCAACTTCAACTTTCATTTCAATTTCAACGAGCTGTCTATGTCGCATTTCGTCAAAATGTCAAGTATGCCACCAACAACAACAGCAACAAGGCAGCAACAGTGCCGTCAAACTGTCAAAACGCGCGTCAGCGAGACAAGAGACAAAGCGTCGCCAAGAGACGGCAGAGTGATAGAGAGGGAGGGAGCGTGAGAAAGAGGGTGAGGGAGACAGTGGCAGAGCCAACGGCAAGTGAAAGAGGGTATACTAAAGGCTGCCTCAGGCGGACAGTCTGTAAAACTATCAGTGACTAAGTGGATAAGAGAGAGAGAGAGAGACAGAGAAAGAGCGGGAGTAGGCACTGGGATAGGGGCAGGGAACGTGACAGGGGGTAGGGGTAGAGACAGGGACAGGAGAAGGGGCAGGAGAAGAGGCAGGAACTGGACAAGGGCAAGCACAAGAACGGGAGCAGGGACAGTAGAAGGCGCAAAAGAAGGGACAGGGACAGGAAGAAGAGCAGGAATAGGCACCAGGACAGGGGTTGGAACAGGGGCAGGGACAGGGATAGGAGCAGGAGGTGGGCAGGAATTGTGTCACGTGGTTTGTCGCGGTCTCCAGCGCCAGATTCGGTTACAACTTGAGGTTGAGACCCTCATGCACTTCATGTGAACCATTGCAGCTGCCAACGTGAATTGTGAAAAATTATGAAAAGCGTAATGGAAATCAAAGGTGAAGGCAGAAGGGGAAAGCAGGAAAGGGAACAGGAAAGCAGGCGTCGACTGGCTGTGACGGGGGACGGGGGAAATCACTCAATCGGACGGCTAACTGACAGCTCCACATTATCAAATATTTATGAGCTGCGAGCGTGCAACGGCAGCTGACCGAGGGGCACAAAGGCGGGTGTGGGCGTGGCTGCGTGGCTCATTGAAAACATTTGGCCTCACAGAGCGAAGAAACATTGACACCAACGCCCCCAGTGACATTTTTGGAAAGTATAGAGCAAGCGAGGAAGGAGGCAGAGGAAGACAGCAAACGAAAAAAATGTTTAGAACAAAACAGCTGCTGGTAACGGCACACACACACAGTCAAGAGGGGCAAGAGGGAAGGGGACAGGGGGCACACATGACTAGCCATAAACAGGAGGAGGCGCGCTGCGTCGTCGTCGTCGGCGTAGGCTCATTTATAATTCAGCAAAGTAAAACATTGAAATAATGAAATTACACCTAAAGAATTTGATGGCAGCACTGACGTCTCCACAGAGAGAGGTGTAGCGAGGGGGGAGGGGGGTGACAGGGGACAGACAGGGAAATATGAGCGAGAGCAGAATAAATAAAAATGTAATGAAAACACGTATACGCAACATGCGCCATGGCCCACGGCAAAGGCTGCCCAAGTGCCCCCCTCCATGCCCTTCTCCCTCTCCTTGTGCCTGTCCGTATTTTGCATGCGTGAAGCATTTTTGACAAAATTTCTGTTAGCCCTCGCAATGGAAAACGCAAATAATTGAATTTCAGTCAGCGAAAATTAAATTACACGACATTTTCCACCATTCCCCGCCCCTGTTCCGCCCTGCCTCATCCAGCTGAGGCCCGGTTTAGAGAGAGGCTTTTAAAGTGGTGCGACGTAATGCATTTTAAATGCGCATAATTAAAATAAATGCAACAAATGATTTAAATTTATTAAAATGTTTGCAAAAAACCCAAATACACATCAAACAAAGCCAAACGCACACGGGGGAGAGGGAGAGCGAGAAAGAGTGAGAGAGAGTGGGAGAATGCCGAGATAAATACAATAAAAGTTAATGACAATGCATAAAAGTTCATTACAGGCAGATACGAAAGATACAAAGAGTTAAATATATACAGAGAAAGAGAGAGAATGAGAGAGACAGAAAGAGAAAAAGAGGGGGAGGCAGACAAGCGATACAATTACGAACATAATGCGGCAGCTGGGAATCGACAAGTTCGACTGGAGAATACTTATTAGAGCAGCCAAAGTGGCACGGGGGAACAGACACAACAAATAATGCTCATTGTCAGATGAAATGAAACAGATAGAAGAGCCACAGATAGCACAGTATGCTACAGTTGCCAGATATAACCAATTTAATATATGTAGACTATGTAAAGTACATTCGATACCATTAAATGCACAGGCATTATTCCCCATTTAGTCTCAGTTAACCTTTCCCATTTCCCTAGCACTAAACCAGTTATGCAGCACAAACATATGACGGCAATCACACTCCCCCCACACATGCCACCCTGGGTTATATAAAAAGTGACCACTAATTAACCCAATTTCTGGGCTGAACGCCAAAAAAACTATTGACTAACGCAACGATGTGAGTATCAGGCATATAGATAACCCGATATATCTATATATTCACATATAGTACCTGCCCTGCCGTGACATGCGAACCGGGAATTGAACTACAATTATAAAAGCAAATCGAATTCCAATGGGGGAATGGGAAATAGGAAATGGAAAATGAGGAAGTGCGAGTCAGAAGGAGAAATCAATGCGAGCATTTATTTTTATTATAATGTCTATGGCATTTTAGTTGCTGCGTTTTAGGCGTCATTATTTATCAATATCAAATTATTTCAATATTAATTCAAACAAAAATTTCAATAATCCGTAATTATCGACGAAAGTAGATCAAATAATCACATTTTGGCCGCTACAACAATAACAACAACGATTGAAAAACGATAACAACGAAAACGACCACTACAACAACAACAGCAACACAGCGATAAAATTAATTATGAAAATACAAATAGAAATAATTTACCATGAAAACAACAAAATGATTTCTTGCCCTCCTCCATAAACATTGTGCTTGTCTGTCTGACTGTCTGTGTGTATCTATGTGACTGTGTGTGTGTTTTGGGTAGAAAGGGGGCGTGTAATTGAGGTTAAATGGGTACGACATCATTTCCCCCAAAATTTGTTTGCGTAATTAGAAAATGTTCACTAATAGATAAAAAGGACACAAAGGGGATATTGGATTTTCCCTGTATAACTTAATAAGAAGGAGAAATATTTAAAAAAAAATAAAAAAATAAAATAAAAGAAAATTTTCCAATGGCGCTGAAAAGTATGCTACAAAATTGTTCACTGAACACGAAGGCACAGAAATCTGTGCTACGATTGAGGCGTATTCTGATTTGGTTTCTAATTGCTTTGACACTATTGTTCTTTTTTCATCTACTTTCAGTTGGTTCTTCAGGCACGCCCACTGCAACGTGTGTGGGGGCGAAGGCCGAGGCTGTTATGCAAGCGGAAGCCCAGCAGATGTGCCAGGCCACAGAGAAATGCAAATAAATTCACAAATACGACGAGAGAAACTCATATAAATTAGTTAAATCAACAATAACAGCAACACGCACATAAACACACGCACACACACACACAATTGCTCTAGCACACATTTCCAAAATAAAATCAGAACAAAATGCAACCAAATCTGCTGCATGAATTAAACAAGAAGACCAGCCAGAGCAAAAACTACAACTACAAGAGCAGCATCAACAACAATTGCCAGCTAAGATACATGAAATATTCAAACTAACTAAAAGCAAGGCAATTCATAAGAAAATTCTCGAAAGCTCAAGAACTGCTGGGCATGACGCTAATGGAGCATCGCCTGGCTACGGCTCAGGCTGCAGCAATGGCCCCCAGGAACTCATCCAGGTCCCGAGCTTCACGTGCTGCCGTTGCTCCTGCTTCAGCTCCAGCTCCTGCACTGCCAATGGCTGCCAAACTGTGGCCCTGGCTGCAGCATGAGGCCTGCTCGAGACTGCAGAGACTACACAAATCCAAGTAAGTTGCTTGCCTCCTTATAGAGAGATTTAAATTAATTTGCAATCTACGTTCTTATGTTCCACTTGATGTTAAACCGTTTAAAGAACAATCCATATCTATGCCAGGACCTTGTTTTGTTTCGCACAAGTTTTCCAATAAATTTCCACACAAATACAAATGCATTGTGCGTGCGGTTTTCGAAGGAGAAATGCAAAAGTTGAAGCACAATAAGCGAAATAAAAAGAAGAAGCAGAAAAAGAAAAATACTTTTCCTCTTCTCTATACAAAAATACATAATTTAATTTGGGGCGAAGCCAGCGTGCTATTTATAAGAGTTCCAAGTAGAGCTAGAGTGGCCTCTTCTCCTCTTCCCCCTCCTCTCTTCTCCACTCTCCCCACACTCCTGACGGACATGTGAACCTACTTAGCCTAGTAGAAGGAAGCCCACTTGAAATTTCAGTCGCAAATTGTTGTCGGTAGTCATGACGTCTGCGTGGCGAGTAAAAATAACCAACAGACGGAGGAGGAGACTCCACGAGGAAGGGAGAATGACTGAATCACAGTGAACAGTCCCAGTTTTGATATGGGTAACTGATTGACGGAACAGCTCAAACGTCTGTCAACTGTTTGCGCAATTTGACCTTGTACCTCGCACTCTCTCTCATCCCTCTTGCTCAATCTAAAATTAAGTTGGAATATTGCAAACATCCCTTAAATAATAAGTATTTTTTCAGCATTATATATTGTTATAAGCATAATGATTTAACTGCAAAATAATGTTATAATTATCGTCAAGTTCTAGTTACAAGTTTGGTATACACGAGAACCTAGCAGGGTCGATTGAGGAGCTGTCAAAAATTGTCCTTAATGAAAAGCCATAAAAGTGCGCAGCCCCCAAAAAATCAATGCGACAAATTCCAAGCAGAGTCTAACAGCTGCTGCTCTGCTGTGCTGCTGTGCACGCCCATCCAGATGGGCGTGGCAGTACATGACCAGCATCAATAAGTTTCAAGGCGTTCAAACTTTGGGACAAACAGCTGCTGCCTTTGGCTTTGCTGCTTCTCTTCTGTGAAAATGAGCAAGAAAATTTATCTGCACACACACATACCCTGAGACTCAAAGAGCATTTTAAGTTTTCAGAGTCAGGAGAGAGTGGCTAGAAGGGGAAGGGGTGCCTTGGGCCAGTCGATAATCACTGCCAGGGAGGAGACGAGAGAGAGAAAGCGAGAAACGAAATCGACTCAGTGCAAATTTGAGGTTAATGCACAAATAAATCTGCCACAAATAGCAAAACATCAAAACTGGCTTGGCACGTAGTCTAGAGAAGAGCAGGGGAAAGGGGGAGTCGAAGGAGGGGGGACTGCACATTGGGGAATAGCCCAAACAGCAAGAAAAAAGAGAAACAACTGATAATTATTAACGCTCAACTGCGTCTCAATCAACAGCATTTTATCTGGCACACTCAGGCAAGCCTGAGAGTATGGAATGCCAACTTGGATACCCTGTAATAGCAAGTGAGAGGGTATACACAGGCAGTGCCACTCAGTGGGGAAACCTCCTACTGATTTATGAATATTTTGGGAGTTGCCTGACTGCGTAGCATCTTGCCATCGTGCACTCCATTATGACGCTCCCTTTGGCTTCACTTCTTTTTACAGTTGGAGCAGACTGCTGTGACAGACAGGAAACCGCTAGCCTGATATCGTGTGCCTGCTAACTTCCGATTTCCGTTGCGCATCTGTGATTGAGCGGCGCTTTATTTCCTGTCAAAACGGCAACGGCAACTCGAAGATAGGCGCCACAGCGAGCTCTCCTCCTCGTACACTCTTTTCCAGCCAAGCCCAGCCCATTGACTCCTTCTCCTTCTCCTCCCCTCGTGCTGTTTCGTTCCGTCTCATGATAAACTTATTACGTACAGTCTCTTTACGCAGAATGAGACTTGGACAGGACTGGGAATAGCAGTGGGACTACGGCCTGGACTGGGACAGAGGCTTGTTAGCCAAAGCGTGTCGCCAGCCTATTTGGAGTCGGTTAAAGTTTTGGCTGTCATAGCACACGCACACACTCCGAGAACGGGAACGCTGCTAGTCGATGCCTGTCGGCATCAATGTCAGTGATTTATCACGAGGCAGGGCACATAAATAAACACCGACACCGGCCCTGACACTCGGCGGGGATTCGCTAGCTTTGGATTTGCTGCTACTTTTTGACAGTGCGCTCTCTCTTGCTTCGATTTGCTTTACGCATCAATGGATTTATCCCTGCTCTCCTGCTCAGTGCTGGCAATGCCATCAACCCTCTGCCACCTGCCCCCTCCTCCGTATGCGACGCAGTGTCCCCAGTTTCTTTTCCTTTTCATTTGACGCTTTGTGCACTTGACTTTGGCTTGGCGTTGTTGCCGCTTCGATTTGCCGCCTCTAACGACCCTCATTGTTTGACACTTGGCGTTGATTTTTGAAATGCCAGCCAAGCCCGTCCCCTTTCCCCTTTCCCCTTCCCCCTTTGCCACTACGTCGATTCCCAACTCCGACCCCAATCCCAACACGGTAGCATTGAACCGCCAGACTTCTTCTCGTCTTATCTGGCAGGGATAATGGCAGACCCGCGTTCGCGTTGTTGTTCCCGTTTCTTGCTGCTGCTATTGTTGTTGTTGTTGTTGCTGGTGTTGCTGCTGCTGTGGCTTGCTACATTATTTTCACTTTATTGAAAACTTGTAGCCGAAATTGATTTTCTGCGTCTCCTGACGGCACATTCCAAGCCCAAGAGGATTTGACATTTTCGCTGTGTTACCCCGAAAATACCTCTAGCTCGCATTCTTTCTCCTTCTCTTTCTCTGCTCTTTCCCTGCTTTCTGCCACTCAAGCTGCTGCTCCGTCTGCCTTGGCTTTTCCTTCTCCTTTGCTCGTTTTGTTTTCTACCAAATTTATTTCACATTTAGTTGAATACTTTTTAGCATTTCGCTTGAAAATTTCGCATACATTTATTTTAAAGACTGTAATTTCGTTTTATTCTCATGCTAATGTCCCCCCTCCCCACTCCTCTCTCTCTCTCCCTCTTCCACACTGCGCTCTCTCTCTGTCTGACTGTGTGAGCTGCTGGGTGTGAGAGAGTGACTTGCACTTGTCGAATCGGATTTGGGGTCCCGACTTTATTCGTTGGTGTTATTAAGTATTCATTTGTGCACATTCCGCCCCTAATGTGTTTTTCCAAATGAAGTGCAAATGCAATTTTTTATCCAAATGCCACAGGAAATCAATCGAATCGCTTAGCCAAGCATCCCTTGTGCTCCCTTTGTGGTCTCCCCTCACAGCATATTGAATAGGAATGACTGTAGTGCAGCATAGAGTAACTTCTGCTTGCAAATAATATCTACCATGACTTCTGGCTTGTATGCATAACGGTAATAACCTTAACTTGGTCAAATATCTTTCGATTTCATATTGAAATTTAGTTTTCTTCATGTTTTCCACACTTATATAATATTGAAATATAGTTGACATCGAATCAGGAACATTTTTAGCAAGTTTTTAAATGCAATGAGAGATGCACTTTCGATTTTACTTTAAGCTTTGCCAAAACTCAACAGACTTTCATTTGGAATACAATTGTGTTCATGGTTTGACTTTTGTAATGGCAGAGCATCAATAAATGAGGATACTATAATAATTGGAAAAGTCTTTCCTCTCAAAAGTCGGAATGCATTATGTATTTAGACTTCCCAGAGTCATATCATTGGCAAAAGTGTAAATGTCATTTTGGTTTTGGCTCCACCTGTAGATTTATTACGCATCAAAATAAGGAACCCCAATCTACTATCAACTGCAAACTATTTGCGAATGGCCTTTTGTTTGAAAACAATTTGCTGCGCAGTATGCGCAGTTCATTGCAAATCAACAAATAACAAATAAACTCAGTTAGTTCCTGGCCCGATACCCTTTTTAATTGGAGCCGCATCGATGCTGAACTGGCATTGCTCTTCCATACGGATCCAAAGTTTAATAACAATAAATTAATATATTGCAGAGCCATGTCGGGTCTCTGCGAACAGTGCTGTCGCTTGATACGTCTCTCTCTCTCTCTCACTCTCTCTGTTATTGTTCTTGCTGTTGTAGTGTTATCTCTTTTAGAATATTTTATATAAATTGTGTTGTTCGGGCGCCGAAGCCGGACCCCGCCGAGGAGTATAGAACAATAAAAGCAATCAGTGCTTAAAAATCAAATTCAATTTGCTCGTATTCAGCATATTCCGGGCTCCGTTTTTACTCTCGTCGTACAACATTTTTTTCAAAAATTTATAATAAAAATGCTACCAAAAATGTGGAATACTATGAAGGGCGAAAAGCGAAAAAGGAAGCGAGAGAGAGAGAGAGAGAGAGGGAGAGAGAAAGGTTAACGTGGTTGAAACTGGCAAATCATAAATATTCCTGAATCAACAGAATATGATGAAAATCCATAAATCATTGTGTGAGTGTAGCAGGAAGTGGGAGAGAGAGAGGAAAGAGGGAGAGAGAGGGAAGGCGTGTGTACGAGTCTGTGCCCCTGTGGAGGGAAGCTTTTGCAAGGATTTCGAATGCAAATCAACTGTGTCAAAACTTTGCTACCAAGTGCGCAGCAGCCGCTGTTGCTGCCACTGCCACTGCCGCAGCTGACTGCGACTGCGACTGCGACGGCAACGGGGACTGCGACGCCGTCACTCGGGCCGAGCAAACAAATAATGAAGACGAATGCAAACAGCAGACAGCAAAACACCAAACAAATAGCAGGCGACTCAGAGGATGCGAATGCAGAGAGAAGTGCCTGAGAAGAAGAAGGAGAGAGAGGGAGAGAGAGAGAGACAGGGAGAATGCTAGGGAAGGGGGGAAGCAACAGAAAGTGTACAAATTTAAGCAAACAATGGGCCGAAACCGAGCAGCGAGTTGAGCCGCCAAGTTGAAACGCAGAGCCCGAAGGAGAAGAGCAGCTGAGTGCTTAAGTGCGAAAAAAACACACACAGACAATAGGGTATACACGACTGAAATTTACTCAAGTTATAGAGATATACATACATATATATCTTTTTATATATAGATATATATCTATATATGACAAATAGACATACATATATATCTATATCTTTACATATACTTATCCCTTACGTAGGTTCCCACTTGTTCCCTCTTGTACAAGTTGATTTATAATTCAATTTTCAACAAAGCTACCCCAGCTACTACAGGGTATGCAACTACACCCCCCACCCTTTGTTTAGTTGAACACGTTAATTTTATTCGCAAGAATTTACTGGAAAATTATCCGAGCTATTTTCATAAAGCTCGTTGGCATTTCGTCCTCATGCAAAAACTCAAAACAGCTAAAAATGGAAAGTCCCAATTCCCCCCTGCGTCGTCCCCCGTCCTTTCTTTATTTGCAAAGGGCTTACATTGCTGTGAAGTCTCTCGAATGCAGAGAGAAATTAAAACTTTAAATCAAATGGAAGCGGGGTGGGGAAGAGAGAGGCATGTGGCAAGGGGGGAAGGACGCACGAATGGAATTTAATTTGGACTCGGTGCTAGTTGGCAACCGTGGCACCTTTTCGAGCGTGAAGCTCAACGATTGCACTAGTTGAAATCAGTGCCAGCACGCCAAGTGGGGCAGGGGCGAGGTGGCAGAAAGAAGAGGGAGAGGTGGCAGCAGCAGAGCGTAGCCGACTTGTTGCTCGCTCTCTCTCTCTCTCTCTCTCTCGTCTCACTTCAGGTTAACTAAATTTCTGTTGTTTTTCTCGTGTGCTCAATTTCTGCAATTAACACGTGGCCTTGGTTGGTTGGAATCGGAGTCGGGAATCGGAATCGGAGTCGGGATCGGAATTTAAGACAGATTAAAGCACGTCCTCAGCCAGTAAAATTGCATCACGAATTGTGAGCACGTAACGGACGGGAAATATAAAATAAAATAACGGAAAATAAAATAAAGCAAATTCACGCAGCTGCGCTGCTGACAAGGGATAGGAGGGAGAGGAGGAGGCGGGAGAGGCCAAGTTCGATCTGCTGCGCGAAGACTTTGCCGCAATTGGTCGTAATTGAAGCAGGAAGCAGCGAGAGAGAGTAGAGGGAGGGAGGAGAGAGGGAGGTAGTGCTGGCGCGAACTTGTCGCCATAAAACTTGAAATTGAAAAACTTTTACTTTAAATTCCAAATATGTACAATGCGTATTGGTGTGTGTGTGTGTATGTTTGCAGTGCTCAATTGAGACAAAGGCAAACAAAGCAAGGCAGAGATAGAGGGAGAGGGGGGAGACAGAGCAAGCAAAGGCTAAAGGAAAGTCGAAACACTTTCGCCTGATTACAAACGCGCAAATGATGCGTGCCTAATGCGAAACGGGGCCAATTCGTAGACAGAAGAGAGAGAGAGAGAGAGAGAGAAGGAGAGAGGGAGGAGGGGCAGCCCTAGGCCGTGGGACTAACCACAGCGAGAGCGGCAAGCAAATTGACTTTGTAGCAGCAGCAGAGCCACAGCATTTTTTCCATATATATGAGCTCGCCTAAAAGTAGGCAACAGAAACGACGACGACGACAACTCAGTGACAAGCAGCACAAGCTGCCAGCAGCAATTTTTTAATAAAAACGAACACAGTGAGAAATCCCCGCAGCCACCATGCCATGTGGGGTAAACACAACTACGACATACCCTATGAAAGATGAGCAACATCAATGATTCCCAGCTGTAAATCGAAAATGAAGTAGACAATCAACCCTGCCCTAAATGTATGTCTGATTATTGTGAAACTTCTATATGCGCTTAAGCAGACACGGGGATTAGTGTCGTCTATTTGCAAAGTCTTGCGCTAAGCCCGGCCATAATATTCTGCCGTCTACCTACGTGTGTGACATGCCGAGAAAAATACTAGGAAAATGTTGCGTCAGGCAAAGCGTTCAACATATGGCAGATAGACATGCAGACGCATAGACAGACAGCGAAAGACAGAGAGAGAGAGAGAGCGGGACACTAAGATACACACTAAGCCCTGGGAGCAAGGGCGGGACCACGGGGCGTATGAGTGTGGCTGGCATCATATTAAATGCGCCAGAGATAAACTTACAGACACAGTACTAAATTAATTCTGCTCAATTTGCATTAATATACATACATATATGTGTGAGTGTCACTGTGTGTGTGTGCAAGAACATACACACCCATACGCACACCCAAACACATGGCGAACACACACACAGTGACTGAAAGCGTCGAGAAAAATGTTGCCATATTTGCTGTGTGTGTGTGTGAGTGTTTTAGTTACATTTCCGTGGATGTCTATGTGTGTGTGTGTGTAGTTGTGGGTTTGAGTGCGTGTGTTAGTTTATTTAATTTAAAAGCCTCAGGGTTTCTTCATCATCAGAGGAAGGACAAAGACTCGCTCTCCCTCTCTCTCTCTCTCGTTTTCTATCTTTCTATATCTCTCTCATATTTCCTTTTCATGTACACACATGCTCTCTCTCTCTCTCTCGCTCTCTCCCTCTCCCTTTCTCTGTCATCCCTGGCACAGGTGTAGAAAACTTTCACACTGCTGTATAATAATATTACATCGTCTGTGTGAATTTTTCTTTCGGTTCGTCCTTCAGGTCAACAGCAATTTGGCAACTTTGGCAGTGCCACGCCCACAAGGAAAGGCGCAAATATCGATTTATCAGAAATTACAATATGGCGACAAAGAATGTTTGATAATACCAACCTTAACTAACTTCTTCCTTCACTGATGCTGAAAAGAAGGAGAGAGAAGAAAGAAACAAACATCAATTTGAATTCCGTTTTAAAGAGCCAAAACATAAGGAGCGCAATATTTAAATAAAACACAAGCAAAGAATGCAAATACAAAGACGCAATATCAATGAGGGTTACTCCAAAGAGAATGCGGAGTGAGGGGGTGAGGGGAGAGCAGGAGGAAATATTAATATCCACCACAAATATCAACAAATTTCTGCACACTTTATGAAATGCCCAAAACGATGCCGACGGAAGCTGAATTTGTGGCCTGCTCTCGCAGGATTTGCCTGCTTGCTTTACACAACCTGACTGGCTGTTCCCCTCTACTCACCCCTCTTCTCCTCCCCAGCCGCCTTAGTCGTCGCCCAGTTAGCATCCCTTGCCCTTTAGCCGGCGAGGTTATTGTCTTTTACATCATCGCTTTACTTAGCATAAGTACACGCAAAAACCAACAACAAGCAACAACAAATTGCCGCCGTGGCGTCCCTGACCCCCTAAGGCACTACCCTCCCTCCCTCTCTTCCCTTTCCCCTTTGTAATGTTGTTCGGGGCATTTTCGTGCGCCGCGTGAGGCTGACACCGCCACCGGCAGCTGAACGCCTTTCGCCATTGTTAACATTTATTTTTATTTTATGCACTCACCCAATCCCCCGCTCCCAGCCCCCCTTCGCACAGCACCTACTGTTCGCCCTGAGCTCCAAATAAGTATGCACAGCACGGGGCACGGAGTCAGAGCCACAACCAGAGGCAGATCCAGTGCGGCTGCTGGTTAATATTATTGACTGCCTTCTTGCTGCCTTGCTCGGGGTTAGTCTGTGCTGGGGAAGAGGAGGGAAAGGAGGAAATGGAGGGGTGTGGTGCGTGCGCGTGCCAAAGCCAATATTTAGCTAATGGTCTTCATATTTTAAATATTGGCAAGGGCAGAGAAGGCGAAGGGGAACAGGGGCAGGCAAACAGGCGGCTGAGTGAGAGAATTGATGCGTCGCACGGACAAAACAAATGTTTCATGTGCGTGTGAAATATTTAAATTAAACTACAACCCACACACTGACTCACACACAGACAGACACGCACGCACACAGGCACACTTGTAAATGCAATTTCATTTGTGGTCATAAATTGAGAGCGAAAACATGTTAAAGTAAAAAGCTGCGACCCCAATTCATTTCATCTGCTTTCATTTTATTTCATTTCATTCTTTTATATTATTGCATTTTCCCCCTCTCCCTGTCACTCTCTTGCTGCTCCTCTTCCTTTCTCTCGGAGTTATTGCTATTTATTTGCGACAAACTCGTTGCAACGAGGGGAGGAGGAGGGGGAGTCAGACAGAGGGGGGGGCACATTACAAGCAGAGATAAAATGGGAGCAGACTCGAAACAGATAAATAATTAAAACTATTTGCACGTACGGTAATTGAAAAGTCAACTGTATAAGGTAGGGAGTGAGAAGGAGAGAGAGGGAATGAGAGGAAGAATGAAAGAGAGATATCTTAAATATTCTCTAGAATATTATTATTAAATGCAAACCAGTAAAAGGTTTCGCATTCTCCACTTCAATTTAAGCTGCGTAACCGAAATCTTTTTGTGGGCCAAACAGCAATAAAAAGCAAAGCTAGAAACTAAATAAACATGGCATACACACACACAAGCGAAGTACACACAATGGAAGGTTATAACCATATGCAACTAACTGTAAAAAACCATAACAACAACAACAACAACAACAGCAGCAGCAACAACAAACTGACAATTTCAACAGGCATTTGAAAAGGCAAAACGCAACTCGGCAAATTTGGAGCAAGTGAATAGAGTTGGAATTGTGCACACACACACACACAATAATACACACACATACATGCGCTGACACACACACAAAAAGATGAAAAGTAGCAACGACGGACAAGCAAAGTTATATTGATGTCAAACATGCGCAAAAAATGGCAAAAAAAGGAACGACAAATAAAAACAAAAAAAAAGGAAAACAAACAAAACAAAGTGCAGAACGAAGCGAACGATGCTTTTGTTACCGAAGTGAGCACAAAAAGCCGCACACCCAATAACTGGAACAGCATAAGGGGGTGAGGGAGTAGGCAAGGGGAGCAGGAGGCGGAGGAAATGCAAACGATTTTCAAACTGGGCGTATACGAAATCTGCCATGAACCAAATATGCGCAAACCAACAAAGGCCAGCAAAAGTGGAAGGGGGGAGGGAGCGGGGTAGCGTTTATGGGGTATTCCCTTAGCTAACTCCTCTTCTTCTCATTGCCCCCCCGCTCCCATCGTGATGTTATGCAGCAACCAAAAATTGAGGACACATACGCGGCAACAATTTGCAACGAGAAACTAAAAACTAAAATCGCTTGCTAAATGATTTGCCCAAAGTCTGGGAGGGGGGAGGGGAGGTCGCTAAGTGCGCGCCTGCAGCTATGCAACGTTTTTTGCCTCTGCTCTGTTTTGATTTGGCTTCTTTCGCCTAATTGCTTACCCAGTCAAGGCATACACACACAGACACACAAACACACACACACACACACAGTGGCACATTGTTGTGCACACATTTTAATTTGTTTACTTTTCGGTATTGTTGTGAGGTGCCTGGCACCGCCAGAGAGAGTCACAATATTAGGCCCCAGTGTGGCGTGGGCTGAGCGCGGAACTAAATACAGTTTTACGTGACTTGGCGACATCAGCGCATGATTTCATGGCATCACCTGCCTATGAACACAGCCCCCGCTCAGCAGGTGCCTATTAATGCCGACACACATGTGCAGCAACTTCCGTTGTGTGCGTACACTGAGAGAAATGAGCAGAGAGAAGGTTAAGAAAACATTTTGCTTACTTTGATACTTTCTACTCTCCTAATAATAATCCCATTTATAAAAGTTGCAGCTGCTACTAACTGCTAGTATTTGTCTCAGTGTACGCATATGTGTGCATGTAATACTGGCGTAAACTATCGACTGTAAGCCAGTCGCGTTATGTCTTGCTATGCTCTGCAATTGAAGTCATTTCCAGCAGGCAGAGTCGCATTTATTTGCACAGCTCAAGAGGGAGGGAGGGGCAGAGACCTGAACTTGCCCTCGGGCTAATTTCCATTGCTGGCGAATCGTGTCCATTATGCACACACACGCGTGCAGGGGATGTACCTCTCCCTCCACCCTTCTCCCGCCCAGCATATGCAGTTGCAGCTCCAGCTGCGAAACAAATTTCCTGCCTACATTGACACTGATTTCATTTCATTTAATGCCAGCCAGGCCTGGGCTAAAGGGACACACAGTACAAACGGACAGACAGTACAGACGGACAGACCGGCAGCTCCATAAAAAGACGCCAAACAGCAGCGGCAGAGGCAGCAGCAGCAGCTGGAAAAGCGGAAAATGCAAGCAATGCGAGCGAATGCAAAACGCGGCATTTAACACTTTTGAAAGGAAGCGAATCCAGGTAGCAGACCTCACCCATTCAAATAAAAGCCCCGACCACCTGGCTGCCTGTACCCCCACCCCCATTCCTTCTTTCCTCTTACCCCATCCCCTCTCTGCCACAGGTGCTTCTGCTTTTGCTGCCGAGCACAGCCAAGCGTGCGCTGGCCTCAGCCACACTTTGGTCCTATAAAATGCTTACAAAATGTTGTTTTATAGCGTGAATGCTTGTGTGTGACGCTTGCATTTTACATGTGGCACACGTGTGCAGCAACAACGACGACGACGACGCTCCGAGCAGCAACAGTAGAAAGAGAACAGGAGGAGGAGGAGAGAGAAAAAAGCATAAATCGCTTCACATGCGCAAACAAACTGCCTGCCTGTCGCCACTCCCTTCCTCCCCCTCCCCCACCCCTTTTGCTACGCCTTTGTCACTGTCTTTTCTCGCTGTTCCTCATCCTTCCCCTTCCCCTTCCCCTTTCCATTCCTTTTCCTCTTCCTCTTCCTCTCTCTTGCTGTCTCTGTCGCTGTCTCTGTCTTTCACTGTGTGTGTCAGCACTCATTAGGATTAATTTTCCGGTTGCAGCATAAACTGAAGCTTACAGAAGAGACACAAGCCAAGCCAGTGGCGTCGACTGAGAGGGGTACAGAGGAAATGAGGTAGGGCAGAGAAAACTGGCAGTCAGACTGCGCTTAAGTGTTGAGAGCACGCGGCCCTTCATCCGTCAGGCAGCCTTCGAACGCAATAAAAAGCAGTGTACATATGCATAAACCCCTCTCTCCATCCCCTGTCAATCGCTTGCACCACACCTCTGTGCTGCCTTTGTTTCATGAATTGCGAGTGGGGGACAACGGGGGCCGAGGGGGGAGGTCAAAAAGAAATAGTTAAACTGCATAAAATTTAATCAAGAGCGTTGAATGTCAGCTTGGCCCTGGCAGAGAGTGCGACTGCAGTCGACTGGGGCAGAGAGGGGACGGCAAGCAGAAAGGGGCACACTCACGCAGACAGGCTGTCGCACACACACACATACACACACACCGAGTAAAACCCGCACGTAAACGAGCAAAATGACATTTTATCATCAAAGGTGGAACAAGCGGCAGCGGCAATAAAATGAATGAGCAACCGAACGCAACATGCTGCAAACGAGTTAAGCAACGACTACCGTATACCCTGTAAAAAGGCTGATGTAAATGCTGGGCTAGTAGTAGATGATTGACTTCTCTGCCCTGTAAAAGGGCCTACTGAAATAATACTAGCTGAGTATCTTACGTGCTGATGGGATTTAAAGGAAACTCCCTTAGGCCCTGTCTGTAACTGAGAATACCCGCTCAATAGCATGACAACTGTATTAGTACTATTTATGACAATACTAGTGTTGTAAGCTTGTAAAGATAGAAGTGTCAGATTGTACCTGAACACACCAGTTTATGCAGGACCCGATATATAGCTAGCAACCTACGTAAGCCATCTTAGTGCGTAGTGTCCACTGATCACAGTACAACTCCATTAGCAACTGTTCTATTCCACTTTTATGCACATATAGGGAAAGGAGAACAGAGAAAGGGAGACAGAGGAAGAGGGCGTGAGACAGACAGAGAGGCAGGGGGGAGAGAGAGTATTTTGTGTGCGCTGAAGGATAACCTACATTTTACTTTTTCATTTCTAGTTTGCCTCTTTATGCACGTCTGCATGGCCCCAGCTCACTCTCTGTATATATATATATATATATATATATATATATATATGTGTGTGTGTGTGTGTGAGTGTGTACAATGACAAAGCAAAACTTTCCAATTAACTTTGATTAAAAAGTTTCCACTATCGCCATACAATGTAAACATGAGAAATTTGTTTGAATCCAACTCTCTCTCTCTCTCTACTCTCTCTCTCTCTCTTTCTCAATGCAGTTTGCAGCCGTGGCCAATCAGCCCAGCCCAAGTCGGGGCCATGTGGGCGTGCCAGCTGTAGCTGCAGCTGCAGCAGCAATAGCCGTGTCCATGTCCTTGTCCAGGTCCATGTCCACGTTCGTGTCGGTGTCTGTGTCTGTGGTGTGGCTCAGGTGAGGGGCAGGAAGAGGGGCAAGCAGGGCAGCACATAAAATCAATTTGCAATAAAATCAGTAAGTTGTATTTGTGCAGCACAAACATACTGACTGCACAAGGCAGTGGGCGTGGCTGCAGCAGGTGGGGGGAGGGAGAGCAGGTATGTTAACTCGTCGTTTATTCGACAATTCAATCGCAAACGCCGCCACTGACTAGGACCACGAGCAGTCCAGCTAGGCTCCTCCAGTTTAGGCTCCTAATCTCTACTCAGTAGGGGGCGTGGTAGGGCAGAAGGGGGGGGGCAGGAGGGAGGCTACGTCAATAAATCAACGAACAAATGAATCGAAATGAAATGAGTGCATAAATGCATCACAAATACACGAGCTGTAACAAAGGCAGGCGTGGCAAGGTGGCGGGGGAGGGGGAAGCAAAGAAGGCGGAGGAGGCGTAGTCAGTGTGGCAGCCACACAATGGCCGCAGGCAACCGCAGACGAGCGTGCGGCAGCCAGTGGAAACATTGCGAAAACAATTGCCAACTTCATGTGTCAGCTGAGTGAGTGTGCGAGTGTGTGTGTGTACGTGTGTGTACGTGTGTGTGTGTGCTTTACAATGAATACATTTGCAATATTTGTTTTCATTTTATTCACTTAAAATGTTGTGTTACTTTCCACAATGTTGCAGCAGTAGCGGAGCCAGCAAGAGCAACACAAGAAGAGTCCAGTTATTTTTGGACTGACGCAGATTTAATACCTCTGCGGATGGATTCTGCTCTGCTCTGCTGTGTTCTGTCTGTCGGCTATATGATAAAGTAATCCGATTTGCTAAAGTGGGAGTGCAGAAAGGGAGTTGGGCAGGGGGAGAAGAAGGTGGAGGGGGAGTGGGGAGAGCCTGTATGATAAGCTAAACTGTCGCTTCATCGATTGTCTCTCATTTCTTTGCTCTAGCTCTTTCTCTCTCTTTCCCTCTCTCTCGTTCTCTATCTATCTCTCTCTCTCTCTTTATCTCTCTCTCTTTCTCTCTCAGTCTCTCACTTGCTGTCCCTCTACATATTCTCAGTGCACTATTTCTGTTCCAGTTCAAATTGATATTCCTTTTCCCTGCAGCTTTCAATATGCCACAAATGGCACATCCATTACAGATGCAGCGGCAGCAGCAGCAGCAGCCACGTTGCAATATACAAATTTGCAACAGCAATCCGCAATTTGCTTATAAGCAACACTAACAACAGTAGAAACAGCAACAACTGCAACAACAGCAACAACAACTAACAGCATATGCAAGCTTCTCTTCAGTTTATCGACTGCGCCGCCTTCGCTGGGACATAAGCAAATTGGGCAACTCTGCCTCCCTCTTTATGCCTGCCTCTCGCTCTCTCCCACTCTATCCTTCTCACTCTCGCTATCTCTGTTTGTTTGCCTGTGTGTTCGTTTGTTGTTTGTGTCCGTTTCGTCTGATTTAACCCGCACATGACAAAAATTGCACAATGGCAAAAAATCTGTTAGTTGTCAATATGTGGCACAGTTGGACAATTTGCAACGTGCAACATTCTGCAGTGGATCGGCGAGAAGCAAGAAGCAAGTCGAGGGGCAGAGGGAGAGGGTTTGGGGCAAGTAAATGGAAACAACAGCTGCTAGCAACAAAAACTGGCCAAGGGAAGCTTCTCTTCTCTGTCTGGCAAACAGAGACAGCTGCATGTCTCTCTCCCTCTCTCTTTGTGTATCAGAGAGTGTATGTGTGTGTGTGGGCACGTGTGTGGGTGTGTGTGTGTGTGTGTGTGTCTCTGTCGATGTAAGTGAGCGCTGTTCGTTTGCATTGCGAATCAATCGTTTTGAATGATTGATAGAAATGTTTGATATGCAGTTAGCAGTTGCCTCTGCCCCTGGCCCTGCCCCTCCCCCTGCCTGGCATACATCACAGATGAAATCAACGGAAATTCTTTTAAATCTTTTCCGCTTTTTGTATATTTTAAATTCAAAACTTCAACTTTAACTTGCGCTTTAAACGCATTCGACTTTATCGACTGCACTAAACCAGATTTGATGGCTAAAAGCGATGGCAACACTCTGTCTCCCTCTCTCTCTTTATGTATGTATATGTTAGGTCTGCGGGTCACACCTCAAACACACATGTGATATGTGTGCTACAAAATCTATTGATCGCCTGAGGTGGCCGAGATTGCAAAAATATATTCGACATACGCAACATTCGGGCGAACGCGCGTGACAAATTTTAACGCTCTGTCGCGTCAGTCGAATTTGCGCCATCGGCAGCGACAGAGGCAGAGGCAGAGGCAGAGGCAGAGGCAACCTAATAATTTGAGGCATTAAAAAACCATAAAAGCGACATACGTTGCCTTCTTTGAGATGCCGTCGGAAAGGTCTTAAAGCTGCTTAAAGCCGGCAGAGAGAACTTTCGGAAATCCCGAAATGGGCCTTTGCTTTCTTGTGGTTTCCTCTCGAGCTCCTCGAAAATCCTTACTCAACTTTCTCCCTTACTCTTTTCTCTTGCTCTACTCTTTACACTCCCCCTTTGTTGCTCTTCTCCTTTATGAAATGAAGGACTCGACGCACTTTTACTTTTACTTTTATTTATTTTTATACTTTTTGTGCCCTTTTCGGGGTCTTAATAAATAATTTGCCAAGCACAAATTTATGCTTCAATAAACCAGTCTGCCAAAGTCTGTTTTCCGCTGCAGGCAACAGAGAGGGGTGGATCAGGAAAAGGTGGGGCAGGTGTGGTTGCTGGACCAAAGCACTTTGGCACCGCAGCAAAAGCGGAAATAATCAAGTTTGCACACAGCGCTGAAAGCCACACGAAACTTTCAATGTCCGAAACGCACTTCAAAAAGTATTTTCCCACTTCTTTTTCAACTCATATTCAACCCATTTTTCCCCTCCCTGCCTCCCTCACTGCCTTGTGCAAGAGTTGAACGTGCCAGGTGGTGAGGCAAGTCTTGTTCAACTTTGCGCTTTAATTCACAATACAAAAATCTCGAATGATTTCAATGCATTTGCGAAAGGGACAGCGACATATTGCATATGCTGCTTGACCGTTCTAAATAGAGGGCGGGGGGGAAATGAGGGGGAAATGCTAATTTGGGCAGATTAAATATTCCGATGCAGCCTCGACGAGGAGCGAGGAGTTCATGTTCGTGTGTGGTGGCAATGTGGCTCGTTGGGGGAATTAAACTCGTGTATGACCAACTGACCGAATGCAGTGCAGAATGCAAAAACTGCGCTTAGTTTCCCAGCACACACACACAATTTTACGACTCTGCGGCACACATATAAACACAGGCATACACACACTTGTGAACACACTCATGGACACACAATAATATTTTGAGCTTTTCTTTTTTGGCCACACACCACAGCCGCCACGTGAGTTGCTCGTTTGCCTGTTGGTTGTGCATAAATTGTGGTGTAAATACAGCCCCGTCTCTGCCCCTCCCCCTCCCACCTTGCTCTGCCTGTGCTTGTATGTCAGAACAATAAACAACGTGACTTATCACATTGCGTAACTTGTGATTTAATTGGATTTATGCACACGTACGTGTAGCTGCCCACACTTCTCGCTCTGCCCCACACTGAGAGGGTGGGGAATATTTGCGCACATTTTACTGGCAGCTGCATCCCTTTGGGGCTTGCATATCACCCACAGGGAGTTGCCATTCCAACACATTGCCATCGCCATCGCCATCGCAAGCGGCATCGCAATCGGAATCGATTGTGGTTGCGCAAAGTTTTTAATTATGTTTGCGGTTAGCAATTGGATTTTCTTCTTTACGCTGAACACGTGACAGGCACACAAGTTATAGCCGTCGTCCGATTATGCCACAAATACGCACACACACATACACACACATATACCGTATAAATTTATTTGCTCTGTTCTTCTGCTTTTGTTTTTGTCAATATTTTTTTGTGCAACTCGAAAACTGTTTAAAATTGCATTGGCAGCTATTAAGGGACTCCGGGACAGGCAGACAGGGGTCGGATAAGGGACGGGGGGGAGAGAGAGTAGAGTAGAGTTGCACGTCAATATTTGTCGTGTTGCAGCAAGATGTGACAAGCGCACATTGAAGAGGCGTCGCAGAGGAGCCGCAGAGCGTGTGTGTGGGCGAATCAAATGCGAGCGAGCCAACACGGCGTATGCGTAATTATAATTATGTAATGCAAACAGCGCACTGCGTACACAGCATAGACAGCACACGAGCACACACACAAACAGAGAGAAATAGAGAGAGAGAGAGAGAGAAAGTCTCACATGCACATGGCTGCCATTTTAATTAGCATATAGAGCATCACGCATACGCCGTGTAGGCCGGACTCAATTTCAGGCACTTGGCATTTGGACATGCCAGTTATAATTGTTCAACAGGCTTAAACAGACAACGCACAAGTGGGAGTAGAGCAGAAAGAGGGGCGTGTGGGAGGGCCGACGGGAGGGAGGAGAGCAGGCAGGGCGACAGCACGACAGTTGCGCATTCAATTAACGCAGAATACACACGCAGTCACACACATACACTCGTACTCGTATGCATACTCACACACACACACGCAACACACACATACGCACAACTAGGCCAACAGATTCTCGCTTCTACCCGCTCCGCTAATCCGCGGTCTGCCACGTGCACGATTATCGAGACGCTGCTCTGACTCGCTTCCTCTCTACTCTCTCTATGTCTCTCTCTATGTCTTTCTCTCTTGGGCTATCGTTTTTCGGGCGCCAAAAACATTCTGTCGCCCCCTCCTCTGCTCCCCTCTGTCGACAGGGTCGGTGTCTGTGTGAATACATAATTAAACCATTCACAGTTTGAGCATTTAAATTAAATTATGGCGGAAAGTGTTGAAGTTTCGCAGTGCTCTCTCGAGAGAGGAGAAAGAGGAATGGAAACCAGGGATGGGGTGCTATTTGTGTGCGCCACTTAAAGGCATATCGAACGTTGTTAATTGACAGATGGTAATTATTACCTAATTATAATTTATGTGACCTACGTCTCCCCCATCTCTGACTCTCTCGTCGCAATCGATAGTTCCATCTACAATTGCAGGCAAGTCCCACATGAAAATCTTAAGCAAATTCAATTAAAGCAGAGACTGAAAGTGAACTAAACATTCTGGAGAAGCTTTACTCCGCTTGTATCAATTGCAATTTCGACTGAACTAAACTGAATCCTTCCATGGCCTGTCGACAGTCGATGCGACTGACTAAAAGACCAAAGCGGAAGTTAACTTTGCCACAACTCGCTGAAAGCCAGCAAAGCTGTAGTGGGGGGGAAAAGGGAAAGGGGACCAATTGCACGAATAGTTGGGCAAATGTTCAACGAGCTACACAAAAAATAAAGAGTGAGAGAGAGAGAAAGTGGGGGGGAGGAAGAACTCAAACTAAAATCGGAAAAATAAGTGAGTTGAATATACCCGAATGAACGAACGAAAAGTTCTGCCCGGACGGGTCAAAATATGAAAAGTTTACGTCGAGTGCTTCCAGAGTGGAGAGTGGAGAGCTGCACGTTGCCACTCCCCCGTCAAACTGTGGCCAGGAAGGGGGGGGCAGTCTTTTTTGTGATTAGCATAAAACTGCCAAAGTCTGTGCGGAGGCCATAAACATTCGTACAGCCGAGACACACACACTGAGTCCGACACTGGACGCTTTTCGGTTTTTAAATACCCAAAAATATTGTTACGAGTGCAGCTCATACACACACACAAGCACACACGCACACACATGGTCAAAGCAGAGCAGCAGTTTCAGTTCCCATTCTCCATTCTATTTCCATTTCCCATTCCCAGACCTCAGCTGCGATTCAAGTCCAGCTGCGTTGGGGGCTCACAATGCGCCCAATGGGCCGTTGGCTCATGTTTGCATATGTTGCGCACTTGTTGGGGGGGCTTAGTATCTGCCTTACTCCCTCACAGCCACATGACACACACACGGCACACATGGCACACACACATGGACACTCTCCATGGTCAGTCGTGCAGTTTTTTGGGCCTCGGTGCTTGGCAAAGCTAAACGAGTTTAGTTGGCCAAACATTATCATAACTTGCTCGTTTGCAAGCCGCAATGGTGTAATCGTTTCATTTTTAAAACGTTTTCAGCACATACACACACATACACATACACCTGCACACACAGCAGAGAAAACGACTGGGTTTCCGTTCATTATTCTGATGTCCGGTTGCGAGTAACAATTTCTGTCGAATTTCATGTGTGGGTCGAAAATGCTGCATAATAATAAACTTTCACTCTCCACCTCTACTGTGACCCCCTCCCCCCTCTTCCACTCTGTTCTGCAGCACCTGCGGCTTAGTTTCCTGCCAGGAAGGCAGTCGAGGCGATTAGTCTGCAGTTCCTTGGAGCCAGTCGAGCCTGACGAGGCAGCTTAACCCCTTGCTGGCACCTCCTGGGGCCACCTCACGCCATATTATTAATTGTGCTTTAGTTCGGCTATTGGAAGCGGAGCAAATAAAAACGCCTATTAATTATAGTTTTGTCCAGTTCCCCCCATCTCTCCCTTTTCCCTTTTCCCTCTTCCTCTCGCCCTATTCTACGCCTCGGCATTTCGCTTCATTTACGGACTCCAGGGGCGTTGAAATGACTTCATTCCATACATCAAAGTAAATGCGTGTGTATAGATGTGTGTGTGTGGGGGTGTGTGTTTATGTGTGTGTGTTTGAAATGGAATTAATTCAATGCGCTTAAATTTCACGTCTATTAGTCTCTCGAGGTGCGACACCAGTTTCTAATTTCCATACATTTTCAATATCCTGTTGTGGTGCAATAAGGGGTATATAGGCGTAAGTTTTGAAGCATTAACAATTTATATACAATATTTAGAGTAAAAGAATCAATGCGCAAAGAATTCTTTAATTTGATTCATAAATGTTTATCTACTTTTATTAGTTTCTTTTATACAGGGTAACTTTTAGTCTAATCCCTGAGGTTTTCTATTTTTTCACAGCTTTGTTTTCCCGTGACAGTCTCCTCCTACTCCCCTTGTCTATCACCTACCCTTGCTCGCTATGCCGCCCAGTTTTTGGTATGGTCTTGCTTCCCTTTCTGTCACTGCTTCTGTGTTTGGCATGTGCCGTCCAACGCGCCAGGCAATTAATTTTGAATTTTAATACCCCGAAGTCACTGAGCGCGTACTTACACAAACACACAAACACACACACACACACAAGCAGAGTGCAGCCCCCTTTATGTGTGTCGCTTATGTTTTCCATTTGGTCGAAGGGAAAAAGAAAGTTTTGGTAGGGACAAAAGAGGAGGGGGGAATTCATTGCAAATTGAGACGGTGACCTTCGACACACACACACAAGTTTGTGACATGAGTCACATTAAAAGCGAAGCAACAAGAACAACGGGAACAAGAACAAGAACAGGAACAAGAACAAGAACAGCCACCACCGGAAGCGGAAACATCGCAAAATGTCAAAGGCACAACAAACAGAAGCACACAGAAAACCATTAGGCGACACAATTTACTAGGTCAGACGAGCTACAGGGAGGAGGAGAGGATGAGAAGGAGAGGCACTCCTTGCAGGTGGCAGGGCCATAAAAGCACGAGGCAGGCGGCAAGTGGCAAGTGGCAGCAGCCATTAGACACGCTGGCAAGTGGCAAGTGGCAAGTTGTGCAAACAGTTTTAAAGTGTGACCCAATAAGACAAAGTAGAAATTTAATCAACAATAAGACGTTAAAACAGTTAAATAGACAAACAAACTTGGTCCTCTCGCCCAGGTCCCCCCCCCACACAACACCCACTCTGTCTTGGACTCCCACTCCGAGTACGTCCGAGGTCTAAGGCCCGCAAGTGTCCCAACAGTTTTGGCCGCCAAATTGAGACAATGAAAAGCCCGTAATTTATTGTGTGGCAGCGCTAATTGCAAAAATAAAACATGATTTATGGCCTACGGCGATAAAATGCCACAGGCAGCTGGCTCGAAGCAGCTCGGTAGGCTCAGCAAGTGTGCCAGGTGTGTGTGTGTGTGTGTGTGTGTGTGGCAAGAAAGTTAAGTTGTAACACATGATGTGCGACGAGTTTCACTTGCCGAAAAACCTCTAGTTGAACTGAGATTGAACGAGTGCTTGATAATAAAAAGAGATCAGAAAAGAAAGTTAAAGTATTAAAACTATTAAATACTATAGTATTGTATACCACACTTAATACTTGTAGATACCAAGTCAGTATATTCATTACATATTATTCAAAATGTTCTTTCTTCTTCAACTTTTCTTTGTCCGCATTTATTTTCCCAAGTGTAGACAAGGCAAGCCATGGGGAAAGAGGATGCAAGGGGAGCAAGGCAAGAAGGAAAACAATGTAAGCGTGTGCTTCGTATTCCGTTACGTTTTTGCCGTATTCCATTTATCCGTCGTGCGAAAAGTTCATTTTATGGCCAGACACAGAAGGAGACGACGCTGGCCAATTATTCGTAGATAATTGCTATGCGAGCGGCTTTTTAAGTGAGTTGACAGCGGAGTGTGTTAATGATGGTACTGATGATGAAGATGATGGTGCCCACGAGCATCCATACGGATGTGTATGATGATACACATCCGTATGGATGCTCAGCATAATGATGATGATGCTGCTCATTATGAGGCTGATGCTGATGCCGATGATGACGATAAGTGTGTTAGGCTGTTCAGCCAATGGCTTGGAAGCGAATCAATCAGGCACATACAAAGCCCAGTGTGCAAACAAGTTGTTGTCCACTCATTTGCCTAGGGAGTTGGGGAATACTACTCTCTCTCCCTCCTCCTCCTCCTCTTCCCCTTCCCCGTCCCCCCTCTCTTCGTCATCTACTTGTGCTGACACAGTCATTGGCATAGAGCAAAAGCAAAGCTCATCATTATGGCTCATTAGCAAAGCAATTTTTGTGTGTTACTCGTATCACTTCCCCCCTCCTCCACTCGCCCTTTACTCTCCTTCCATTTCACTGCTCGTGCTGGATATATTGAATGCTGCTAATTTGCACATAAGCCGCTTGGGGGCCCTCGTGCATAATGCGAAATCTCTTGCCGACAGAACTTTGCCGGGGCACTAACTAAGCTCCCATAAGCACCAGGCACGAGCAGCAAGAGCACGAGAGCCAGAGCCAGAGCCTAATCCAACTGCTTATTACATACACATGTTTAGGCACCCCAAAAGTATGCCGCACACACACACTAGCACTCACACTGGCATACACATATTCAGCAAATAGTTGCGCGGCCACTCACATTGAGCAGCTCAACTGAATCCCAACTGAACTGAGGATAACTCATCTCGTCCCATTGATTTTTAGCTGCAATACAGAAGGGAAGGGGGAGCGGAAAGGAGAAAAGGGAACATGGCGACAGGTCGTCGAGCCGCGGGCCTAGACACCACCAAAAATAATTAACCGCAAATGCAGAAACAAAAATCTGCCAACATCAACACAAAAATCCCAAATAGAAAAGGGAAACTAGAAGAGAGAGAAAGGGATTAAACAGAGGAATGGTTTGTATGCTGTAGCAAAACCTGGACACCCTAGGAGATTATAGCAATGTCAGGGATGATATTGAAAAGAGACTACACAAGGAACTCAATCAAGTAAAGAGATCGAGTAAAGAACTTCAAAGAAAGCTTTGCCTGCAGCTGATCACAATGAGATTGAGGGACTGTGTCAGAAATCGGAGGAGTATATAGACCCAGCAGAGTACGAGTACATAAAGAGAGTGAGGAAAGAACAAACAACAATGGAGAAAAAGTGGTGGAAGGAGGAGGGAAACGGGTTACCAAGAGAGACAGAGAGACTTTCCATTCAACGCGAACGGCTTAATGTCCCGACGAGGTCACATGAGGCAGCATGTGTCCATTATTTGGTACATTAAGAGCTGAGGCACACATACACACACACACATACACGTTTACACATACAGACGCATACGTGCAAGCCTTCATTGTCTGCTGTTGTCTGCAACATCTGCAACTGTTGCGACTTTTAATGTCAACCAAGGTATGTTGCTCCTGCTGCTGCTGCCCCCTCATCACCCTCTCCCTCTTACCCTGACACAGCATGTTGACGTTGGCAACCGCAGCAACAAATGTGCATAGAGGCAGCAGCATCCTGTTGCCGCTCATTATGTGTAATGGCTGCAACAGCACGAGGCACGAGCCACGAGGAGGCAGGCAGCATCAGGCAGGCAGCATCATCAACTGCCGTCTATCTGTCGACGAGGCGAGTCCAAATGCCAACATTAACCCGAAAGAGGAAGTCATGAATGCAAGCTACCTGCACATTTGCAACAGGCTCATACACACACAGAGAAAGGAAAGGCCACAATTGCTGCAGCTTGTTGTGGCGATTGACCGCGGGCAGCAGCAGAAGCAACAAACAGAAAAACAAAGAAGAAATGGGGAAAAAACAAGCAACTATGGGTAGAAACAGCTTAATTACTGCAACTAGAGTTTCCTCTCTCTCAGTTATGAAGAGCTTTAATATTTGATCGAATAATGAAATTGTTTATTGAAATTATTATTGTTGCTATTCTTGTTATTGTTGTTATGTCTGTTTTCGATAGTTTGACACTTTTCACAGCATAGATTCATTCATTCATTCGCTGCTGGTGTGATCTGTATAAAAAAATATATATGAAAATAAAAGTTTTTTACTGATGACTAAGGGAATTCATTGAATATGTTCCTCTTTTTTATGCTCCGTCTCTTTCTATGGCTTCTCTTTCTATGCTACAAATGATATTTTACTTGTTAAAGCTTTAATTAGCTTTTGTTTAAATTTAAATGTAGAACTTTGCTAATTGAATTAGTCCTAAAATGTTTACTGTATTATCTTTTTAATTATAATCCTTATTAATAGCGACATTCTCTCTCTTTCTTGCAGCATGGACTACACTTCTCTGCTCTGTTGCGGTCTGGCTTTTGCTTTATATTTGAACACGCTTAATGCGGGCTTCGTCTATGACGACAGGTAAGCGAAGGTGAAAGAAGCGGAATCTTTTCAGCTTTAAGGCAAATACATGTATTTAAGCTCACACTCACCCACACACACACACACGCACACCCCCACCTGTCACGGCAAAAGGAAAAAGACCGAGAACATATAGAAATTGGGTTGCCTTCGGCATGCCTCGTAGAGAGTGTGAGGAGGACACTGCAATGGAATTTCAGTGGTACTTAAAATCGAATTTCAAGGTAGAGGCAGCTCGAGGGGGGTGGACAGAGGAAGGGAGAGATGGGACAACTGACTGCCTGGCTGACAAGAAGGCGCTCCGGCGACTTTGTGCAGCATTAGAGTGGTATTTGTTTATGTGAACCACCGCAGCAGCAACGACGACAACGACAACGACAACGATAACAACAACAACAACACCAGGAGCGACAGAGGCGACAGCTGAAGCTGGAGCAGGAGCAGCGCACAAGCTGTGCTGGTTTTCACTGTTCCTGTTCCTGTCACGAACACCATGCCAAAATCCTACAAAGTCCTGCCTGCTGTGCGTGCAGCGTGCAAAAGTGTGTCCAGGTGGAGCTTCCTGCCACTGGCCTCTCTCTACCCTTCATCTTTCCTTGTCGCACTCAACTGGGCCAATCATGTTGCCCTTGTCGTTGTCATTGCTGCAACGCTGGCGAAAGCCTGATGATGCCATCACTGACAACACTGAGTTGCAGCATCATCGAGGGGGTAGCAAAAGTGCAAAATTATGCGACCAGCTGCACTGTTCCCCCCCCAGTACCCTTTACTCACCACTCAGCACTCTCCGAGTTCCTGGAGTTAACCTGACAACCTCAGCACGCCTCACTCAACGCACAAAAATGTGTGCCAAGCAAATTATTGGCCGGAAAACGAACATCAACAATGGCCAACAGAAACATTCCCTCCAACGGAGATTCAAAGAATTTATCTGCCTCTCTATGCTCCTCTTTCTATCTCTTGTTCATCTTCCTTTCTCCCTCTCTAACTGAAATGCCTTTCTGACATTTGTTTTTATACCCGCTACCCAAAAGCCAGAAGGGTATTTTAACTTTGTGCCAACCGAAAGTGTTTATAACACAGGACAGACCCCACAAGCTAAATATGTATATGAGGTGTATATGCCCTAGGACTGCGCATTTCTGATTAACGTTTTTGTGTCTAAATGATTTCATGGTTGATAAGGTGGTTTCATGGTTGATTATTTAAGAAATGATTTCCAAGAGGTAATGATTTCCAACCCGCTGCAAAGTATGCAACACATTAAACGCTAAACAGAGAAACTATACATATGTATATGTATTTAAGAAATCGTTTAAGTTAGGTGGATTGCAGGTATATCACAGTCGAAACACTCTCGACAGTAGCTTTCTTACTAGTTATTCCTCAGTCTGATTTTCATTCATTTCATCCTCTTCTACCTTGAATAATTGCAAATTTTCTGTATTCGTATTCGTATTCGATTTGATGTTCTCCATGAACTTATCCCTATTATTCCCATTGAATCAATTAGGAACAAGTTATCTCAGCTTTCATCATCTCGAAACTATTCTCCAATTAAAATGCAAATCTTTCTCTTGTTCCCCCTTGCAGGCGTGCCATTCTGGGCAACGCAGATGTATCCGGCGGAGCAGCGTGGCATCGAAGCTTGGGCAATGACTTCTGGGGCACACCGCTGACGGACAGCGGGTCACACGGCTCGTGGCGACCTCTTTGCGTGCTGAGCTTCAGACTGAATCATCTGATGGCCGGAGGGTATGTGCCATGGGGCTTTCACCTGGTCAACAATCTGCTGCATTGCGTGGCGACGGCGCTGGTGGTGCGCGTTGCTCGCACGCTGCTTGCCTCCTTCTGGGCGGTACTGGCCGCAGGGACCCTCTTCGCAGTGCATCCCATTCACACGGAGGCCGTGGCGAGTGTGGTGGGGCGTGCGGATGTGGCCGCCTGTGTCTGCTACCTGCTCACATACCTCAGCTATCTGCGACACATGCGTTGGCGCGAGTCTGCCGATCCGCGCCAGTGGCTCGCCCTCTCGGCGACGCTGCTCTTCGCCGTCGCAGCGCTGCTCTGCAAGGAGACTGCCGTCACGGCGCTGCTTGTGTGCGCAGCCTTCGATCTCATACGGGGCCTGAGTGGACAGGTGGACAAGGTGAGTTAACGTTTAAACTCTAGAGGCACAAAGCAAGTGAATACATTCAATCCTTGTCTCCATCTTCCCTTCTCGCTCTCTCTCTAGCAACGCGTGCGTTCGCTTTGTATTGTGCTGGGCGCACTGCTCTGCTGCGTCTACTTTCGCCTGGTGGTTGTGCCTGGTCCACAAAGCGCCTTCTCCAGCGCAGACAATCCCATTGCCCGCACCCCCTCGGCATGGACGCGGCTGCTCACCTTTCTGCACCTGCCCGTGGTCAACTTCAAGCTGCTGCTGCACCCGCAGATACTCAGCTTCGACTGGGGCATGGACGCTTTGCCGCGCGTGACAACACTCTGGGATCGGCGCAATGCGCAGTCCGCCTGCTTCTTCTGCCTGCTGTTCGGAGTCGCCTGGCACAGTTGCAAGCAGCTTCTGCTGCACGGCAGCGAGCTCTTCGAGGCAGGTTCTGGCAGCAGTGGTGCAAGCGGCACCTTTCCCCAGTACCACATACAGAAGGTGGGGGGACGCAAGTCACGCGCCAAGCGCAAGCGACTCGTCAACAACAACAACAGCTCAAGCAGCAACAAGTACCAACCCGCCTACGAGGCAGCCTACCACCATCAGCAGGACACGCTGCCGTGCAGCGACTGCAACAACAACAACAGCTACGTGTATGCAGCAGAAGGAGGAGCAAGTTCGCAACTGGTGGCCCTGCACAAGGCCTTTCGTGGGTCGCGCAGCAGCAGCAGCTGCAGCAACAGCACCACGGCCAGCAACAAGAGTAGCGGCAGCAGCAGCAGCAGTGCCAGCAGCTCCAGCTCCACCTGTAGCTCTCTGGACGGACAACCCCAGAGTCCTTCGTCGGAGTACATGCTGGGCGGGATGTCTGTGGCCGCCCGAAATGCATGCATTCTGCTCATGTCCTGCGCCTTCCTCACGCTGCCCTTCCTGCCCGCCAGCAACCTGTTCTTCTATGTGGGATTCGTCGTGGCAGAGCGCCTGCTCTACTTGCCCAGCGTCGGCTTCTGCCTGCTCGTGGGCTACGGCATCTCCAAGCTGCTGGCCTGCAGCCACTTGCACGGCTCGAAGACACGCTGTGTGCTGCTGCTCGCGTTCAGTGTTCTCCTAGCTGCCATGAGTCTCCGTACTGTGCGTCGCAACGAGGACTGGCGCGACGAGGAGACACTCTTCAGGAGCGCCATCACGGTCAACCCGCCAAAAGGTAAGATGCACCTTCCCTGCCTGCACAGATCCTTTGCTCAACAGCCTGCTCATTCCTTTGCAGCACTGGGCAATCTGGGCAGCGTGCTCAGCTCACAGGCACGCTACGAGGAGGCCAAGCAGGTGCTGCAGGAGGCAATCCGGTACAGGCCCAACATGGCGGACGTGCACTTCAATCTGTGAGTACCGAGTTTGTCCACTCGCAAACCACTTAGCACCCATTTAGGCAGTCGAAACCAGTTGAAAACCAATCTGAGTGCCTTGCTGCGTGTACAGTGAAACATCGCAAAATATAATGAAGCTGATTCGTCTTGTCTTCCTTTTCTTACCAAGTCTATATGCCCCAGAGATCACTGTATTAGCCACACTTCTATCCCGCATGACACTGCGCCACACACTCCCCTACACACACACACACTCCCACACACTGCCATCGCAGCGCAGCTTTCCACGCTTCAACTTGCCAGATAAATGGCAGCTTTTTCCCAGTCAGCGTCAGCCATTTTCATTATCTCTGTCTGTTTTTCCTGCAGCTTGGCTGCGCATTTAGTGCGACCATTTTGCATGCCCAAGGCTGCACCGTTATAATGCCCTCCACCAGTCTCTGACCCCTCCCCACCAAGCCCAACAACAACTCTTCCCTTACTGGCACTGAGAAAGAGAGGGAGAGAGAAAGAGAGCGTAATACAATGCCGAACAAGCTGTCAAATGAAGCCCATTTTGTTGTTTTCCGCCAAGAAGCAGAGCAGAGGCAGCAGCAGCAGGCAAATTCTTTCTGTCCCCGCTAGCAGAGAAAGAAAACTATGCGCATTTCATGCTGCTCACTTTTTCATAGCATACTTTTCAGTGCTGCAGCATTCACACTCCTTCTTCGTTGTCGTCCTCGTTGCATTTGCGTTGCGTTCCTTTCCGTTTCGTTTCGTTCCGTTCGTCTGTCAACGTCTGACAAAGTCTGTAAACGTGCTGTTTTGTCTGTAGTCTGTAGTCAGTCTCACTGTCTCCTCGTCTCTATGTCCCTCTGTCTCTCTATATCCCCGCTCCCTGTTTCCCTGTCTGTTTGTCTATTCGCATTGCATTTTGCTCATTGCGCATATTTCGCAGCAATGCAATGCAACGCAACGCGACAGGACGAGACAACATAACGGCAAAGAAAAGCCAGCAGCAACAACAGCAACAACGACTGCAACAACAACAAGTGTTAGAACTGCAGCAAAAAAAAAAAGAGTGAAAAGCTCAACGCGGAGTTCCGCTTTGAATATTCAGTGCATCCTTTTCTTTATACCCTTGCAAGGGGGAAGTAGTTCTGCCTTTTTTTGAGCTAGTTGAACTCGATCTACTCAGAGGAGTTTGGCTTGTTGTATTTCTATGCAAAGTTGACTACACTTGAAGTAGGTTTCCCTCGGGGCCACTAAATAAACTGACAGCTTATTAATTTGTGTATATCATTATTATGCAAGCAACCCTCTTATAGACAGGGTATTCCCCCAGTCAGCTTTCCCTCGGCTTTCACTTTCCTGCTTTTCTTTTTCTGCTGCGCCTTGTCGCATGTCAGATTATTACATGTATTTTAGGCTAAGCCGGAAGAAGAGAAGTGAAGGGTGCGCGAGGGGAAGGTGATGGCGGGGGGTGAGGGGTGCAAGCAATGAACCACGCCGAATCACGTGCTGGCTAATGTCAAAGTACTCAAAGTCAATGGCTCAGAATCAGGTCACATTGCTAAGGCTGCTGTCAGACGTGCTGCTCCTGTTCCCGCTGCGGATCCTACTCCTGCTGCTTCTGCTGTTGAACAAAGAACGCGAGTATTAGCCGCAGGATAAACACACACTCTACTGCCCCGGGAAACCCTTCAACATAGCGAAGAGGAGGAGGAGCGGAAGCGGAAACGGACCCTGCGACAGACCAATGCGATGTGACATGTTTTTGCCCGCGAACTAATCGAAAATCAATGTAGTTGCAACTACCGCAGCAAAGCACCCTCTTCCTTTCCGCTTTCTTTTCTCTCTTTCCTCACTCTCACTTCTAACTCTCTCTCCCCCTTCTCCATCTCTGTCTCAAAAGGATAAACAACTGTTTGCACATACATATATTATTCACTGCGATCAAGCCGTCAATAGCAAATGCTGCTGGCATTCGCAGCGCTGCTGTCGCTTGCTTGACTGATTACGATGAACCTCCGACGCTCTTCCACTTCCCAGGCGAGGCCAGGCAAAGACACATTCAACCAGACAGACAGACAGACAGAGAAGCGGACGAACTGATTGATACTCTTGCTGCACTCGCTGCTGCTGCCTCGTAAATTGTGTGTGTATTACCGGTGTTTGCATTTGCAACTAGCGTGATGCACTCAGAGAAAATATGCAGGGTTTTCTTCAGGAAACCCTTTGGGTGCTTCCTTTATATCCTTCCTCCCCTCCCCTTCCCAATCACAATTTACAACCCACACTAAGTGAAATGCTGCTCTTCCCTAAAAGGCACTCAATCTTTTCGCAGCGTGTACTTGCTGGCAGACACGCGGTGACTGCTAGCACACTACCAGGAAAGGAGGGGAGGGGAGGAAAGGGAAAGCACAACCAAACATTGAACACCAAAACCAGAAATCACTGAACTGTGTAATTTGATTTCGTTTCCACCTTTATGCTGCGTCCGTCAGGCGGTTCAAGTTTTGTTATTGTTGCTGTTGACAGCTGCAACATGCTGTCCTCTTTCTTTCTTTCTCTCTCTTTCTCCCTCTCTCTTTCTCCCTCTCTCTCTCTCTCACACACGTTTTCCCTCTCTCGTTCATTGAATGCAGTTGAAACTAGTTGAAGCTGAAGAGTTGCTCTGCTTTAAGAAGATTTACTCTGCAGTTTCAGGCAAACTAATTATATAATGCTCAGCAAGCTTCTACTCTTATCTGCTTCTCGTTCCCCGCCTTCCCCGTTCCCCCTTTCCCACTCTTCGTCTTGTTGCGCCTTTCACTTACAGGCGACTGTCAGCATACTTGACAAGTTTCTAGGCGCCCTCGAGTGGCAAGTGGCAGTGCCGCAGGGCGCTCTAATTAGATCTCAAGTGCGCGACAAGTTCAGCCGCTGCCACTGATGCTGCAGCATAAGTCTCCCATTAAGGCCGACACTTTTGCTTTCACTTTCTCACCTTTCTCTCTCTCTCTCTATCTCTCTCTTCTTAGGGGCATCCTGCACCAGAATCAGCAGGACTACATGTCGGCTGTGGAGTGCTTTCAGCGCGCCATCAAGTTTCGCCCCAGTCTGGCAGGTGAGTGCATTGATTGCAATCGACGGTGCAGTACAGTAAACCCTCGCTATGTTCCTCTTTTCCCCACTTCCAGTTGCATATCTCAACCTGGGCATATCATTCATTGCACTGGGCAAGCGCCAACAAGCCATGGAGATACTGCAAGTGGGTGCCACCCTGGACGGCACGGCAGTGAGGGATCGCAGTGCCCACGACCAGGCGAGGAGTTCGGCGTATCTGCAGCTGGGCGCGCTCTACGTGGAGCAGGGCAAGCTGCAGCGAGCACTGGCTGTCTATAGGGAAGCACTCTCCTCACTCCCAGCCCTGCTGCATCAGCGCGAGGTGCTCTACCAGCGCATTGGCGACGTCTTTGGCCGCCTGCAACAGTGGGACGAGGCGGAGCGACATCATCGTGCCGCGCTGGAGCTGCAGCCCAATCAGGTGGCGGCGCACATATCCTACGGCATCACGTTGGCCAGAAATGTAAGTATGCCCAGTGATGGCTATCCTAACATGGCTATAACCCGCACTTCCCTTGCAGAGCAGTCGCGCCTCGGAGGCGGAGATGTGGTTCAAGCGCGCGCTGCAACTGGCGCCGGAGCAGGCCAGCGTCTATCACCATTATGGTGGGTAACAGGATCAGGTGATCCTCTTGAGATCCCCTTCTGATGATTCTCTTTCTTCTCAGCTGAATTCCTGACACTGCAGTCACGTCATCACGAGTCTGTCGTCTATCATCGCCGTGCTGCAGAGCTGGCGCCCACGGACTACGCCTTGGTGGTGGCAGCGGCAACCTCGTTGAGGCTGCTCGATCGCAAGGTGGAGGCAGAGCTCTGGTACCGCAAGGTGAGTGCGATCTCCGACTGATCATGGCCAGCATTGACTGACAGTCTCTACTCTCTTCTCAGGCTGTGGCCCTGCGCCCAGACGATGCACACGCACACACGAATCTGGGCGCCATTTTGCATCTGCTTGGGCGGACAAACCACGCGGCGGCAAGCTACAAGGCAGCGCTGCGACTGCAGCCTGGTGACAGCATCACGCTGGGCAACCTGGCCAAGCTGGGCATCACGAATGTCTAGAGAGAGACAGAGAGATAGAGAGAGATGGAGCGAAAGAGAGAGAGAGCGTTAATTAGCCGCAGAGCAAAGCTATTTTTCTATATGCCCGAGGCCGGATAACTCTACAGAATTTATACGAAGGACTTCGATACATATGTATATCACATTAGCAGGCAGCGTGTAAATACCCAAGCAGAGACCAAAGAGAGAGAAGAAGAAGAAGCAGAAGAAGAGAGAGAGGGAGACAGCGAGAACAATAATTAAACTACCTAAAGATTAAGTAAACCCGAGAACGGACGTAGGTGCTGTACAGTGAATATACCCCGTAGCAAGAGGATCAAAGCGAGGATCGATGAGGAATAATGATAACGATAACGATAACGATTACTTGTGTGCTTAATATTAATGTAAATTACTGTAAATACAAATATGAACGAGCAGAGACACACACACACTCTCATGCATACACGTATATGTGTGTGTGTGTGTGTTTGTGCCTGTATATGGACTATGCCTATCAATGTTGGTGGCTTCGAGAAATCGTTTTGCGTTGAGTGTACATTTTAGCTAAGCAAATACGAATCTATAGGAAACATAAATATGATTGTAAAGAACAAAAAAAGCAAGAGGAAGAGAAGAAAAAATACATATATATATATATATATATATATATATATATATATATATATATAAAATTAAAGAGAAAACCTATTTGAAAATACAAATAAACTATCGCATTTTCCTTTTTTTCCTTTGCGTTCCTTTCCCATAATTGCCAGCACTTTGGCCCCGGAGCGCCACTTGTCTCTTGCCACGTGGCAGAGAAGAGCAGAGCACAAACTATACCCATGGCAGAGGAAATATTTTCAGTGCTTAACGGCTTAAAAGTCTCTTCACATCCCCCCAGGATACCCCCTCGCTGGCTGTATAGCAAACACAATCAGTGTCAAAATTTTCGACCAGGACGAAGACGAAGACGAAGACGACGACCAAGTCGAAGTCGAAGGTGGAGATGATGGAGAGGAAGACAAGAAGAAGCGCCTTGGCCTGCAGCTGGTGGCAGCGGCACTTAAGCCGTAGCCAAACCACAACAAGATATAAAGCGTTGTGTCTTATGCCAACTAAATCGCAGGATTATGAATTACAATATACTTGACTGCCAGGACAGAGCAAGCATTTCCCAGTTCGGGCAGCAGCTCTTCAGCTTCAGCTTCAACTCCGACTCGAGCTCCATCTCCAGCTGCAGTCATAATATTGCCACAGCTAATGCAATGGCTGCTTGGCTGGCTAAATGGCTGCTTCAGCGACTGTGTGGGGCAGAGGGGGAGCGGGCGCCAAGGACTGCGGCTGATGCTGCAGAACGATAAAGGTGATGACTTTTGACATGCAAAGGCAAGCGGGGGAAGGGGAAGAGCAGCAAGGGAGGATGCCAAACGAGCAGCAGTGCCAATTGGTTGGCGGCATGTTTGCTGTGTTGCTGTTGCTGCTGCTGTTGTGTTGCTGATGCGAACAGCGAACGTGCACAAGAGCAACTCCGTGGCATACGACTGCTTTTATCAGCCAACCAGGCATCTAGCTACTTCAGTCTGTCAGGCAGTCCATGGTCAGTCATGTTCATGTCCTACACAGACTGAAAAAGAGTCGATAGGAATGGGAGAGTTCTTGATTAACGAATAAATGAATGAGCTACATTGGAATACAGTAAACTCACGTGATCTTCAGACAGGGAGAGCGAGAGAGATCTTTGAATGGAGATCTCTTATGAGCTCAAATTAAATGGAGATCCTTCCCAAGTCTCTCTCTTCATTTCCATTTCATTTTAACTATACCCCATGTGACGCGCGTTGACGCAACTCTCTGCCCCCATTTCTCGCTGTGCATGTGTCCGGATGTTGCACTGTGCCGGCACTGTGTGTCATCATCCAAGGAGCAGGAGCTGCCGCCTGCGCTGGCCACTAAATGTGCTCACTAGTTCCCCGGACGAGAGAGTTGCTCACTAATTGCAGACGCCTGTCTGTCCCCGCTCGAAAGAGACCCATGCCAGTCGCTTGCCCTGGCTTCAGACCCATCTCCTGTCCTGTCTGGGCCATTGACGTGCTTTCTGGGTGCCTTTCTTACAAGTGACTCGTTAGCTTTGCGGACGAGACTTGCAAAAGGGCTGGGAACGGAGATAAGCGCGGATAAGGATGTAGATGGCGAACGGGGGTTGGGACTGTAGATGGTGAGGAAGAAGAAGAAGAAGGAGGAGCAGCGGGTGAGTGAGCGCGCTAATTACTGACAGCCTCCGCAGCGAGTGAGCGCGGATTTATGACAAGGCGACGTCAACGTCACCGTCAACGTCAGCTTCAACGTCGTCGTCGCACACTTGGCCAGCACTCACCCAACTGCATTCTCAGAGTGCACGGCGAGATAGCTGCTCGAGCAGGCGCTGGATGTGGGTCCTACTATGGGGCTGTGGGCACTTTCTCTGGTTGTGGCTGTGGCTGTGGCTGTGGCTGAGCAGACAATAACCGAGAACTGCTCTTGGGCTAAGTGGCAAGTGGAAAGCGAGAGCTGAGCCTGAGCAAGGATAGAATTGGGTAATAATGGAGTCAATAAAGTTGGATTTCAATACAAGAATTGACCATTTACCTCGCCCCCTTCAGCTACGCCACTGTTTAGTTGAACTTATCTGCCAAACGCAGAGGCAGACACAGATGCAACTAATTCCAGTTAATTATGGCCTCAAGGCTTGGCAAAAAAATGTTTGATGTGTGTTCAGCAATACATAGATATAAAACACATACACACACACACATATAGATGTACATAGAAACATACACATACACATAGACTGAGAAAAAGGCGAATGGTTTGGTAGTTTTATGTTTTAATTGTGGCTTACGTTTGATTTGGCCAAAGGGTATACAAGAGCCAACATGACAGGCATAAAAACAAAGGCAAACATGCTGGTACATGCCACACATAATTACACAAACTCATACACCCAAACACGCACACACACTGAGACAGGCAGAGACCACTTTTATTTACAAGTGGGTGATGGCAAATCCGAAATCATTTGTTATTTGCACATTTGCCAAGAGGCAGAGGCAAAAACTTTTGCCGGACTCGCACTTAAATCGCTTTTGATGAGGGTCACATCAAATGCGCCCGCCTGACCATTTCAGCAAGTGTGTGTACACTGCAGAAATTAAGTAGGAAGTTCCAAACCAATAGAAATTAGAAACTGGCAACAAAAGTATGTATGCGATTGCTAAGCTTGCCTTAATTTGTTACTAGAGTCTTTTTTGAAGTGTACAACACAAGTATAAGTGCATATACACATGTATGTGTATGTTCACATATATATGAACGTGTTCTTTCAACTTTTTACGAATGTTAGAGAAGGTTTTGTTCGAAAACTGACAGAGAGAGAGAGGGGGAGAAAGGCAGGCCAGACGCTGAAGGTAGTGTACATTGGATGTGAGACCGCAGAAATGAGCCAATTAGTCTATAGTGAAGCAGCTGCTTCCAGTGTGAATCCCCTTGCATGGCATCCCCCTACCCTCCTCTTTGGCAGCAGCAACAGTGGCAAGAGGCAACAGCAACACTGGCAACACTAGCAACACTTGTGCCAATGCCATTTCGGCTGCTCGCACTTGACAAGCCTGGCAGGCCAAACGTGACAACGTCAACACTCTTGCATTCGCATAATAATCATATTGCGAATATAATGGTGTGAAACAGCAACAACAACAACCAAGACAACAACAACAACAACAATGAAAAATGTCTGACAGTTGACAGTTGAAGCTGAAGCTGAAGCAAAGGCAGAAGGCTGGCGGTGTCAGCTCGCGATGCGCTGCTTACAATATACTTTTTGTATACCCTGTAATTGCTGAGACAGAGGGAGGGGGTTGCATACATGCCAGCTAGAAACGCTGCTTTGTTGGCCTGCAGAGTATTTGGTGGGCGAGCAACAGCAAATGAATGCGTGCTTGCCTGATTTTTTTCTTGCTCATCCCATTCTGTAATTGCGCAAAAATAAACTGGCTGAATGTTGTTCTTGCTGTTGCTCTGATTGTTGTTGTTGTTGTTGTTGTTGTTGTTGTTGTTGTTGTTGTTGCTGCTTGTTGCGAGAGCTTCTCGTGCGGCAAATTTCAGAATCTGTTGCATAATTTTCGGGGCGCTTTTTGCCTTTCGACTGTCGCTGGCGCGTGTTCAAGTGTTGACATCGCCAGAGCAGAGAAGAGAGAAGGGAATGGCGGGGGGCAGGGGCAGGGCCAGGCGTAGAGAGCGACATAGCGACAATTGCAATTGCAGCGACAATTTATGGCGTACAAGGACGCAGGATGCAAAAGAAGAAGAAGAAGAGAAGCAGACGAAGACGACTGTCACTTGATGTATTTCACTGCAGGGAGGCAGCAGCAACAACAACAACAACATCTGCAACAAGATGTCAGAGAAAGAGAAAGAGAGAGATAGAGAGAGAGAGAGATAGGAAGAGGGAGAAGGAAATAGAGAGGCAACTTAATAATATGCAAATTTCATGTGTAGTTTTGTAATTTTGACAATTACAAATCGCCCCAACTATTTCTTGTCTGTCCGCCTGTCCGTCTGTCTGCCCAACAACTGTTGTCTCCCTCTGCCTGCCCTCCTGTCTGGCTATCCCTCTGTTCACTCGTGTCTTGACCGTTTTAATTAAAGGATGCAAGTTGTAAAATTATTTTTGTATGCCAGCGGCTTGTGTGGCTGAACAATTAAAAATCAAAATGCCAAATTACACTTACACTACATGCACCAAATTACACAGAAAACACACATGAGCACACATACACACACACACACACACACGAGCACACATACACACTTGCACACATACAAAGAAACACTGGGAAAATATAGAGACATCAGTAAACTAAGCTGACAGTAAAAAGTCCGTCCAAGCGTGTAATTAGAAATTATATCCAATTGCCCTGCGGCCACTCGAGCAATGGCTCCAGCATCGCCAGCATCGCCTCATCTTTTGCCCTACCCCCCTTTCTCCCTCTTATGTTTGTGTCCCTCCTCCCCCCTTTGCCGCACTTGTCGTTTCTCTCGATTTTTGGTTTTTCGAGACAGCCACAATGCCTGTGGATTCAATGTGTGGATGCACTGAGATAATGCGGGCACTAAAAGACTGAAAAGATTCTTATATTTATACCCTTGCATAGGGTATATTGTTTTGCATCAGACTGAAATATCGTATAGCTGGCATAAAAACTATCGCTTGATTTTTGTTATCTGTTAAGATATTTCAACCAAGTTTACTACATCAGACTATATATAATATATTTATATATAATATGCAATTTCATCACAATCGGACCACTATAACATATAGCTGCCGTAGGAACAATCCGCCGAAAGTAAGGTTTTTATAGAAATAACTGAACTAATCAGTACCAATAAAAGTGAGACATAATATTGAATACACACAATACCATTAAAGAAGGCAAGACGGACTTCAATTAAAAAATAAATAAAATAACCTTGGCTGCCACACACTCTTGATTTCTCTCAGTGCATGTAAGTATGTGTTTCTGTGTGTGGTTATGTGTGCGTTTGCCAGGACACTGCCAACTGATGCTGCAACATGTTTTAACTGCAGCGGCAGCAGTCTTTCCGGTTGTCGGCCTGCCTATGCCCATTGCCCTTCGCCATTCGCTTTTCTCTTCTCTCTGTTCTCTTCTCCCTGTTCCCTAGTCTCTGGTCTCCGTTCGACATTCGCATTCAGGCTTCACCACACGCCATTCGCAATCGGCCAACCCTTTGGCAGCTGCCAAATTGTCTCTTGTGGTTGTCACACACTGCGTATTAGTAATGCGCCATACGCAGCTTTACCGCTTGCCACTTACGCTGCACGCTGCACGCCTGTCGCTTGTCGCCTGCCAGTTGTTGGGTGTTTTGTGTCAAGTGTCAATGTCTGTGTCTGTGACTTTGTCTGCCTGTGTGTGTGTGTGTGTGTGTGTGTGTGTGTGTGTGTGTGTGTGTGTGTGTGTGTGTTTGTGTGTCTGTGTTTTCAATTACAAAATGTCAGACAAGTTGAAAATTAAATTCACAGCGCGCTTGATTTTATAGATTTTAGTGCTAAACTCTATTCATTGCTTATTCCTCCCCTCTCTCTACTCCTCCTCTATTGCCTTTGCCATCTCTTGCTTGTTTAACTTTTACCTAAATGCTCCTCAAAAGGGCGTGGTAACAAACGCTTTGCAGTTAAGGCAAGGTGAACATCAGCGCGACAACGAGACTCATAACAAGCGCCTAAGCAGCTCCCTTGCCTTCCTCCCTCTTCCCTCTGTAAAGCACCCTCAAAAGTTTGAGACATTGTGCTCAGACTAAATGGCAAGCAGAGATTAAACTCGCATGCACACGTCGCTAGTCGGGAGTCTAGAGTCGGGAGTCAGGTCATAAGCCACTTTACAAACAAGCTGAAAATGTTTAAGGCGCACTCGGCAAGCGCCTTTCCAGAGAGATACTTAAAAGAGAACCCTGAAAATCGTTGCAGCATTAACGGGGAATGTCAATCCCAATAAGGGGCAGCGTACTTCTCTCCCTCTCTTTCTCTTGCTCCTCTTTCTTTATTTCGTATTGGAAATGCATGAAAATTCTAAAACCAAAAGCCGCTTAAAATCGTGAAACGACGAGCTGAGCTGAGAAAGAGATAGAGAGAGAGAGAGAGCTGCAACATGCAGAGCCAACACATTAGGAACAACAATACATGGAGGACAATCGCTGTGAAGCGTAACATGGGCGGGGCAAGGGGGTGTTGGGTTTTAAGTACCGCTGCAGACTGGAGACGTCGCTTCAGCCCAGCTTTGGACACAACAAAGCAACATCCCTTGCCTCCTCCTCTGCTCCAGCACACAAGAGACACCAGAGACACCAGAGACACAAGAGACAGGAGACAGGAGACAGGAGACAATGATCTGGGCACATGCGGAGTTTGTGGCATGTGGAGTTAACGAATTTGCAGGGGATACAACGCTCTTTGTTTATTTTCCCCTTCTCCCCTCCACCGCTACTCCTCTCTCCCTCTCTTTCTCTCTGTTGCGCCAAACAGTTTCAACTTTATGGCATTTTATTATTTTTTATGATTGTTTACAAGACAAGCGGCTCTCAGAGAGAGGGGTCGAGCGGATGTGGGTGACTGGCAGGGGCAAGGACTGGGGGTCGCAGTGTCGGGCACATGTTAAAACAAAGTGCTTTTGTTTGGTGACATCAAGTTAAGTACCTGGGCCAGAACTCCAACCAAGTTGCATGAAAACAAACACTCCACCCCAAAGAAGGCGCTTGAAGGAGGGGAGTGGTGTGTGTAGCGACGTGCTTTGCATCTGTGTGTGAAGTACCCACATATGAGAGTGTGTGTGTGTATGTGTGTAATTCGTGATGCTTGACGTGTCTCGAGTTCGTTTTGCATTTGAAATTTGCATTTTTAATGAAAAACGGTTTTAATTGCATGAAATTGTTTGACTTTGTTAAACAGCGAGCGATATGGGGCCAACAGGGAGAGGAGGGGCAGGGGTAGGAGTAGAGCGAAGAGGGGAGAGAGGGAAGAGGCTTGCTCTGAGGTGCCGCAAATAAATTCAAGTTGAAGCAGATTCTATTTACACGCCACTGACTATCAACAGGAAACGGATGCAACACTTGGCAGCGCTGCCAACAGCACGCAGCGCCAACAGCGCAAGCAACAGCAGCAGCAGCAACGGCTCTGCCAGCGTCGACGTCTACGCCAGCAGCGGACAAAATTATAGCAAGACACGACGTGGCAGAAAAATTGCTGGCGAAACTTGCCGAAAGTAGCAGCAAACAAACAGAGCAACCAGCAAGGGAGGGGAAGAGAAGGGCAAAGGGAGGAGGGGAAGGTAGAGGGAGAGGGACAAAGAGACAGTCAGACAGAGAGACAAACAAACAGGCAGCAACTGGACGCCAACTGATAGCAAATATGTTCTCAAGTACTTTGGAGAAACGTTTTTAAGCTAGCGACAAAACTTTTACCTCAGCAGCAATGGAGGCAGCAGCAGCAGCGACAGCAGGACCAAAACTAGCACCACGAACAGCAGCAGGACGAGGGGGAGGAGGAGGCGGAGTAGGAGCAGGAGCTGGTATAGGAAGAGGAGCAGGAGCAGGACCAGGGCTGGTGCTATCTGCACGCCGCCAATGACTCGTCTTTGACTCGCTAAGCTGCTTAAATCTTTCATGTAAACTTTTGCTGCTCCCTTCTGTTCTCTCCCTTCGGAGTCTCTGTTTGAGTCGAGACGATCTCTGGGACAGTGCATGTACCTCATGCTACTCGCTCATCTTTAATGAAGTCTCTTCTCTGCTGTCTCTGCTCCACTTCACTCTCTTCTCTCCTGTGTTTTGTTTTTACTTGACAACGCTTTTCGTCTCCTTTCTCGTTCATCTTTGCCTTGGCATTTCATTTTTCAAGCCAACAAATATTTTTCAACAACTTTTCCAACTGTTGCACAGGCAGCACGCGGCGGTGGGTGGAAGGGGTGGAAGGGTGGAAGCAGCAGCAGGAAGGACCTACCCCTTAGGTCCTTCCTGCTGCTGCTTGCGTGTTAAAGGCAAATTTCGTACTTCATTGTGGCTGCTTCTGCCTTAGCTAGATAAAAATGCAGGCAACTCTCTAATTGACACACACACGCACCAACAATTTGTTGCAAATCGAAAGAGAGATAGAGAGAGAGGAACACAGCGTGCAACATTTGTACAAATTACAGAGACAGTTGCCAAACAATCCGTGCAATTAATAAATGTTAGTCCAAGTTTATGCCAGGTCAGTCTGCAGCTGTGGAATGTGGAATGTTTCCTTTTGCTTGCCTCAATTTAATACTTAAAACAGCACAATTAACAAACGCTCTGCCACATGCCACATGCCACACGCCACTCTGCAGCGAGGGAAGGTTTGGATGGGGAAGGGAGGCATCCCTTTTGATGTGGGTCAACTCTGCGACAATCCCAAACATGCCACAAGCGCCACATCCCATGGGGCATGTTGCATGGCTGAAAAAGCTGCCTCGAGCGAAGCGTCGCCTTTAATTGAAATTACTTCATTAGGCGGCGCGGAATCTTTGTTTTTTCAACCCCCCTGACCACACTTGGGAGAGGGAGGGGAGAGGGTTGAAGAGGAGCTTAGTCCGGCGTGCAAATAGATGACACTTGTAATCAAATTGGACGTGCACCATTAAAAACGATAGTGCCACAGTCGCAAGCAACATTTGGCTGCCTCTGGCAACGCTCTCCCGGAAGTTGCAGCTACGCTCGAGAGGAGCAGCAGCACCAGCACCAGCACCAGCAGCAGCAGCAGTTGCAGCTGGCAAGCGGCCAGGCATGTCTTGAACTTTCCGACAATTCCTACTGCCGCCTCCGCTGCTGCTCTTGTCCTGCTGGGCAATAAAACTAAAACGAATTGAAAATTAAATACAAAATTTATAGCATTCGCGCGGGTTCTTGTCACGCAGCAGCAGCAGCAGTAGCAGCGGAGCAGTCGAGCAGGACAAACAACAAACAAACTGCAGAAGGAGCAGAGCAACCCAGACGAGCAAGAGGATTGCAGCAGGATTGGGCACACAGGATGATTGCCCTGGCAGCCACGACACATTCCGTTAGCCGCTGGGGCCAATGCTGCCCCCGTCTGCTGCTACACAGCAAGAAAAACATTAACAGTTTGCACTTGAGCAAGCAAATTTAGTGCTGCACTTAGTTAACAATTGATAGTAGACGGGACTCTGTACTCTGTATAGTCGGATACTTCACCCAATCCTCATCAGATCGGGCGCAATCAGAGACCTTTTCTTGCCGTGTGCAGTGCGCAATGAGTGCGAATTTGTTGCACGTTGCACATAAATTTCATGCAACGAATGACGACGACGAGGGGGGAACGCATTGGCAGCTGGGCCAGGGCCAGCCAAGGACTAGCCAGGGGCAGGGCAAGCCAGCAGAGGGCTACGGAAAATTAATATTTATTCCACGACAGAAGGAGAGAGAGAGAGAGAGAGGGAAAAGGGGGGCAGACAAAAGGAGCAGGGAAACTCCGACGGGCTGCTAATTACAAAAGTCGAATGCAGTCATTACACGAGCGATTAAGTTTTTGTCGTGTGTTTTTCAAATGCCTTTTTTGCACTCGTTTGTCGACTGTCGCCCCTTGTTGTTGTTGTTATTGTTGTAGCTGTTGCTGTTATTGTTGTTGTTGTTGTTGCCGTTGCAAGAGTTGTACATGAAATTTAATGGAGCAGTAAAGTGAAAATATTTCAAGTGCTGCGGATGAAAACTGTTGATGGAAACATGTCGAAATGTCGATGAGGTACGTGGAATTTAAGGGGAAACTAAGCTTATCCATGCAGCAGCATTTACAGGGTATAAGTAGTCAGCAAACTTAACATATATACAGGGTTTAAGCAGCTGCAAAAGTGCTTAAAGTGTGCCCAGGGCTGCAAGCGTATTCGACAAAGTGGTTTATGGAGACTGTCCCTCACTCTCCCTCTCTTTTACTCTCTGCGATTATAAAAACATTTGCCACAGCTGATATTCATCGAATTGATGGGAGGAGTGACCATTCCTCCCCCCTGGCAGCACCTTCCTGCCCACGCCCTAGCAACAGGGCAACAGGAGTGGGAACAGGAGCAGGAGATGCTAACGCACTTACAGTTTATTGCATTTATAGAGCTCTCTGCGTGAGCGTTGGTAAGTAAGTCTCCCACACACACACATACTGGCATGCCTGCCCCGTATCACGTGTGCTGCGCCCTGCCCCCACTCTGAAGCACCCAAAGGGACACCATTTGGTAATGAGATTTAGAAATAAAATCTACAAAGATGTTTGCACGAGCTGTTGACGTTGCCTGTTCCGTCTCTGCCACCGTCTCTTGTTCCCCCTGCCCGTCCACCTCCCCCCCTTCCCCTATCGTTCTCCTGTGCATTGCCATCTGTGTGCGAATCTGTGCGATGTCCATTTGTTTTCTGCTACTATCCATTAGTAACAGATGCTACTGCCACTACCAGAGGCAGCTCCACTGCCAGCTCCAGCTCCAGCATCAGCTTGAGCTTCGGCTTTAGCCAGATCCGCATTCAAATGGCATCCATGCACGCTGCTGTCGTTATATACATATGTACATACGTATATACGGGGGGGTATAAATATATATTGAAGACTAGTTGAAGTTTATATGCCCTTCTTGAGGAAGCAATTGCGAAGTAGAGGACAGAAAAGAGAATCCATTTCATTAGTAAATTCGGGTAATTGTAAACATTAAAGAAGTTCCATTAATCGATAACACTTTCTATCGATTACCCCTATCAAAGTGACTGATCTAACGAACATGCCTCACTCTGTAGGGTGCATGAATTTGTGTGGCATTTTGGCTATTTAGTCAGCATGTTAATACGCTTGCCCCGAATAAGCTCTGCCAGTGTGCGGCAGTCTATGTGCCTGTGTGCCTGTGTGTGCCTGTGTGTGCCTGTGTGTGTGTGTGTGAGAAGGGAAAGTGAGAGGGAAGGAATCATATTAAACAGTGCTCGCCTGGCATTAAACCGTTGAGTACTTCATTCATAGTTACCCCCCCCCTTCGCAAACTCCTCTCTGTACTTTCCTGCCTAACTGCTCGTATGTTTCCGTTGATTTCTTCTATCACAATTTAAGCTGACCAAAAGTCCTTGATAAGAACGAGTCACTCCACCCCCCACCTCCCGCCTCTCGTTCCCCCTCTGCATCGACCCCATAGACTAGGCTTTGTACAACAGGATACGCACCCAATCGGCCGTATACATCATAAACACGTTTGAATTATGGCCTCATGGCCGTAGAAGAACTTGCTCTTTTTCACGTTGACTTTTGTTGCAGCAACAACAGCAACAACATCAACAACAGCAACTACAACAGCAGCAACATATCAAGCGTCTGCCCGACAGAGCGACGCCATAACAAGATAAATCATTTTAGACAGCGTCATTAGTTGCCCGTAATCATTTTGTTGTTGCTGCTACGTCGATGATGTTGCCGTTGTGGATGCCACAGTCGCAGTCGACGTTGACTGGACAGCATACGCAGCCAAAGTCAATGTTGAAACTTGGCTGGACTGTTCGACTGCTCAACACGTCGCACACACACGCTTTGAGCTCTTCATACATTACGTATACGCAACAAAAGTGTTGCCCCATCTTCCGTTTTTATGTGCTTCAATTGCTTAAGCATTCAGTTTGTGAATGTTTAATAATATTATTCTTTTAACAACTGTAATATATAAATATAATTTACAGTTGTATACATTTGCCAAATATTTGTGCAGGTTTTTTATGGTTGCTTCACTGTGACTATAACATTTTTATACAGCATGGCAACACTAAATTCTCATATGTGGGAGACTGCGGGTGTACGTGAGTGTGTTTGTATGGCGGGTCTAAGTTGCTTAGATGCCTGCCATCAGTCGCCAGCTTTATTTCGTGCTGTCATTGCAAGCGGCAAACAGCAGAGGTGGGGGGGAGGGACGCTCTAATCCTCGTCCTCGTCCTCGTCCTGCCTGAGCTGAAATGGGTGTGGTTAATGGTAAATTTCTTTTTAATTTGAAGCATTCACTCAAAGTCATAGTCATGTTGGTGATATTAATGCCGCCCGGGGCAGGAGGCTGGACGGGGCAGGATGAAGGCCGCAGGACGCTGGACACGTCGCAGCCAATGACTTATAATTTATGGCGACGCCAGCCGTCGGTCGCATTTAATGGCGCTGCAAAGTAAAAAGCCAAAAAAAAGAGAAAAAACCTCAACAACAACAACAAAAAGAGAAGCAGCAAAGAAAAAAAACGAGCCAACAAATCTGACAGCGAAAGGCGCCGTGCTCACACAGACCACAACAGGAGGGATTTCCCCCTCTCCCCCCGCCTCTCCCCACCATCCTCGATGGCATCATCTGTGCTCTGTCCGTTTCAAGGTTGGCTAGCCCCGTTGTCTATTTGTGCTAATGGCTTTTTAATTATATTAGCCGCGGGTCGACTTCGACTCAGCGCCCTGCCCATAATTGCATCATTTGATCCTGTTTGCCACTCACACAGAGTCGAGTGCATTTCTCTGAGTTTGTCTCCCGCAGCTTCGCTGACTTCCCCCGCCTGCCTGCCTGCGTCAGCTCGTGCATCTGCTCTGCGGCAGCACACTAACATATGCTAATAGCAATTTGTGGTAATGAAGTTGATTAACATTGCAGCAAGAGTGACAACAACACGAACATGACACACACACATAGCTTGTCTCGTCCGTCCTCGTCTTGACTACGTCCTCACTCCCTTTCCAGCATGGCTCTGCTTGAGTTTGGTAATTAAATTCATGCACCGTCGTCGTATGCCGCGCGTATTACGGAAATTGCATTCAAGTTTGCAGTTTGCTGTTTGCTGTTTGTCGTTCGCCATTTGCCATTTGGCAAGTCAGTTGGCCTCAGCTTGCACTATCCTCAGCCTGAACAGAACTGAAGCCCCAGTCTGAGCCCATTTCCTTTTGACGTGTTTCAGTTTCGAGTTGATATTGTTCTCATACGATGTGTGCATAAGTATAAATTGATGGACATGCCACAATTTGGACAAGCCGGTCACTCGATTGTGCACTATTTCGAAAGGCAATTAATTTACTCGCATGTAGTGGGGCGAACTATACACTGAGTACACTGAAAGAAAGCCCAGTGCAGCACTCAATGTACTCAGCTCAAATATAAATAAAATATTTCAATTCTCTTAAAAACTCAATTAAATTCAATAAAGGTTTTAGCCTTGAAATTTAGCAGGGTTTTTATACGGATATACGAGTATATATTCGTATATTCGTACGAGTATATTCATTGATTCAGCTTTAGAAACTAGATTGTATTCAGGTTCAGGCTGTGCAATTGCAAATTGCGTCCATTGAATTGGCCTGTTCGCATTTTTAATGCAATTAAGGGGACAGAAAACAAGCGCCGCACAGTTCAACGATTTGATTTGATTTGACCGAAAATTTTAATTTAATAATGCTGTGAAAAATAGCTTATAATTTAGCTGCGCAGGTGCGCGCTTGATTAAATTCTATGCCGAGGCGGGTTAATGAACGCACTCTGGGTGAACACTGCGTATACGCGTTAAACGCAATAATATATTGCAAATAAATTGAAAATAAAGTCGAGCGAACTGGCGGTGGCACGTAGCACGCGCAGTTAATGCGAGACGTCTCGATAATGGCGCAGCAGCACAATGGCGAGTGGCATGTGGCAACTGGCAAATGGCAAATGATGCAAGCAAGGAGCGGAAGCGGAAGTGGATGTGGATGCGGCACAAAAACAAAGCGATGCGACGCGACAAATGAGGATGCAAGTCAAAGGGGGGAAATACAAGTTTTAAATTTATTAATCCATATCCCACTGATTGCCACCCGCAACCACCTACCCCCCCTTCCCCACCTCCTCCCTCTACCCCCTGCAGTCCTGGTCGGTAATTCAATTGAGGCGCAGCATCATCAACAAAAGAACAAAACGAAAGTCACGTAAAACGTAAAATGCGCCGTCGAACATGAATATTTTCTCCTGTGTGTATGTGTGTGTGTGTGCGTGTGTGTTTGTGTAATATAAGAGTGTGCGTGTGCATCGTACTTACTATATGTATTCCCATGTATGCTGATATATCCAATAGTCTGGCAATCAAGTGCCTCTCCATGACTCCTTTCAATTCCATTCCGTTCCATTTCACGTTCGGCTTATTGCATCCAATTAAGTTCAATAAACTGATGCAACGGCTCTGTTGGCATACCCTGTAAATGTATACAAAGAGGGTATGTTAAACATGATAATCCATTAGCTCTTTCTGCCCCAAATACAACAAGAGCAATGATTCCCTCAGAATTCCCTCAACATCTCTCCCATTTTGAATTCACAGCGTATCTTTTAGTCGAGCAATCAACACTATCCCATTATTGATGTTGTATTTGAGTAATTAACGAAAGTGCGCTTGCGGTCCGCCTGGTGGAGGCGCCAGCACAGAGTTCGGACCTCGGGATTCGGTAGCCAGGCAACTCTAGATTGACCAGGCCTGGACTCGACGGTGCAGTGCATAATGAGCAACATATGCCAATGTGGCCGAGGCAGCGGCGGCTTTCAGTGGTCACACACAAACACACACACACACACAGATACAAGCGTACAAAAAAGGCGCTGCCTAAATTGAATTAAAGGCAGAGATCGAGTCGAGGCAACATCCTTTTCCCAGTGTCCTTCGCCAGCATTAATTCGATTAAGAATCGGGAAAACTCTCTCTGTCCCTCTCTCCCCCCCTCAGCCCTGCGGGGAAGGCGTGCAGTACTCAACCTAAAGTAATAGCATGATTAAATTGACAGGACACTCGCTGGACATGCAGGACAGTCCCGCTGGGTTGACCCGATAGAAGATTTAAACAACCGACAGAATTTCGGGAGTCGCCCAAACAACCGCAAGCAACAACAACTGGTTGCATACAACATGCGACCTCAACATCGTCTTCCACAATTCACAATTGCCAGCATTGTTGTTGTTGCTATAAATATTGATAGCTGCAACAAGAAACGCAACAACAAGAACAACACGGTGGCAATATTGAACACATTTCGAAGAATTTGTTGTTTGGCGAATGCGTGTAAAATTCCCATGTAAACATGCAAATTTACAAGGCCACGCGAACAATAAAAACAACAGCAAAAACGAAATCGAAAAGGAAAAAGGACAAGGAAAGGGAAAGAGAAAGGGAGAGCAACAGGTGTCGACAGTAAATTCACAACTAATTTAAAATTGACTCAAAACAGAAATAATAAAGCAAAGATAATCATAAAATCAATTAGAATAGAATGCACTCGACTTGGGATACCCAGTCGAGATTCTCCCATAAACACGCTCTACAACTGAGTACCCTGTGTATCAAGCACCTTAATCATGACCTTAACTTGTATTAAGATATATGGTACAGATCAAACTGTTGATCTATTTTCAACTCTTTTTTCAACGAAAGTTTTCAGATACGATACCTGGAAATGTTGTTGTTGTAGTAAAATTATGTTTAAAATGAAAGCGCAATTTAAATTTTAGTGTCAAAAATTATTAAGCTGAGCTAATACTCCATTCACTATTACTTCATTCATCCCAGTTTACAGACAGCGTGAGCCATTTTTTGTGTCAATATTGTAATATTGAGAAGCTTGAACCCTTGACAACCGATTGACTTATTTTAATATGTTTTTGAAACGTCGATTCAAGACAAAACCATGTATCACTTTACGTCAAAAGAATGTATCAAAATAGTTAGTTAGTTTGTATATTGAAAAGATTGTTTCAGTTGTCTTATTTCAACGTGTCAAAATATCATTGTAAAGAAGCACAGTAAAATTACTCCATTGGTCGCTAAGTGTCGATGTATTTCGAGCACGGCACAGTGGGAGATCACGAACAGCCCGTTCAACAACGACTGAGAAGAAGACATGGCAAACATGTCATAAAGAGGCGATATTGAATGGCGATATTGAAAGCAATGTATACGCCAGCAAGCCACAGTATATTGAAGAGGTTTTGGAAAATAATCGTGTCGAAATCACTGATGAAAAACGCTCATAATGGGTATGTTTTGCTGTGCCCGATGGTCACTTAATAGATGTTGTATTCAAAACCTAGTCTCAATTAATTATAAAGGATCAATTCAAATACTTCATATACAGATTGTTGGTTTAAAGTTTTAAAGTCATGCACCTTTTACATACAGACATAAGATATAACGCAGGCGTTTTGTATATGAGTAGATACATTATACAATACAAATTGAATTAATTTATAGAGGGAAATCAAGATGGGTAAAAATATAATTAAATAAATTCAATACGGCTTATTGGAATCGGCATAAATCTTCATTTGCCGGACTTTGGAAGACTCGTGGCTCTCAATAACAATGTTTAATGGGCTTCACAATTGTTCAATTCAGCTTATTATGCAATTCATTTAGTGCCCGACCCCAAATATATATTCCAGGTAATTTATCCTTTCTCGCTTTTGTTCGTTCGCTTGGTAATTCATTCGGAATCGGAGTATGCTCTGCACCCCAGTCGGGATTGCAAAGGGAGAGACAGAGGATTTAATAAGTACGTCTAACGGTTAATTAAGTATGTTAATTTACTCAAATTCGGTTAGGATTGTGGGCGTGGCTCTCTGCGGGTGCGAGTGCGGGTTGAAAGCAGAGATGCTCATTCAATTTTGCTGCATTTCAGCGCCTGGCTGTTTATCGCGAGCTTTTAATCTTAAATGATTTTGTTTTTCACGTTCCAAAGGGTAGGGCGGAGGTAGGTGGTGCAGGGAGACGTGGCAGGGGGTAGGGGGAAGCTTGCTGGTTGCCACTTTTGTCCAGCGGGAAATCTGTGGAACAGATTCATCATGTTTGCCTACAACTGGGGGCCAAGTAGATACGCGCCTCGGAAGCGAAGTCGGACGAAGAGCAGAAGAAAGAAAGCAGGGGGATGGCGGGTAGAGGGGGGGTTGAGGGCGAAGAAGAACGAAGAGCAGCAAGTCGCAGAGAGCACTGGCAAGCCAGCAGCAGGACATTTTTAATTAAATTGCATTTCCGCTTGGGAAATTTTTTATGAAGCTACAAAAAAGCAGGAACAGCAGCAGATGCAGGAGGAGGAGGATGGGAAGAAAAGGGGGTGCATTTTACTTCGCAAGGCAGCTCGTTGTTGCTTTTGTACTTATTTTTATGCCGCTGCTTTATCATATCTGCACCAGCCACGCCTCCGCCCCTACATGCAATCAGAGTAGTTTTGCGCCTGCGGTAACTTGGGGGACTCTCGCTGAGAAGGAGATGGAGATGCACTCGGCGTATGACTTGCAGAGGAACAGACAGTGAGGGGGGGGCTGGAGCCGCTGGCTTGCATGTAATTCAATTTTTTCGTTGGCTCTGACTTGGATCCGCATCCTCGACCGTTGCGCAATCCAACAAAGAAGCATTTATTTTGCGCCCGGCTTTGTATGCGCTTTTCTTTGTTGCACACAAAACTCAATATCCCGACTTGATGTCCTTTGTAATGCATCCGCTTTTGGCCACCGTCGTTCGCTGACTGACTGACTGACAGACAGACAGACAGAGAGAGAGAGAGAGACTAAGGCTGAAGCAACTAACTGTAAACCTGGCTGTAGTCAGCGCCAGTTGACATGCCAAGCGCAGTGGATTTAACATCAAACTTAATGACTTTGGCCAAAAGCTAAATTGCACAAAGCGTTCCTGATGCTTCTTTGGCCAGCAAAATTCCCGTGATATGCCATCTACCATCTGACATCCTTGCCTTTTCTCACGATGCACAGTGGAACACTCAGGCTGCCATCAAGGTCTTCTTTTTTCGACAGTCTGCCAATATATTTGTGCATTTGTCCCACTGTGCAATGAGTCTCTTTGTGCGGTGTCGGCATGTACTGCAATCAACATGAAGCCGCTTTTAAGGCCATTAGCCCTGGAAACACATGTGTTTGTGTATCTATCTATGTGTGTGTGTATGTGTACTTGTGTGTTCTTACGAGTGTGCGTGTGTAGTGTGTGATTGTTTTTTGGCGTCCAAGTAACAATTTGGCCTACATTAAAATCAAATTACAAGCCCAAAAATGTTGCTGGAATTTCAATTACAATAGTTGATTTGGCCCCGGTAATTGTAACAGCTACTGCAGCTACAACAGTAACGGTACATTCCACGCCAGACACACGCACACACACACATATATATACACCATTAACCAGTTAAATAATCGACATCAGAGAATTCTTAAATATTTACTAGAACCCTAGCATATATTTTGAGTGTGTACAGCCAACTATTCTCGATGTTTCCAAATTCCCAAATAACATTCATGTCTTTTCAAGCAAGTACAGTGAGTACTTGACTTATCTTTAGAGAATCAACTGTACCTATGCATATGGACAGCAGTGTGTGAACATGAATAGCATAACTATGCAGCGTTTGTTGCTCGCATTAAACTTTTTGCAGCTAGTGAATGAGGCAGTGCCGCCCACGCTCTGGCCCCGCCCAGCAGGGAAACATGAAAACTGAAAACGTTTACATACCCAGATGCGTGTTCTTTCTGTCCCGGCATTTCGTTGTTTTTTTTGCCAATTTTTGTGGTGTTCTTCCTTTGCATTATAGCTCATTTCCCCCCATTTCCCAGAGGTTGATGTTTTTACCCCACTGTGCGAGCCATGTATAGACAACCGTGTATCCATTCTACAGATACTTTTGCATTATTTTGCATAGATATGCCAAGGGGACTGTACACAGACAAAAGCTCGCTGCTGTGAGACTAGGTTTAGGTTAGCATGCGTGTTTGCATATGGCTTGTCATTGTTTGGCATTTGCATAAGTTAACCCACTGTGGATATGGTTATTTATAGAGCCGCAATGTTAATGGAAGTACCCTTTAGTTAATACAATTACGATTTGATGCCTTGCCAATCCGAATCCGAAAGGAACTCGACAAGTCACATAAACGTAATGCCCTCTGTCTGTGCTTCTATTCCTGCTTCTCCTTTGACTTTTCCTTTCACTCTCTTCCACTTCTACTTGCCGTTGCAATGTGAGAACGTAATGAAAAACTCATAACCTGTGGCTTTTCGCCATGCGGTCACACGCACAGACCGACAAACGAATAGCAAGACAGGCAAGAAGGGAACTGAGAATGGCAATAAGAATGGGAAGGGGCAGGGGAGTGAGAGTGAGAAAGCCAAAGTCAACACGCAACCCGAGGCGTTGGAAGATCTGCCAAAAATAAGACACAAGTTCCGAGTTCTCCTTCTTCTTCTTCTGGCTTCGCCTTTTGCTTCTGTTTCACATTTCATTTGAGGCGGGCGCCGCGTGGCTCGCAAGTTCAGAGGAAATTGAAACCTTAAGAACCCACAAAACGCCACTCCCACCTCTGGTCGCTTTGCCCTTTGGTCCCCATTGCCCCTTCCGTGCAGAATTCGTGCCTCGGAATCACTTACAGTTTGACATACTGAAAAAACTTCTGTGCCGCGTTGACAACTAAATTCGATATCGATTTGATTTAGTTAAGCGCCGAAATGTCCCTCAAATGGGCGGGCCACACCCTGACGCCGCTGTCGATGTCGTCGTTGTCGTTCTCCTTGTCGCTGGTGGTGTCGCGGTCGCTGTCCCTGTCCCTGTCGACGCTTGGCGATGAGGATATGCCAAGATACGCTGCCCGGGGCTGTGTAATTTCGCCTGATTGTCGCCCAACACTGTGAAAACAAACACAAACACAGGCAAACAAACAAAACGAGCCCAAGATAAGCGACAGGCGAGCGGACGAAATAAAAACCCCAATGAAATTGAAAGTGCCCGACAGAGGAATGCAAGGGGGAATGAAGAGGGTCCTCTAATCCCAACCTGCCTGTGGCAGGCAGATTCTTTAAGGTCCCCTCAAGTCATAATAGATAGGCAGAGGGCTATTATTATTGATATTATTGATGTGGATATGATAGCAAAATAGTAATAGAAATAATTTGAGTGGGGAGTTTAAAGTGAAGCCTATCAGCCGATAGTTATACCGATTGAAGTTTAAGAGAGCACAGATATATATATGTTTTTAATGTGATATTGTAATACAAATAGTTGTAATGTGGTGTTTAACAGAAGCTTTGTCAACCGATAGTAGCTCGAGAGATGGTTCACTAGTCTGTGTCTTGCGGATTCTAGATTAAAGAGAAGACTTATCGAGAGTAGTTGAGTAGGAGACCAGCCCTTATGAACTACTATCAACAAGTCTTCTCTTTAATATAGAATCTAATAAAACCTTCCACAAGCTGGCAAATTGCACTGTCATGAGCTGTACTATTATTTTACTTTGGTGTTCTAGCAAAATATAGAAATAGTTGAGTGTGATTTTTATAGAGAAGCTTTATCAACCGATAGTTAAGCCGATAGTGGGTCGTGAATCTATTTTCTAGTCAATGGTTGGCAGATTCTTTAAAGACGCATTGATATGATAGCAAAAAGAAGCCTTATCAGCCGATAGATTTGTCGTTAGTAGTTCGTGGGGCGTGTTTACCTGCGCCTTAGCATATTTCACTAAACTTCGATACATTTTTGCGTTTGCCAGTCATATGCAAATGATGTCCGTGAGCTCCTTTAGACAGACGAATCCGGGACTCAGACCAGCAGTCGCACTCCAACCCGGACTTGGCGCTGCCTGTGGCCACAGAACATTAGTCGTTGCCTCAGCTCATGTGAATTTCAAATGAAGCAAGGCTCTCGAGGAGGAGGAGAAGGAGGAGGATCGCCTGTCCAAGCTGTTGAGTTGTTATCTGCACACGTTTCTTTTACTATTCTTGTTGCAACTGCGTCATAAACGAGGACAGCACCGAGCGAAACAAGCTGCAACCCCTGACGAGAAGAATACCCTGTACTGGACTTTCGTTCAGGCTGGTAGTTTAATTACTGAGGCAGTTGATTGAGTTTACTCTTTAATCGTTTACAGCTTTAGCTGCTTATTAAATTGGATAAAGGATCAATGTGTTTTTCTCTCAGTGTATCGAGTTACATGCAGCAAGTTGCAACAGCAAGAAACATGAGCACAACCAAAAATTAACATAGACTAAAGACTGTGTGGCACGCCTACGAGCTTGCAACACGGCACATGGCACACATCACACACACAACACAAACATAGCGAGGACGACACACATGAGCAGCCCCAGTAGACGAGGCAACTGGGCAGCAGATGTGGCCGTGCGGGGGGGAATGTCAGGGGAAGGGAGAGGCAGCTCTGGGGCAGCTGCAACTGGAAGCCAAGAGACGCCATCAAGCGAATTAAAACCAAATCACTTACAAGCGGCCAAAAGTGTTAACGTGTAAATTTCCATTTACCAAGATCGAAGCGCTCCGATAGCAGCAGCAACAGCAGACACTATAAACATGCTGTGGGCGGGGCAGAGTGGGGCAGAACGCCGCTATCCGTGTGTGGCACGGGCTCGGGGTCGGGCTCGGCTTGGCCATGAGTTAAATACGAGTTAAAAATAAAACTAGTGGAAATGTTCCGTGAGTCAGAGCCAAAGAATATTTAGAGGTAGAAATAAACGTGTTGTGTGTGTGTATGTATAGGTGTGTTTATGTGTTGCGAACATTTACATGCATAAATAAGTGAAAGAGAAGTTAGCGAAGGCAGGCAGGAAGGAAGGAGAGGAGCGAAAGAACTTGGCTGGGAACTTCTTAACTCAATGAAAATCTCTAGCAATTTCGTAAATTAACACTTCGACTACGGAAGGGGAAGGCAGGAGGCCAAGGACATGAAGAAGACTCTGCAACAACTGAGCTGTGAAAATGACAGAGACAGAGAGAGAGGGGAAGGGAGGGATACAGGAGGAGGGAGAAGTGTCTAGGCAATACTAAAAGTGAGACTAGTGAGAGGAGCAGCAATGTTCAAATTCTCGCACTTACTTCCGAGTCATTGGTCTCTGCACTAGTGTGTGTGTGTGTGTGTGTGTGTGAGAGCACCCCCTGCATGCGTGTGTGGGTGTGTGTGCCTGCCAAAAGTCTACAGCTGCGGAAACAATCTGCTCGCTGCGCGTCGAGGCGGCAGCCATAAACAGTTTCCCATCCCCATCTTCCATTCCCCAAACCCTCTAAAGATCTCCCAATTCCCAGCACAATTCTTTCAATTTTTCGAATTTGCATTTTTCCATGAAATTGATATTCGCTTATATGTGTGTGTAAGTCTTTCGCCCTCTCCCTCTCCCACTCTCTGTCTGTGACAAAATTTAAAAAGGCGAGTAAATTATGGGTGAATAGATTTTCAGCGAAAATCACAACCACAATCAACCCACAGACACCACACACACAAACACACAGACCCACACACCCACAGCCAGACACACACACTCACACTGACGCGTATGTCGCATTGGCACTTCATTTTAAGCCCCTCGCCACGCTTTGCCATCGCATTGTGTCGATTTCGCAACCGATATCGAAATCTGTTTTATCGGCGCATCTCTGTTTGGTTTCATTCTTCTCTTGTTATTGTGGCATCTATACACACACAGACACGCATACACATACAGTTACACACCCAATGCGACACACATATATCGCATCATGTACATAAATTTATATGCGATTTCGTAATTCCCTTTTTGGTTATAAATTTCGCTACTGTTTCTGTGTCGCAAGGTTTCCCTTGTCCCTCTCTACACCCCCCTCTCTCACACTCTCTCACTTTCTATCTCTCTTACTCCTCCCTTTCCAAAATCGTTCAACTGTGGCTGCAATCTGAGAGACTTCAGTCTGCGTGTGTGTCTGTGTATTTGCTCTGCGAGTGCGTTTATTTGATAAATGCAAATTGTTTCCCTCATAACACACTGAGAGAAAAACTAATCAGCAATCAGCAAATGAAAATAAAGTGTGATTGACAACATTTACAACAACAACTTTGTACTTGCCAAGTAACACTTTATATATATGTATATACATATGTATATTTATATATACATATATATATATATATATATATATATAATATTATATATGGGAACATGTTAAAGATGAAGTTTGATTAATTGCTTTTCTTGCCGTGTTGTGGCCTAAAAGAAAACACGTTTCTGGATGCACCGATCTATAAAGTCATTATGGAAAGCAGCTGCAATTATGCCTCGTCTCGTAGCTCTCTCGACTCCTCGCTGGTGTAAGCTGAAAATTGGCCAACTAATGCGATAAACAATGCAATTTAAGCCGATTTAAGTTGCAACGACGCGACTTGTGTGACGGCCCTTCATAAATGGCCTCGAGGCCAATTTGCAGCGACAATTTATTAAAAATTAAGAGCGAGGCTTAAGCACAGAATCATAACCACCCTCCCTCTCCATCTCCCTTTTCCCTGGCACACACTGGCACACATGAGAGGTCGCTCCAAGATATTGTGTTAATTTGCCGCAGTCATGAGGCCCCTCGAGGCGCAAGACTCGCTCGGCTCTTGGGCACTTGGTGTACTTGAAGCGCGTTGCCGCGAAGTATGCAACAAATTTGTTGCCGTTTTAATTTTTTCTGTCAGCTGCGCTCGAGCGCCTACATCAGCCAGGTACCCCCCCCTCCCCTCTGTCTCTGCCCTAGTCAAGAGCTTTGCATGCAACATGCGAGACCCTCTAATTGTTTACCATAGTTGTTGTCGTTGTTGCACCGTCCCTCCCCCTTTCCCTCCCCTTCCTGTTGCACCCTTTTGCTGGTTGTCGAGTGGCAGCCACCGTTAAGCATAACAAGTCCAGCGTCAGTGCATAAATTAGAAATAGGCGCACGAGTAGCCTTCTTCCCCTCACGATTCTCTCCATGACTTTCTTCAGCTACCCTGCACAGCCAGCAGAGTGTGAGGTATACACAGCCAGTTAATTGCCCTGCATAGCTCTGTATATATTTCACCAACAACAGGGTATCTGTAGTGCAAGCACTCCCCATACACATTTTTTTATGTTCGGCCTTTTGGCGCGTCGCGTTCTGTTTGCTTTACGTTGCGTTTTGCCACTCGACGAGTTTTGTGTACACACAAATTACAGTGAACAACAACAACAACAACAAGAACAACAACAATAACGCACTGCACTCTCTCATATGTGTTTACGTATGTATGTGTGTGTGTAACTTGTCTTGGTCTATTGCATGTGCCAAAGGTTAACCAAAGCGCAAGCAACAGCAGGCGAAACCTTAATTGGCAATCCTTTGTTGCCTCCGTTGTTGTAGTTGTTGCCTCTGTTGTTGTTGTTGTTGCCTCTGTTGTTATTGCTTTTGTTGTTGTTGTTGTTGTTGCCTTTGTTGTTGCATTCGTGTTGCCTGATTTTATAATTTTGTTTAATAAATAAACACATTTTGATTAGCGTGTCGTCACTACGCCCTCTCTAACTTACGTGTCCCTTCAGCTAACCTCAGCTAACTCAACTTGCTAACCCCGTTAACCCATTTACCTCTGTTTACCCCTCTTCACCTCACTCCTCGACAACTCCTCGACTCCACTCTGTTCCCCTTCACCCGCTTGTCGGTTTGCCGCTTCTTATTCAATCGCTTGCTCCGTTTTGTTTTACATCACCATTAGTCTTTTCCCACACTCTCTTCTGCTCTCACTTTCTGTCTCTCGTTATTCTTTCTGGCTCTGGGTTCATATAAAAATCACCATTATTTGTTTTGCTGTCAGATTAGTTTTACTTGTTGACGCTTTAGCTCCTCTTCGTGTCTTTAGGTGTTAATGTTGTTGCTGCCTTCGCTGCCAAGTTGATCTGCGGTCTAGGGTAGGCAAAAGTTTATTAATCGACCTACCACTCAACACATACATATGTATATATCTCTATATATATTGTCTGAGATATTGCCTCGTTTAACATGAACTTATTCATGTCTCTATTATGTGTTGAATCTGCATCAATTGTAACAGGGGCAATTTCTATCGAGCTTGCTACTTATCGGTTATCAGCGTATCGGGTTATAGGTTTATCGGGTGAAAATTGCCAATTCGTTTTAAGTTCTGCTCATGGTCATGGAATGTTTTCAAAAACTCTAAAATCGCAGCTCATTTTTCATGCAGTATAGAGTGCGAGGCCCCCACGTCGTATGCGCAATTAAAAGCGTTGCCGGATTTGCCGTTAATGGCTGCAGCAGCCATGATTTTTCGCCCCTTGGCGATTATTTCCGTTGTTTGTCCATTGTTCCACTTGCTGCTGCTGCTGCTGCTGTTCTTCTGCTCGTTGTTGTTGCAGTTGTTGTTGTTGTTACATGGGCCTAGACAAAACGCCGATAAATGCAACGAGCGCGCACCGATTTCAGACGATTCGAGCGATTTTGTTGATTACATTGCGGCCTATGCAGCAGCCAGGCAGCCGTAGCTGCTGCAGGATGACTAACATTTAGCCAGGCTGTAGGAACAATCGGTTTGCAAGGGGGCAGCAGAACAGGGGGGAGTGGTAGGGGAGGGGAAGGGTCGGATTGTCCGCGAGTGTGCGTGCCTAATGAACAAAATCGGTGTTGCAACGGAGGCTGCGATGTGCATGACCAGAAAATTGAACTGAGGCCAAAACTGAGGCACGACAAATGACCAATGGGGACACATTGAAAAAGGAAAGGGGTAGATGAGGAGGGTAGGGGTTAGGAGTGAAGGGCCGCATGGAATGGACGCGGCTTTGCGGCTCTGTCACTTCTAATGATCAAAAACGGCAATGGCCTATGCATAGGCAACAGCAGCAGCAGCAACAGGAACAAAAGCATCGCCAGCTATCGTTAATTTTGTTTATTTTCTGTATACCCTGTAGAGGTAGTAGTCCGACAAAGAGGGTAGATAGTGAAGAATGGAAATTGTCACGAATTCAATTGGAATTTAAATGATGATTTATTTTAGAAGGTTTTAGTTTTGTAGCGCCGGAGAAAAGAATAAGCAAGAGTCCAACCAGAAGACTCTACTTTAATATAAATTTGCTGTGGATTTATTTTATATTTGCTGTCGACATATCGTCGCCGAACGCAGCCAATTTATCAGAGCGGGTTGCACTTGGAGGCTCATTTTGAGTTAGGCAGAAGACGAGACACCGTAGCACTTTAATGTGGCAACCAATGTATTCAACTGCTGCGTGGTAAATAAATAAAATGCAATTGATTGGACTCCAGACTGTAGACTGAGAACGATCTCTCTTCCTCTCTCTCTCTCTCCCTCACTTGCTGTAGCTCTGGCCTTGCTGCAGGCCACTTAAGTCGATTGCCAGCCCGAGGACAATTGCAGAGGGGAGAAAGGAGCAGGAAGCAGGGAGAGAGCAGAAGAGAGGGAATCAAATGGCGATTGCCTCCGCAATGGCAATTCATTTTTTATATAATTCAAATGCAAATGCTTTCGGTTGGCCAACTGACTTCCCCCCATTCCCCTTTCCCCTTTCCTATACTAGCTCGCCCTACAAGGAGCAGGCAGTTCCGGAGATTGCAGGCTCGTCCAGGTTCTGCCATTGATGCTGCCCTTGCTCTTTGAACAAGTTGAGTGCACTCGTTCTGGATGTGGATGTAGATGTGTCTGAGTTGGCATATTTGGAAAAATTGTAAGCACCTTGTAAGTGCTGCCGCCGTGCAGTGCATAATATTGGATAAATAATGATTTCTATCTCTCTCTCCAGAGGCACCTGCAGAGCGAGCACTGTGAGAAAGGCAGTGAAGGAGAAGCGAACTTCGTTTAAGTATTCCGTATATCATGTATCAAACACTAAAGATGGCAAAAGAGCTGCAACTATAAAGCAAGCTAGTAAGCATATCTCTCTCTCTATCTCACTCTCTCTATCTCTCTCTCTCTCTCTGATGTTCTTAGTGAACTTAACAGCTGCAGTTGGAGCGTTAATTTGCAGGGAAAGTTTAACGACTTCTTAAATGTTGAAGTGGGATATTTCTTTGGTTAGCTGAGGTTGCTTCTTGCGGGAATCGGGCAAGCAAAGTCCCTGGTGCATTGCAGGTAGCCAACCAAGTCGACGAAATCAGAGCCGTGGCACAAAACTTTGCAACCTGCAACCTGCGGCAGCGAAGCTGTCGAGGCGCGACCACTGTAGCAATTACAGTGAATGCTGCTGCGTCATTGTGACTGGGTTGACCAACTGCAGCCACGAACAAGTTTCAGCAAAGGTGGCAAATGCGCCACTCAGGGGAGTCGGGAAGGAGATAGGGACAGAGTGGGGAGTTGCCACATAAAGCACAGTGAACGAAACTTGAACAAGCGAAAACATGTGAATTAGAATCGCAATGCGGCAGCGAATTGAGAAGCATTTGCAGACAAAGAGAGAGGCAGGGAGGCATACAGACAGAGAGAGAGAGAGAGTGAGGGAGAGAGAGAGAATAAGTTAGATAAAGAGAGAAAGAGGCAGTGAGAGTTAGGAAGCTGGAGACAATGCAACGCGGTTTAAGCTGTTCAAAGCCGCGAAAAGGGGACGGCAAAAGGGATTCCCCGGGGAGAGGAAAGGGAACACATTGCGTCTGTGCGAAGCTCATTAAACGAAGCCAACAATTTTTAGCAGTTTTTTTTTATAAATTTCCCCAGTTTAGCCAAGCTTTGCTGTGTCAGCTGCTGCAAGTCGGCAAAGTTATTCGACGTTCCTTAAAGTCGCATAACTCTTTCACTTCTTCAAAGCTTTTTCTGTGCTTTCCTCTACTTATCAAATAGTTTTCTAGTAATTCCTCTGTTATTATTAGAGTAGGCAGAAAGGCTTTCCAATGAGAATAGAGTCAAGAGAACTGTGTGTTGAATAAAGAAAAGGGAACTTCATTGATCATCACCTTCTGCACTTGATTTTGAGCCATTTAAAGCTCACTGCATGTGTCTGGCTAAGGTACAATAAGAAAGGGTCTTAGGGTTTGTTAGGATGTATCTGGCAGTAAAGTTACTTTGCTTGGGCTTGTTTTGACGAGAGGAGGCCTGCAGAAAGTGCATGTAAAACATGTCGAGCGAGTGATACGCACCATAAATTCCAAAATTTATAGCGGAAGTGCAAAATAGGAAAATACTTGTGCACTCGTGGAACAAAGACGGCAAAAACTTGAGAAAACAGTTGCTGCGTGCAAACTGGCGACGGGGCATGGCCCGACAATAAGGCGGCAGTTGCAACTTTACCCCCCTCCCCTCCCTTCCCCTCCTTGTGCAACTGCACAACGATGGTCGTTTGATAAATACAGTTAATTTTGCCAGGTTTATGGCAATTATGCAAATGACCGAGCCTCAAAAGGGGCGTGGCTGGTCTGAATTGGTTTCGGTTTGCATTTGTTGTTCGGGCTCGACTAAATGAATAATAAAAATCAATTTAATGCGTGACAAACCGTCGGCAAATAAACTAAATCATTTAAGCAGCTTTGTAAAAAACGAAACGAGCATAAAAAAAGGCTGATGGGCAATCGGTTGATTCGACGCGGTTCGTTGCTCTAAACCAACCAAGTCGTATGTCGACATAAAGCATAAAAACGGGTCATTAATCTGGTCTGTTCTGTTAAATTGAACGTGGTATACGGAAATTCGATTATTAGTTTGGTAATTGACAATGCTAGGCATAGATCTAATTACGATTGAGAAAAAAATACAGCAAATAATTAATAATAATAGAGCAGAAGAGCTTAGCATGCTTGATGAGGTGCAGTTGGTTTATCTCAACTTGGGATTGTCGATTACACACACACACACACATACACAGATGCAACCCCCCTTTAAACTTGTTACAGTTGTCGCTGTATGCACATATTTGTTCAACTTATTTATTCCTGTATTTTTATAATAAATATTTAATTTATTTAAATATGATTAAAGCGCATAGTCGTGGTGTAAATCAAAACGTTTTTGCACATTTATTTCACACACACATACACACACAGATACACAAGTATTATGTGCGAATGCGCTTGGGAGTCGGTAAATTTATGTGCGGTCAGATTACCGCATTCAGATCGTTGTAATTCATGAATACGAATACGAGTGGCAAAGGCGCGACTGCTCTTTGGGCGCTGTTTGCAATTGACGCCGAAGTCCTTCACAAATACGCACAAGACACACACACACTCATACATACACAGAGTAAGAGCAACAAGAGGCAAACTGCTTCAGAGTGAATTCCTTTGCCGGCGGCACTCCGAAAAGTATGCTACAGAAATGCGCAATGACAGCAGGCAGCAGGTGGAAAGCACAAGCAGGGCAGGGAGATGGAAGGAGGAGGTAAAGGAGTTCGAGAAGACAGAAGAGTAAGAGGGGAGGGGAAGCAGCGTCAGCGTCAGCCGCAGCATCAGCAGCGTTGTGGTTTGCTGCATGTCGTTGTGGTTGAGTGCATCAAACATCAATCAATTCAATGGTACTAGAAACCAACACACGCACACACACCGCACACACACACAGACAGTGGTGGTAGATACACAAGAGATAGAGATGGAAATAGCGATACAGATCCAGCTACAGATAGCAAGCCAAGCCGAAGCCAAAGCCATTGAAATTTGGAAAATGAACAGAGGAGCACGTAATGAAAAGTGAAGAAAGACAGACACCACGACGGACTGAGCATGCAACTGCGAGAAGGGGCCCACAATATTTAGTGCATGACTTAAGTACACACAATTAAGGATGCAGTGAACACACACACACACACACACACAGACACACACACACACACACGCACACACACAACTGCATCGCACTCGAGGCACACTCGGAGAAAAACTCAAGTAGCAGCAGCAAAGCGAACCCTTGTTCAACCGCACAGCAATTCCGTTTGCACCACTTGAGGCGTGTGCAAAAGGGACTACGAATATTCTCCAAGTGCAGTCATTCAGTCAGTTGTCAGTCAGTCGTTTGTGCGTGCCTTGATTGACCGAGCCACTGACGAGGCATCAACAACTCTTGTGGCGCATTCGATCATGGCAAATCTATAATGACAGCTTCGATGGCTTTATCAGTGGAGAACGGAACGCTGAGAAAAATGGGCGATAAAAACAACAATTTTCCAGCTACCTTAAGAGGGGGGAGAGCGAAGGAAACACACACGTCAAAACTATTACAGACATTTACGCAGATAGAGAGCATTTCAAGCTGCACCTGGAGAAGCAAGAGCAGGGGAGAGTGGTCAAGTCATGTCAAACTCGAGACTTGACTGACTCGTTGCGAGTCTGTTGCTGATAAATGTTGAAAATGCTGCAAATATGCAAGTGGATTGTGCCGCAGAGAGGCAGGTGGGCAGGTGGGAGACAGACAGAGAGCCAAAGGGAGGGGAGGGGAGGGATTGTTACCTGACCAGCACATATTTAATAATAAAACGTTTCATGATTGCGGTAGCTTTGCTTGGCTTTTCAACAGCATCGATGACTGTGAAATGTGATAAACAACCAGAGCTGCAGGGGGTACTGAGTGAGGGTCCTGGATGTCCAGACTGTGCTGAATTTCCTGCCTTTCCAGGCTGTACTGCATGTCCAGTCTGTCCTGCATGTTCTGCAGCTTGGCCAAATTGTATTTGACGAGCTGTTAACAATGCTTGCATTAACTTTCGCCACTTTTAGCCAAAACCAAGTTGAAACTGAGGCTAATCAACAAGGCGTTGTAGTGCGTGTCCCCCTTCCCCCTGTTGGCCACGCATCACTCGGCCACTTGTGGTCCCGAATTGCTGTTATGGCTACAACGGCGCGCCAATAAATTGCCACAGCTCCTGCCGCCTGCCTGCCTGTGTCTGCCACACGGGGCACAATAAATTTGGGGGCCTTTGTCTCACATAAACATAAACCGAAATGCCGCAAATCTCAGTCAACTGAGGCAGCGGTGGCCGCAAGGCGCAACTTTTGGCGTTTTGGCAACAATTTGTAAATAAAATTGCGGCGCAAATTAAGCGTATAAATAAGCCACAAAAACAGCAGCGCAGCGCGTGGCACGTAGCATGCGGCACAGTGCGGCACATCCGGTAGCTCTTTTGCCACCCCCCAAGCTGAACTGAAACCCAATCGAGACGAGTGTGCCATCACCAACACTGCCAGCATCATCATCATCTGTCGAGCCGCTGCTTGTGGTGGTTTTAATAGTCGCTCCTGTCTCCACTTTCTCCCCTACCCTTCCCCGTCCTGCCTGCCATGTCCGGCGACAGCCGCAAGGTCGCCCTATCCTGGCCAAGCCAAGCCAAGCGCCGTCGCAACGTTTGTCGTTATTAATTTATTATGAAAATCTAAACGACTTAAGTGGAATAATATGGGATAAATTATTAAAATTTATGTGCTTTCGAAGGCGCACCGACGTCGTCTAGTTACGTCCTGGCTCAGGCTCAGCTCCAGTTCTAACTGCGAATACCGCCTCCTTCCCTGGCCTGTCCTGTCCTGCCCTGTCCGTATCTCTGTCTGTCCTCCGTCTCTCTGTGCACCGTTTGAGCAGCCAAAGTTTTCGGTGCTTCATACTTCAATTTAATTTCTTTCGGTGCTGTGGCCTTTTCCGGCCGGAAGTTGAGTGATTAAGTGTCCGCTTTTTGCACTTATGCTTTTTGCATAATTTGCCCGCCTAATTTTCCTCCTGTCCGTGTCCTGCTCTGTCCTAGCTGTATCTGAGCTTGGCTCTGTCTCCTATACTTTAGCTACTTTTTTCGCACAACTTCCCGTCGATTTTCTGTTTGCGACGCGACTTTTAATTAAAAGTTTCACAACAAATTTAGTGTCGCACTCATAAAAGGAGTTTTTGTTTTATTTTACACACGTTTTATGTGCACCTTACCGCCTGATGCGTATGCAGAAAGAGAGGGGAGAAAGAGAGAGAGACACAGAGGGAAGGAGAGACAGAGAGAGACAACAGAACATGTTTGGAATGACAGTTGAAACATTCGTTTTATTGAAATTAATCGAATAATAGCACAATGAACTGTTGTCTAAATGATATACTGACAGATACCTTATAATCAGCTATCTTCTCTATTTAAGAAACATGTGATTGTGATAGACTGGCAGATACCTTATAAACAGCTAACTTCTCTATATGAGAAACATTCAATTCCCTTCTGTTTGTGCTCAGCTTTAGTTTAGTTTGTATCTTAGCAGGACTTGCCAATGAACTTAAACTTTTTTTTTACCTACACTTACAGGGTATTAAAAGCGATAAACGCTGGAGAGAGGAAAGGTGAATGAAAGAACGTGAAAAAGAAAGAGAATCCTAACACAACAAAACAAAAGGCAGGACGCGGCAATTTTATGGCGCACTTGTTTCGCGTTAATCGCAAATCGTAAACTAAGCATTTTTACGGCACCTGCGGTAATGGATTACTAAAGCAAGAACCCAAAGTTGCCTCCCCATCCCTCTTCCACCTCCCCCTTCCTCTTCCCCCTATTCCTGGCATATCCCCTCGAGGCGGGGACTCGTCATTGGTTGGTTGGAAAATTAATAAAGTTAAGTGTCGAGCACAATAAAAATGAAATTTTTTCCAAGCCCCAGGGCCACTTGAGGACAAGGGGACCCCTTCGTGACCCCCGAGGGGATGAGAAGGAGCAAGGGGGCGTTGTTGAGCCTACGGACAAGCAAGCGAGGCGTGAAACAGTCATCCTCGGGCAATGTCAAGCTCCATAGGTCGGTTATGGCTTTGGTTTGCAATAATTGCAAAAGTGCAATAAATTTCTTTTTATTTCGCTTGGCTTTAAACTCGGCACACACTCTTGGGACACTCTGAAAACTCTGGGAACTCTGGAAAAAGGCAATAACATGTGGGAGTCAGAGTCGTATCCGTTTCTTCCTCCCAAGCCCGTATACGTATACGTATACGTATCCGTACCCGGACTCTTGTGCCACCTGCGCCAGCTCGCATGACTCGCCCGGAAATGTAAATACGTATGGGGGCGTGTGTGTATGTGTGTGTGTGTGATGAGTGTGTGTTGATTGACAATGGGTCACAGGTCACACAGTGCGACACTGCGGCGACTCTGATTGGAATTTATAGCACGTTTTCGGTTAGAAGCCCCCGTTATTGTAGCATACTTTGGGGCGCATAATGCAAGTGCTTTTTTCCTGGATCGGGGCTCTATATCAATGTGTCTCACGTGCACTTTGTGCTGTCAATTACAAAGACAACGCTGGCCAGCGCCAGCTGAGAAATTAAATAAGTAAAGCGCGAAGAGTGTGTGAGGGGGGGCAGTCAGAGGCAGAGAGAGGCAGGGAAGGGTAGCGCGAGTGCTGGCCATAAAAACTGACGGAGTAATAAAAAAAAAGAGAACACTCCTCTCCCTCACTCCTGTCATGCACACATACATATGTATATATATATTTATGTGTGTGTGTGTCAGACTTAACACGCAGTCGATGGGCACATTTCCGGCGCAGCGCTGCGTTGCGTCCTGTTGCGTCGCGTTGCGTTGCGTGCCCCGTCGCGGACAGCGCGTATTGCATAAATCACATAATAAAACCCATAAATTTCGTATGCAGCGCCAAGATGAAAAGTGCGCACAAGAGAGCAGAAAGAGATGGAGAAAGAGAGAGAGAGAGCGAGAGAGGGGTAGACGCATCGAAAAAACGGCAGCAGAAAAAGGCAACAGCGAATGGAACTGCAAGAAAGCAGAGCAAACTCCTCTTCACGCACAGTGTGCATGGTAATGTTGCTGATATGCCAGATACCCATAAATTGTAACTATTTTATATCCATGATCAATCACAATCACCAACGATGATCAATCACAAGTTCTAGCATTGTGCATTGCACTGTATTTAGTTTATTAAACTTAAGTGATCACTTATGATTGATAAAAGGGTAATAGAAGACATTGCATAGAATTATACATTTATACAAAAGTATAAAGAGTATACATATTGTGGAAGGCAAATTAAATCACTCACAACGTTGCAGTACTTCCTCTTTATTTCACTCGCTAAAGCAGAATGTTCGTCCGCGTCTTAAAGTTAGTTTTACATTCCTTTAACATAGGCTTAACATAGATATCGTGTTATATAAGTATCGATATACATAGGCTTAACATAGTTATTGTGTTATATAAGTATCGATGTGTGACCCTTTACCAGCCTACTACAATATATACATTAATATACACTATACATTTATAAAAAGTATAAAGACTATAAAGATAGATATAAATTTAGATTGAGAAACGCCCATTCAGTGGATTTAATCTTACATATCAACTTGTGCACACATTTGAAATCCGTTTACTTGGCTTTCTCAAACAATAGTGACGCTATCCCGACACAACACTATGATAGGGATATCAACAGGGTTGTTGTAAACTAATATAAACTGCCGATAGTGTATCAACTAACATAAAACTTAACATAATAACAGTTAACTTAACAAACTCTAGAAAAATAGAGTTCTCTGCTGCGATAGTCAACCAGGTTGACTTGACTGTCGCTTACACATTATTAAATCTAAATTGCATTGAGTTAGGAATTCATCATCATCCTATCACATACACACACACAAAAACTAACACTCAACGAGAGTGGCAGTTGGAATTGGAGGAGGGACAGTGGGAAGCAGAGGCGATACTTGGTTGCCACTAAACACATTGTGCGCAAATCCCACTGTAAATCCCAGATGTGCCCCCTTTGTTGTTGTTGTTGTTGTTGTTGTAGTTGCATTGAAAATGGAATTGCATTGGCATGCGAACTGCATTGACAGCATTTTACAGTGGGTCAGCGCCTCTGGGCAGCGCCAGAGCAGAGGCGGGCCAGCTGGCTCCACCAGGTGGAAGCTGGGCGTGCCATTTTAGTGGCATGTTTGTGCTAATTTATTACGCCTGCGAAGCATAATGCTTGCCACCAAATGCCGATGCCGACGACGACGCCAACGTCGACGCCGATCCCCTATATACCGATGGGGACAATGTCGCAGCGCATTATAAAGCGACAAACAGGCAGACAGAGTGTGCAAACGGAGGGGAATAGACTGAGAGAGGGAGGGAGGCAGGCAGAAAGGCCGACAAAGGCACAGAGAGAGAGGGAAGGGGGCACAGGCCAGGCACACCTGCAGGGGCTACAGGTATCAAGGGGGGTATGGGGGGAATGAATGTCTAATTAATTAAAGTGCGAATTGCTCTACGCTGCCTTTGCTTGTTTTGGCAGCTGCATTAATTTCCCCACCTAACGGTAAACATGCGTTACAGTTGCCACTTCCCCTTTTCAGTTGCATTTCCCCATTTCTGATTTATTGCCATTGTCTCTTCTACACTTCCTTCTCCCTCTTCCTGCTGCTTTTCCGCACACACATATTTTCTATACTATTTTATGCAGTGCAAATTTTTAGCCAAAATATCATCATCCCGTTTCAATTCCCTTGCACTTCCTCTCTTCTCCCTCTCTTCACCATCTCTTCACCCTCTCTCTTTCCACTATCTCTTCTTTCACTCTGCGTCTAGGCTGCTCTCTATGCGCAGCCAAAGCTTAGCGCCACATAAATAATAAATTTGTAACATTGCATTTTACGAGCAGATGTGTGTGTCAGTATGTGTATGTGTGTGTGTCTCAGTGGATGTGTGTGTGCGTGGCGTGACATTAACAATTTATCAGTGAATCGAAAAAGCAACAAGCCAATAAAAATCACTCCGTTTGACCGGCTACACTGGTCCTCACCCCATCTCCTTCCCCTGCCCTTGCTCTTGCCCAGCCTCGTTTTCCTTTCCCACTCTTCCTACTGCCCTCTCTCTCTCCCCCTGCGCTTCTCATTCCACTTGCCATTACACGAGCTGCGCTGCACTGCAGTCGGCATCGTTTTGTGCCCGTCGCCGTAACAAATGTCAAATGGCATTGCAATATTGATGTTAGAATACATGACGCGATTGTATATGTATATGTATGCATGTGTATCTCTGCATGTGTGTGTATGCATGTTTTGGCATATAAGTGTGTGTGCGAGTCAAATTTATGCACTTGAAAAAACAATCAGCTAACAATGAAAGCAATTTTATCTTTCAGTAGTACAAATATAACTATGTATGTAAATAGGTACATAGGTAGAAAATAATTGGGAAAGCACGTGCCAGACTTACCACACTTTTTATTCATAAGCTCAGCTGCATATCACAATTTACCGTTTCACGCTAGAGAAAACCGCACACAACACAACTTACACACGATCGCGAATATTTCGGCACATCTATATACTCCCTTAAACAGATTTAAAATAGTCGAGTGGCTATTTATGAACTTAATAACTCTTCGATTTGAACGATCAGCGGTTTATTTTAATTTTGCAGATAACTTTATTAAACTACGCGCTGCAGTTGCTTTCTACACACACACACTGCCGAATTGAAAGTCTGGCAACGCCAGCGGTCGTGCATGCTCTCTCTCATCAGCAGCAGTGACTTAAACCTGTGAATGCAAAAGTTCAGTGCGTACACAAACCGAAGGCTTATCGATTGTTGCGCAGGCTGTGCAAGCGAGACAACTATAGGTTGCCTAAGAAAAAATATTGTATAGGGCGCGTAATTGAATTGGACTGTTAAACTGCATAGCCATTGTCGGAACTGTAGTTATTTTTGTAGTGTAAAAGATATGCTTTAAAATTAATGATATATTTGGTTTCTTTATTAAAAATATGCTACTGGTTGTGTATTTTCAATTTGTTGTATAATTAATAATGCGCTTGAATTAATGTTTTTCGCCTGTGACTAACAATATATGGTACATAAGTTCTTCTCTTATTGGTATGTTTTCCCACTAGTCGACAATTGTTTTGTGTTTTATGTTTAATCTTTAAGGGTATCGCTCCTTAAAGGATGATGATAATGTGGGCACAGCTTGCTGTTAAATACAAATTGAAATTTACTTGTTTTCTTTTGTTTTTTTCTTATATGTTTTTGTTTATATATCACAAATGATGTGGAACTTATTGGGCAATTAACCAAAAGAAAAAGTTCGCTCTCTACTTTTTCTTCACTTCTTTGGCTTCTTGATTCATTCGTAATTGGAACTAAAAATGTTTAAATGAATATTGCATTTATTTTGGCGACACTCTTCAATAGTTTAACTAAACATTCACTAAATTACATAAGATAATCACACAGATGGCATTAATTACAAACACGTTATTGAAGATTTAAGAATAGTAATAATAATTATAGTTGTAGTTGTAGTTGTAATTGTAATAATAATAATTGCTTCATATCACCAGTTTTGCCTGGACACAAACGAAATTCTTGTCATATTGTTTTTTGAGTTTCCTATTCAAATTGCTGTGCTCATTATCACAGGGGTTTTGTATTTGTATCTGTATCTGTATCTGTATCTGTTTCTGTTCCCGTTCCTAAGCACGTTCTCAATGCGCACCGATTGCAAATTAGGTTAAACACGTATAATGATTCACAACGTCGATTTATGTTCTATAAGTAGCTGCTACAAAGTTGGCAAAAGGTGGATTCATTGGTTCACCTGACCCCCGGAGAGAAAGAGATAGAGTGAGAAAGGGGACAGGGAAGGTCAAACATATAGGGACGGAGTGATTAATAGAACGTTGGGAAACTGGTTTAGCATTGCAGCCGAAAGAACTCTTACTGGAGGTTCACTTTCCACATGCAGATGATTCCATTTCAAGTGGATAGTAAGTCTCATCAAGTATATCTGTGTATGAGATGGCCAAATCTACAAACTTCTACACTCTACTACATATTTGACGTGTTTAGAAATTTATAAATTTTTTATAATTTCAACCTATTTAAGTTCAGACTCTTCTGCTTGGTCACAAGATTTATACTGTAATGGGATGTCCTTTTATTGTATTCTATTGTATTTTCATATTGTTGTGTGTTGTGAGACTTTTATGGAACGTGCCTATCGTTAATCGTTAATCATGCTTGCCTATTTACTATATATAAGATTATATAAACGTAAAACTTTAAGAACTATATGTGAATTCCGCTGTGTGTTGGCTCTGATTTAGTGGGATCTACGTGGTATTTGGTGAATAAGTACAACCATACTATATACTATATACTATATAGTATGCACGTACAGCAGTAATCGTAAATGAACGAAGCCCAATTAAGCCTATCTACAGTACTCGAACATAGAATTCCATTGCGCGCTCCTCTATTTACAATAGTTCTTGACGATTCGAAACTTATTCTAGTGCTTAGGATTACAAGTACAGGGTATCCCAATTAACGTATCATGTGCAGCTTCCAGCGGAGCACAAAGTATGCGATGATCCGCAGGGCAAAGAAGATGCCTATCAGGGCGACCGCGTCAACCCAGAACCGTGCGTCCTCCATGGACATCCACTCCAGGAATTTCTTGGGGACTCGATGATGACAATAGATCTCGTTGCAGTGCAACTTGGCTCGGTCCATGCCGTATATGGAAACCATGGCGCCTGCAAAAGAAAGAGAAGGTTATACAACACATAAGGATAACTGGGACGCCCCTTACTCACCCTCGAATCCGTATCGCACGTAGCTTACGTATGTAACCCACTGTAAGTACGCCGGTATAGTATCGAAATTGACAAAGAAACCCGAAAATAAAATAGTTGGAATCGTCGTGACAGGACCGAGAAAGACGCCTGTCTCGATGTTCATTCCAGCACCGATCAGCAGACCCAGTGACTGAGCTACCAGGGAGTTGAGCACGCAGATTAGCACAAACATTGAGATGCGTTCCAATTCCATTGGCTGTGACGTCAGATAGTAAACGACAAGCACAAACACGCTTGAAAATACAATCTATTTGGCAGAGGCAAAGGGAAGGGAATCTTGCATTAGTAAAGACCTTAAGTACTTTGTTTGATCTGCTCACCTGAAAGGGAATATCGGCAATGGTCTTGGCAAAGTAGAACGCCTTCAGGGAGTACCAATAGTTGAGATGCTCTCGCACAAACACTGACATCTCTGTGGGAACTGTGGACAGACAAGGATAATTAAATCAGTTTCATTCTCTCTCATTTCGAGCGTGTGCACTCACATGTGAGGATGGTGGGCATCATGGCTGTGAAGGTGGTGAAGAGGGACACGAAAAAGATGCAGCCGGCATTGCTCATGATCTTGCTGGCCTCATTGCCCACATCATAGTAGATCATGCCAATGATTGCGCCCACAATGACGTGCGAGGCCAGACGCATGTGGGTGAGCATCCGATCCCGCATGATGGTGCGAAACGATCGCTTTAGCAGTATCCAGAACTGTGTCCAGCCACTTGTGGGAAAGCCCGTCTTGTTTGGGAGCGTGACGACGCTCTCGTGTGAGTCCAGCAGAGAGGTCATGCAACCTGCCACGACGTTGGTGCCGCCCGCGACTGCGTTCTGGCTCTGGCCTCCCTTGGATGAACTGAAGCTGCAGCTGTCGTCGTTGGCGGTGGCGGTGATGGGCATATTGATGACGCTGCAGTCGGAGTTCTGCGACTGCTGTGCCTCCAGCTTCGGTGGTTTCAGTTCTGTTTCGTCCTCATCCGCATCATCGGCAATGGTATCCAATCCCCTAGGCGGTTTCTCGTCTTCCAATGTGATCGTGGCCGTCGTCGTCGATGGTGCCGTCATGGTGTTGTTGGCGCTGCTGTTGTCCGTGCCGCTGCCGTTGCCCTTGATGATGTCGTTGGCAATGCCCTTGGCGTGGCTCAGATTGATGCCGTAGTCCTTGTGCAAGTACTTCTTGCAGATGCCGCTCTTGACAGCCTCCACCAGCTTGGGCACCGCCTCGCCATACTCTCCCGAAGCCACCTCGAGCACGTAGTCAGCGGGATTGTGGTACGAGGGACACTCGTAGCCCAGCGAGGATAGGTATGGCACCAGGCCATGCACGCGACCCTCGTACACGCACTGACCCTGGGCCAGCAGGTAGAGATGGTCGAACTTCTCGAAGAGACGCGCCGAAGGCTGGTGGATGGTGCAGACAATGGTGCGACCACCGCGTGCCAGGGATTTGAGCAGTGAAATTAACTGGAAGCAAGTGGAACTGTCCAGTCCAGAAGTGGGTTCATCGAAGAACATTACTGGCGGATTGTTGACCAGCTCCAGGGCAATGGAGAGTCGCTTTCTTTGACCCCCCGACAGATTGCAAGTAAGCGTGTTCACCGACTCCTTCAGCCCGATGGTCTCCAGTATCTCCTCGACCACCACGCACTTGGCATAGCTGATGATGTGCTTGCCCAGCTTCAAGTTAGCGGCCACCATCATAGCCTCGCGTACAGTGAGGTTGGCAATCAGCACGTCGTCCTGCATGATGTAGCAGGAGAGCTTGCGAAACCGTCGAAGATTGCGTTCCTTGCTGTTGATCAGCACCGATCCGCTTAGCTGGGAAGTTCTGTGGGAGACAACGATGGAATTAATAAAGGGTCTGATGGAAAAGCGAATTGGGACTCACTTGTAACCCGCCAAGATGTTCATCAGGGTGCTTTTGCCGGCCCCCGAGGGTCCCATGATGGCCGTGATCTGTCCATTGCGGAACTTGCCCGAGACGCTCTTCAAGATCGTCTTGAAGCCGCGCAAGTGTCCCTCCGGCACAGAGTATGAGATATCACAGAACTCAATGTCCACTGGCGGGCGCTGTGGCAGATGCGACAGCGATATGGTGCCCTTCTTCTGGCCATTGGGGCTGCTGCTGTTGTTCTGAATCTTGGGTGCCAGCCCATGATTGTTCTGGCTGTTGCTGTTGCTGCTGCTGTTGAGTTTGCCATTGCAAAGATTGTTCTGCGAGCTGCAAATAGAGGAGAGCGAGAGAGGGCAACAAATCATTAATCAATAACAGAGAATCGAGTCAGGAGACCTAGAATTACTTGAGTGGCTTCAGCCAGCACGGAGCCCCGTCCTCGGCCCGCTGCAGCGCACTGACACATCCGTTCTTTGTCAGCTTTGTCTGAACAAAGGAGAGAGGACGCCGGCACTTGGCCACATCCTGCAGCAGCAAATCCGCATAGGCCTCCACATCCTCAAAGTTAGAGTTCTGTATTCCCGGCGTAGGCGAGTGCTGCTCCTGCTGGGGCATCAGTGTGCCCCCATCAGCCCCGCTGCAGCCCATCAGCGATAGCTCCAAGCTGTTGGACATTTCACAGACTCATCTTGCGAGTGCTCCTCGCTCCCTCCCTCTCTATCAGAGCTATCAGAGCTTGCCTTATCAGAAGCTATTCACAGTACAGAACAGAACTGAACTCAATGAGTGAAAGTCCGTCCGGCTATCAATCAAAACCCCCTCTCAACCCCCCCTTCACCCCTTATGCCCATTGTCAACTGGCATGGGTTGTTGTAAAGGGCAAAGTTCTTTTTGCTTTCATTCATAAAATGCCGTGTGCTCGACTTGACAGTTCGAGTACTCATACATATTCATTAGCACACTGGTACGTCCCGTCTATTGACGCATTGATAAAGACAACACGCCAAGGCGGCCAATTTCAATCCAAAGAACACACACTTTCGGTGCAAACATTTTCCACAAGTTAAGGGGCTCATTGGGACATAGATTGATAGCTAATTGCCCCCAGTCGAGGAAGCTTTGCCACGAAACACAGCTGGAATAAATAAACAATTGACTTTCCTTCCCAGCTCGTTTAAAGTTCAGCACAGCATATAGTTCTAGATCAGCTGCATAAACAGAAGGTATTTTAATAGTCCGACACAACTTAATACTAGCTAGTTTTCTATTGGGTTGATTGAAAAGAAGCCGGTGATCATATGATCATATGATCATGTATGGTTGATTGTGGTATATTTAACTTCTCTCCAATCTCACGCCCAGTTACATGACGATCCGATTCGATTAAAGCCTTAATAACGTCATCATCAACTGCAATTGGCCGACCTGTCTGTCTGTGTGGCTTGTCTTTGAGACAAACCAACTTTGACACTGTGTTTCTTTTAAGGCTTTCTCACCATACACTTTACTACACGTAACTTTTTAGCATCTGCATTTGTTCCTTTACAGAAATAATAAAGTAAAAAATTACGAAAATGCTCCTTTGTGGGCTCCATATTCAAATTGCCGCCAAACAAACAAATATAAACAAAATTCTAAAGCAAGCTTAAAGTGCCAGCTGATAACTGACAAAACATAAGTATAATGCAATAACAGAGTCATAAGCCGTTCAAAAAAATTGTCAACAAATTGTATGCAAAATCACCGGTTTCTTTTCGGTTTCTTTTTGGTTTCTTTTCGGTCAACCCAATAGCTAAACACAGCTGGAAAAAATAAACAACTGACTATCTTCTCTCGCCCGTTTAAAGTTCAGTGCACAGCAAATAGTTATAGATCAACCAGATTCCAGAAGGTAGTTCAATAGTGCGACACAACCTAATACAAGCTATTATTCTACATCGTTTACTATGTTATACAGTAACTATAATTTGCAGTTGCTTTGTGATTATGTTCTCTGGCTGCAGATCTCCCCGCGGGTTCCTTTGTTTATTATTATTGTAGCTGCTTATCATGTGAGTCAGCTGACGCTGTGTGAGTTCGCACACTGTACAACACGCTAAAGATCTTTACTTCCTTCTTGGCTGTGTTTGTCTTTTCTCTTTTGGCTTAAGCAGGCAATTGAAATTTTGTCGGGCTGTTCGTTTGTAATCATTTTCATACCTGAGCCTATTGACCAATTAGTTCCCCGACCAATCATCTTTGGCAACGCTTTGGGTGCACACGCAACCGCAGAAAAAACACAATTATAAAAGAAAATTGGCAGCGAGATCGAGCCAAGTAGCAATAGAGTGGAAAGGAGGGGCAGGGGCAGGGGAAGTAGAGCAGCCACAACAAAGACAAAGTCAGCTGTTGGCTATCAGCGCGTAGCCGACGCTTACCTACACCAATGCAATACACAAACAACAACAGAGTTGCTGTTATCCAAAGTAGTAAAGCAAGAAGGCGAAAGCAAATGTTGACTCAGCGTGCTCAGTGTTGGCAGTTTAGCCCTTTTCCGCTGCTACTTCTACTGCAAGACGTAGAAAGAGAACTCCATTCACTTGACAGTTTAGCTTGAAAAAGGCTGCAGCAGTGAGTGACAGACTGTGCTGGCAATTCGCACTTCGTTTTGCTCTCGGCTACGATAAAAACCCGCTATCTCTCTCTCTCTCTCGCCTCTTGCCCCACTTCCAACTACAACGAGAACGACAGCCACAAGCAGTTCCACATCTCCACCACCATCGCCTCTGCCAGCTGCTGCGCTGTCTATCGCGAATGGGTTCCCGCGAATTTCTCGGTGCGCGTGCACTCACTCATCTGGCTCGGCCGGGTACATTTTGAGTGCGCATGCACTCGCTTGCACTCAGAGAAGCGCCTTGGCTTCGTGCTGTGCCTGTGCCTGCCGATGTTAACGAACCCAACGAAGCCCCAAGCAAACTTGTCGAAACAACAACGACAGCAACTGCAGCACTTTGTATCGTCTTTCTTGCTCAATTGCAGCGGACCTGAAGCAGAGGCAGACCAGAAGAAAGGCCAACGAAGAAGAGGCAGACCAGAAGAAAGGCTAATGTACGTGGTGCAGGGGACATTCCTTCTTCTTCTTCTTCTTCTTCTTCGAGTGAGTCGAAGTGGGAGGAAAGCAGGGGGAAATGCCTGTGCAATGAATCGTTTAAGATATTGCACATGCAGATTTACGATCTGCATTTATGATTGATAGACAAATCATTTAAGGAATGTAATTAATACTGTAATGAATAAATTGCAATTAACTCAGGTAGACTTTTGATTGTCTGACAATTCTACTAGACATGATCTCTTTCTCTCTTTCTTCCCCAGATCATATATTGATCGTAAATTATTCGTATATACGCAAAATGATTTCAATTATTTCAATAATCTTTCTATTGCTTTGTAGCTTTCTTCTGTTCTTGACAATTCATTCAGGGAACTACTCAAGAGCGGCGCGAATGAATGTGAATCGTGCACACCTGACACTTGTATTTTATGAGTGCAGGGTATGTGCGCGCTTATCAACTCTTGAGGCGTTGTAATTGTTGCCATATTTATGCCAGCAATTGGAACTACTACCATTATATTGATTGATTAGCGGGCAATAAAGCAGCTGCCACTGGCATTTTCACAGTGCCACAGTCAGCAGAATTATAGCTAGTAACAGACTGTAGAATCCAAATGGAGAGGGAGACGCATTGAATTGAACTTTGGCCGCGTCACGGGCAGTTACATTGTTGTTCAGCACTGATTAAGCCTAACCGGAAATATCAGCTGGTGCGAAGCATTAGATCATCTGAATATAGCGGCAATTAAGCATTTTTATAACGACTGCGACGTCCAGCTGGGTAACCGAGCCCCGAGCCTAATCTACCCAGTGGCAATCGTCGTTGTTCTTCGTTATTGTTATTGTTATTGTTACAGTTATTCGTATGAATAAACTGGGACTGCTTATTCAAATGTTGTGCTCAATTAAAGCACAGAGTTGCAACAAATCCACCAAAATAAATCAAAACAATAAACAAAGAAACAGAAAGACAGAAAGACAGTGCGAGAACCGATAACCAAGTTGGGGGTGAGGAGGAGGAGAAGGGGGATTGGGGGTCAGTGCATGATAGCACTCGGCAGGTGCGAAACCTACACCAACCCACACAGGTGAGTCGTGTCGTGGGGGTGCGTAATTAAAGTCTTTGCCACTACAAGTGCGCGAAGTGGAGACAGCTGCCACGTGGGAGTCGGCAAAGGATTGCGACGCGACCTCGAAGTGTGGGAAAGGTCAACTGACTTTGAAGGCCTTGCGAACGACTCGCAGTATTCACAGCTGTCGGGAACAAGCACAAGAACAACTGTGGCAAGTTACTGCAAGTGTCTGACAGAGTTTTCATTAGGTTTTATTCCCTGCATTGAACGGGGCTGGCAGCACAAGGAGGCACTCGCTTTAATTGCATAACCGGCGCATGCCCTGCGAAAGGTGTCCGGATTCACAAGCAACGCGACGCGGCGCACTCACTGTTTGTTGTGTCAGAGAATAAGTTTTTATTTTCCAGCATAAATATTTAAAGCTAAACTGTTTCGCAGCGAGCGAGAAAGCCAAAAAGAAAAGTACATTTAACACCAACGCAATGTGCCCGCAAGGGAATCGAACTGAACCGAAACTAAACTCAACGCGACGCAACGCGACTTGACTCGACTCAACTGAACTGAACTGAACTGACTACAGCAAAGTTTGGACAACTTGGCGGCATGTTCGATTTTTCCCAGCCCGCGGCGCCATCATTGCCACGAGGTGCCTCTAGTATCGAACTCGCTTGCACAGCTGTTTGAATACCCTTTCCCAGAGAGATTGCAGAGGAGAAACTTCAAAAGGAAGTCAATTATATATAGCAGTATATATAGCAGAAGTATAGTGTGATATTATATCGATAGTACTGACAGATGATTTCTGCTTATTGTGAACAATGCCATTCATAACTAACACAGTTATTGGCATAATATGATTATATTATGGAGTAGGGTATCCCTGCTACCTTATTGGGTACCGAGTTGGCTTCATTTTGATATTGTTTGTAACAATAGTTGCTTCTCTTGGCTTTTGCTGCTTGGCGGCGATTCATTCACAGTTACAAACATACAATACACACACACACACTTGCATGTACATACACTCACACATACACGTTTTTGCTGCGGGCATTTGTGTTGTTACCCATACGTCATGTAGGCCCATTCTTTTTGAATGGAACTGCCACTGCCTGTGTGTGTGTATGTGAGTGTGTTGCGTGTGTATTATTTATGGCACTGGCGACAATAACGAGCCAGAATAGAGAGCGCCAGGGGCAGGATGTGCCAGGCATTTAAGGCATTTTCCCGACTGTTTTCTCTCTCTTCTTCTACCTCTTGACCGCCTCCAGCTGGTGGACAAGTCCGGCGTGCAATTGTTGCAACTTTCTGATAATGCCAAGGGTCAGCATGGACCGTTTTAATTACATACGTGATGGGCAGCACTTGCGGAAGGTGCAGGATTGCCAGGGGGAAGGGGGCAGGTGCCTCGTCAACGGTGGGTCTTGATTTGCAAGCGTGGGCGCCTGAATGTTCTATTAGATTTTCTATTAGCATTTTAATTACAGGCTGCAGGCAGCCTCGACTGTCGACTGTCGGACTGTGTCCAAGGTCAGAGCCAGCTGGCTTCTGGGCCAGCTCAGCCATAGCTGCCAAAGCTCCCTCTCTCGTGTATGACACCGGCTTTTCTTCACAGATTGCCAATTGCCACTGGCGAAATGCATTCGACGTCGTGACGGGTGCCATTTTTATGAGCCGAGCTGGCCAAGGGGTCATTATCGTGTCGTCGTGTGTTGCAAACAAGCTGAAATGGGGCGAACTTGTGGAGGGTGAACAGATCTGCACAACTGAAAGATATCTAGCATTCTTCTGGCAAATCTGAGTCAAGAATTCAGAGCTATAAATAGCTGCACGGCGCTTCCTTTTTAGATGCCGTTACACAACTTTGCATATCGTATATCGTTTGTTAAGGCGTTGCTCAGGCACGCGATTTGTGCTCCTCCTTAGAACTGAGCTCGAGCCAAGGATGCCTGGAGGCCAGGCTTCTCCTCTCACACACACACACACACACACACACATTGTTCTCTCTGTCCGTAGTTGTGTGTGGGCTGTCTATCGATTTTTCTAGACAGGGTGGGGCGCACCTTTTGCGTGTCGCGTCGCAGAAATGCGGAATTATTTAGCCGAAGATGACAGACACGCTGTGCCAGTTGAAGTCAGCTGCGCTTTGACTTTTGCTCTCTTTTGGTTGACATGGTTTCAATTATTCAGCCGAATTAGGGCTCATTAATAGCCTTATCACACCCACCTGGCACCCTATCCCTGACCCTATCCATAACCCGCTTAGCTGCTTTCCATTCTTAAGCAGAGTTGACAAAGCCCCGAGGCAAAGTGTCCTGGCGTGATTTGGCTGATTAGTCAGATACTTTGGCAGACAGTTATGAGTTACGACCGGGCAGGACTTCCGTGTGAACTTGAAATGAGCGAGAACACGCCCTTTTTTTAGGGACTGGGACGGGCAATGGGAATGAGACTGGACTATTTGGGTCATCGGAAATTAGGTACCTTTTGTTTTTGGTTTTGTCTTCAGCCTTCATGCTGTCAAGCATAGAGACCCCCTCAAAAAGGTCGCATTGTAAAAATAGCACGCCAATTTTGGCTTTTACTTTTACTGTGCTTTTCTCTCAGTGTAATACAATCATGGCATAAGCTATGCTAATCGCATTAGCGGTCATTCTATATTTTGATGATGAAATCGCTCAAGTAGCAGCAGGAGCAGGAGGATGGGAAGGAGGAGGAGCAGGAGGTACTTACCCGTAGTTGGCGTTGCATTGTTTCAGGTCGTTTGGCTTCTGTAGGGGCAGAGTTTGCAGCTGGTGCAGCAGGGGAACTGGCTCCGCTGCCTTGGCTGTGGCATTAGCGCTGTCCGCTCCTTGCTGGCTTCCTGTCCTCGTCCCAGTTGTCTCTGTGTTTGTGCTGTTGCTGCAGCTCCTGTAGTGCACCGAGCTTAAGAGTGTCTGGGCAGGCAGTATGACGGCGCTGGATGAGCTCTCCTTCTCCACCAGCGGAACATTCGAGGCGTGCGGATCCTCCATGGCTTGCTTAAGGATACGTTAAGCGGTTATCTCTTTGCGTATGTGTGTGTGTGTATGTCTGAATCACCCTACGTGCACTTAGTTTATGCAGTTTCAATTGGCATTCAGTTGCGTCAGTCAGCATTCGGATCGGTTGAGTGTTTTATATCTTATTTCTAGCTTATTGTTTTTCTTTTTTCGTTTTCCGTTTTGCGATTTGTTGCTTGCTGTTTGTTTTTATTTTATTTGGCATTGAATAAACTTCTTCTCTATTTACATGATAGTTTCTGCGTTCCTCGTTCTGCGTTCACATTGAATTATTCATTGTTTATTGGCATATCTGTTTGGAAGTTTGATGAATAATGCAAGTTCCAGGCCTTCCCATCCTGCAAGTAAAAAAGAGTACATCTTAGTTCTGGTTCAACGGACTCTTTAGTTTATCATCATATGCTATGATCTCGAGGCATAAAAGACTATTAATTAAGACAGGTTATATCATATGCTATACATCAATTCAAATGCCCCTCAGCTGATTAATATTTAAGCAGTAAAGTTCTTGTGCTAAGCCCTCTTGTGCCTGAACTATTCACTCTATTCACACTATTCACCCGCCCCAAGCTGAGGCAGTTGGGCTGTCAAGCTTCATCGATACGACGACACTCACATGAATTACTAATTATCATTCAATGCCATCTCGCGCTCAAAATGCGATGTTAGCGACGAATTTCAATGTCGATAGATGATTTTCGTGTAGTTCACTTATGGCAGCACTTATGGGGCGCCAAAAGAGCCTATTAGGGTGTAAGTAAGGGGCTGTTCAAGGGGGTGCTAGGCTGATAAAGGGCAACTGCACCCGTGCGGCAAGTCTGAAGAAACTTTTACAAAGTTCCCACTGTAGTGCGTGCACGCGTCGATCGGGTTTGCCTGCACTGGATGTGCTGGATGCTTTGGCAGGTGGCCTTCTGATAAGATTGCAGCTGTGTGGAACGGTTTCGCTCTATAGAGAATGTAGTATAGTATAAATTTATTACAGATTTGTATGCCCCGACGATTAGCGACGATTCTGATAAGCCCGACGGCACGGCACGGCACACTGGCGGGGGCAATTGACTGGCCTATTCTCTTCCTGCTAATCGCAGATGTGTAAAACACCATAAACCAGTGTTGTTGTTAACACTAATCTCACCTGTGCACCTCACCTGCTTAGCCGTTTTCTATTTTTTTTTGGCTAGGCAAGCTCTTTATCAGTTTATAGCGACGCAGCTGCAAACTGTCCAATCATCGTGTCGATTGCAGGATGAGAGAGAGAGAGAGAGAGAGAGAGCAGAAGGGGATGCAGGGATACCGGATAGAGGAACCGCAACTAGGGCAGCCGCTGCGGGGCGTTGTGGTCCTACCTTAAGCTCTACCAAAGTGGGTTAGTGGTGCAAAGGGAGCAAAGGGTCGGGAAGGGAATTGCAGCGAACCTTTGACCTATTCGAACGTAGTGAAAATGTTGGCGCGCCTTGCTCAGCGATTTAAATTTGGCGTCATATTCATAAACAAATTGCGAGCGTAAACAAATTTATATAAATATTTTCACGAATCGCACGCTCAGGCAGCAGACAGCAGCCACATGAGGTGAGAGAGACAGCAGCGTAGAGAGCGAGAGCGAGAGCGAGAACGAGAGAGAACGCACGCGCTCTCAGGGGAAACAAAACGGAAAGCATTTAAAGATACATTTTTTGTATTTCAGTATTTGAAATAAGCGTGTTTGTTTCTATGAATATGGCGAGTTAGTGCACGAGTTAATAGAGTGAATATTATGCGAGTGAAAAGCACAAACAAAGCTGATAATATTCACACATACATATTCACTCAATTAAACTGTGCGTACTTGGCGTGTGTGCTCCATGTGGCTGCTGCATTTGTTTAGCTTTCGGGGGGTGGTTGCACTGGGAGGGGAGGCAACAAACAGTACGCATAACGGGATGGGGGAACTCTGCGTGCACCCTTAAGCAACCACCAGCACATGCAGTCCATGCCCAAGTCACGTTTATGACGACGTAATTTCCTTTTCTCGGAGTACTTAGACTCTTAAACTCTACGTTGGATTTAGTTTCTCACCTCAGAGTTACAAAGAACGGGTCCAAGAGTTGCCAGCGCGTAAAACTTGTTCTGCTTTTCTGTTTCTGTTCGTTTCTGTTTTTATTAGATATTTCTTTATTCACTCACTACACACTCATAGAGAATAGATGTCTCTGTCTCTGTTGCTAGTTGCTGCTAGTTGGTTTTGCTTTATTTTAGGCCCAATTCATTGCCTCTGGTATTTCACGTAAATTCGTTAGTCTATCCCACTCTCGCTCTCCTTCTCTGTCTCTATCTCTCGCGCGTACTTTTTGTTTAATACGTAATTGTTTTGTTTTATTTTAAACTGCGATGCGGGCAACAAAAGGGAACAGCTGAGCAGCAGTTGCTCTCCAGCACAATTGGTCTCTGTCTCTTCTGGCTCTTCTTCGGGGCCTTTCTGCCTTCTGGGCTAATTTAAGAACCAGTGGAACCAAGCAGCAAACGTGTTTTCTTCTTTGGCGGGTCGCGCGATGTCTTCACGCGAACACATGCACACACACTCGGAGGAGGGAGAGAGAGAAGACAACTTGAGCGCAGCGCGATTGTACAAGAACTGAAACTGCGAGCTCAACGAATGCTGCTGCTAAGCTACGCGACGACGACGACGACGACGACGCGACGTCTCTACCACGCTCTTTCTCTCTCGGTCTTGCTCTCTTGCTGCGTTGCTATGAAAGAGTATGTATGGGAGAGTCGAGACAACTAGACAACGAGGAACGACGCTCGTTTGTTAGACAATGTGTTAGAGAGGGAGGATGGAAAAGGGGGAGAGTCACAGTTGCAGTTGCTTTGCTCTGCTTTGTTTGGGTTCTGCTCAATGTTACCACACTGTTTACTGCCTCTGCCCTTATCGTCTACAGTATATATGTGTGTGTGTGTGGCAAACCATGCACTGCGCATGTGTCATCACTGCGTTTGTCTGTCACAGCTGACTGGGAACAGCTGATCGTAAACAGTGAACAGAGTGAATTAAAGTGCCCAATTGCGAATGCACTGAACACTCGCATTGCACTCGCGCCTGCCTCGCTTCACGGGTGCAATTGCACTCGAACTCCTCCTTTGTCTTCGTCTTGCCTTGCTCTATTTATGGATCCATCGTACATCCAGTTTTTTAATGTGCTCCCCACTTACTCAGTGCACAATTAACTGCGTACTCTGCCTCTGTCTCTGTCTCTTTCACTGTGTACTTTGTCTCCTTAATTCTTCTGCTCCCCACTCTGGCAGTTTCACATTGTGAATCGAACTTTGAACTTCCACGACACAACGCCGGGGATTGCAAACAAAGCAAATGTCGAACACATGAATAAAAATAATAACACAGCAACAAAAACAGTTGTGATTTGATGGCGAAGTGACGCGTGTGATCTGAGTACGCGAGCACTGCGCTCACATACTAACAAATGTACGTGTATATATGTATGTATGTATGTATGTAGATCCACACTTCATTTTTATACCCTTCGACCATTGAAAATGGTCAAAAAAGGGTATACTAACTTTGTGCAAATGTATGTAACAGGCAGAAGGAGGCGTCGGAGACCCCATAAAGTATATATATTCTTGCTCAGGATCACAAGCCGAGTCGATTGAGCCATGTCTGTCTGTCTGTCCGTCTTTCCGTCTTTCCGTCTTTCCGTCTGTCCGTCTGTCGTGTGAACGCACAGATCTCAGCTATTATAAAAGCTAGAGTTACCAAATTTAGCAGAAAGACTCCTGTGTACTATAAGCTGATCAAGTTTATTTCAAATGTTAGGTGCCACGCCCACCGCCCCCGCAAATCAATAATTTAATTTTTGAACTTAATTTGTAAGCGCTGTATAAAAGATACAACTTTCTGACTTTAACATATACTAAGCTCAAATAGACGATAGACTTAAGCTCGATAGACTTAAAATATCTACGTATTCTCGAAATTGCAATCCGATCGGACAATAAACACGGAAGTTATTTAAGAAGGTATGTGCATAAAACCAAGTGCTTGTATCAGCTAACGAGGGAGGCGGGCGAGCGCAACGCGCGAGTGCCATCTGTCGGCAATAATTTAAATGCATGTGCATATGCATATGTGTACATACATAGGAACGTAGGTCGAAGGGTATCCCACTGTCGTGCAGCGCGACTGTGTCTTTTTTATATTTTTGTATGTACAATGTAAATTTCCAACCTTAGCCCTCCCAAATTGCGTTTATATGTGTGTGTGTGTCTCTTGGCAATCCCACTTTATGTATTAGGCACAACGAAAGAGAGAGAGAGATAGAGAGAGAGAGAGAGAAAGAGAGAGAGAGAGAGAGAGGGGAACAGAATGGGAGCATGAAGCTGCGCTTAGCATTGACCTTATTTTTTTCGTAATCAAACATTGCGAGTACACAAACACAAACATACACACTCTAGCACATGTAACTGTGATAGTTGTATTACAGATGAGAACAGAAGCAACTGCCTCGTTAAAACTCTTCCCAGACTCGGCTCCTGTGCCTCTCTTCTCATGAGAGTGAAAGTTCTCCCTATGGAGCATTCACTGCACCCGTGTTCATTGATAAGACCACGCTTGCTGCTGTCTCTGTCTCACCTCTATCGTCTGCCCTACAAAATTGAGTGCACATTTCAAACAATGATCGCCTTATGCTCTGATAACTGATCACTTTGGATCAATCACATTTGCAGCAAGTGGATCAAGGTGTCTTCTTCAATATATTTCCAATTAAAGGCTCAATACGTTGCAGCTGCATGTCGTGCTTCATACCCGACTGGGAGACAATCCAGTTTGATTGGATGATCTAAAATTAGGGTCACTGCTGCACATTTTCGCACTTAGACGAAGGATGAAGAGAGAGAGAGAGAGGGCCGTGGGAGGGGGCAGGGAAACTGCATCAAAGCTTAGCGAGTGCAAAACATTTGCTGGCGTGGGTTAAATCAATTGAACCTGTCCGCCTGTCCGCAGTTGGGGATCCCAAAGCCGATTGCGGCATTGAGAGTGTATTACTGCCACGCAGAGGGGCAGGGGCTGGGGCAGCGGTAGCAATTAAGCCTAGTGAGGTGCACTACCGTTTTCCGGTGCATTCAGGTGTTTTCCTTGCCTTGAAAGCGGCCAAGCTCCGTACATGAGCACGCAGTGTGCTGTGTATACCTGTCCGTATACCAGTCTACCTGTCCCGACTCTGTCGTGACGCTGCAAATGTTTTGTTCACGTCGAGATCTGAAAATTTCCATCTTTACGACTGCCGGCGCTGCAATCAATGCCAAATTAAATGTGCCTAACGTCGACTCATTGTTCAATCTCCAGCCCCAGCTCCAGCGCCAGCTCCCTCTCTAGGTGCTCAAGTACTCTTAATGAGTACGTATGAGTAAGTTTGAATACCTGTGATAGCACGTGCCTGCTGTGGATGAACGCCTTCACTGCGTTGTGTGACCAATAATAAAGTATATTTCTATATACATATGTATGTAGGCTCGAATAAATCAAATTTAATGTATCTGTTAATCTGCAATAATTCTGCCATAATCTGGGAGAGATATGAGTGTGGGACACTTGCAGATGGTAATCATAATTGACAAACTTGTGGCTGCCACAGCTGAGAAAGAAATATGAATCAAGAGAGAGATTCATGTGTTAAGAAACCGTTTGAAAGTTCAAACAGAACACATGTCCATTTAAAAGCTTTTGCAGAGCTTTTAGACCTTTTCTTTTTGACACTCAATGCTCCAATTCCAGTCGTTTCACTTGCTGGGTTGCGAGCAGCACCACACAAGTGCCGTAGAAAGAGACAAGGCGAGTGTGCATCTACACAAAAGTGCTACCCATAGCGCGCAAGATTCAAATGATGATTCAATTCGAGTGTCAGCAAAGCACAAGTGCCGGAGAAAGAGACAAAGCGAGTGTGCATCTACACAAAAGTGCTACCCATAGCGCGCAAGATTCAAATGATGATTCAATTCGAGTTTCTGTTAAATTATTAAATTTTTATGATTTTCATAGCAGTAACGTTAATATAGTATTAGTGAAATTTATGGTACAAGTTGTAGAAACTAGAAATAAATTATAAATCAGTATTTTACGGCACTGAGTTACGATCGATAGGCAAAGACGTAAATGAGCTGCAAGACAATCGATAGAACTATCGAGCGCACTCACAGCGAAGATACTTGCTGTCGATAATCTTGCAACAGCTCGAACGTGTTATAGTATATGGTATTATATAGTAAATCCCTCATCTCGATTCTGGCACAAAACTAACGCTAACCACCTGCGCAATGTCGCCCTCCTGCTCGAAGCGCCAACGGATCTGCAATACTCAGGAGGAGGCACGGATCTTGCCGCTGTCTCGATCCTGGTCGCTGTCGCAGTCGCCGCTCTCGGCAGTATCCTCGTCCCCACTGGCTGCGTCGTTGCCACGGGCAAAGAGATGCCGGAGGCAACTACGTTTCACGTATAAAAAAGCGCACAGAGCGCAGAGGAGGAAGATGATGCCGACGGAGCTGCCAATGATAAGAGCACGCACTTTGCGCTGCGAGGGCACGTCGAGGATCAGCTCGGGACTGCCCACTTGGTGCGAGTCGGAGGCCACCGCAACCACCTGAATCTTGAATGTGGCATCCTCCTTCAGATGTCGCAGCTGGTAGAAATTGTCAAAGGTCTCTGCGGATCCGATTAGATAATGCTCTGGTTCCTTCCACCAGCGAATCGCATAGAGACGCAAGGCCTCGAGGCCCTGGGTCGGATGCTCCCAGTGCAGCAGCCAGCCCTGGGGATTGTTTATGATGCTCAAGTTCCAGGGAGCTCCCAGTGCGCCGCTGTTCGGCGTCTGGTTCTGCTGATGCTGCAGTTGCTGCGCATCAAAGTCCTCTCCATGCAGTGTCGAAGCTGCAGAGAGAGTAAATCCTCGTAAAGGGATTGATCTATTTAATGAATCTATCTGGTACTTACGTTTGGTTTCGTAGCGCAGCTGTTTGCTGAACATGCCGTCTCCGTATTTGTCCTGGCTGAGCACCATCAGCTCGTACTCCCGCCCGGGCAGCAGATGCTGCACTGTGGCCTCCATCACGGTCTTGTCTAGCACTCGCAGTGTGCGCCACTCCGGTGCATCGGTCAGTCGGTACCACACGGTGTACTCCAGATTGGGCCTAAGGTAGCCTAAGGTAGTGCAGCAAGAGTTTAGGTATTATCGAATGCATTTAGGGGTCTCCCTTTGGTCTCACCTGGTTGCCAGCGTATGGTGATGCAGGTCTCGGTACTGTTCGCTGTAAGGTTGAATGGGGGGGCGTGGCGAAACGTTCTCAATCATCAATTCAGCCTCAGTGGTTATCGTTGCCGCTTCATTGGTCGCCGAGCACTCGTACATGCCGCGGTCCGTTTCAATTAGGTTCGTGATGGTCAGATTACCTCCGCTGAAGCTGAGCCGCTCCGCTGGCAGGGCCTGGCCATCTTTCTGCGAGTATGTGTGGAAATTAGTTAAATCAGAATCTGTATCGGACAGCAGGTGGATACAGCATATTGGAATCAATGCAATCAAGCAGATCTGCAAGGGAGGGAGGGCAGGGATGTGGGCAGGGAATGTGCTGGGACAATGGGATCCGGACTTACCCGACTCCACACAATGGATGGTCGATTGTTTCCGTCGCGGTCGATGGCCTCGCAGGGCAGCTCGGCCGTCTCGCCCAGCTTCTGTATGTAAATCGCCTTGGGGGTAACACTGAATATGGGCGGGCGGAGCACAATTACACTAATGATGGGCGAGGGACCGTCCGTGCCGAGGTCGTTGTAGGGCGTGCAGGTGTAGCTGCCCGCATAGTTCTCGTTCACCTTGGAGAAGAAGAGGCTGCCGTTCATCTTATAGAACACGCCGGGCACATTGTACGAATCAAACAGAAGTCCGTCCTTCTCCCAGCGCAGGTTCTTCAGCGGCGGATTTGCCCGAAAGTGACAGTCCAGCACGGCGGGTTGCCCGTAGGGCAGATAAACCTCGGGCGGTGCATAAATCACCTTGGCCTTATCTGCAACAAGCGACAGAGAGAGAGAGGAACTAAATAGGATTGCCCATGGATACCCACACCCCTACCCCCTGCTCCTGCTCACATTGTATGTTGAGAAAGGCCTCGGCCGTTTGCAGATCGCCCTCGTTGTTGCGCACCTTGCACTCGTACTTGCCCAGGTCGGTCATCATGGTGGGGTCGATGGCGAGGCTGCCGTCGGGGCCAATGTGTGCGCGATTCCGCAGACCGTCAACCTCCTGCAGCAGCTTCTCGTCCTTGTACCAGGAGGTCACCGAACTGTTCGGATGCTTCATGACGCACTGGAAGAAAGCGGTCTGTCCCTCCATGATGGTCTGATTGACGGGCGGTATCTTGATGAGGGATCCAGCCTGCACAGCCAGGTGGTAGCTGGTGCCATTGTTGCGCACGCTCGGCGACCGGTTCGGGAATATGATCTGGCAGTGGTACCAGCCTTGGTCGGACTCGCGTATGGCCGTCAGATTGGCCGAAGCCTTGCCGTACTCTGGATGATGATTGACCAAGTGCAGGCGACCTACGAACAGTTCATTTGTTGACGTTTCGTTCTCGTACCATGTGAATATCTTTTTATTCTGTTCCAGAGACAGAGAGAGAGAGAGAGAGAGAGAGAGAGAGAGAGAGAGAGATACAGTTAGTAAAGGAGGCACCTATGCCTGCTGGGAATGCACGCACTCAAAGTCGAGACGAGCCTCGGCCATTGCAATTAGTCAATTAGCTTGTGATTTGGATTTGATAGTAAAATTACAATTTCTATTCCCGTTATGCGATAAATCATACAAACGCCAAGCCCACACTCGCATACACACGCATACACACGCACACGCACACCCACACCTATACCCACACACACACACACACACACACACAGTAACAGGCGACACGCACAAGTGCAGTAAATAATTGAACGCCCCGTCAGCCCTGGCAATGTAACAGTTAATGACACAAACCCCGATGCAAGAGTGTGCTTCGGTGTGTGTGTTTGTGTGTATGTGGGTGTGCATATAGACGGCCTACGAGGTCGTTCCATCTGGCTTTCTATGGCCCAATATAATTTTCGCAAACACCCGCTGTGCCCATCGCTGTGCACAGTCGACGACCGTGAAAGGGAGCTGCCCCACTACACTCCCCCCTGCCCACCTCCCTGCTCTGTATGTCAGTTCGACACTGGAAACGAGGAAGTTGACCGGCCTCCCATGCTTCACCCCTCCCCCTTGCCGCATGAGGCTACATTGTTGACAAATTTAAATGAGTTCGCATCGGGGCGAAATTCGGCGATGCGTTGCACTAAGCCCCCCTTCGATTTGGACCGAGGGTTCAATATAGACATAAAACATGATATACACACATTACTAGAATAGCGGGAAATCAATCACAACATTGTTGCTGTAACTTAGAAACTTAGAATGCATAATTCTATCGATTTGTTTCCATTCAAACTCTTATTTTATAATTGAAACATTTTGCGTGGGAGAGGGAGAGGGGGAGGGAAGGCATTATTGTTTTAATTAAAGTTGAATAGAAGTGCTAATATTTGTTGAACATATTCCGCGACAATAATATGTTTATTGACAGACGGCAATTAATTGCGTTAGCGTACAACAAAATCAGTTTGCACAGCGCCGAGAAAAAAAAGGGAAAGGCAAATTAGGTTTGAATTGAAAAAAGAGGTAACTTCAAAATTAAATTAATAGATTCGAATGCTGTGGTTGCTCCCCCCTTGTGGCATAGTCGGCAGAGCCACATATACCCTGTATATCGATGGTATTGATGTAAACAATGGAGGTGATGGCAGATGATAGAACCAGAGTCAGTTTAAAAAGAGTTGAAGTCGAGAAGTTGAACGAGAGAGGCGTTGATAAAGTTGTCGTTGAGTCGTAGTGGGAGAGAAGTTGTAAAAGGCAGACAAATCGGTTTTTTTTTTAAATAAAAACGTCGATCGGTCAAGTCGGACTCTCTGTTACTGCATTCTATCTTTTGTCAGTTATCAGCTGGCACTTTAAGCTTGCTTTAGAAAAACGCGCGTAATTTTGTTTATATTTGTTTGTTTGGCGGAAATTTTAATATGGAGCCCATAAAGAAGTTTGCGTTATATTTTACTTTATTATTTCCGTAAAGGAACAAATGCAGCTTAGGTTGCCTTAAAATGTACGTGTAGTAAAGTGTATTGTGACAAAGCCCTAAAAAAAATACAGTGTCAAATTTGATTTGACAAATTCCGCTTGGGAGATTTTTCACTCAAAGACAAGCCACACAGGCAGACAGGTCAAAGAGCAAGTGCAAGTTGATGATGAGGTTATCAAGGCTTGAGCGTGAGATTGGAGAAAAGTTAAATATACCACAATCAACCATAGATAATCATATGATCAGAGGTTTCTTTTCGGTCAATCCAATACTATCTAATATGTACTACTATCACCTCATATATCTATAAATATTGCATTTATCGCATTGGATGGTTCCTAAGTCTTTCAATATTCTTCATTAGAGCAGAGAAGTCTAGGAAGTGTAGACATATTATTGGGGTATACGAAGGGCAAAATAGCGAAGGTAAAGAGGCACGATTACCACAACACGACAGCTACCTAGGGTATCTTTTCGCTAGGTACTCTTACCAAGCATAGTCTAACTAACAGAGCCAGTAGCCCCTCCCCAATGCCAAGCTTAGAGCTTGCAGTTCTCCGTGTTCCCCCCTGCCAGTTCCCTCTGCCAAGGGGAGTTCGTAGAGCTCGGCGAGAAACCGCATGCTGGGGATTTGGTTGCATCCGCGCGCGTCTGTTGGTTATTGATAGCTGACGACCGCAGAAAGTGTCAGCCCGTTGCAATTTGATAGTTTTAATTGTGCGCCACAAGTGTTGGTTGATCTATTGACATTATTTGTCGAGTGTTGCTTTAATTGAAATCGGCAATATATAGTGCACTAGCAGAGGCGCGTGGGTGTCCCCCCCTGGCCTGCTCTAGAGCAGAGAAGCATCAATGTCAGCAATGTCTCCTGTTTGCGACTGTGAGAAATGTTTTTCGCTTGCAATGCGTTGCATCATTTCTGTCTACTTAAGGCACACGGCAATGGGCAGACAGACAGATGGGGAGACAGACAGGGAGACTGGGAGACAGACCGAGGACAGAAAGCCAAGTACACCCGACTGTGTGTCAACTCAGCGGCTCTGCTGTGTGTGAATCTGCTGGCATCTGCTGCCTCGGCACACATTTATCAACATTATCTAACAAATTACAAACGTAACTTGATTTATCCGGTAATTTTTTACGTGCGCAAACATTCGCGACAGCCGTGAAAAGTAGTTTTTGATTGCTCAACACACACGAGTTTGCATAAATATTTGCATAAATATTTTGTTTTTCACACTTTTCAGCAGGTTCTCCTTGGCAGAGGATACAACTTTGCGCTGCGACTTGGGGTGCATTCATAACTGATCTAAGATTGAGAGAAGGTTTCCACGAACTTGAAGAGTGCAGCACGTACAAGGGATAGAGACTATATAGTAGATAAGGACTATAGACAGCAAAGAGCTCTGTTCGTGTGCAGTTTCAATGAGGGGTATTCAGAAAACAATTAAAAGTGTTGATTAGCTCACGATATAGATGGAAAGTAAGGGGAAAATTCTGTGTTCGTATTTATCGCAGAGTACAAACTGATGCTGCCATCTCTCTCTTTCTGCGTTTGTCTCCTAGACTCTCTATTTATTTAGCTAGCTGCCAAAATTGCTCTAGATTGGCCATCGAAACTATCCAAAACTATTCGAGCCGAACTCAAATGTGTTGAACTATGGCACGCAAAAGCACAAAACACACACACACACACACACACACATGCACACTCGCACATTTGAAGCGCAATTAAAGCGAATCTATCAAAATGACATCATGACCCGTTGACCGAGTGGAATTTAATGCATTAATACAATACAATAAAACAGAAAGAGAGAGAGAGAGAAATGTTAAACCAGACCAAACTGACTGTGACTGTGTCTGTGTGCGTCAGTCCGTCTGTCTGTCTGTCCGTTTGTCCAAATCAGAAGTGCCAGCAAATTAAGCAGCCAACCAAATAGTTAAAAACGGCAGACAGTGTCGCCCCCAGTTGCCCCTCCCCCGCCCTCAGCTGCCACCACTTGCAATTTTGAATGCGATTTGGGGTAATGCTGCGTGCGTGTGAGTGTGCGATGAATAGTAATTCACTTGATTTAAACGCCAACGTGCGCCGAGTGGGTGGTTGGGTGGACACTGCTCACTCACTGCTGGATGGGTCAGTGAGTGAGTGAGAGAGTGTGTGAGTGGGCGGCGAGTACTCGCTGTGTCCAGCAATGAATTTGCAATTGAATTTAATTGCATTACTCACAGTTGTCAACAAAATGCCAGGCATTCAATTCGATTGAATTCAATTGAAATTGATTTGCACTCTCTCCTCTTCACTCTTCACTCCCCACTCTTCTTTCCTTCTTTTCCCCCTGCCACTGTCCGCTCGATGTCACACTTTGCATTCACTCTTTTTTGCCGAGCAGTGAAATAATTTAAAGTGTTTGTGATACTCGGAAATCAGCGCAGCGTGTTGAATGAAATTTAAAAGCAGCCACGCTCCAAACAGGAGACGCTGCATGCCTCCCATTGCCACCCCCCATGCAGCACAGAGTGCAGCGCAGCACAGAGCGCAACGCATCGCATCGCGACTGTGTGCGGCGTGTTTAATTAGTGGCCAGGGCCAGCCCGGGCCAACACGATGCACGCCCGAGACCAACCGAGCTGCCAGTAAATGCTTTTAAAGGTGCCACACCCACACCCCACCCTGCCCGGCGCGGCCATGAAGTCTATGGCCGTAGCCCTTTTAATGAATGTGAGAGAGCCGCGCTCTGTTGCACTGTTGCAATGTTGCACTGCTGCTCTGCCCCTGTAACTGCAATTAAGGCTAACCAAGCGAACGCCATCCCACGCCAGTCTGTCTACTCTTCTCTCTTCCTCTCTCTCTGTCCCTCTCTCTGTCTGCCCACCTATGTGTGCAATTCTGATAAATTAATAATTTCGACAATTTTATTTAAAGTGCATTCAAGCGCGTGTGTCAGACCAGAAAAAGATGTACAAAATGAGGTATTCAAATCTGCTAATACTCTCCAAAAGGATAATACGTGTGCGTGTTCTTCAAGTTGAATATGGCAGAAGATAAAGCTGATGGATGCATGTTTTCTATGGGTAACTGCTTAGTTCTGCAAAGCTGCTAGCACTCTCCAAAAGGATAATAAGTCTGCAAACTATGTGCCTCTTCTCCAAGTTGAATATGAAAGAAGATAAACGTGATTGATGGATCTTTTCTATGGGTAATTGCTAAGTTCTGCATGTGGCATAACTGACGCACAATACCCCTCCCTCGCTAGAGTATCGTCGGGTAGAAAAGTTATGAATACAAAAGCAGTATATTTATGTGTAAATGCAATTAACGCTGTCCAACACGACGTATGCGCAACGCGCATCCATTTTACTCGTAATGGGTTGACTCGCAATGACTCTCTCTCAGGCGGACTCGGACTTGACTTACGTCTTTGCTCCAGTGCACAACATATGGTATGGGGGAATCATATGGGAAATCTATATAACAATTGAAGACGACATGCGAACCGACTCTGGCCTCCAGATTTGTTTGTTTACGATGATCGCGCGCGCATGCCACACAGGATATGTTCATTAAGAGCGCCAGTAGAAGCAGCGATAGCACCGCACTGCAGATACTCTTTACTCTTTCAATTCCTATGACTTTGGCAGTTGTCGTTTCAAGGCAGCTCTTCAGCAGAGTTCTTTCGCGTGATTGCGCCATTTTGTAAGAGTCTTAGCACTATGTACAGAGTACACACTTGCACACACTTGCAGTCAGTTGACGCCCTCGACTATTGCATGCATGACCCTCTTGCGTAATATTTCCGCATTGTCTTCGGCGGCAATTGAAATCAAATCGCACTTGGAAACGAGGTCAATTGATCCTTAGCAGCAAGACGTTTCTATGTTCTCGGAACTCGGATCTAGTTTCTATTGTCTACGCGAACACTGATGAGGGGCAGCTTCCCTCGCACGTAATCTAATCCGCACACGTCTAAAGATCTGCGCAATGAGGCCGAGTCGAGCACGAACACAATGCGGAAAGGGGTCGCGCTCGCGTAAACTGCACACGACGACTGGAGAGCCGCGACTGAACATGGAAACTACAAAACAAGCCCCGATCACACGGCAGAACGTACCATCCATCATACATACCCACACAAATACCAAACTACACACACATTCACACAGACATAGACATACATGCATGTATGCTCATCCCATATGTTTTGTAAGCTCAATGTCGAGCTTTTGCAATCGCTCACACGATCTGTTAGTCAGCCTGGCAACCTTATCAAATTTTACTTTCCCATGTCTCTCTTCTAATTGCGACCTATGCTCGCCTCTTCGTTGCATACCCTCTATTTGTGAGACATAGGTAGGTCTTGACTGTTTTTAATAGTCTCTATGTTATGCATACTGCCCAGACTTGAATTTAGCAGAGAACGATAGAGAAAGAAGGCACGAATTGGACTGCAGAGTATCAAGTTGCCCGCGACTCTTCCCCAAGAATTTTGCAATCTTGAATTCGCAAACAATTCACTTTCATCGACATTTATCCACTTAAATAACGGGGGTGCTCTGCGAAGACGTTTGTTATTGCATTTTCGTCAATTTCATTCGCTTAATTAGTCAGACAATGCGCAGGCGTTTGGGTTTGGGATTGGGTTATATCTGGGCTAGTTTTGAATGTTTGTTCTCTGTTATTAGTTGTACATCTGCTAATTGAGAGAGTGTTTGTCAATTAAACACTGCTCCAAGCTTCCGGGTTAGTCAGGGGTCAAGGGTCAGGGGTCGGTGATCGGGGTCGGAGGTCAGTGAAAAGACATTACTGTGTTGGTTTATTTGATCAATTTCAAATTGTTTTTATTTTTTTTCAGTATTTTTTGTAAGTTTATTTGTTTAAAAATTTTGTTCATTTTGCTAATTTCATTTTATATAATTGTGTCTTGTGTTAATTACAATATATTTCGTTCTAAACTGATTTTTCTTGTACGTTTCGTTTTGTTTTTCTTTTTCTGTTTGTTTACGCTTTTGCTTTTATATATGCTGAAATGCTGGGGAACGTTTGTTGGAATGGAAATAGTCAAGAGAAGTTGCAGGATTCAGAGATGTAGAAGGTGCAAATGGAAGTAAGAAAGGCAGAAATGAAGGCGGGAAAGATGTGATAGGTTGATAGATGTTTCGATATTATTATCAATTATCGATAATCGATATCATTTTGGTTTGCAATTGGAATTCGTTTCGTTTTGTTCGAGTCGAAAGTTAAAGTTGACTGGCGCACCTTGTCCAAAAATCAAAGTGGCAGACTAAAGCGTTAGATTTACTTAAGAGTAAATTAAATGGTACCATAATTTATTCCTTTCACTTAATATACATGCCATTAAATTCAATAATTATAGTAATTTATTTCATATAAATAATTGTATGTATATACTATACTATATACTATGTATGTATATATATATGCTTTTAAAGTCCTTCACTTAACGTGTTTTTGTGTGTGTTTCACTATTTCTCATTTTCGCTTCGCATCATCATCATCGCTTCATCGCTTCGTTTGTATCTTCGTATCTATTTCAATGCACTTTCTCAATTTCTCAATTAAAATGTAATAAATACATTAATGCGCATACTGTAATTGGTTGTTGCTTTATTTTACTTTCCCTTTAATTGGATTTCGTTTTTCGTTTATGCTCAATTAATTAATCAATTGCGTTCTATTTAACATTATGTCTCAGCTTGTGTGTCTCTGTGTGTGTCTGTCTGTGTCCGTATGCGTATGATAATCTGTGTTAGTGTGTGTGTGTGTGTGTATGTGTGTCTTTGCCTACGCATTACAAAATCAAGTTACTTCAATATTCTCGGTTAGCATTTACAGTAATCGAGCCACGTCAGTATGGCATAGCTTCAGTTACGATTTCCATTTGTTCAAATTAGAAACCTTTTCTGGGATCGAAAGTTCTTGCTCTCAAAACGATTTGAAATGAATGTTGGAAAACAAAAAAAGGCAAGACAAATTATTGAGATCATTTGTGTGAAGTTTCAAAGATATTTCTCTCTTTTTTTTTTCCTTTCCTTGTCAACGATTCGCTTAAACTTGTATTTTTGTTGAGTACGTTATCGTTATCGTTATCGTTACTGTTACTGTTATCATTATCGTTATTATTTTAGTATTATTATATATGTGTGGATTTAATTTACATACGTTATACATACGGTAATCGTCTTCCTCATTCATTCATTCGCATCTCGCGCTCTGGCAGTGTTTTGGCGTCAAGTTGTGTCAAACCATTCCATACAATTTGATGTTCAGACAAGTTATTATTAACAAGTACACTCGTACAAGTACAAGTATCATATATATACTTAATTAAAAGTGAAACTCATCAAGCATATCATAAGTTTTTACTGAAACAATTGGGATTTTCTTTGAGTCTGCGAATCGGATTGCACTGCAAGCGACGAAGAAAAGAGAACAAAACTCATGCTCGAGTCGAGGCGAGCTTCTCTATAACCAACTTGATAACTGCCTTAATAGAAATGTCTTTTCCAAGACTGTCCCTTATCTCAATTAAAGTTTGTTATATCGAAACTTGCCTTCACTGTGTTGAGCTCCGCATTTCCCTTCTTTACACTCGCCTACAGCACATTTGATAGGATTTTTCTAGGACCTGCAATCGGGAACAACTGAAATCACCCTCATAGCCGCCCAAAATGTAACGCTTCTTCTCTCAATTTTCCGTTTTTAGTTTCAATTAGTATTATAGGTTTAATTAATAGTCTTTTGTGTTTTCGTTATTTTCTATTTTTGTTTCGGTTTCTGTTTTCTGGATTTGCTGTGAGGTTTCATATATGCGTACCGCAAAAAGTATTTAGGTTTTCTTTCATTTAATTAATATACATTTGTATATTTCGATTTAATTCGTGTAGATCAACAGTAACATATATGCAGCAGTTATATATTTCTGGTAATTATTGTAAAACTGATTTGTTTCTCATTTTCATTGTTACGTTTAAATAATTTAATTATGAAACAATTTTCTATATTTAGTTTTCTTTTTTTTATTTGAACATTTCGTTATTTTTTGCGTAATTAAGTTTAACAACTAAAGACTTACGTCCTATTACTTGAATTAATTTACTTTAAGTTAGTGTGGATGTAACATAATGTACGTTTACGTCTCTCGATTTTTTAATTGATGTGATACATGCGTCGAGTGTCTCCATCTGTGTCTGTGTGTCCTGTGTGTTCTTGTATGTGTCTGGCCTATGCTTTAAATATCTAATATACTCGCACTAGTATAATGTATTTTGTTGATTTTGTAAATAATAATCGTTTTGCATATTGTGTTCAATTATCAATTATTTAATATATTGAGTTTTAAGTAATATGTTTCTCATAATTGCTATAGTTGTTTTTTAATATTATTCTTAGACGTTGCTTCTTGTTGCTTCGTGTGTGCCTTTTTCTTGTTCTCCTCCTTCTTACTCTGCTTATGTGTACCGAATCATGCATTCTTTTTATCATATATATTTACAATATTTGTGTTCTTCCTTGGTGACTGCTTGGTTTTGCTCTAAAAAGCCCACGTCCATTCTTAATGGAATGCTCACGGAATAGAAAATAGCAAGGGACAACGACATCTCTATAGAACTGTGATTGTACCAATTTAAACAATTACAGATTACGTTTAATAACTGGTAAATGTTGCTAAGATATCTTTAGTTTAATAAGACGCACTCAGATTTGGAATATATCTACTAGGTATACAGGATCTTTTTCCAGGCCCCATCCATAATACAACTTTAAATACTCTTTACATTTATCGCTTTATGAACGCAATTTTCCGATTTCATGAGCCTTCCATTTGATATGGACCGAAGGCATTATCATAAACAACCACTAATTGTCAGTAGTACGTATTATGAGCGGGTTTAACTGGTAATACGAAATAGGCAAACAGGCCGAGTCAGGCCGACAGACTACGTATGTGCGCTATGTTATTGCTGTGCCCCCGGGGCGATTGATATCATCTAATCATATGGTTTATGCGGTTGGCTCTGATTGCACGTTCTCGTACTGGTACAGGTGTGTTTCCATGACTGTGTGTGTGAGTGTGTGTGAGATACATGGCACATGCTTTTGCGGTTGCCTGTCTCAGCACACGCTCTCTATTTCGGGACCGCCCGCCCGCTGCATGGCCTGACGCTTGCGATATGCATAGAACTCCTCTCTCATGGCCTGGAGTCGTGCCTCAATGTTATCGTAGCGCGGCAGGCTGCGCAGTTTGCGCGCAGCGGAGGCAGCGGCCGAGGCAGAGGCAGAGGCCGACGCATGCAGCAAACTGCCACTTAGTGGGCCAAGAGTGTGGTGCGCATGTTGATGATAATGAAAGGGGGGTGCATGATGATGGTAATGATGGAGCTGGTGGTGCGGGTAGTGTAGCGTGTCTATGTGAAGATTGAGATCGTCGCGCAGCAAGCCAACGCCTGTGGGAGTAGAGGCACTAGGCGTGGGCGTGGCCGGATCGAATTCGTAGTGCCCATCAACGCTGCCCACGTCTACTTGGTTGGCCTTGGGCAGGTTGTTATCCGTAGCTGCGTTCAGTCTTGAGATCATTTCCAGCCAGTGGGCCATGGTGTAGGGCGGCGTGAGGCCGGCCGAGGGTGGACTGGGCTGCAGGTAGGAGTAGTGGTAGGGATGCTGTTGCAACTGGCCTGGCACCAGAGTCTGTGCCTGCGCCTGCTGATTCCCCGACGCAGCACCAAAGTAAGCTGAGTGTTTTGGCGGCGAAGGCGGTGCCCGGTAGGGCGGCAACAGTCGCCACTCGCTTGTGCTGCCCGGATGATTCGATGTATTCTTCGAACCGAATCCACTCGAACTAGACCGCGACTCAGGTGAAGCTTCTAATCCGACGCCAGCGCCATTTGAAGCGCCACGCAAGGACAGATTCAAGTCTGGCAGAGGCGAGAGCAGCTCGTGCTGTTGGCGATTAAAGAGTCTCGAGTAATGGCGCGGGTACCAGCGCGTGCGAGGCCGATAGCTGTGGTATGGCAGCTGCTGCTGTGTCTGATAGTAGTTGCGCCACGAGGGCGGCGACGGCAGCTGCAAGGGCAAAAAGTGATCCTCCAGCGGTGGCTGTTGGCGACGAGTCTCCTCTTGAATGGTCCGCAGCGAGGGAAGCTCCTGTGAGTGATAGCGGTAGCGACTCAGGTTCCCAGTGCCACTGATGTGGGATGTGGGCAGAGAGCGCTCTACCGAGTTTGGGTAGACCGTGCTGAGATCGCTGAAGTGCGTATGATGGGCGGGATAGGCACCGCTCAAGGAGAGTAGCTGCTGTTGGCCCGGCGTGCTGGCTGGTGAGCTGGAGAACATGCGGGAGGTGCGTGAGGGCGTATAGAGTTGCTGCTGCCCGGTCAAGCTGCCACTAATGGTGTTTATGTGCAGTGGACCGCTGGTTGCCACATTTTGCTGCAGGTTCCTGTAGATGTTGTGGCTGGGACGCAGCACGTTCTGGTATCGGGCACCAGTAATAGCCTCATCAAACTGCAGCTGCTGTTGCTGCTGCTTCACTGCACCGCCAATTTTGAGCAGACCACCCAGACCCTGAAGGAACCCCCTCGCGGAATCCGCTGCCGACTGCAGGCTGACCTGGCTGGAGGAAGCGACCAGTGGGCGACGCCACGAGGCTCGTGCTGTGATGAAGTTACGGCGCGAGAGGAAGCCTCCGTCATCGCTGGAGGACTTTTGCGACACGTTGCTGTTGCGACGCTCGAACAGAGGCCCGTCGACCACGTCGATGTTATTAATTGAGGTGTCCGTGGTATGGTCGTAGCCCAGCTTGGCCCCCCTCCTGTGTAAAGCGACGCTTGCCATCGATGTCGCAGTCCTCCGGCAGATTGGGCGAGCTGTAGATAGAGTGGCAGTTGGTGCAGCGGTCCGGTGGCCAGATCCAGTGAAGAATGGCGATAAGTATTGTGGTTAGACTTGATATTCGGGTTTGTTTGTACCTGTCACACGGGTAGAGAGGGTTTTATTGTAAATGTCATATGATGGTGAGAACTCTGAATAAGAAGAACCAAAAAGCGAGAAACCTCAACTGAAGCATAACCAAATGAAAGTTGTTAGAATAGTTAAGATTGCTTACGATTTTGATTATGACAGGATGGACCTGGAACTATAAAAACGCTTTCATAATCACGATAATGTTCAGTATTGCTATTAGAAGCAGAGTGGTAGTAGAGGTGGTGGTAGTAGTAGTAGTAGTAGTAGTAGAAGAGTAGTAGGTGCGAAGGCGGTTACCAATCGAGTGTGTTTTTGATTATGGAGCGAGATTTGGGAAGTTCAGATCGATTTTAATTTACAGTTTGTATTTGGCGAGATTCACTAAAGATAATAAAGATGTGCGCAAGTTGAATAAGGATGTACTTACTTTTTTAAAGGCACTTGACCAGAGGAAATTGAGCCCGTACTGCGATTGTGCAAATGGTGATTATTGGCAGCAATGTTACGAGCGTCCGTTATCCTGCAAGCTACCATGTTGAACTCTGTAAACGTATAATTTCTACAATTAATTTGGCGTGCAGCGTGAGCCATCCTATCCGGTAAATAAAATACATACAGCAGCTACCAAGCACACGCTATACATACGTGCACATACGCATGTACGGGACATACGTACACAGACGTACACAACTATTTACTACCATTTACACAGCGCAGTACACATGTGTCGGAACGCATATATGCCGTACGCCGATGCCATATGCCCATATACCAGCAAATACGTGTACTCTGGCAATCTCTATATGGCATTGTTATAGGGGGCCCCAAACTGGCACAAGCCGGCATAACGTGGCCAACTGAATGTCAGTCGATTATAAACCGAATCCAAATAAGTACAACTGTACGGGAATGTGTGACAATGCAGGGCGGGTCATCGTCAGCCGCGCCATATACACAGATACACAGAGCAAAATAGTCGCGTAATTATCGCAGTTGCTGGTTAAATGAGAATTTTAAAGAAGGTAGCTAATATAAATTTTGGTCTATACTGAAGAAGGTTGAATATCCAAAGGTGGAATTGCTGTTTTTAGCGCGAGGCATTTCTCTCTGTGCACCCTGTGTACATAACGGACACTGGACACGGACGTTATGCCAATTTGCATGCCAACTGAGGCCATCATCATTGACAACTCCAACAACTCAAGGAACTACAACAACAATAACAGCCACAATTACAAGAACATTGTTATTGGCATCAGTGTTGTCGTTGTTGTGTTAACATCGCTAAAAATTCAGCAGCTTACTAGTTAATTACTAAGAGTACAGGCAATACACCCAAACACCAGATAGGTACAGTTACAGTAGAGTTTGTTACTATGCAGCTATGCAGCTAATGTTATTTCAGCTATGCTATACAGTTGTTAGTTTTAGTTTTATTCGAAGCTTAGTTTAGTTTAGACTTAGTTAATTAGGGTTGCATTACACACATTACACACGTACGGAGCAAGAGGTGACCAATTAAGTTGTAGCTAGACAAACTAATTTTACTGGCAGCTGGGTGGGTAATTGGTAGGGTGGGTATATATAGTAATACAATCGATATGGACGATGCAGCAGTATGAAACTAATCGAAATCATTATCAAAAGCTAGATACACACACTATCTAACTATCTCCTCCTATCCACGGACAGTGGCTCACACATATATGCGACCACACGAGTATACGAGCATGTACAAACGCATAGCATGTGCTCTTCGCAGTATTTTATTTAGGATCGGGCTACGAAATGTTGAAAAAAAAGACAATGACACATGAAATGGCTTTTGAATGGTTAGTCGAATTGAGAATTGAGAAAAATGTGCCAAAATGAAGATGTATAAGAAAGGAACTTAGGAAACCATAGGTACGACCAACTCTGGTCGACTTAAACAAACAAATCGATGATTAAAGATTTCTGGCTATGGCCAGTAGCTGGAAGAAAGTTTGAGAAACCAAAAAAGTAGCTTCAATAAACGAGTGTAAAGTTAAGTGTAAAGTTTTGGCTGTGAGTTTTTTGTGAGATTCGACTTCAGAGAACTGAGTAATTATGAATGACTTTGCGTTGCCTTTGTGGGTGCTCGAGATACATAAGAAAGTGTGGTTGGTTGGTTGTGGTTACTTATACACTTGAGTAGTATGAATGTGAATAATATTCACTGAGAACGATAGATACGCATGCGCTCACGCTCACGCCCCTGGTAGATATGAAATTGTGAGATTATTCTAGTGTTGGGTAACAGTGTCATGGGTAAGGAGGTACTTGGTACTTGGTACATGGTACGTGGTACATGGTTCTTGGTGCTGGGCAGTTGTCGTCTGAAAATAACCTTTAAGTACAGTTCGAATCTGTGGCACACACGACATCGACATTTATTATGATTTGTTCAAAAAACTTACCCAGTTGCGCATTTGCTTGACGTGTTGCAGGGGGCATAGTTGGGTAGCTTCGTTCTCAGTGAAGAAGGGTCTAAGTTGCGTCCCCTGTCACATTGCATGTACAAACGAGATGATGTACAGAGACGATGCCCACACACGAGCATTTCAAAATCTCATGATTGTGCATACAAGTGCAGGAGTTGCTCGGAATCTCAACTACTATTTATCGATAGCGCGATCATTTTATATTTTGAATAAACCATTTCTTTATCTTTGCTTTTATCGACATCGATTGTGGGCCTTATTTTACCATCTTTGTGCGTGAATTGTTTACAAAAAACGTCTGCCCAGTATTAAGCTATATATATAGTCAATATTATCTATATATATAGTAATCGAATTATCTCTCTCTCTCTCTCTCTCTCTGCTGAAACACCTTTATCCTCATGAACTCAGCCCTGGGCAGAAACAACGACGATTTGGCCAAGAACATGCTTTATAAAATGTACACAGATAAAGGTGTTTTATCATTCCGTGTGCTCTCATACTATCTAAGGTTTTCTCTTCAGTTGTTACGTTAATCATCAGCAAAAATAATAATTTCTTTGCACGATCCTTCGTTATGCTTTTTTTGACTTTTGTTTGTGTTGTGTAAGTGTGTGAGGTTTTTCAAAGGAAACATAAGAGTTCTAAACCATTTAAATAACTAAATCAGAACGAAAGCTGAAGTAGAAATGAAACAGTAAATAAGTCTAAAATAGAAAGAAGGCAGACAATTTCCACTTGTTAAACTGAAAATGGAGTTCCCGAGAAACTTCAAAGTTCCGTATCCGTGTCCTATTCGAGAGGAAGAAGCCACCACAGGGTGCGGCTTCTTGGCTGCCTTAAGTGGTTTTCACTTCATCATTTTTGGGTGTGAATTGGTTTGAAACAACTATTGTGTTATGTTCATGCGTTGAAAGCCAAGTAAATCAAGGAGTTATCATAACAGAATGGGAGGCTTGCAATGGATGGGAGGCTTAATCAGTACTGGGAGGTATCATTTATTTACCAATCGAAAAGCACTAAATCAAATGGGAAAACAAACAAAACTTAAAATATCAAACTCTTTCCCACACTTCAAGTTAAATGTTTTTATTTATTCAAGCATTCCACTTGAAGTATCGAACTGCAAATTCGCCTATTAGGGGGGGAATCTCAGCTAGGTACGCCAGGTGGGAACAATCAAAAGTTAATTAAAAGATAAATAAATGATGAAAAACTCAAGAATAATGTAAATAGCTGTATATACAGAATAACTGAAGAGGTTTTGTTGTCTTCAAGGCTAAACAATTGTAATAAATAATTGATAATTGAAAAGTAAACTTGACTTGCACAACTACAACGGAAAAGTAAAACTATTCGCACAGGCATCAAATTTAGTACACTCGAATTCGTATTAAATGCCTTTTCATATCATTTAAATTTAGTAATTAAGCTTTACAATTAGTGTTCGGTTTAGAGTAAACAAACATTCTGAATTCTGTATTACACATATATAAAATTTCAATGCATTGTTGTTGTCGAAATAGCCAATGAGGTGTAAGCCAGAAGGAGAAGGGAATCAACTCGTTTGGACTTGATTAAACTTGCATTCCCAATTCTCATCAAGCTCGAATTGTTCGCAAATGCACATTTAATTAGAATGTTAAATGTTAATGCCTTAAACATTCAGCTCGGTTATTAATTATGCACAAACATAAAAGGCCCCTGGCCCAAGCAAAACTCAATACAAGCACGGCGAAATCACAAATTACGAGAATTAGCTACGAGTTAATTGAAAATTGGAAATTATGTGGCCAGGGGGCACCGAATTGTTATCGTCGCCTCGTTCGAGGTGCAATCAAAATTACAAATAGTATCAGTAGTAGTAGTAGTAAAAGTAGTAATTGTAGTAGTAATAGTAGGAGTTGTGGTAGTTAGTACTAAAGCCTTCAATAGGTTTAAGTTGAGTTAGTTTGTTAGTTGGGTTAGCTGGGCTTGATTGCCAAAGTAAAATCATCGTCACATCGTCATCGTCAACAACAACAACACCAAAAAATAAGTCAACGAGAACAACGTCATTATCAATGTGATTGCTATTCGGTATACTGTAATCGGTAATCGGTATTTGTGATTTTCTTTTCGTTATGATCACCATCACCATCTTCATTGTCATTAAAAACCATTTCAAGTGTGTGTGCAGCTTTTTGCCTCAGTGTTACCTTTTTCCTGTTTTCGTCGTTTACGTTTATTGCAAATTTTTACGGCACAAACCGATAAAATGATCGCAACAATAAAAAACAGGATGCCCCCAACGACGCCGGCTGTTATAGCTTTATGTTTGACACGCGCTGGCACCGGGAATTTCACCTCATCGCTGGACTCGTACGACTTCTCCGAGTTGGCTAGTACACGGAAATAGTATGTGCGTCCGCCCACCAAGTTCTTCACCAGATACTGCGTCTCCTCCGGACGAATCTGGCCGCGGTTTAGCGTCTTCCACTCTGCATCAGTGCGATACTTAATCGTGTAGAACTTGACGATGTGCGCCCGCTCCAATGGCGACTGCCAGGTGATTAGAAAGCCATTCGAGATTTCCGTCACGGACACATTGCGTGGCGGACCGGGCTTGGGACCTGTCGAAACGAAAGCAGAACATTAGAATGGTTTCATGTTGAATGTGACAGTTACTTTGCTCTTCATCAAGCTAACCACAGGAATATCCTTATATATGTATATAGGTAGCCTTTTTATTTATTCTTCTATACCATTCCTCATTTGCCTAGTTTTCTGTGGTTGCTTATCCAATTATTTATACCAAGCACTTTACAAATTCAAATCAAACATCCGAGTATTCATGAGTATCCTTTCCTATTCGTTGTCTCTTCAAAAGGGTGTCCATTTTAATTAGAATAACAAATTAATGCATATATGTATACCCGCCTGTGGCATTATCTCTGAATATGGTAATTATTCTTTCTACTTTCTCCTAGTCAATTGACAATCAGAAGTTTACTTGTTTCGATCATGTAAGATTCCGAATAATTTACAGAAATTAAAAACTTAATTTACGGTACTTGAAGCAATGTGTGAAACACTGCGCTACATGGATATAAATTAAGCGCAAAACATTCGCCTGAACGAGTGCGCTTAATTTCCCAACGGCGCTTCTCAAATTATGTATGGAATCAGAGAGGGTTGGGGTCGTGGTCGGGGTCGGGGTCGGGGAATATCTCATTTCTCATTCCTCATTTGAGGTTGTCGCGTGCAGACACACTTTTAATTTTGAGGGGACAAGACAAAGGCAGAATGCAAAAGGCAAAAGACTAGATGGATGGTAGGTTGGCTGACTGGCTGGCTGGCAGGAAGTAAGTGCAAACATTTTTTTAACCTTTAACCTTTGTTGCTGCGGTGGCTAAAACGTTAGCGAAAAATGCCACGCTTATTATTTATGCATGTATGAATGTATGTATGTTAATTAGAAATGCTTTTAAAGAGCACTCAAGAGATTTGAAAGCGCATATATCAAAAGTTGATTATGCGCACAGGGCGATGAGCACTGCAAAGTGAGCAAAGAGTTCCATCCTGCTGTCCATCCCCCTGCCCCTTCCCCTTGTCTGGTGCTGTGAAAAATACCCACAGATTTTGCATAATATAAACCAGACAAGCGACAAACATAAAAAACGGAAAGGAAAGGGACGAGAGCGCCGTGCCACGCCTCGCTTCGCAATAGACCATAGGCGAAGTAAAATGAGTTGACTGGGAATACTGTTAAAGTGTCAAGGGCAGTCGGGGGTAGGCGGGGCAGAGGCAGAGGCAGATTGTTTCAGTGAAGGGAGTACTGACGCAGACACGGGCACACACATACTAACATAGATACTGGAGGCAAGTAAATGTTATTTATGGCTGCAGGAGCATCAGCATCAGAAGCTTATCCGGCATAAGCGGCCCACAAAGTGCGGGTGAGTTAGAGGCAGTAAATCTGCAGACTGCAAGGAAATACTCGTAAAAGGCATTACTTAAGCGCATTAAAAGGTACGCACACACACAGACACACAGGCATACACACACAAAGGCAGGCACACACGGCAGCGACTTGCAACAGCCGTAAAATGTCATTGTAAACAATGCAAGAGCACAATGAGTGCGCACTTTAACCTCACGATATAGCTAACAGCCAAGAGGGGCAAGAGTAAAGGAGGAAGAGCGGGGCTGCGTGCTGTGTGGCGGGTTCAAGGAAATAGCTTTTGCCTGCGAATACAAAGGCAAATGGCTGTAGCACACACACACACACACCCAACGAGTGGAGCAGTGCCAGCAACATGCAGCACAGCAATACAATAAGTAAACAAACGAGCAACAATGGTCGAGGAATTTCGAATGTAATTGTGTTTTCAAGTCTGACAGGGCGAGCGTTGCAACTTGCAACGTGTGTTGCACTTGCAGCTCGATAAGTCAAGTATTTCGTAGCATTTTTAGTGTCTGTTTAAATGGTGGGGGGAGGATAAAAAAATAGGAGTATTTGAATGAATTGATAATAGGATAATACGAGTACCTTTCAGTCTCAACTTGGGTGGCGAATAAACTATCATGCCTCGCGAATCGGTATGAAAGTATATGTCAAAATAGGCTAAAAGGTCTGCAAATAAAACAGAAATAAACAGAACAAATACAAAAATAAAAAATAGCAACAAATGGAAAACATTATCAAGGCAAAGTGCCTGATAAGCTTAACAAACTAAGCTTATACATAAAGAAACATTGCACACCCAAGAAAGAGTAGAAAGAGTTGAGAGTTTATTGAGAGTTGAGTGCAAGTTGAAAATCATAGAGAAAGTGCACTTATACAAATATACATACAGGGTCCAACAAACCAGAAATGAAAAGATTTCTACATACATACAAAACAATAATCCACTTTCCACTTTATGAAAATGCCCATGAAATCTTCTAGTTGATCAAGGGCTTTTCTTCTTCCACATACCACAAAGAATTTTATCGAATTTAGACTTAAGCCGTAGGATTGTGAATTTCAGAAACATTCGGTTTAAAGTGAATGGCAGGCTTAGTTTTGTATACACACTCAAATGAAAGAGAATACAAATTGAATGTAATCTAAATAGGATATTTCGTTGCGCATATAGAGCAGGGCATACATCAGGGCAGGGCGGGGCACGCCTCCTTTGAAAACACTGAAAAACTAACTCATATGAAATAATCGATTAGTTTTTACCTTGACGATGAGTGGGAAAAGATTAAGCTACGTACGGCCACATACGAGTTTTATTGTAATACATGTAACGCAAAAAATACATATGTGTATGTATGTAAACTTGTCAGCGTGTGCGTATGCTGTGTGTGTGTGTGCGAATAGTGTTGTTTGCAACAGAATGGAACAGAACACGGGGCCAGGCCAAAAACAACAACAGCAAAAAGGTCTGGTGCTCTGCAATTATGACAGTGAAATGCATTGAATATTCATAAATTCAAAGCTGAGCCAATGTGTGTGTGCGTGCGTGTGAGAGTGAGTGTTGGTGTGTGTGTGTGTGTATTAAACGTAATCAGCCTTGACATCCATTTCCTGCTATGCTCGCGCTGTTTTCTTTTCATTTCTTTTTTTTTGTTGAATGTCAGAAAGAAAATTTCAACTGTGAAAATTTCAAGTGGCGCCGTCGCCATCAACGTGCGTTGTTGCCATTTGGCATTGTTTCTGTTGTTGTTGCTGTTATTAATTTTTAAGCGTTACGACGCACAAGCAAAACACAACAAACAGCAATCACTGCGCCGCATACACAGTGGGTCAGAAAAAGCGACGGTTAACACGTCAAGAGTAAAGCCGATTTTAAGAATGACATTTAAAAAACTCTTTCAACATTTTTGAAATATTTATGAAGTGAATTCCAAGAATATTCTTTATCTTTTATCTTCAATTTCCATCAATTTGTTTTGCAAATTAAAGGGCTGTGTGTTTGTTGCCACTGTGCTTGTGAATAATGCTGAGTACACACGCACACTCGCTCACACACACTCTTTGCTCTGCGTGTGAGTTTGAAATATGGTTTTTATGCACGATTTAAAAACACAACAAAAGATTGATAAAACACAAGGAAAGGAGAGAAAAGAGCATAATTAAAAGCCAAAAGAAATATATTATTTCTTTCTGTAAATGTAATTGCTGTTGTTGCTGTTGTTGGTTCTGCGACGATGTAAATGACAGTTGTTGCTTTTGTTCTTATTGTTGTTGTGGTCTGCGGGCTATGGGAGGTGTCTGTGCATATGTGTGTGTGTGTATGTGAAATGGATGGATACTGTTGTATGTGGGTGTCTGTAGGTGTTTCGCTACAAGCGCCAAGGTACACACGTACACGAAATCCAGGGTTGCATTACACAACACATAACACATTTGCTGCTAGTTGCCGCTGTTGTTGTTGTTGTTGTTGTTGCTCTTGTTGCCGCTGTCGTTATTGTTGTAACTGTTGCCATTGCCAATGTTGTTGCTGTTGCTGCTGTAGCACGTTACTGTCGCTGTCGCTGTTGCTGTTGCTGTTTCTGTTACTTTTGTTTAACGTACGCGTGCGCCAACGCACCGGGATACACACACAACTACAGACAGGACATACACCAACTCACACACACACGCAAGCACAAACAGGCACACGCACAAAAGGGACACTAATACGAGTATAATAAATACGCTAAATGGGCTTATGTATGCAAGTCTCTGTGTTGTACTGTTGTTGTTGGTGTTGTCGTTGTTGTTTTTGTGTCTGTATGTGTATGTATATATGCGTGCAGGATATACATTGTTCTGTGTGTGTGTGTGTGTATATGGGTGTGCGTACATGTGAGTGCGTAGGGCAGAGTAAAGTTGTATATGTTTGGCTGGGCGGTAACTGCTGCAAAGAGTCTGCCCAGAGAGAAAGAAGGGAGGGGGTGGTGGGCGCAGCGCGAGTGAGAGACAGAGTATAAAAAATTAACTATTATCGCAAAGCGGTTGGAAAAACACGCAGCGAAGTTGGTATTCAAATTGCCGCACCTCTACCCAGCAGATGCTTAGGCAGAGGGGGCTGGGGGTGCCATAGGGGGCGTAATGGCCGTCTGTCAGTCTGGCGCTCTGCCTCGCTCCCTCTCTTTCCCTCTCCCCCTCTCAGTGTGTTAAATGTGGCTCGGTATTTGGTAATATGCTTGCTTAAATTACGCCAGCACCCAAACGATTCTTGTTGTTGTTGCTGTTATTGCTGTCGTTGCTGTTGTTGTTGCTGTTGTTGTTGCTGTTGTTATTGTCGAGGGCGTTGTCATATCGACCGCACGACCTGCGCCACACACGTAACAGCAATGACAACACGTAGCCTGCCTCAGTGTGCGTCTGAGTGTGGGTGTGCATGTGTCGCTATCATTGTGTGCGTGTGTGTGTTTGTGTGTGTGTCTGTGTGTGTTTGTGTCTGTCTGCCTGTCTGTGTGCGACGCACAATTGTAAAAACAGTTCAATTAATTTAAATAATTAAATGTGGGACAAACTGTTTTAATTACGCCGCGTTGGAAAAGCGGAACACACAACAAGCTGCCTCGTCTACCCTCGCACACACCCAACACACATGCACACACAATTACACACACACATATACCGCAGATATGAGTGAAAATGTAATATTCACATTCTGCATGCTTGTGGAAAGAAAGGAGGAAGGGGTGGGAGGGAAGAGGGGGACGCCCACATGTAAGCAGAGTCGAGCCGAGGCAAGTCGAGCCTCGTTCTGCCCCCAGGGACGTGGCGCGAATTTAGGGCGTGCGTTTGCAGCCAATAACAGGGGCGGGATGAGCTTGGGTCAGAGTCGGAAAGGGGGCAGGTGGCGAGGGCGATGGGAGCAGGTGAGGGAGAGGGGTGCGCATCGTATATAATTGCTTCGAATATTTAATTGTTGTTTTTCGTTTGGCAACCTTCGTGCTCTGCATTCTACAGTTCGTCGCATTTTTTACAGGATGTGCGTGAGGTAGAACCGCGAGAGAGGGGAGTAGGGTGGGTAGGGTGGTACGTGGAAATTCGCTAGCGTGGAAAATTAAATAAGCTCTCTGGCATTTCGCTTGATTCCTTTCCTTCCCTCTTCTTTGTTCTTTTCTTTTCTGAGTTGCAAATAAAAAGATCACGCGCAATTCAATCATTCTTTCCAACCTCCTCATGGCGCGATGAATAATTCTTTTCTTTTCTTTTGAGTTTCCTAAGTTATTGCTGGGGTTGTGGCTTTCGTAGTTTTGTTGTTTGGAACTAATGATACTTTACTAATTTACAGTGTTTAGTTTTAGTTTGTTTCTCTTACCAGCTTCGTCTGGCATGGGCTGAAATAAGTGATCGGGCGGTTGTGTTGCAGCCTTGACATTACGTGGCGCTGCCGGAGCGTCTTCTATTGAATTTGAATTTTTGCCTTGTGGGGGCGGTACCAGGAGGCGATAAGGTCACCAGCAGCGATAAAAATTCAAAATTCAATGCGCAAATTTCGATATCGATAGATTGATTTAATTGTACGGTACGGCATGATTAGTATGAGAAAGTTAATACGATAGTTGGGTTCGATGGAGATCGTGAGAAAAGAGAAGAAAAACGAGAGAAAAACAAGAGCGTTATGTTAGAGCCAATCCAGATTTTTTTTTCTTTCAAAACGACAGAGTGCAAAAGTTTCAAATGACAAAATGTGCTGAGGAAAATGCTGAGTAACATTTTAACAGCGGCAGGAAAACGCCCACAAAAGGTGGTAAAATAATAAAGAGAGAGAGAGAACCAACCAAAATATAAAAGCAAAACTGGAGTAAAAGCAAAAAGGAGTTGTATAGAATAGGAGACCAGGAGAGACACTCACCCAGAGTCCGAACGGTCATCACTTTGCTCATCATACCGTCGCCGAGGACATTGCGACCCACCACCTGAAACTCGTAGCTGGTGCCCGAAGCCAGGCCATTTATGGTCACCTGGGTGCTGCCCGACGGCGTCACAGATATCGTCTGCCAGTCGTTTACGCCCGCCTCCCGATACCAGATGGTGTAGTCCTGCTTGTACTCGGATCCTCCGCTGTACCCGGGCAGCCACTGCAGCGTGATGGACGACTCGGTTGCCTTACCCGTTATGTTGTAGGGTGCATGGGGCTGGGTGCCCTCGATGACCAGCTGCGTGACTGCCATCAGGGTGGCCACCTCGTTGGACACCACGCACTGGTAGTAGCCGAAGTCCTCGCGACGCAGGTTCTCGATGGTGATGTTGCCACCAGATATTTTAACCCGATTGCGCTGCGAGTCAGCCAGCTGTTCGCCCTCCTGGCGCTGCCACTTGATGGTGGGTCGCTCGGTGCCCTCGGCCTCGATGGCGTCGCAGTGCATCTCCACGCTGTCGCCCACCTTGCGCTGGTAGAGCGTATCCGGTTCCACGGTGAATGCCGGAGGCTTGCGGACAAGCACTTCCATTACGCCCGAGTCGCCCTGTGTGCCCTGCGCATTGTAGGGCGTGCACGTGTAGCGTCCCTGGTGGTCCTCGTTGACCCGCGTGAAGAGCAGTGAACCGTTGGCCATTACCACAATATCTTTCATTTGGTACGGCTCCAGCAGGCGCTTGTCCTTGGTCCAAGTGACGTACTGCAGCTGCGGGTTCGACTTGATGTAGCACTGCACAACGCCAGCGAGCCGAAACGGAAGATACTGCACGGTTGGTGTGAAGGTCACTTTGGCAGGATCTGCGAGGGATACCGAGGGAATTATAGCATTAATTATAGCATATACTATATCATACATCATACTATATCAAACTTTGGTTAGGGTACTTACACTCAACACTTAGGTAGGCCGATGCACTCTGTGGATCTCCGATGCCGTTGGTCACCTCGCACAAATACTGACCCGAGTCGTCTGCACTGATGGGATTGATGATGAGGGAGCCGTCCTTGCGTATGGTCACCCGTGTTTCCAGCGAGGCCACCTCGCGCACCGGGGAACCCTCACGGAACCAGCGCACCGTGACATTGCCCGGCATTGCCTTAGCCTCGCAGGAGAATATCACCTTTTCGCCCTCGAGTTTCGTTTGATTGGTGGGCGGCACCTGTCCGTAAGACATGAGAAATAGAAATACTCCAACTTTAGTGCTAAATTTGTCGAAAGGAACCTTGGAATGAGAGTTGAGTTGAGGACTGAGCTGACTGTTGACTAATTCAAAACATGAGCTGAACTGCGCTGACCTTACCAATATAAAGAACGCTGTACCTTTTACCCTCCTCCCTTATATCCTTTTCCCATACCCATACAGTCTTTCTGTATTTTTCCCAGCAAAACATATATTGTTGCTGGCACATGAACACATGAGCTACAAAGTATTCCCCCTTCCCTCTTTCTTCCTTTCCTTCTTCGACTTCTGGCATTGACAAGTTGTCAGTCAAGTGTCACCCAATTCGTTCGAGCTCCGTCTGCCTTTAGGTAATTGCATGAGTGCAATTCGGTCCCGTCTTCCAAGTTTATTCAACAATCACATTGCTCTGGGGAAATCGCATTGAAGGAACTTCCAATCGAGTTGGTTATAGTTATTACTAAAGGCTAAAAATGATGTGGGTTCGCAGCAAGGATTAAATTGCTTATAGCATCAACTTCAAATTTGAATTTAAACCAATTTTATTCCTGTGTTAGCCCACATTGTTCTTAAAAGGTAAGATCCATCTGCGGCTCTGAATTGAATGATTCAACATTTCATTCGTATTCGCATTCGTATTCACTACGTGGAATGTTTGTAAATGGCATCTTTACACACACTTTGCTGCCCCACACAAATACGAATATATTCAATTTTAAGGCTTGAATATTTGTTTAGCATGCGGCGTTGTGAGTGCAAATACCAGCAAATATGATAGTTGAGAGCGACCGCCCCTAAGTATGCTATTCATATTTCAAGACAAATGTGTGCGCCATGAACTCCTTCCCCTCTTTACATGTACGTTTTGCGTACAAGTACACACACACACCCGCACACATAAGCGACTATTTGTATGCACGTGGCAAATGGAAAAGAGAAGGAACGGGTGGGTGGCAGGGGATGCTGGACCGAATGACCATGTCAAGTATGTGCTCGGCCAGGCCCTTTTGGCTATGTGCATGTGCTTCTTTTCTTTTCTCTCTCCCTCTCTCCTTCTCGTTTTCTCTCTTTACTTGCCCTCATGTGGGCACGGCACAGACAAGCACAAAGGCCGAGCACATAAAAAGTTGCACTCTGGGTAACCTTTTTACTTTTCGCAGGGCCGCGTTATAGGATTTCTTTTTTATCGGCCAGGCTAGCGGAACTGATGACGTTCTACAGACTGCAGCAGGTCCCGATGATGTTTTCACATGCGAAAATGGAGATGTGTTCCAATGGAGCCCGATGGAGCCGGATGGAGTCGGAGAGAACACATTTCGGATGATTAGTTTGCTTTGAGCTGAACTGAGTTCTGGTTCTGGTTGGATAAGGTTGGGCGTTAGGCAAAGCGAGTTCGATTATTTTGCTTGATGTGTTAAAGCGATTAACAGATTATACACGATAGTGAGAGTAGAGCGTATGCAACACTGAGAATGCACTGAGAGAATCGAGAATTGTGTATAACTATAACGAACTTACTCTTATGCTGAATTTCTGGTTGATCGCATTCAATTTCGATTTCGCTTGCTTATGTTTGGAATTTTTGGGTGCTGCCTTATCCTTTTAATGGGAATAGAGGTATATCGGCATGAAAGAGGTAATCATTAGTAGGATAGCGACCTATAACCCTATGCTTTCTGGACTTCAAGGCCCGATTGGAGATGTTTTGACAAGGTTTTGCTGACCAATACTCATTGATTTAGTGTTCTAGCTAAGCTAACTGACTATTAGGCTATAAGCTGATAGTAAATTGAATTGATTGTTTTTAAGTTTTTACCATGATTACAGCGCCGCCCGCAATTATAACACGGGCCGTATGGGAGACTTGTCCCTCACCATTGCGTGCAATGCAAGTGTATTCCCCAATGTCCTCGTGGCGTATCGTCGAGATCCGCAGCTCGGTGCCGTCATTGAAGATGCCCACCGTAGGCGATGGCTCGACGGGATTCGCATCCTTGTACCAAAGAATCTCTGGTGTAGGTGTGCCATCGGCTTGGCAATTGAGTATAATTGAATCACCTGCAAGGAAAACAATGAGAATAAATGCATGGGACCACGACAAAGATAAAGACAAAGAAACGGGCAAATTAATAAGGTAAGTGCTGGCAATTGTTACGCCTTTTGAGGTGCACTGAGAGATTTGCATGTTCGCCTGCCATTTGCATTTCCGGCCGTTTCTGCTGCAGTACTTACAGCCTTGTGTCCCCATGCCTCATGCCACAGGCTTCATACTTCCATGTGCTTCTTACGACGCTTTGTCGGCTAACTACTCGTCCTGGCTGCAGACAATGGAGCACATTGAGGACAATCAAAACAAGAAGGCTGCGCATTGTTGCTGCTTCGTTTGTGCTGCCTCAGTTGGCTGACAAACCTTCAGAGGGCTGTCTGATTTATGCGCTGCAGCGCTATTTTCCCCCTGACGCATTTCCGGCACAGTCCCGTTGTCTTTTGTTTGCTCGCACTGTCGCAGCGCGTAACCGTTTTAACTTTGATTAAGCTGCGGAAACTCGATTTGGCTTGCGATTGCACACGCACACGGACAATCATACACACACACACAAAAAGGTGTATACGTGTGTATATATATATGTATATTGTGATCATCGATTTTGTAGTGTATTGAGTGTGTGCGGCACTCTCGAAAGATGACAAATGAGTGCACATAAGTAACAGTAACGTGGCTCAAAGATGGCCCCAAGTTCGCTCGAAAGTATGCTACACTTTTTACGATTGCGCCCATTACGGCGCATGAGTGAGCGCCGTGAGCTGCGCGCTGTGTGTTCTGTACTGTGTGCTGGGCAGACGACGACGGCAACGGTGGTTGAGCTCGAGCTTGTGCACATAAATAGACCCGTAGTTCATTTCAAGGTGACAGACTCATTCAGGCGCTGCAACAAATTGCCAGCCATTTGACACAGTCAAAAGTGGGCGAGCCAGCGCCCTCCTGGGAGGCTCGAGGGACTGCTGGTGCTGCTGGTTGTGCTAGGACGTGGGAGGCAGCTTCACTTAATCTGAGAAACGTCATTTACCCGGCGGTTGATAGCAGCAAATAACTTGGCCAAATATGAGGCGAGGCAGGGTAAAGCGAGGCGGGCAAAACTTTTGACAAAACGTTATTTATGGGGCGACATTTATCAGTGGAACTTACCTAAATTAACATATATAATATCCTCTGGTGTAACACTAAAGCGCGGCGGTGCATGTACGTCTAAGTGGAACCATGTACCATTCTTATGCTGCTTGGGATCACGGTTCAGGAACACGACCTTGCACTCGTACCAGCCCTGATCCGACTCTCTGATGCTGGTCAGGTTGAGCGAGGCTGAGCCGAAGGGTGAGTCCTGCGACACACGCGACACGCGTCCCTTGTAGCCTTCCTCGATGTGTTCCGGGTAGCTCTCATACCAGATGTAGATGGGCAGATCGGAACCCTGTTCGATGTTCGTGTGTATCGTTGGTTGTGTATAATGCAAAGAATTAAAACGTTTAGATCGTGAATGCAATGAAATTCGATTCGACTTGATTTGACTCAACTCGATCTGATAGTTCTGACATTGTCTGATTATCGATACGGATATTGATAGTAATATATTTTTATGGCATTAACTCAACTAATGCGAGTTACAAATTTGTACAGAAAATATAACTAGGACCGTAAAACATAAATAATAATTCAAATCTCAATACGATATGTATTTACAACAGTGTCTAAGTGAAGATAAAGAAACACATGCAGGTTATCATGCTAAATACAGTGGCATCAATACGTGAAATTGCGAAGGAATAAAAAACATTACATCTTTTTTCTACATTGTACATCACTGCTAATCAGATTTATGCTAAGCCACCCACAACTGTCAAAAATAAATTGAGTTGCGATACGCACACCAATACAAACACACCTTTACTAACTCACGAACTTCTGTGCTATCAAATATAACGGGAGTAACGAATACTCATCAGGCTAACGTGTTGAAATCGCACTGCGACATAGGGAACAATCCAACACAACGTAACAGAAAGCAACATTTATGCCTTCTAGTCTCGACTGTGGAGACATTTTCACTATCAACAATGCCAGAGTGTTTCCACCCCCACCTCCCTCCACCCTCTATGAAGAGGCACACAGTTTGCATGGCCATCAACAGCCAGTGGCAGCATATCCTAGCAACCATAAATCATGTGCGGGCTACAAAAACAACAACAACGAACAGCAGAAACAGAAGCAAATAGAGAGGGAGATAGACAGAGAAACTGAGATACATTTAAAATTCTAGCTTGGACTGATAAAAAATGTGCATGTAAAATATTTGGGGGCAAACTACAACAATTGGGGTCAACCTGCAGGCTGCCTCCTGCCTCCCCTCGAAGTGTCATATATTTTTGGGTTCTCTCTATTTATTTTTCATCGTTGACAGTTTCCAGCACAGAATACCGAATACGGAATATTCCACACCGAATGTAGGCTGCGCACATGGCACGGATGTGGATTTAGCCGGCGGCCAAGCGGGGAACTCAGTGCACATGACTAAATCCTTGCAAGTGGAAATAACAATTGCGAGTATGTGTGTCTGTGTGTGTGTGTGTGTGAGAGAGAGAGCGTGTATGTGTGTGCATAAGTCTGTGGCTGCGAAATTGAGATAGAGGCCAAAAATAATTGATTTTGGCTAAGTAATTGGTAGGAAAATTACTTATACGACTCGTGCGCCTCCGATTGCGGGGGCATTAAAGCTAATCGATTTATTTTTGTAATTATACTATGCAGATTTATGAGCTGCCGAGCGGCGTCTCGCCTCGGTTCGCCTTAACTTGGCTGGTCTCCCGACTCATCAGGAGGTGCCTGGCCTGGTCTGGCCGGGTGTTCCGTTGATTAAACGAATACGCTACGTTTTAATAATTTTCTCGGCTGACATATGAAATAATTTGCTTTGGCAGCATGGCAAACACACGACAGACACAACACGGGACGCAAAGCAAAGAGGAAGCATAGACGTCCGGGGACTTGAAGGCAGCACTGTAGCCTCGACAGAAGCCTGTCGCAGGCTTTCATGTATTTATTAGAGCGTGCCCGGAACGTTGTTGGCATGCAGTCGAGCGTGCGAGAGTATGGGCGAGAGAGCAAGCTAGCGCCAAAATTAATATTCGCACTCGCAGTAGCGTCATAAGTTGACTCAGTAAACATTTTTCCGCTTAATTTATTCAGTAGCAATTAATTTAGATTGCAACTAAGGCAATGTGTCCCTTTTCCCCTTAGTCTCTTGTGCGCTTTCTCTTTCTCGCTCATACTCGTCGGGGTCTCTTTAACGTCACGACGCACAAAAGTAGGCAACACTTTAATGTGAAGTCACGAGACACCACGCAATGCATGTATGTACCTAACACGAGCACACCACACACACACACACACACACACACACACACACACACACACACACACACACACGGGAGATAAACAAAGGAGGACAAAATAAAACTGAGCTGGGCAGAGCAACGTATAAATTAAAAGCTAAAGCCATGTTAATCCCTTTAATTCGTCCATTTACTGCCGCTCAGTTTGCCAGCCACATTTTGCTGGCATATTCTTATTACGGCCGGGCGACTATCCGACTGTTTTTGCCGTATATGCCGTATGTGTATACGTATGTGTATTTTTATCGCAGTAAAACATAAACTTGCTTTTTGCAGTACTTATAACTTTGTTCGGCATTAAAAATGCTTGTAAAACTTTTAAGTTGGCAAAAAAGCAGCGACGTTATCTCTCCAAACGCACAAACACAAGGGCGAAGCTGCGATTTATACACACGCACACACACATACAAGCGCACACACACGCACACTCATAGATAGAGATAGAGAGTTTCACGGCAAGAACTTCTGCTGCATTATAGCAGTCGCTGACGTCGTGCAGAGGCTGGAAAGCAGAAGCTGCGGTAAGGACTGCGCATCGCATCGCGTATACATTTCTACTTTATTATCCTTGTGGTTTTTCTTAGTTTTTGCTCCGTTTAACTTGGTTATCAAGCTGCAGCAATACTAAAGTTCCTTTATCGGCTTGCAGCGACTTAGGCGTGCTTAAAATTATGGAAGTTAAGTCATTAGACGTTTCCCAGTTAAACAGTTTTCCAGCTGCAATTTTACGATGGGTTCATCTTCTTCCAGTTTCTTACGCGGCCAAATATCAAACAGTTCAAGGATCAAGGTATGTAAGAGCAGTAAAATAAAGAGTAGAAGTTGGAGACGTCCATTTTAAAATGTTCCATTAAGAGCGTGTTATGTACAACAGTTACGTAAAACATGCAATGGGTTACAAGAAATATGATGTTTTTGCTACGGTAAATTGCATAATTCCAGGCAAAAGCAAAACCAAAAACGAACCAAGAATGTAACTCAGAATAAAAGGTAGAGAAATTGCTCTATTTGTGTGCTCCATAAAAGTATTTGCATAATGAAATTGCAGTCATTGCCGGCGTGGTGCTGCTGCGGGTTTCATTAGTTCTGTTGCGGAAATAAATTTTGCCTCAGTCCTTTCTGCACTTCAAAGGTTGCGGTGCTCGAGAGTTGAAGTTCGGTATTTTTGAATTTTGGGGTTAGAAAGTATAATAGATTCTCGTCCGACAGAGTTGGAGCAAATATGGAATGATTTCGTGCGCCTTTAAATTTGAATTAAAAACATTTTGGCTTATCAAATTATCATTATCATCAGCTTTGCACCAACTCAGCCTGATGCCAATCCGTTAGCCAGGGAGGTTGGCTGTGCAGGGAGGTAGGTTTACAATTGCACTGGGTTTGTGGCTACGGTTTTTTGTTTCTTGCTTTACTATTTGCGGCTAATTTATTACATTTTTGACAATGAAAAACTACAGATCTTTTGATAATTTGATATTGTAATTTATTTTTGGTTCTGCGATTTGGGAACGAAATAAATCTGAACGAAATGAACGTATATGAATTTTTCTTCTCTTTCGCTCTCTTTGGTCTAATTTCTAAATGTTTCATTAGATTTTGAAAAGTTTTTAGTTTCGTTTTTTTCTTATTTATTTTACTTAATGCCGCAAAAATACTCTGATTGTTCGTGTGTTTTATATGTGTGTTCTTGGGTGTAGGTGTGTTAAGGTGTCTGCTTGTGGATCATAGAAAGCGAGGTGTTATGAAACTGCTTTTAGCTCTGCTCTAGAATTGCTCAAAGCATGAGCCGCATAAGACTCGCTGTTGGGTTTATCTGGGTTTATCTTAAATAATCAGAAAACATAACGGAATACAAACGGAATGGAATGGAAATAATATTGCCAATCAAGCAACACATAAAGTACAAACGAGCATCGGTATCATTGAAATTTCCATCTCAAGCTAATTGATTTATATCGCAGTATAGTTTATATCGTATAGACAACAACACAACATGAGCAATAACAATATTAATTCAAATTCAAATCGGAATAGCAAAAGCCGAAAACTTTAACTTCAACTTAAATGGAAAATCATTATTGACGTCTACGCACTCATTACGCATACGCACTGTTGAGCTAAGCATCAGGCTTCAGCTGGCTCTTGGTCTACACACTTGAGTAGTACTTAATTGGTATACAGTATTTGGTATTTAGTATTAAGTACTTATGTAGGCAGACTAAGCTTAGTAAATCATGTCAATTAAATTAAGGGGATGCTCATATAGTAGTATATAAGTGGGTATTTATGAGTTTAAAGAGTTCAGAAATCGTTGAATATCATTTGTTGTTTACTGTGTTACATTTGCATTTGACGCATCGTTGTCTGACTGTTTCTTGTTTCTTACTTTCTTTAGCTTTTTGCGTATCAAACAACAATAAAAAAGAGAGTTTAGAGAAGAAATTTTATCTGTGATATCGTACCGTTTCGCTCACCTTCTTGTCCCACTGCAGGACATATGGCACCGGATGATCGTTGGGGAACTCAACGTGGCAGTTGAAGACGACACCCTCGCCCAGTATGGCAGTGATGTGCACAGCATCTTCTGCAAAGAGACAAAGAGAGAACAATTCAATATTATTTCAAAGAAGACAACTTTCGGATCGGTTAGTCAACTAGGTGAGTTATTCACTCAGTGAACGGGCAGATTGCCAGTCGAAGAGGACGAAGGGGGGCATCCATTGATTGAGGGCTGTCTTAAAAGTTCCGCTGACCTGCACTCAATCCCAATCCCAATTCGAATCCTTCTCGCATTGAAGATTCCAACTCGTGCCGCGCCCATAATACGGCCAATCCTTAAACCACAGCCTGCAGTCTTTGTACCAGTGCTCCTCCTGTGTTTACGTGACATTCGGCACGATTTACTATGTTGCTCTGACATTTTCCTCTGTCCTACCCACCCGCACATCTCTCCCCTCGCCACACTGTGTGCAGTTTCTGCTCTTTGTAGCTGAGGGTTGTCAAGGATGCAACGGCATCGGTGCCGTTGACGTTGACGTTGCTGTTACGTTTTTTTGCTCGCAGTATTGTGACAGGCCCCGGTATGGCAACGAAGCGGGTTACTTTTAAATGGATTCGTTGATAGCCACATCGGTCACATGTCAAGTGCCAGCCGGACCCGGACCCGACCCCGGCCCCATTGACTGATGTTTCCGCACCTATTGAAATGAACTTTTGGGTTTGTTGAAGGGATTCTCAGCTTAGTCTGCTTGATGCCAACAAAAAAACTCAAGCTGCTTCACGTATGAAGTTGAATATCAGATACAAAATATTTTGCTGACATAAAACGTTCACGTTTGACCTGTTTAAGATAATACACAGCAAGGTGACACGTATACGTAGCTTCGTGCTGACAGTGATTCCCCTCCCCTCCATTCTAATCAATATATCGTTGCAATAAAGTCTCTCCTCTGCTGAGTGAGCTCCGTGTGCGATTTACCTTGATTAAGATAGATGCATGACTAACTGTCGAATACTCTACGGACACACACACACACATATCCAATTTGCTAGCTTTCCAATTCTGTATCTACTCTGCGCAAAACGACACTTGATTAGCGTCTGTCAGTCGCCTCTCCTTCCCTTTCCAACTTTCTCTCTCTCTCTCTCTCTCTCTCTATAATTGTGATATGCCGAGGTGACTGTCTACGACTGAGGACTCAACACTTCAAGCTAGACTTGTCGTTGATTTGTGTCTCTGTCTCTGTCGCCCTCCCTGGATCTGTTTCTGTCTCCCCCTAGCTGTCTCTGTCCGTGGTTTCGTGCTGACCTGCTGATCTTCTAATGTGATGTATTAAAAACGAGACTGTCAACTCAGCAGCAGCCCGCATTACTTATGTTTGAAGTGGCACGTGCAATGCTTTAATTGCCGTAGCAATGGCCTCGGTTTGCCCGGGCTTGCCTGGCTCATGGCAGCACTTCAGGGAAGATTGGGAGAGGGAGGGAAACTTGTAGCTAACGGCTGCTCTGGGTCTGCAACGGAAATGTAAATGAATTCTCGGAAATAGCAGCACAACAATGGCGATGAAAACGAACCGAATGCAATTCCCAGGTGCATCCTATTACTTGTGTTACAACACACGGACTAAACTTGTTAACAAGCGACTTTTCACCCGCATCCGAGTAGTGCAGGATGCAATACATCGACCAAGGTGGCCAAGGAGGATTTTGGTCAACTCTCAGCTTTGACTGAATGTATTCACGAACAGAGGTCAAACAATTATGGAATCAGACAGAGCTGCCAATCAAGAATATCAAATTAACATATTTTTAATGCTTCTTCTTCCCTTGTAACTTTGCTGCATCAAAGTGTCAGTGTCAGTGTGTGTCAGTGGGTGTGTGTGTGTGTGTATGTGTGTGTGGAGATGCGCATAGAAAAAGCGAAAAGCAGATGCAGTCAGGCAGGGCAGCAGCAAAAACAATGGTCCCTGTCGGCCTGGCAGGGATCTCAGCTGCAGGCGGCCTCTTCCATGTCGCTTCTGCTGCTGCTGCTGTCTGCTTTCGACTGTCGGTTGTCAGCTAGTCGGTCGCCCCGTCGCTCAGACACTTAATCAGTCAGTCACTCACACTCAGTTGATGTGCCTTTGTCTCTCGCACAGTTTATGCAATGAACGCTTGTTGACTTTGGCATTTGCATAAATTTTTGTTAGCTTGGGCCGGCTTAGGCGACATTTTTGCACATCGAAAGTAAAGCAAGATGAAACCCCCGCCCCTGACACTGCAGCAACAACAACAACAGCAACAACATAAACAACAGCAAGGAATGTTGTGTACAGTCAGCGCGCACTTGAGCGTCTATTGCCCTTTGATAATGTTGCAGACTTGTCAGCAGCTCAAGAGTCGAGGGTCGAGAGTAGCAGGAAGTTGGAAGATTCTCTGCCCACTTTCCCTGCTTCTCCCTCAGGGCTGCGGGCTGTGGGCTGTGGGTGGGCTATGTTTTTGTCGCGCCTTTTGATTGCGTTAACATGCAAAAGTGGTCTCATTATTCCATTTAAAATGTCCTTCATCCAAGGCACTCGCAGTCACAGTTGCCGACAGGCACTTGATGTCCTCAGCCCCCACCTGCTTTCTCACCGTGCCCTGAGTTATTCAGCACAGCGCACTTTGTTTTCATGACTTCAAGTTGAGTCCGTTTGCCTGATGACTTTGCCAGCTCCAGCTCATGCTCCTGTTCGTGCTCCTGGCTCGGCGATTGCCTTCCCATTACGTATTCTTAAGACTCATTTCGGCACCTCGGAGTGCTTGCCGACCCCTACATCCCACTCCCCTAAGTCACGCCTTCGGGCGTCTACTCCGAAATTGACCTTTCGACTGCGCACGAAGTGGCCATCCATTGGCAGCTATAGAGAATGCCAAGCGGATTTTCAATTTTCAGCTAAATTAATTTAATTCATTTGAAGAACCTTACAGTACATTAAAGCGGAGACAACACAGTGGACACTCCCTCTCCTGCCCCGCCTCCAATTCACAACGGTTTTTATTTGCGAAGAATACAAAATTAATTATAATACAGTATGTACACTGCAAGAAATTGTCAACTTCGAAAAGTATTTTCTTTGGAGCCAACGCAAATTCGCTAATGAGTTTATTCCAGCAAATTCTAAATTGTGAAAGTTTTCCTCTAGGAACGAGCAAGTCACGTCTTTCGATACCTTTTTGCTGGATACACAATAGAAATATTCATACATCCAGACACTTTCTCTCGAATGTATAACTGCCAACTGCGACTGCTCTGCTGCCTCAGCTGCTGTGCCGCACTTCAACTAACTGTCAACTAATTGCCAAATGTAATCAGCTTTTCCCGCACGTAAGCCGCTTATTGTGCGCCATTAAATTTTCGTGAATACCGAATAAAAATGAATCTGAACCGAACCAAACGAAATGAAACGAAACGTCACAAAGCACTGCCAGCATTGCCTAATAGTCCCACATATGACGAGAACTGTGATCCTGCGTGGGAGAGTGGGATGGGGGGGCAGAAAGGGCTGTTCTGAAGTGCGGTTCAAACGGTTGATTGCTGTTGTCGCCAAATGGGATAAATTTACATAGCTGCACAGCAATCAGTGGAATTGTTAGCAAATTTATCAAAGGTTTTTATCATACATGTATTTTGAATTTGTTGTTGTACCCGGACACCTTGATGTGATTTCCAAAAATGTAATTATTAGGAATACCCCTAGAAATTATAAGAATATTTTGCAACGTTTAGAAAACTTTAAATTTGACCCTAATTTATTGATCCTAAATCAATCTAGAGGTCGTCAGGTCGTAATTTTTGTAAGGAGGACTTGACGACAATTTGCCTGCTGAAGCACCCTTTTTATACCAGCTATCTATAGAGTAGAAGGCTATTAGATCTTTGTGTCAACTGCCTGTCTGTCCGTATGAAACCTTGACCTTAAATACTAAAATAGCTAGAGTTACCATATTTGGTTTAATTCAATTTCAAAGTTACTGTATCTGAATACCTGAACATATCTGCATTCTCCTTAATATTTCTAGATGTTCTTTGGAATATTGCTCTTACCTGGTATATTGTGAGCTTGCACATGTTTTGCCAGCAAGGCAAGCAGCCAAATCAATACAAATTTGAGAGCCTGTATTGATCTGGTGCTGACTGGGCAGGTTCTGGTTCTAATTCTATTTATGGGGCTTGAGCACCCGTCGACGTCCTCGTCGACGTCTTCGTCCTCGTCGTGGTGTCTTCTTCTCTTCGTTGTTTTCACTGTAAACGCCGTCTCCGCCAATGTCGTCGCTCTCGTCGTCGTCGTGGCGGCGCAAATGGTTTCTGCAGCACTCGCTATTGTTGTTGCTGTTGTTATTGCGGATGTTATTGTGGTTGTTGTTGCTGTTGCTGTTGAGGGTGTGGCAGTTGCTGACTCCACTGTAGTACTTTCGCTGATTGCGTCTAATTTTTGCTGCTCGCTTGAGGCTCTCTGGTTTTGTGTATTCGTGTTCGTGTTCGTGGCGCACGACCAACGCGACCGGCTCAATGCCTGACACCATCGATAAGACCCAGGGTCCGCACACACGCCCATGCCTCTGGTCCCATAGTCAATGCCTCCTAACGTATCGTTCTCACTTGCACTGGCGTCATCTGTAACAAAGGAAGAGAGCATAAAGAACGTATATAAGTAATCAGTTTCAGTTTCGGTTTCAAGTCTGCACTTGCAGAGCCGCAGCTTTTATCGATGGCTTTCACTCCTGCCCATCTGCCCACTTGCCTGTACCTTCGCGTGCCTCTACACCTGGCTGCACTTGATGAAGCTGTCACGCCATCAACATCAACTGTCAGATGACAAGTCAGAGCAGCCTCAAGGCAGCTCGGCAGCTCAGCAGCTCGAGAATGCCAATCAACGTAATGCTTGAGACCCTATGGTGCAAACAAGGAATCGAGTGGTAACTATCCATCTATGCACTCAAGGATTCAAGTGCTTAAGCGTAAACTATCGAGTGCGTTAGTCGATACTAATTAAAATCAAAATCTATATAAGGTAAACCTTTATCCCAGCATCAGAATATTGAACAAGTCTGTAACTATAGATGACAAATTAATAAACAAAAAGTTTCTCTGGAGGACATGAAAAACACCTTCGCATCCACACAGACACCACTCACACAGAAATGTGCACATAAAGTTAAGCAGCTATTATGTCGTAGCTACAAGGCTGACAAACTGATAAGCCTAAGCACGTGGCAGCAGAGAAAGGGGAACCCAGCTAACACTTGGAACATTTGGGTAAAATTGAGACCGAACACAAAAGCGAAACCAAACCCATAAACTTGAGTTGCGCCTAAACAAATAGCAAAAACTTTTCTTTACGCTTTTCTTTGGCACCGAAACTTTGCGCTCTAATGTAAAACTCGTGTTGATTGTCATTGTTGTATAGTTATATACGAGAATATGTTGTTGTTGTTGATGTTCTTGATGGTATCTAGGAGATCTTGAAGGAGGAACTAGACGAGGTGTTATGTGAGATACCTGTTTGCTGAGCAGTTAATTAAAAAGGCTCGTGTCCACAATTAGCAATATTTGTAAGCTCGTAGACCAGTCGAGATGATGGGAGGAGTGTCACCCCGAAAAGTATGCAACGGAACATACACTTGGCCACAGATGTCTTCTTAATTAAATTACTTTGAAACGCTTTAAGCGGAATTCGCAAAAGTAGCGCAGCTTCTGGAATGCCGCAAGTCCCCGAGACTCTACGTTGCATACCTGGCAGACCTCACCATAAGCATCAGCATAAAAATGCCACATACATCTGCACACACACTGTCGAACTCTCTTTTGACAGGGATTCAACGCGAAAAGGAGGCAAGGAAGCAACCTTTGCTTTGGCTTTATTAAATGTTGTCACTGCAATTAAGTAACTCGAGTTTACACACACACAGTCTCACACTCACACATACACGTAAGTACACATTACTTCACTTCGTCTACATTTAAGTATATATATGTGTATGCAGATACGCAGCAAAATACCCTCATCTGCTGACGGGAACTGTGAATGGGGCTGGGAGTCAAAGAACAAGAAGAAGAACTCGTTACGTTTAATTTTCAATTTTGTTGGAATGGGTAGTGGGGCGGGGAGTAAGGGAAAGGAAAGTGTGCTCTGACGACGCTGTATAAACATCATTAGTGATATTTTAATGCATAACTTAATACCCCCGGAGAGAGCACTAAACAGAAACAGAGACATGTGAACAGCAGTAGCAGCAGATACAACAACAACAGCAACAAACAACTGAAAAAATGCGAAACCTGCCGCCCTCCTCCTCAAACAAGGCGAGTCTCATGCGTGGAGCCTTAATCCTTTCGCCATGACATGTAAAATTTTAATAACGTCAAGGTTTGTGAGGCATTATAAAAACTTTTTGCGCGTTGGCATTATGACAAGTTTATTAAAACGAAATTTATTTATAGAGCGTGCTCTCGACGCTACAGACGACAGAGTGCCCATTACCCAGCCCCTGGCCAGGCCCAGGCCCAGGCCAGCCCAGAGCAACAACCACATCAAAACTAAAGGCCCCATCTAGCCCAGCAGCCCAGCAGCCCAACAACTGCCAGACAGCAAAAATCGCATTAGGCGAGGCTCCTCCCCCATCTACATCCATTTCCCATTGCCGTTCTCGTCACACAAGTGAACAGACGAGCTCTGACAAGCAGACAAACAGGGCAACAGGATAAGGCGGGGAGTGGGGGGGAGCCAACCTAAATAGAACAAAAGCCGGAAAAATGATTTCCCTTATGGCTAAATTTTCATTACCGAAAAACCTTCCATGCCGTATGATTTCATTTGTAAATCAGCTCAACTTGAGCTCGAACACAGCATAATGGACGCCGGATATCAGACAATAGAACGCGGGGACTCGGGGATCGGGACCGGGGATTGGGGATCGGGGACGAAGGATGCCACAGTTGATGGTGACTGTAGCGGCCATCTTTGTAGAGGGAGAGCGCAACAACAATGACAAATCAGCAAACGAATTGCATTTGCTGTTGCCACACGTTGCCGCAATGCAAAACAGACCAGATACACACACACACACACACACATACCCACATACGCGTGTATCTATCACCCTGTCTGTGTGTAATCATTGAACTGAGTACGGCACACTGAGGATGTAGATGATAAATCAGTTGATTGGTTCGGTCTGTGGGCGTGTCCGGGTCTGTGCCTGTGTCTGTCCTGTCCGCGTGAATCATTGAGACTCATAACTAAATTTTCGGCAACATCGTTGTCATTAAAATGTTTGCGTTGAGGTGGACGACAATCAGCATCCACATATCCACATCAGGCAGTATGTGCTGGCATGCAACGCATTCCAATGAGCCAAATGATGGACGCCATTTTGAGTGTGCCACCCCGAGCCACCCTGTGGTGGCAGCACTTTATGGCATCCGTTTCCGTTGCCGAGCGAGAGAGATAACTGCGACGGCGGTGAGTAAAAGCTTTTGGTTGACTACACACTGCACCCGAAATTGACAGAGGTCGGTTATTTCTCACATCGTACATGATCTTTGTCGCCCCAGACACATTTACATTCGCAGCTCTGTCGGGTCAGCGCACTTGCTGTTGCTGATTATAAATCACAATCGTAGTCAATGCAGCACACTCAAAATTGTCACTCATTCAGAATTAAAGATAAACAGGGTTTATTGAAATGAACATCAGATTAAATATCGTCTTCATTATTCAAAAAACTATCAGATACTTTCGCCTTAGTCCTACACATGTTTGCTCTTTATACATGACCCTGGTCCATCCGTTTAAAGGTCCTCAGCGTCGGCTACTTGACGATGCGCTAAAAACTAATTAAACGTGTTTTACACAATCTACTATAACTATCTATTTACTCTTAAGCAGGGGCCCCTTGACCCAGCCACAGCCACAGCCACAGTCACAGCCACAGCAACCCTGGGGTTCGGCCCAGAAAGTATTTCAACATGCCACTTAAATATCTGCGAGTGGATATTCGCCACAGACTTGCGCGACGCCTTGAGACATTTTTAGATGTTTCCTTCTCCTCCTCTTCAGCCCCCTACTTGTTTCTCTAACTCCCCTCCTCTCCCTCCTGCCATACTCTAACGCTCTCGTGCTCTTGTGCAGCCGTAATCTGAAAACAAGAGCAATTTTCAACTTTGCTCATTGCAGAAGCAAAAGCTGAGCTGGGGAGGGGGGAAGAAGGGAAGCCAGCGAGGCCATATATACTTGTACATGCCCCAAAAAATATTAAGAAGAGCCATAAGAACAAGGGAACAACAGCAACAGCAACGGCAAAAACAGAGCAACAGAGTGCTCAGTACCCAGTACCCAGTACCATGTACTGTGTAGCGTCGTATACCGCAGCACACCGTGTATTGTGCTGTTTGTTTTGCATTTACAGTATCGCTCATACGCCGCATTGTACGGGCTGAAACTTTAATGAAATGGGTCGCCTGATGGCCGTTGCATTTGCGCTTTAGAGCCGAGCCGAGCCGAGTCGAGTAAAAGCAAAAGCAAAAGCGCAGAGTGTGTGAGGGCAGGCGTGAGGGCTTGTTAGCGCAGCAGAACAGAACAACAATGGGGATAACAATGCGAGAGAGCAGCAGACATACACCATCTATGTAGGCCAGTTGTAAAACAAATGGAATCATCCCCATCCCCATGCTCATCCCATCTACACTTGTGCCTCTCGCTCAGCCCATTCTACATTCTCCATTGCGTTTGCTGCCATTCTAGATGGCGCACATTGAATTACGCTCTTCGCTTTGTTTGCTGACGCAGTGCGTCCGTCCCAACTTTGTTTGTCTTTCGACTTTTTCATTCATTAGGTACAACATTCTGCTAACTGATCGCCCATGTATGCTATTTAATACGTAACTTGCAACAAGACACCGACATAAAACAAATACTATCTTCAATTTAATCTATGAAAATGCTGTGGAGCTTTTCTCCCTCTCTCTATCTGCAAAGTCTGAGCAATAAAAAGGAACATCAAACGGCAACGGCAGCCAAAGTCAATATATCATTATGCAGATACACCGACACTTTACGCTAAATGATCTAAAAATGCGAACAAATAAACTGCCGTCCAGGAGCACAGCAGCCATGTTGGAATTGGGAACGAGAGTGGAACCTGGAGAGGGACTGGGAGAGGGAAGCTGAGGAGCATAGAACGGGCCATTGTACAATTTTAATTGCTCTAAAATGTTGTAATACAACACGAACCACAAATAAATAAAATTTGCTGACATCAACAGGATGTTTGCGGGTTCCTGTGCGGCAAAGGCAGGCGAAGGGCAGGGAACAAGAGGGTGGGGGGGAGGTCAGGACATAATGGTCTAATGGCTGGAGACCGCCCCTCGCTTTGAAATTTAATTTGGTCGGAACGGGGCAGAACGGAAAGACGCAGAGACAGAGCCCGCTCTGGCAGAGACTGCCTATTGGCTTGGGCATAAATAGCCTGGGCACGCAAATGAGCTGTTGAGGTGCGGGCTGAGGTGAGCAAGGCGTGCCGGGGCCGGGCCGGGGGCAGGGGCATGACAGGAAATGATATGGCTTTTGTAAAGCGCCTCGTCGTCATTCGGACATTCCCACAAAGCGAATACGAATCCCTCGTCAAGCAGAGAGAGGGGGAGAAAGAGAGAAGAAGCAATGTAGCAATAGCTCGGGTATCATCGGGGTTTGTTGTCTCCTTTTCTTCATGTTGCTGTTGTTGCTCGTTTATTGTATTTACTATAAATTTGTGCTTCTCATTTAGTTTTCACTTTTATCATTGCCATTCAAAGGCCATTACGCAACAGAAATGTTTATTCACACTCGACTCGCGGCTTTGTCGGCCTGCAGACATATGAAGCAGGTCTGCGATTCGATAATGAATTGTTTAATTTCTTTTTTGCTGGCATTTTACTTCTTTATTGCTCATTATGCCCCTCACAGTAGCTACTGATGAGCCCGGCCACTGTCATCAATGAGTCGGCACAAAGTTCTCAAGGGCCCCGTCGACTCGTCTTCATCCCTTATTCCTCCGACTCATCACTGATTCTCTTTTCTGTCTTTTCCCTCATTTATCCATTTGCAGTTCTTCACAAATTCTCAGCAAACTTTACTTTGCAGCAATTAAATTCGTAATATTATTTCTCAAACAGCGCAAAGTTTGTTTCGTTCTTTTAACATTTTCTTTTTTTGTCCCCAAAACCTCTCAGAGTTTTTCTAAGAAAATATTTCTCTCGAATTGTGAAAGTGCAAAATTATTTCAAAAAGCAACAGAGCCACGGCTGGGTGGGCAAGGGAGAAGTGGGTGGTGTTTTACTGCTCGCGCACACTGTGGCCCACAATAGACGCCTGAGCGTCAGTCCAGAAGTGCCACAAGCCAAGGCAAACGATTGCAAAAGGCAAAAAGAAAGCAGAGCACCGAATAAGAAAAAGAAGACGAGGGAGAGGTAGAAAAAGAGGCAGAGGGAGACAAGAGCAGACGCCATCAAGGAGGGAGTGAAAAGTTTTATGGTTCATGCTTAATTGCGGCATTTCGATTAAGAAAAATTAATAATAAAAGTTTTGTTATTATTTGAGCTGGCAAAACAAAGAGACGAAGAAACGAACAAACGAATAAGAAGAATGCGAATAAAAGGAAAGCGGAAGGCGCCTGGCAAAGAGCGACGGATATGAAAACTTAGCAGGATTGATGGACTGACCCGAACTGACACTGAACTCTACGCGCAACGACGAAGAATATTCCCCCTTCTCCCCGCCTGCACCTTAACTTCTTTGCAAAGGGATATGAAATTATCAGAAGGTAATCTGAGAACCAATTATGAAAGTTCTAAGATACATTTGACCTTTAAAACTTCTTCTTCTTCTTTGTACTTTCTACGTGTATCGAATTCTTTTTAATTTATTTATATCATTATCTTATCTTAATAATACCGCAAAAGGCCCAAAAATAATTATTAAGCACGAGTATCCTTGCCAGCGCATACAAGCTCATAACTCTCCGGCTATTTTAAAATATACTACGAGTTCTTCAAACTGAATTCTCCCTTCTGTGGCACCCCACGGAGCGAGCTGTTCTGTACGTGAGTTTGTGTGAGGGGATGTGAGTGTTTATCCTCTCCTCCTGAGAGGCACGTCTTTTGGACGCTGCATTAAATGAAACGCTGCGAGGGGAAAGAGGAAGACGAGGGGAAGCAGAAAGACGAATCATGACTGAAGTGCAAAACTTTTCCCATTATGCAAAAATGAATTTCCCATGCTTTAAAGTACTAAGTACTCATGGAGAGACTGAAGGCCGGAATGCAAAATAAATTTTACACGAATACTGAAACAGATGAGAAACAAAAGAAACAAGATGAGGGAAGGGGGAATTGGCGTAGGGGCAGGCGGAGAAAGTTAAACGACTCGCACACAAATTTTACATTTAAGTATGTACAGTTTAACGTTTCAATAATAAATCTGCTATTGTTGTTGTCGATCCCCAAGTTTGACTGTACTTCCCCTCTCCCTCAGTTCCCCTGAATAGCCCCCTCTTAAGTATGTTTAACTGTATTTAAGAAGGCTTGCGCTGGGTTCAATAATTCTACACCAGGCAGTTAGTTGTTCCTTTTTTAAGATATTGATTTTACTGCACACAGGAGCTTAGCAGCCTCACAGACACACAACACACATACACAACACACACACACATAGAAGTACATGCGCGAACTGTAACTGAGCAATATAAGCGCCATTTTGCGCCATTCCCATAAAAACGGCGCCTGCTGCTACTGAAAAGTCCATTGAACTATGGCCCGCGTAGAAATTGCCATCGGAATTGTACGAGAGTATGCACAGTGTAGCTACACAGCTACACTATTCATCGCGATATGGTGTCGTTGCTGTGGCCTGAATATCCCTATTAAATGGCAAAGCCCTTTTGCTCGCTTTGTGGGCTCTGACGTCCTTTCGATATCGGCAAACTAATAAAAAGGGTTCGGTCACCAAAAACTTTGATAACTTTTTCGTTCTTTAAATTGATTCTCAAGTATTGGAATTGACAAAAGGGTAATAGGGACCGTCTGGCTGGCAGAGAAAATTTTCTGATTGCGCTTTAATAGCGCCTAATGGCCGGCGACAAATGTGGCAAATTACTTTAATGCGAAATAATGAACCCCAAACCGAACCGAACCAAACTGTACCAAAGTGAACACTTTGCAGCAACAGCAACAGTTACCAAAGAAAGCGTTCACTGTCCGAGCGGGCCTTAAAATACTATGATAGCCTCCCTAAGTCTGGAAAAGGGGCAGACACAAAGGGAAGAGGTATCAGGAGATGGAGGAGGGTGTAAATTATGCTGGTCTCGCTTGCTAGTGCGGTGCTCTTCTGTGGTTGTTCTCCTCTTCCCAGGTTATTGTGGCCACCGTCAAAGAGGGCTTTGCTCAATTTTATTCAGTTTTATCGATAACTTTATGCTACAAGGCTGAGCAGAACAGATCTTGGTATTGATTGCGTCCCTCACCTGGTCTTCTCACTGATTTTCACTGCCTCTAATTGTCTTATTTCTTAATTGGTTTTGCGCAAAGTCTTCTTCTAACTATGCGTTTGTTGATGCCTCATAAGCTTTTTAGCTTGTTCCAAAGTTCGCAGCAACCTGGAAAGCTGGCAAAAAAGGAGTCTGCATAAAAGATACAAAAAGTTATGAAATTGAAGTGGAGCCTCTCTCTCACCCCTCTGCTCTACTCCCTCTCTCCCACAGTACCTACATCGCCCTCTGGGCTTGAAAAAATGCAAACAATTTTCAACTTTAACTGGAAAGTTGTTGCTTGCATAACCCTTTGCACTTTTTTCACTCCCTCTCTCTCTTTTCCTCCCCCTCTCTTTCACTCTCCCTCTATTCCTGCCTGTTTCTCTCTTTGCTCAGGCATTCAGAGTCGAGTTGTGTCGAGTTTGGCAAATTGAAAAACGTAGCCCAAACTCGTGAGGCTTTAAATAGTTTTGGTTTTGGCATTAGAAGTCAGAGAGCATTGTGGGTCGCAGGCGGGATTAGTCAAGGGTTACCAGAAATTAAATTTATTAGCAATCAATGCGTCCCTCCTTCCCACCTTCCCTTGCTCCTTCTCTCCCCACCCACATTCTACGCTGCGTGCGAGGGCTGCTGTTGCTACTGTTGAGCAGTAAAAATAAATCAACAACTAGGTCAATTTTCACGCTCCACTGCCAATGGAGTATAAAATACAATACCTGTGCTTAGGAGAGTGTTCATGTGTGTGTGTGGGTGTGTGGGTGTGGAAGCCATAGAGCCGAAGTATGTGCCTTATTCAATAAAAAAGACTTTTGTGTGGTGCAGAACGCCTGCAACCTGCCACACGTTGCAGTTGCCGTTGCTGTTGCAGTTACTGTGGCAGTGGCAGTTGCAGCCGATGCAGCAAATTGCTTGCCACAGCAGTCGAAAGCAACCTTCGTTGACGTCATGAAGTGGACACAGCTGCCGATGCAGGAAATTCTGTGTATCTGTCGACTGTCGGTTGGCGAGTGGGGAGTAAAGAAAACGAGTTAGACTCCAGTTAGAGGCAGTTCTGCGGGCCTCACTCTCAACTCTCCGAACTCTTATAAAATAACTAGAGTAGAAGATCACAAGCTCCCAAGCTGTACAACTTTATGGTAACTTCAACTTCAACTTAAGCAGAGAGCTTGAGTTCGAGTTGATCGGCGAGTTGTTTTCGTGGTGAATAACTTTACTCTCAAGTATGTAAGTATGTACATACATACACACATACCTACGTACATCAGTTATGTACTAGGCCATATGCTGGCTTCTTCAGCTTTATGCTTTGTGCTCGAGTTTCGCGTCATTATGCGCGCCAGTTTTGGGCGCCATGCAACCATATAAATGCCCTGGCTACAGCATGTGAGTGTGTCTGTGTGTGTATGTTTGAGTTTGTTAGCGTCTTATGATAGGTTTGTGATATTAGGGCCTACACAAATAAGTTTCATAATTTGGTCTTCTTCAGTTGGGTAACAATACATTATCGATATTTGTAGTGTATCCAAAGTTGCGCATACTCCAAGTCAGCAGTTAATAACGGATATTCAATACTATAATACTCTACACACACTCTCTCGTTTGCTCGCCCTTTCCTTATACTTTTCCACAATCTAATAATCTTGTCGTTTTCCCCATTCACTTAATCGTGTAGCAGCAGCGTGTCTAGTCTCTTTAGTCTGTAGAAAAAGTACACTCGACTTTTCAGTTTGTTATTCTATGCCCGCCTCTCCAATCTCTTCTCTCCCTCCCCCATCCATCCAGCTTCCGATGGTGCCCAGTTTACTCCCATTTCGTTTCGCATTCAACAGAAATTCCAATGAACTACGAGACGCTTGACCAGCCGCTGCCTCTGGCTCTTCCCCTTCTCCCCCCTTTCCGCTTCTCCTCGTCTCTTCTCGTTGTGGCTTTTCTGCTGTTCTTTTTTTTGTGTTTTTTGATGATATTTTCATTTCTCTGTTGCTCGATAGCCACTTTTTGTTTACAATTATTGCGCGTTGTTTCTGTTTAGCTTAGAGACTTTTTTCGTTTTTCTTTTCTCCCTCTCCTTCTCCTTCTCTCTCTCTCTCTCTCTCCACACACTCCCTACGTGCCCGTCTGCGTGAGAAAATATCGTTTAGCGACGTCATAATAGCTTGGGAATTTTACATGTTCTTGGTAACATATAATCCTTTTCTTTACATGCACATGTACAGTGGGGTGTGTACAGTAGGGTGGGTCGAATTTCCAGAATAATCTAAGTCTACATTTCATACTTGTTTTTATACTTTTCGCTTTGCTGTGCGGAAAGTATAAGTTGTTGTTATTGTTGTTGAACGAGTTGAGACACCCTACTATGGCATATTCAGACTGTACACACACACACACAGTCACACAACAGTTTATCGACAATGGTTTGCATTTGACCTTAATTTATAAACACGCAACCCAAGCCAGAGCCAGAGTCAAAAGAAGCCAGAAATATACAAGTGTATAGCGTCAATCGATAAATGTAATGGGAATCGATTTGAAACTGGCCTTCACAAAGTGCGTCACCAGTCTCCGCTCTATAGGGCAGATAGAAAAAAAAAGAACTCTCCACAAATGTGAACTACTTAGTAGGACAGATATAAATCTTGCAGACAGCGACAGCAATAACAACAACATCGAATCTTCCTGCAACCCATTTGTTGTGAGTACCAAATGAATGAATGATATATTTATCTCTCGATATAATCCTTTTTGGGAAGTGGCAAGGGGGAGGTCGACGGAGTGTGCACTCAAGAACAAAGGCGAATAAGAGAAAGAGAAACAGAGACAGAGACAGTGTTGAAGCGCAGATAATCACAATAATTTATCATTATTAACAATTTGTTACAATTCCCGTGCCACGGGGACTCAAAGAGTGTCTGTTTATAAGTCTGTCTGTCTCTCTATCTCTCTTTCTCTCTCGCAGAGTTTCCCAATAATAAATGTCAGTCTGAGTAATCATTGTTGGATTAAGACAAAACTACAGAAAACAGAAATACAACGCAAGAAGGCGTTGGCCCCACAACGAAATAAATGTTTACAGAACTTTGCATTGGCAGAGAGTTTATTCAAGTAGAACACAAATGTGGTTACGATTCGATTCTGTTATGGAAATTGCAATTTCCTACTCCAGTTGCCGCTTTTCAGCTCTCTCCACAGTTGCGCAGGCAGAGACAACAACTAGAAAGAGATGCCAGAGAAGTGCACTCTAATGTGAGATACCTCGCACCATGGCAGAATGGTTATATCAGTTTAGCTGAGAGGGATGAACAGTATTTATACTTGTATGTAACATACATAACATACCTTATAGGGTAAGTGGTATATTATTGTTAATAATGTTGCGATACTATATTTGTATTTTATTATTTTATATTGTTGAATACAATGAATATGACAATAATGTTGTTAATAACTTAACAGTATCAAATCTTTTTGTGATGTTTTGTTGGAGATCACACTGTTATCGATATTTCTATCGAGTTAGTGGTGGCACAATTGCCACTACAATACCAATGCATACCATGGTACAATATAAGCATACCATGGTTTATTAAGCTGTATTATGGTATATAAGATCGCCAAAGTCTAGATAACCACAACAGTTGCTAAAGTCCGATAAGGCGAAGTCCACTTTGGAAAGTGTTCAATCAATATACGGATTAGAACGTTTCCTGCCTATACTATACTATTATTTCCTTCATGGTACTGAGTATCGCAAACAAAAACAGGAACAGAAACAAAAACTGAAGCTGTGGTACAACTGTAGTACATCGACGGATATGCACAGAATACACACACACAGCATGTATACATGCACACACATATACATACAGACACATACATATATCCATATATGCGATTTCACTCAGAATCTTCAATTACATTGCCCGACGGCAGAGAAAGAAGTGGAAGGCAAACCTACATAAACCCAAACCTCAAACCACACACACACAAGCAATCAAACTGAAACCTATACCAACTCTGCCTCCCCCTCTTCTTTCCACCCTTTCTTTCTTTATTTTCACACACATATTTTCTGATTGTTTTCTGGGCCTGAGCTGAATTATTTGCTCGCCTCTGTGGTGTTTTTTCTTTGTTTTGCCACAAAGCGTTTTGTAATTGAATTATGACATCGAAATCAGTTTGGCATTTACTCTTGTTCTTCTTGTAATTGAAAATTGCATAAATTGTAATTACATTTTCGCTCCAAAGAACCCCCAAAGTCTTTTGACTGATCACAGATATGTAGTTATCCAGGGAATGCAATTGTAATTCCAGGAACGTCTATGAAATTGTATCAAATATCATATTCATACTGAAAATTCTTGATAAATTATTGCTGATTCATAGACGCAAATATGTTTTGCCTTCCTCGTAAATATAACAAAAATATTTTAAAGCTGACGAAAAGCATTTAATGATTTGGGATCTAAGGGGATTCTTACTCACCTCACTGGCGCTAGCATCATACAATGTACTCAAAGCCAATCCAATGTGCTTTTGTTGCTGTTCTTGTTGCTGGTGTTGTTGTTGTTGCTGTTTACTCCTCGGATTGGGGGATTGTCGTAGCCGAAATTGTTGTTTGGGTTCTCTCGTGGGGGATATCAGAGAATGACCAACATCAACACGAACAGCGTCGACAACAACTCAGCAAAATTAAATGCTCAAGTAATAAAAAGAAGGACGTGGAACGTTGTTTGCTCTCCTTATTTGTTGTTGTTGCTTTTGTTATTCGCCTTGGCTTTTAACGTAGTAAAAATGGCGTTTTATTAGGAGCAGTCGCAGCAATGTCGACATCGACTCCTTGTTGTTGTTATTATTGTTGTTGTTGTTGTTTCTCTCTCTCTCTTGTTTCTCTGCTAGCGCGTTTTACACTTTGTTTACAGGATAATCGCTTGATTTATGACACTTTCTTTTCATACTATATATGTATATCTACACGTGTAGATGGCTGTGTGAGTGTACGTGTGTGTGTGTGTGTGAGTATGTGTGCGTTTTGATGAAGGACTTCAGCAGCGATTGGGCTGACACTGAGGCTGCCGACGGACTCTTTCGCGCTGCCTTTCAGTCTCCCTTGGCCGTTGACTTACGTGGAGACTGGGCGCATTTCGGGTATGGGGATGAGGATGAAAGCAAAAGAATATATTGTATAAGACGTAAAATAAATGCCAAGGGCCAAGCATAAACATACAGCAGGCACACACACACACTCGCACACACTCATAGCCGAAGGAGTACGGGTTTTATGCACAACAAATAAAATCAATACGGCGTAAAAATAAGAAAATTATGTTCGATTTTGATGTTGTAATCACAAATGGACAGAGGAAGTCGTTTCATATCGAAACCCGATTGCCTTGCCACTTTTTACTTCTTCCACGCCCTTTATTGCACGCACACACACACGCACACAGGCACACGCACTACTGGTACGCACTGTGCACACCGGAACGGAGTTCTTTCTCGGGCCACGTGACTCACAACTTGGCAACTCGACTAGAGCACGCATTATATAATTATCGCACTGTATATGTTAATGTATTTTCTCTTTCTTCTTAATTCTCACACAACTTCACGTTTTTTTTTTATTTTTCTTTAATTTTCTTGTTTCATTACATTTTGGCCTTTTAGACTTTTTCCGCCGGCCTACGCAGCTGGGCAACTCCAGCTAATCCGTTCAGTTGCCTAAATCAACGACAGTCTGAACACGGTCTCATGCCACATGCCTCATGTTTCTATTTCGGTTTCTGTTTCAAGTTTCTGTTACCAGCTCAGCTCAGCTCGGCGCTCTCTGCTGGAAAATTGGTGCTGCTGCTGACTGCACAACATTGGCACTGAGCAGCAGTTTTCCAGGCACGACCACGAGAACAAGCTCTGCTCTGCTCTGTTCCGATAGGAATTCCGCAATAATATTTTTGAAAGGCTGCCAAGAAGGTGCACTGTTACCTTGGTCACTATTTGGGATTACTATATAGTAGTATGTATAGTATATTAATAGATATTCCTCGCTTTATCCGCAAACAGCTGATGCACTCTGCCCGACTGAGTTCTTCTTCTAACTCGGACACACTTCAGCAAGCACAAGAAATAGCGGGAAATATTTCACTTGCGCAACTTTGGCAAACATCCTGCATGACAACCCGCTCTCTCTCTCCCTCCCTCTCTCTCGGCACACATTCCTGGCTAGAACAGAGAGAGAGTTGCGTCGTTCCATTAACTGAGATGACCTGCTCTCTCTCTGTTCTCTCTCCCTCTCTCTTTTGGCTGTCTCTCTCCGCGTGATCCTTTTGGGCTGCAGTCGTTGAAAACTGGAATTTTTTACAGCTCCGCTATGCCTCTGCCGCTGCCTCTGCTCTGCTACTGCTGATGTTTTTCTCTAGCTGGTTTTTCTTTTTGTAACCTGTGCATCCGCGCGGGTGTGGTCCTCTGGCTCTGGCAATGAGCGTGAAAATCACGAATCCCGAACTTCACATTCGGTTTCCAGAGCGAGTATCAACTGAATGTTTTTCTTATTGTTTTGCGAATCATTTCATATTCCACTTCGTATACATTCGAATCTTGTTTTTTTTTTCACACAAACACGCATACCATACACACATAGAGGCACGTTCATACATGCACAAACACGCACTCCTTGCTTGGGGGTTGTCGAGTTTTTTGCACTAAATAATTTTCAGTAATTTTTGATTAAATTTTCACACGCACACACACAGAGAGAATCGTATTTAGCGTACACCACCGTCACTGACACTGACACAGTCACAATTCATACACACACACACACACAGGCACACACTGGCAGCATAACAAAACACACACTTACAACAACTTCACAGGCAACTCTAAACGTCGCGAGTTAAACAGTCCGCGACCACGTACGCCGTAGCAGCACAACAATTGAGTACTAAATCTGCGCCGAGCACAGCGTCAGGAATATACGCTCAACCGATGCCCGACGCACGACGCGACGCCCGACGACCGATGCTTGCAGCCACCACAACTTCCGGAGAGAGCAACTGAGCCACAGAGAGAGAGAGAGAGCAGAGAGCGAAGTGCAAAAGTGCTGAAGTGCTGAGAGCAAATGGCAACAGCAACAGAGAGAGAGTGTATGCTTGCGCAGCAGCATAATCGAGAGAGAGCCGACGACACACGATGCTTGACTTCTACTTCGGCTCTTATACTCGCATTCGACTGCTGATGCTCATGAACCTCGGCGTGGGCTCACCTTCGTTGGCTAACCTGTCCTAGTCGAGTGTATGTGTGAATGTGAGTACGTGTGCGTGTGCGTGAGTGTGTCGGCCACTCGATAACCCTTTAGCATAGCCCTCGCTGCCGCAGCTGCTGCTGTCGTCGGCAGAGGCAGCGGCGTCGGTCTCAGGTCTCTCATTGAATAATTATCTCAAGTTTGCTAGTTGGCCCTTTTTGCTTTTGACCCAAAAACCAGTTTTATGTTTTGGTTCTGCAGCAACTTGTTTCCCACTTCAGTATCAGCTCTGGGCGCACAGAAACTGAGACAGAAACAGAGGCAGAGACAGACCCGTAGCATTGCCAGTGCCAGTTGATGTGGAAATGTGTTAAAAGACTCCGCACTCCGAAAATATTTACTGGTACAAGAGCCGCAACAACAACAACGTAGGGTAAAGATAATTGCGCTGAACTGAACTGTTTGCGCCGAAGTCGAGTTTAATAAATTGCTTTTTAATTATTGCCTGACAGGTTTGACGAACTCCAGTCGCAGCAGAAGCGTGAAGTAGCCACATCTGAACTCACAGTACATCGTAGATCGCTGCACATCTACCTGTTTACCTGTACCTCTGCTCCTACCTGTGCCTCTGCTTCTGTCTGTGCCTGTGCCTGTGCAGCCCGTTCTGTTGCCATATGTGATATTTGTGCCAAGTCATAAAGTTCCCACGCGGCGCTGTCTCAAACTGACCTACACTGCAATATTTCAATTAGCCTCCCCTATGAGCCATACTAAGTCTCGCAGCTACTGCTAGAACATGGCCCAGTATACCCAGCATAGCCGCAGAATACCCAGTATTGTTTGCCACAATATTTCCCTGTGAGAGACCCTTGGAAAGCGCTTGCGCCCTGCTGCTCTCCTACTATCTCTCTTTTTGCTCTGGAGCTCGTGCAGCCGCCCCTAATATAGCCGTCTAACCCCAACCCTCCCACAAACCTTCAGCCAGCCTCGGCCAGCCTCGACTCCAGCTAAAGTTGGCCAAAATGATTCGTTTTCGCTGAATTTCACTTGGCTCACATGAAGAACGTAGAGAGGGAGGGGGGTAACGTAGAGCGGGGACTGAGGCGGGCTGCGTACTTATTTATGCTCGATTCAAGTGAATATATGTTGACTTAAGCAGCCTGATTTATGCATTATATTAGCGTGGATTTTAGCTGCAATAAATCTGTAAAAATTCGTTCCTTTTCTCCTGTTCTGCTCTGTCCCGTTACGTGCCATAAACCACCTATGAATGACAAAAATAATTTACTTTTGCTCTGTTATTAGCCAGGTCCATCCGAGAGCAATAGGTATTAAAAATATATGTCTATATTGAACATATAATACGACGCTCTTTACGACAAACACTCGCAGCCTAATTGATTGATAAACTCGCAGATATGAAGAGACGCCTTCCTCACGTCATAAACAACCACATAAATAGAGTATTCTACAGGGTATTCTACAGGGTATTCTACAGGGTATTCTACAGTGTATTCTACAGGGTATTCAAATAAAGAGGGTATTCTAATTGCGTAATTGATTGATAAATTTGCAGATATGAAGAGACGCCTTCTTTTGACGGCCTTATAGATGAACTGGAAATTGCAACCACAAAGAGTTTTCTACAGGATATTCAATGGGCATTCAAATGAAGAAGGTATTCTATATTTCATTTAAGCAGCGTGTTAATTTTAATTGGACTCCAGGAATAACAGCAGTGCCGAAGTAATTAATAGGGCACAGCAAACTGAAGACAGCCCCGGCTATTAAGGCCTAATCGAAGCACACCTCGGCAATTGGAAGACTAAGATTAGAAACAGAGGCTAATGTCTAATGAGCACACGTACAGATTACGGAACACAGGACACGGCACACTTTCGTAGACAAGTGCTAACTGCACAGACAGAACTGCAGGAGGCCTTAGACCTTCGAACGTGTGCCCCATGTTGTTGCAAGCTTAAAGGAAGGCGCCGCTGCACATAATATTCATAATTTGCAGGACCCTGCTCGCTTTCGCGTAAAAATTAAGGTGTTCATGTGGCCATAAAAACAATAAAATATTTAACACAAATTTTAACTTAATGCTTGAGTCGTAAAAATGTATGACAGCAAAAAAAAATGGCTGCCTACTGTGCGACATCGTTAAAAGCGTTGCCTCTTCCAGGGCAGGGCAGGTGGGAGTGAGAGGGGGATGGCGGAGAGGGAGTGACTAAGAGGCCGCGGGGGTAGGAGACAAGTTCTTGCCAATGCCGCCTCATTAAACCAGAAATTACACAAAGGATAACGCGCAGCTTGACGGCGACCGTGGCAGCAAAGTGTTTCTCTAGGGGAGGCCAGAGAGAGAGATGTGAGAGCAGCTCCCTCGCTCTGCTTGTGTGCTAGTGTGTGTGGTTGTGCCGTGTCCCTCCCCCTCCGCCAGCTTGCGCTTTGTTTTGGGCACTTTGACGCGCTTTACTCTTGGCTTACGGGCACAAATACATACAAATAAAAAAAAATTATCGCTCGAGTCCAGAACGGGAGAAGGGGGTGGGAGTGAGGGTGGTAGGGAGAGGGGTGCTGCACGCACTGACTACTGCATAGCTATTATATTTTATTTTAGGTTGTTTTTTTTCGTCACGTTTGATGGCAAACAGTCAAGCAGTCTGGGCAGTCAGTGCAGCAGCAGCAGCATCGTCGTTATATTTCTTTCTATACCCTGTAACCCATTAACCCAGCGGGTTGTATAGACTGCCAATACTGAGATACTAACTATATGCAATTTATATTTAATTAAATACGATATTTCTCAGCTTACTGGAGACTTTCGAGCAACTCACATGGTGCAAGGTATCACGGCATCTGTATTACCTTAATTTCTTTATAACCTGTACCCCGCGAGTTGTATAGACTGCAATGAATTATCTAATAACTTTGATGATACTGCAGCACAACTCACGTGGTACAGGGTATCGTGGGGCCTTTAATGTGCCACCTCTTGGAGGAGCATCCCACGCTTGTTGTTGTTGTTTTTACTGTTTTCTGTGCGCCATATTTGCTCAGCTCCTGTATACCAAGGCTGATGCTGATGCTGATGCCACAAGCGACGACGCCTTGCCCGCACCTTGCTTCGCCCTGGCTGAGCCAGAGAAGGAGCTGAGGAACCTGCATCGTCATTGTCTTTTGACGCTGCGAGCGTTTCTTCTTCGCGCTTCTCTGTCTGTCCCTGTCTGGCTACGTGCGCGTCTGTGTATGTGTGTGTTTCACTTCCTGTTTCATCTCTGGCTGCTTCCTGCCTATTTCTTATGTGTATTTTTACTGACGCTGATTTTTATTTCTTCGCAGGATGTGATATTTCATTCAGCTCCAGCTCGGCTTACAGAGCAGCGCTAAACGTCGCCCCCTAATAGAAGCTATCCCTGTCTGCCCGTCTGTCCCGTCTGTCCAAGGTGAGTATAAATATAATTTCTTTATTTTTTCTCTTTTTTACGATTCTTTCACGCTTCACGTTCACTACGCGGAATACAAAGCAATGACGGGATCTTAAATAACATTCAACTGCAAATGAAACTGGAAAGAATTGATTTAATTTTCAATTTTTCATGCTCTTTAAATAAAGCTGCGAATTTTTGAGCTGTCTTTGGAATGTATCTGAAGGCGAGCCGAGGATATTGCAGGTATTCATAACTAGGACAGAGCAGGGCAGCTTGATTATTACAGATGCCCGCGAAGGAAAGGAGGCTCCGTAAAGTATGCTCCAAAAATGTTCAAAGATAAGTGGAATTCGGCAGGCGGGTGTGTATGCGAATGTTTGTGTGTGTATATGTGTGGGTCTGTGGAAGAAAATCTGCTGGTACACATAATTTGTATTTCAAGCTGCAGCTAAAATGGGGCGTGCACTGCACGAAAAATGGGAGAGGGAGGACAGATAGACAGAGAGGGAAGCGGTATGAGTGGAGCAAATTGAATCCGTTAATAAATTAGCGGACAGTTCTGACAAAATAAAGTAATTTGGAATAGTGGCCCCATTTGAAGTCCGCATTTCGAGTCCAGAGTTCCCTGCACCCAGTGCCATTTATAGGGGCTTCCAATAGGTGCAAGGCATGTAAATTTACTTCAAGGTACTTTAATTAATATAAAATTAATACTAAACTCATTGCTGAACTTTTCTTTTCTACTAGAGCTTACCATCAAACCCTGTTTTGTGTCATCCCACGTCGTGTTCATTTTAAACAGCTCCTGAAGAATATATCTTCACCAGGAAGCCTTCGGTCTGCCTACTCGTCTGCTTCCTTGGGGGTTCCATCCCAATGCCATTCTGACGATGCTACTTGGGCTCTTTCTGAGAGAGTGCCCTATCCACGTCCATTTTCCTTTCCTTATTTGCAGCTCACTCGCCCCTCACAGGATTCCACGCTTTTATTGCTGAAGATCTGCAGTTTTCGTCATTTATGAATATGTGCGAATTATTATCTTAAATAAGAAGAGAATTTATTTGCATTATTTATCATTTCTTTGCATATTCTATTATTATTATTAATTTAGTTAAGTTATGTTTATGTTTAACAGAGTATTTTTAAAGGCCTTATACAGGTAATTGTATTTCCTAAGCCATTTGGCTTTGTACTCCATGGAAAAATTAAAGCCAAGGGAAGTTTTGCCCCGGGTGCGGCGAAATCTAGCGCTGCCACTGCCTGGAGTGTAATATGCACGGCCGTCATATAGCATACGCTATTTTATATGGTATATGGCATGTGGTATATATGGCTTGTGGTACATATACACGATATACTTTATAACGCTGCAGTAATCGCTGCACTCTGTGACTTTAAACTTGCATTTCATTGGAGGTGCAACTGGGGGCAGGTACGTGCCGTGTGGGTCATGCCCTGCTCCGGCGAATGTGGGGCGCAATCAGCCACGAGCAAGTAAACAGTGCCGTCGGGAGAGAGGAGGGGAGAGAGGGAGATGGTAAGGACTGGGAAGAAAGAAACGAGAACGGCATTTAATTATTAAAAACAATTCACAGAGTTACAATAATATTAATGTTTTCGCCTGGCAAAGTTGGTTTGCCACACGCTGCCGCTGCTGCCTCTGCTGCCTCTGCTGCTGCTGCTGCGGCTAGGACTGCAGAGATGGAATATCTTTGTGTTTTTGTAATTTATGCGGCACGCTCTCGTTTTTTGTATTAATTATACATTTTTTGTTGCACTGCATTGCTGTTGATGTTGTTGTTGCTGTTTATTTATTTATGTTTCATGTTGGTCAACTAAATCCATAAAGTGTGGCAATGAGCGAATGTGCCACACACGCCGCATACTCCATATTATATATACCATATTCCTATTCTCCTCTCTCTCTTCCTTATGGATGCGTAAACAATTGATAAATATATTTTTATTGTCCCTTAAACGATGCAAAATACAAATGAGCAAAAATACCCGCGAAATTGAGCTCACATATTTTGCATAGAACACACACACACACACAGAAGGCGTAGCTCCGCGCTTGTGCCCCGTTGTGTGATAAACACTTAAAATTTCACAAAAATCCCGCGGCGCAACCAATGTGGGGTTCCTCCTTCGTTGCGTTGCCTTTGTGTGGCATTTTCTAATTGTTTCGTGGGTGTGTGTAGGTGGGTGAGGGTTTTCTGGGTGTCTGTATGTGTGCCAGTAGGTGTATAGGGGAGGGGGAGCGGGTCGGCAACAGCTTGAACTGTTGCAATGCTTAGTCACAGCCTCGCACAGCTCTTTGTGGTCGCTTGGAAGACAACACACGGACCCAGGCTAAAGTGTTGGGCATTGTTAAATGTTTGAAACACAGCAACAAGAACAACAACAACACCAAGGGGAACAACAACAGCAACAGCAGCAACAACAGCAGCAGCAGCAGCAGCAGCAGGACAACAAAACAAAACATGGCATAAAAGCTGCCAGTCAACTGACGAGCGAATCAGCGGCATAAAAGTGCAATAACTATAAATGCCTCAAGCATTTTACTATTTTATTTTATTTCACTTACTTTAGCTCCTTCTCTCCCCTTCTTTAGACCCCCTTCCGAGGACTGCTTTCTCTTCTTTCTGTTCTGTGTGCGTTCTTGATCCCCTGCTACCCTCTTACAAATTGCGGTCTTTCACTTTGAGACTGGAGAGTGGGCACCCAACGTGGGTCTGGGGGGGTCCTGCTGTTGACACAGTTTTCATTCTGCTTTAACAGATTTACTGCAGGGCCCGCAAATCTTTCTAGTGCTCCAGTCCAGAGAAGCAGCACCAGGTAAAAGAATGTAATGAAGGGTGTCGCCGCTGTCCGAAACGAAACTAGAATGGGGTCAAAGCGGCGAATTTATGTTCCAATTATTTAGCTCGAAAACAATTTTGCAAAGTGCTTCGGCTCAGTTTCGCACTTCGCCAGAGAGATTATCGTCAATCGGAATACCTAAGAGAGCAAGAGAGAGAGAGAGAGAGTGGGACAAGCCTAAGCCAGGATTACGTCCAATAACGAGTACATCCGGTGCAGTCCAGATAAGTTAAGTATACGTGAAATTCCAAAGTTGAATATCAAATTATATTCATTGCAATACTTGCTTGAATAGTTAACAATATTGAACGTCTGTAGGACTCTTGAGCTCTCAAGTGCTGAGCCTGTTTACCATATAAAAGGTTCGCGAATTCAGATCGAAGGGTGTCGGCACCCTCTGCAGGTTGTACATATATTTTTAAAGCTCAGCCAGGTCAACAATTGTGTCTGGAAAGTTTTGCATATGTGGCACATTAGCTTCGTCTTTGTACGTGTGTACGTGTGTATGTATATGTATGTGTGTGTGTGTATGTGGAACTTGAACAAACGTTGAAGTGCTGATTTATGTTCTCTGGGGCGTCAGACGACGGCGCGGACGCTGCGCAAAAAAACAAGTATATGCGGCAAGGCACACAAATCATTTTTACACAGGGCAACACAAACGAGACTAAGATTCTTCAATGCGATCCCAGGGAGAACAGAACAAGGCCTAAGCACATCGCAAGATGAGAGTGACACGGAGAGAGAGAGAAAACAAAACTATGCGACACTCTCTCTCTCAGAGATAACCCAATGCAAATCCGTTTACAAGCTACGCCGGAAACGGAAGTGCATTCACCACAGCGCTGCAGCGATGCCGACAGCAAGAGAGAGCGAGCGAGAGAGAGCCAGAGCGAGAGAGGGCGAGTGCGACCTGTGGTCGCTTTGCATTGCCAAAAGTTGCCATGCCCCATGCTCGACACGCCGACAAAAGTTGATGGAGCCGTACTCACACACCCACACACATGCGAGGCATGCCCTGCACACACATACACACATGCATAGCGTATATGGAGTGGCATATAATGAGCTGCACGGTCAGCTGGCGCTGACTGGAACTGGAGCTGGGGCTGGGGCTGGAGCTGGAGCTGGAGCTGGGGCTGGTGCTGGTGCTGCGGCTGCCGTTGGCAGTTCTTGATATAAATCATGCAGCATTAACAGCTGCTTGGCAACATCAAATCCGAGTTAAGTTTTCCGCACCGCAGTTTTAGTCGGGTGCAGTCGACCATGTGCCGGAAACGGATATAAAGAGATCTCTGAAAACGCTGGTGCCAACGAAACAATTGCCAGTCGAGTCGAGTCGAGTGAATGAATGAGTGAAAGCTACACTCCTTTCCATTCGCCATTTTCATTCGCCATCCGTCGTTCGCCATTTGTCAGCCATTTTTCTGGCTTGTACAGCAGTTTGGAGCAGTGGCCATAAAACAAATCGCTTCAGAATTGCATTTTAAATATTTTGGCACTGTTTTCTCTCTCTCTCTCCCTCTCTCACTGCCCCCTCTCACTCTGCTGCATCTAATGCTGGCAACACACTTGGAGTGCAGTCTCTGTCCACGGTCCGCAGTCTTCAGTCTGCCTCGACGTCGTCAAACTCACATTTGGAGCAATCTGTGCATTGCTCAACTTTTACTTTCCAGCCACAGAGACAGAAAGAGAGAGGGGGAGCAAGAGATAAATGGATATTTCGCCGCTTGATGATCAAATGATTTGCAGTCAGAGCAGTCAGCAAACCGAAAATTTATAATTTTCACAGTTGATTTCACTGAATTTTCCGGAGATGGAGCCGGAGATGGTGCCGGGGCTGAGCTTAATTTCCATTTAAGTGTGTCGCCATGCAGTCCCTCCCTCCCCTCTCCCCTCTTCACTATCTCTAACATCTCTTTCTCTATACGGCGATAATTGACGTGTCAGAGCAATACTCTTTCTTTCTCTATTACCCTATCGCTTTGTGTTGAGATGTGTTGGCCCGGAGTATCTTGTTTATACAATATATTCAACAACAATTTACCCAGTTTTGTGCAAATGCAGTCATCGGGAAAATTGCTTCCTCTGTTCTGCCTCTGCTCTGCTCTGCTCTGCTCCAGCTCAGTCTCTGTCTCTGTCTCAGTCTCTGCTCTGGTTCTGCTCCTGCTCTACTCAGTTCTGGTTCTGCTCTGCTCTGTTCTGTCTTTTCAATAGTTCGATATCTGTGCAGGTAGTGGCAATCATTTTCAAGCCATACAAAGTGCATATATTTATGCGTTTGCTGAAGGTCCTCCCACCTGCCACATGCAACCTGCCGGGAAGTGGGGGAATTAATGTATTCCTTGCAAATTAAGTCGGGTGTCGAGAACCAATTAGTTTGCGCTCTCTTCTGCTTTTATTTGTATCGAGTAAATACCCTGTGCTTATCCTATGCAGGTCCTCTCGCATCCTGACGACTCTTTTAACAACATTAAAGCCATTTATTGCTGTTGGCACCCGCTGTACCGTGTGGTACTTACTCATATCATACTCCCTACTCGCAGTTGCCCTTTGGACATCGCTAGAGCAACGAGCTCGACGAAACTGGGACGAAGTGTAGCAAACAATTTGTGCTTTAGCTCATTGTTTTCTTTTTCGGTCTTTGTATTCATGTTTGTGTTTTGTTTTTCTGTTTTTCTGTTTCTGTGTTTTTTATGTTTTTATGCAGCTTCCCATCGCCTTTGGGTCAGCACGACAGTTTTACTACAGCGCGCTGCCGTTTGCAGTTTGCAGCTTCAGGCCTGTAGCCTTTGGAATTAAATTGCCTTTTCGGATCTGACGGCAATGGATGTGTCGTTTGAAAATGCATATATCCATGCATTGCATGTTGTACTATATATAGTATAAATGTGCCCCGATTGATTACACAACAGAGATCCATGCTGCGCTCTGAAAGAGATTCCCGTATCTTTTGTCGCAAAGCAAATACGATTTCATATTTACTTTAAGCTCGTCATTTAAAGAGTTCTTTAACTTGCTGTTGAAAAGCACTTAAATTACTTTAGCTATCAGCAATTAAGAATAGGAAGTCACTTGATAGCTCTTAAAGATAAACCTGCTCTAACTTTGCCAGTTCCTCATCCCTTAACCAGTTCAGATTGTAAGTCCAACGACAGCATATGGTAAAAACCTTCCCGTTTGCGATTGCAGTCAAGTCGAGTTGAGTCAGTCGAGTCAGCAACATTTATGCCCGAATAGCTTTTTCAGTTTTAATTGAGCAGATACGTATGTGTGTGTATACCTGTGTGTGTATATTTGTGTGTTAGCCGTAGTTGACTAACGGAGAACCTATATGTTTTTAACGACGCCGACAAACCAGCCAAAACAAATAACCAAAGGGAGAGCAAAAGGAAGAGAAGCAGAGAATGAAAAAGAGCTGAAAATCGATATGCCAAATTGCCACCCATTGTGAAGTTGTAAATGCGCCGCTCCCTGCCCAGGTGTAGACGGCAGACTGGCTTGTTTTTTGAGGTTTTAGTTGTGGAGAGGGGGGACAGAGAATCCGTCCAGCTCTTCAGTTGTTTCTTCTTGGTCCATTTAGCGTTGATTCTTTGCCGTTTGCGATTTCAATTGGACTGGTCTTACTTGCAGGACTTCAAATTTGCTGCCATTTGTGGCTGCCTTGGCTGCCTTGTTGTACTTGTTCCTTCCTCTTCCTCTGCTGTTGCCAACCTGCGCGTCGCCTTTGTCAAGATTTGAGATGTTCCCTAAGTAGCCTGTCGCGCGGAGGTAATCCTCTCGTCGCAGCTAGACGTAAACTCTTTAAGACTTACACAAAAACAGAACTCAGTCAACACGCTGCCCTCTCTACTCCAGCTTTCATATTTGTGAAACCACCACCTGTGCTGCTGTCCTCGCCTCCTGCTCCAGCTCCTATCAGACCCTTCTCAAAGAATATGCTTCTCCACCTCCTTTTGCTGCTGTTTCTGTGGCTAAAGAACATCGGACTCTGTTGTACTCTGAGTACACTTTACTCGATATTTAATGAGTGGTTCGATTTAATCTACTTACACCCTTTATTGTGGTCTGTTTGTATGTGTTTCTGATTTAAATACACATTCTAAGTTTCGATTGATTTGCTCCTGTTTATTTAATAATAACCTGTGTCATTGTGTTATTCACTTCTCACTTTGCATCTCTTAAATAGAAAAGTTATTTAACGCCGTGACCTGGTTCTACATGTTCTACGTTCAACGAAGGGTTGAATGTGCCACCAGCCACGTTGATGATGATGATGCAACCAAATAAATTGAATTTGGCGCGTCAGGCCCATCCCCAACACCATCCCCTTGCCCTTCCTCGCATGCGGTCGACGCATGGCATGCTGCAGCTGCGGCAAAAGATGTACAGCAGCAGTAGCAGCAATAGTGGCAGCAGTGGCAGCAGTGGCAGCATCTGCTGTCGGGGATGTCGAAGTGCACTTAATGGACGAGAGTTGCTAAACAAAAGCCGCGCTTACCAAAAACCAACAACCGCATGCAGAGACTGAAAATACAAAGTTATTTTGCATTTTCGAGCTCATTTCGCGTCGTCTCAGGCAGAGGCAGAAATGCGGAGGCAAGAAAATATGCTTAAGTAAATTAAGCATTCCCGAGGCGCAGAGTTTGCGGCATTGAGTATCGAGCTGCATTCAAGTTTCCTTAGTTTCGCAATGTTGTTTACATCTTAGAAGTTTTGCTCCTTTGCAAACACCTTGCAAACTAAAAACTTAAGTTTCCATTGGTTCCTTAACATTCAAGCTGATTGAGGAAGGAGATTTAAGGAATCTCTTTCTATAATTAGTGTAAAATGTTCGGGATATGTTGTTATATCTGTAGAGGAATGCAATATCTCTAGGACAACTAAGACACTAAAAGGCCCCAAGCAGAGTTGACAGTAATCTCTCAATAAATCAATCGACAAAGGAGTGCGAAAAGTCAAAAGAAGAAAGCACAGAATGCGCGAAGAGAACAAAAATGAGTCAAGCCCCAAGCCAAGGGAAAAAAAAGTGCCTTCGCGCCAAGCTTTGCTGAATAGCTTGACTAAGCTGAATGCAGTAAAGAGAAAAGCGTAGGGTTGCTTGGCCGCACAAAAGTATGCAAATCTTATTTTCCTTTTTATAATGCAGTTGCTGATTGTGCTAGAGCCGCTGTGCCCATCTATCTTTGTCACCAGTCAGCAAGTGCAGAGTGGAGTACTCTATACTCCCTCCCTGCTCCCTCCCTACTCCCTCCCTACTCCCTCCCTACTCCCTCCCTACTCCTTTCCACTCTCTGTGCTTCTCATGTTTCCTTAGTGCTTTGCAATGACAGCTCAAAGATGATTTTTGTGCCACGTCTGGCGTCAACTGTCAGAAGTCTGCTTCACATGAGAGAGAAAGAGAGTAAGGGACACATAGAGAGCTCTGACAAATTGAAAAGCACCTGAACTTAAACACACATTTATCACGAACAGCATTGAAAAATGTAATTCAATTACACACACTCTGAAATTCTTGAATCCTAACCCTAACTTATTTTTCAATAACAAAAGCAAACTGTTTGCGGTCCAAATAAGCGCGCTCTTCCCTAACCAACTTCAACCAAACCAAACCAAACCAAAGCAAAGTAAAGCAAACCAAGCTCAACGAAACGAGAGCAAAGCAACTTAACAACAATAAGAGCAACATCAAAGCAACAAAACTACCTTAAGAGAGAAGAAAGGAGAGCGAACAGAGGACAGTGGACAGAATGGAACGACGGACGGACCTAACCCAAGTTTTAATTCAATTTGGACCGCTTTCTAGAGGAGACGACGAATAAAAGCGTCGTTCTAAAAGTTTTCAATTGTATTAGTGTTAGTCAGAGGATGACAAGGAGAGAAGGAGAGAGAGAGAGAGGGAGACAACTGACCGTAGAGTTACGCAGTGGTAATGATGTTGAGAGATCTGCTTCAATTCTATTTATTGGCGGCCACAATTTAATATAAATAATTCCATTATGGATGCCAAGTGTCCACACGTAGATATGAAAAAGCAACGCACACACAGGCAAAGGAGGGAAGGGGGAAATCGAGAGACGAAGACTTAACAAAATTGAAACAGAACACAAAAAAAAAAAAAAAAAAGAGCAAAACGAAAGCGAAATAATAAAATATAATAAAAGCAACGGGACATCAACAAAAAGAAATCAACAAAGTTGCAGACGGTCAGCTGAGTTGAGCTTAACAAAGTCCAACTAACAACAACAACAACAACAATAATAACGATGACAGCAAGAACAACAACAATAGCGAATCAGCAAACCTTCAATACAAACTGGGGGTGTTAGAGGAGGATGTTGAGGATGGTGCGAATAAAAAGGAAGTGAACGGAAGACAGACTCAACTTTATTCTCTGTGCCTGTGCATATGTGTGTGTGTGTGTATTCCCCACTCGGAAACCACAGCTGGAATATTATTGAATATTAAATTTCCAGTTAGCAAATATTTGTTCTACCTATTTAGAATGATGTTCTAACTTTCTGTAGTACAACAATATCGGCGATTTTGTGCCAACTTTCCACGCTGCAGGGCCACGACCCACCGCCCTCCCTCGCTGCACAAGCTGTGAAAAACTATCGCACTCTGGTGCAGGCATTTCTTTCCTGAAACAGCTCATTCGCATTTCGAATAAGTCACTGTGATACGTGACTCACATGTTCAAGTCGCCCGAATTTGCAGAGAATTCTAGAGAGTCCAGCTGATAGAGCTGCCCATAAATTTATTTATAGCAAAATGAATTTAATCAAAAAAGTCCAGGAAAATAAATTAAAAAAACAACTTGTGCACGAATAAAATAAAAGACTGAAAATGTTAAATATACATTATTGTGATTTATGCAAAAGAAATGATAAATACAAATTATGATATAAAACATATTCCTATGTCGCACATTATCAAAGTGCAGTTCATAACAGGCTAATAATCTATAGATTTTTGTCAGATCTGAAACTTATTTACACTTTCATTCACGAACAGACACGTTTACATAAACAAGGGAAAGGATTGGCATTGCATTTTTGGCATCATCATCAGGCGAATACGGGGAAAAAGTTCCATTGCAATTGCAGGCACAGGCCAAAGAAAGGGAAATACTACATAAAAAGCCCGGAAGCAATATGAATTTCCGTTGCCAGAAAAATGTAAACACTTTGCACTTGCCAGCATGGCATAGTTAGTGCTGCAGTCAGCACAGCGAGAGGGAGCCAATAAAGTGTCAAGTAGCTGGAGTAAAAATACTACTACAGACTGGGCAATTGATAGTCCTAGCAGGCAGTTCCCTTCCCTAGTCTGTTCCCCATTGAGTGCTAACCCATCCGTTTCTAGCTTTAGTAAACATTCTGTAAACTTAGCGATTCCTGCTAGTTATGCTCAGCATTCTGTTTATATGCAGAGTGAATAAATACACATACTCACATATATAACAGAGCCGTCAACTCGATTACATTTTAAATTTTACTGCATTCACACAAAGTCGAGGTTTGGCAATGTGTCAAGAATGTTGCTATTGCTGCCCTTCGGGTAGCTTTCAATTTTATTAAAATAGATGAACAAGGACATGTGGAGGAGGACGTAGTGTGTGTGTGTTATTAGGTCCTAGGACATTCACACACACAGCGAGACAAACACGAACCTCGTGCACTACAGCTTGTTCGTTATTTAAAGTGAAGCGAAACATTTAAACACAGGCAGCCAAGGGCGCTCTGCATGGAATTTATGGCAATTTGGGACTAAAAATTTAATTAATTATTGTTAAATAATGCGCAAGTTGAAGCCGATAAGCCAGCAAGTATCAGCTTTACAACACGAGAACGAGACTGAACAAAGGAAGCGGACCAAACAGTTGCCAGACATGGACGGCATGACTTGCTTGTATGTATATCCGTGTATAATCATGTCTGTGTGTGAGTGTGTACGTAAGTCAATGCTCGAGAGAAGCCCATGCTCTGCATGGCAGAGAGAATCAAGCACAGACTGGTGCAGAGACGGAGACGGAGACAGAGGCGGAGGCGGAGGCGAGCACATCCCTGCCAATTCAGTTACAGTCCGTTCAGTCTGTCAGCCAGTTAAGCCAGTTACAGAGGCAGAGCAGGTCAGGCCGGGAAGACAGCGAAGGCGAGACCTAAAAGCATGTCGAATATTAGGCTAGATAAATTGAAAATGAATTGCGAAACAGAGTGAGTCGGGCAAGCGGCGGAAAGAACAAGCGGACCACGACGCAGGACAAGGCAGGCAGACTGAACTGAACTGAACTGAGATGGCAAGGCGAATAGAAAAAGCCGTACATAAACAAGGGGCAACAAAAACGTAGCACAACATTCAGCGCCAAGAGCCACGTCAATGGCATTAAGTCAGTCAGTTTGCTCTGGCAGTCACAGGCACAGTCGCTGCGAAGGCATCAAGAGAATTGAATGAAGCGGAAACGGAAACCAAGCTAATGAATGAAGCACAACGAACCAAATGAACGCAACGCAACACAACGCAACGCCACGCTCTGTGGCATCCCCAATGCCCCTCCCCTCCAATTCCTAGCCCCTTTGTTCATCACTTTCCGAAACCGATGTTAAACTCTACACTTCAGTGGCTGAGCGCGGTGACCGCGAAAGGTCTCCGGGCTATGACTAACCGAACGACCTTTACGCCGACCTGATGACGTTGACTACTGTGCCACGAGTATAAGGACAATGTCAATTTTCGCACCACGACCGAAACCAAAACTGAAACACGTACACAGCCACACACACACAAGTGTATCCGCCTGCCACGTTTTCCGGCTTTGAGGGCTTTGTATTTGACTTCATCGTATTCCACGCATCTGCTTAGTTTCACTTTTCGACTGGGATATCCTTAATTAGCCAGTCATCCGCCGGACGAGCCCGTGCGGTAATTGTGGCACCCGATAAGTAATTTCCCCCATAGCTCGTAACCCCTAATGAATCTCGGCAGGTCAGTCCGATGTAGCTGCTTCTTGTGATAAAATGTGTAAATCAGTTTTTTGAGGCGAGATATATCACAAATGTCATTGGATTTCCGAATGGAAAACTTAAAAAGACCTTTAAGAACCGAGGTGAATCACTTGGGGCATTGCGACTGTCTGCAGTATTGCCGATTAAATGCGCAAAACAAACAAGTTGAGGAACAACAAAGATCTGACCCAAAAAAAGAGAGAATAGGAATGGGAGTGAGTAGCAAAGTGTGAAACTCGAATGTGGTAGGAGAACAATGTGAACACAGTGTGGCGCTGACGTTGATGATACTGTTCCTGCCTGGTGCTGCCGGGGGAATTAGAGGATGGGGAATGAGAGATGCGAGTTGTCTAGAGCACACGATACGCAAAGTGTCAATAACAATTTACACTTGAGACGATATCTCAATATTGTCGCACGTCAAAAGCAGCATCGACACCAACCGAGAAACGGCAACCGGGAAACCACTGTGGCCTGCCCAGGGGGCATGGGCATGGACATTGGCATAGGTAACGGTGGGTTGGGGTAGGCGGTACGAGAGTGAGCAGGACAATGCTGACCATTATGAGGAGCTGAAACTGAAGGCGATTACCTCTGCTATAGCCATGACTCACTTCTGCCTGGCCCTGTGCTGTTCTGTTCTGTTTTGTTTACTTAACTGGTACCCTCCTGATCTATGTCAAAACCTAAGCCGAACCGAACCGAACCGGCCAAGTGCCACAGCTGGCAAACCAGCCAAAAAAACGTCGCGTTACTTCTGCCAGCTCCAGTTAACAAAAAAGCACGGTAAACAAATCAGACGACAACAACAGAAGGGAAAAGCAAACAAGTTCTGTTGACAACAGTAAAGCGAATTCGACTCCAAGACACCCTGCGCCGCAAAACAGGCTTGTAGACCCTTGCGAAGTACAGTCAGGTTTACCCACTTTTAAACATGGGTTGCACTTCTATTGTTAGCTTAATGTTCAAATTCGTTTCCTGCAGAATATGAAACAGATGAAAATTTGACCAACTTGAAACACTCGTTAGCCTGCATAGTGAAAGCGCAATGATAACAAAGATAACAGAGATAACCATGAGCTTAGAATATTTGATATTTAACTTGTTTGACGGCATTTCGAATTGAAATTGCTGAGGATGGAACCGGGCTTGTTTTAAAACTTCGTTATCCCCGCGGATCACAAGTCACCTTTAAATATTAATTAGGACTAACGACCATAGCTCGCGCTTGAAGGGACCAAAGGGACACGTATAAATTAGCTATTAATATTAAGCTGCGTTTACTTCTCCTCTTTTACGACTCCATTCAGCCTGCTGCCGGTCAGGGGCGAATCCAGAGAGAGAGAGAGAGAGAGAGAGAGGGAAGTCTACGCAGCCAAGTAGTTGCCTAGGGCCGAGACGAGGCAGAGGCGAGCACTCTAGCCTCGTAATTAGCCACTCTAATATTTACTGTACCGGTCTTGTTGATGATGATTGCAAGTACGCCGTACACCGACGTCGTGCGCTTTAAAGCCTCTCTAATTTGTGTCCTGCTTATGGGTTTTGGCAAACACATTGGCCGGAACAGCGTGGTAATCGCCCCGCAGCGAAGATGGAAGATGGAACCGCGAGGAGGAAACTGTCAAACGGGGAACCCAAGCGAGCTCAAACTGCGAGCTATTCAAATTAGTGAGAAGAAAAATGTTCTCTGGCAGCACTTGGCATATTTGCTCGATGCTTAACCGAGTTGGCATACGCACAGCACCCTCTCCCTCTCCCTCCTCTTTCCGTGCCAAAAGCATCCAGATCGAGAAGCGATCTGGGCACAAAGTAGTTAGTGGCAGATATATTGGCAGTGCGGTATCTCTCGAGAGCTCTACAATAGTACTTGTTCATACATTGTTAAATGCGCGCTCTTTGCCGCTGTCTGTCAACTCGGCTCGAGTGGCTACGCCCTAACCACCCTAACCAAGCAACCCAACCAATCCGGCCCGCCCATCTGCCATCGCCCATGGCCCATCAATGCCTGCCTGCGCCGGCTCCAAAGCATGGCAAGTGCACTTCTCGCAATCATTGACATCAATGCGTCGCAGTTGGCTTTTTAGCTAGCGCTCAGTGGAAGCGGTGAGTGGAGAAGCTATTTGAGGAGAAAAGCGAACTCACCCAGCAGATTTTTAACTGACCGTATTTTCTGTCTGTAGGCTCGATAAGAAAGTGCAGCATAAGAAGGCATGCGATACAAAATGATCCGATAAGAGGGAAACTTGGGACTTGTCCACTTTTTAAATCTACTTAACGGGTAGCATATATAACTGTACATTCACTTTACTCGACAAGCTCTGCTGGCACTCTCTTCCTACTCCTGTCCAGACAGGAAGGCACCTCGCTGTGCCTTTGCAATTTTCATTTGGGGTTTACTTCCGTTCAATCGAGTTTTTACGACATTAGTTAAGTTTAGCGTGAGTTTGATTATTGCCGAAAGCTGAAAATACCGCGCTAATAGAACCGCCAAACTTTTCCCTGCCCTGTCGAGCCCAGCCGATTCCGACAGCAGAGGTAAAAGTTCTTAATTAAAAGATTTAAGCACTGATTGAATATTTTCCGTGTTCCGTGCTGAACATCTTAGGCGTCAGGAATTAATATTCAATTTGTTAAATGCTTTAAAGTATACCTTCTTTTATATAAATTTCAGATTGAATCACTCATTGAAACTTCAAAAAGCAGGTAAAGCTGATCCTGGCAGGTGGATAAATCTTAAGAAGTGGTTTCGTAAGAGTTTGCTTTTCTGTTCATGAAAGTAATTTGCAGAGAGATATGGTAGAGAAACGTAAACTTCTCTATAGGCTGAAGGCTCTAGTTAAAGAGACTCCAGTCGATAATACACAAGTCGGCAAATTATATAAATCACTTCGTGAAGAAGAAAGTCGTGTTTAAATAACTTGGTTTAAAGGCTCGCGCAGAGTAAAAACAGTGTAATAGTAATAGTCTTGTTGCCCCCCGATCATTTTTGCTTTTAATTTTAAGAATATAGTCTATAATATATATTTTTTGTAAGAGCTTAAACGTGTTTAATCGTTTATGTCAAGCTATTGTAAACAGAAACAAAATATTCAAAGCATCCTTATACTCTAAAATATGTTTCAAAAGTCATGTGATCCACTTAACATTGACAACATTTAAGGGCAGCTTTTAATCTTCAGACGATTGTAGTTGAATCTGCTATTATAGGTGGGAATTTGTTCATCATTAATTGGAGTGGGTTTGCGTTTGCAGGCACAGTGAAACTTTATAAGATCGCTGTCGTGCTGCAACTTTTCTTTTCTTTCTTTCACAGTATGGTGCTTGAAAATCATCTGCATTTGCTGCTTAATATCATGTGGACACCGTATGTGACCTTTGGATTTGCCCATGATATCAAGAACGGTTCGGGCTAGCATTTGGGCCACTTTGGCATCGGAACTGGGAGCCTTGTTAAGCTGCGGATTAACATAGGACATGATCCGTGCCACAGTGCGCTCATAGTCAACGGGCAATCCGGTGGAGTTGTCCACGCGGAATAGTTTGGGTAGCTTCTTCTTTGCCTTGGGCTTGATCACAACAATCGTCCTGCGCCACACTTTCGAGGAAGGTGGCTTCTTTTGGTATTTCGTAACGCATTTCATGAAGCACTTTGGTTTGGTTTTCTGCAGATGATTATGTCGAGGTTGCTTCTTCTTGTATTTTGTAGGGAACAGTGTCTTATAAGCTAGCTCGATTTTCGGCGCTGGCTTAAGCATTTTGGACATTGTTCCTGTGTTTATTTCAACGCCAAATTTAAGGGAATTTACTATGGACAAATTTTGCTATATTTTTTAGGGTTTTTTTTAGTTTCTAATTTCATGAAATGTTTAAGAAAACACTGAAATTATACATGCTGTTCTACTACGCAAGCACTAAAGGCATCAACTACTATGATAACGAATTTACAACACTGTACAAATGGACGATTATGACATTAGAGAATGGAGATATGTGTGTTCGCCCATTTGCAGCTGTGAGTCAAAACATTATTTTGTATCAAACCTCCGTGCACACATTATACAAATCACGATAGCAATTACAGAGCCAGATTTATAATTCCACTTCGTTAAGACTGCACACAGAAACATACACCCCACACACACTTGATGTGGCCACATTCAAGTTAACTTTTGAAACAATGTCAACTACAGTGAAGGCTCGCTTTAGTTATTATTGCCAGTGACGCACACAAACGTTCACAAAGCCAACCGCAGTGCATATGCACACATGTGTTTGTGTGTCTTTAGTGTGTGTGTGTCTGTGTGTGTGTGTTGTCTGTGCTTGTAGAACCGCATTATTGCATTGCAATGGGAACTCTGGCAATTGCCATTACATCTATTTGATACAAATGCCGGTCTGCGGCCTGGAGTCCAAGATATCTTGGCCAGAGCCGAGAACGGAGGACGGTGAGGGCACGCAGTTGGCAACAGGAGAACACTTATGCCAAAACATACGTACACACAGACACACTCCGCACACTGCGCTGCAGAAGACAGTGCAGGAATACTTGGAACAAAAGCAATATAATTAATCATCAAAGAGCAAACGAAGCAGAAACAACATGGTGTGTTCCAGCGAGTGTGTCGTGGTATGTGGCATGTGCCATGTGGCATGTACCCTCCCACACAGCATTTGGACTGCAAATATTGTTGCAACACGAGCAGTAGCAGCAAATGCATTTAATAAGTTCCATTAGACTAAAAAAGCTCGTGCTTATCTTTCTCTCCTTGTAGAAGTCCCAATTATTTATCCTGGAACTTATTTTTAATAATCTCAGCTTGAATATGTTTTTATAATCCGATTTCATTTAGATATATTTCAGTATATCCTTCATGGGATATCTTATGTTTCCGAAATCGCTTGGCTTGGGCAAATAAGGTATTTCAAGCCAATCACTCCCGACTAATGATACTACAGTCATGTTACCAAATCAAACCAAAGCACATAGGGTGTTGGGGTTGGGTTTCGAAGCCAAGAAAATGACTTCACACCTTCTTGTTTAGCTTCATCTGTGTGTATAGAAAACACAAAGGAGAAGAACGAAGAACGAAATGGATCAAATATAGATTTATGTGCTTCATGTCAAAATAAATGGGTTTTACATGTTGCCACAAAACGTAGCTCGTTGCTTGAGACGAGCTTCAGGCCCCAGTTCGCATTTCACACCGCATTCCCTTCATCTCCTCTCCCCACCCTCCGCCACGCACCTCCAGCTCTCCAATGGCGCCAACAATGGCAACAAAACAGCAACAATAATGAAAATATAACGTGGCATTAAAATGTCATTTCATACTCATACAATGCTCCCCATAACGAAACACACATCTGTATATGTGTGTGTGTCTATCTGTGTGTGTGTGTGTGTGTGTGTGTGCATGGCGGGATTTTCTCTGGGAGCGAGCTTTAAGTGTAAAGCTGCAAGAAAATGTTGACTTTCACATGAATCGTTGTAAATGTTAATCGCCTCGAGCTGAACCGATTGCAGCATGAATATATAACATTATTTGAGGCTAAGCATGAATACCTTATTGATCTGCATCTAATCCAAATAAACTCTGCATTATATTTGAAAACGGTAAGGAAATACAGGAATGGGAAACTGTTAATTATACAAAATACAAAAAGGAAACCTGACGTCGCCGCATTATTTATCTGCCACGTAGCTTTTATCATCGCTTGTCTGTCTCGGCTAAGGACGAGTCGGGACTCGATTCGACTCACCTCGCGTCTCCTTGGGCACCTTATGCGACACATGACGGCAGTGCCTCTATAATTTATCAACAGTTTTTTTGCATTCAGCACGCGTACTGCCCATTGCCACGAGCACGTGCGCAGGAGGAGCGAAGGAGGGGCGCTGGGTCGAGTCCCGTTCCCATTCCTGTTGCCAAAGAGCAACTAAAATCACGACCTGCCTGATCTCCGACCACTTCCAGCCCCGACAGTCGACAGTGTCAGCCATCAGTTGTCAGCCAGCAGCCTCCTAGGTTCGTTTTTGTTTTACTTTGCGCTTCTGGTTTCATTCTCGACCAACTGCTCTGGGGCGCCCCAGACCGACTGTCTGTTTTGCATTTTGATAAATATGTAAAGAGCAGAAATTTATCATCTCGCGTGCTGCATAAATAAATACATCACACACACACACATACAAGTACAGGCGCAGTGGGACATGTCGGGCGTAGAAATTGTTAATCAGCGCTGAGCGAGACGACAATCGACTCTGCAGCAGAATAGATTGCTTAATTAACAAAACCAACAACTTTAGGATCGTCATCGATATAAAGTTTTAAAGGAGTTAACTGAGATATGTATGGGGTATGTACTCATATTCCCACTCTATATGTGTTTTTATAGAGTTTTCTATATTGCTCCAAAGTGTAATTTAAAATTGTGGTCAACGGAGTGGAAGCCTCTTTCACTCGAAGAGGTCAAAGAGTATTTTCCTTGTATGTCACGGGCGTAACAGGCACCCACTCGTCTAAAGTGAAGTACTTGTCTCTCCCCTCCCAGCCCATCTGTCCAGCACATCCACACAAGCCACGAACATAGCCGCAATGGCAATTCGAGAGAGCCAGGACGATTCGATTTAATGGAAAATCGGCCGCAAAAACAGTAACAACTTGAGTGATTCAGAAATTGCAACATACGCCAGGGCAACCAATCGACAGTCGAGCCAGGCCTGGCGGGGCAGGAGGAACTGACTCCTTTTTAGGTCACATTTCGGACACGCATACACACAGACACAGACACACACACACAAATGAGCAGATCCAGACCAAAATACAGAGTATTGCGGTGCCACGGGACACGCAATTAGGAGGTTTAACCACAGCCAGCTCCTTCTGCTCCCCCCTGCCATTGCCTGCAACTGAAGCTGAGGGTAAAATACGACAGGATGGCCATTTGGGAGTGTGTAGCCAAAGTCGAACGCAAGCACGCCCAGAGGCAGAGCCACGCTAAAGTAAGCCTCGACTACTCCGCGCAATTTCAAAAAGAAACAGCTCGGTGCAGAGCGAGGGCAGTTTCACAAGATTATCTCTCCTTGTGGGAACATTGTGGGACTGGGACTCGAGGGGGGCAACCCCAGCAGATTGGCCACCGATTCCGGTCATTTACTCCCGTTTACATATAAGCCCATTTACGGTCCGCGCTTGTCATCGACGACATCAAAAACAAGTTCCGCGAAAGGCAGCAGTCCACAGACCCCACCCCAGCCCAGCCACTTCTCCTAGCCAGGCACCCTCACTACCTGCTACGGCACCCACTACCTGGCAGCTGGCTGCCCAGATGCCTGATTTCCAGCAAACTAATTCAAATGTTCCGTGAAATGAGTCGAAAATTGACATTCGATTTTCGAGACCACTGCACACCGCCTCCTCCTGCCTCCTGCCTCGTCCGCTACTTGGGGCTTCACTTGGGCTGCATTTGGCTTGCATTGGGGCTGCATTTGGGTGCGGCATGCCAAGGTAAATTGGTATGTGCTTTCTCTCTGCTGCGAATTGTTTGGAAACAGTTCTTCAAAAACGCGAAATTAGGGACTTAAAAGCGGGCAATCAATTTCGCAGTTGCATGTGGAAAGCACATTAATAATGCCATTCAACTTGGCCACAGTTTTCCCGTACAGTTCCCACACTGAGAGAGCTCTGCGTGCACTCGTACTACGTTCTACGGTGGCAATTGGGGACAATTAAGCAGAGCTGCACCAGGTATTTAAATTGCCAGTAGAGGCAGAGTAAAAGTGCATTTCGAAAAGCTCTAACTAGGATTGAGTGCAGCAGGGATAATCAGTTACAGTAAAAATGACTTGGTGAAGCCAAGCAGAGGATTGTGAGTTCACAATTGGGCTCAAGTTGCTGCATTGTTGCTGCTGCTGACCTGCACTTGGCCCCGGGCACCCAGGCACATGTAGAGTGCGTATACAAAAAGGACAACGGCAAGACAAGAATTGACAACAACCTGGAATATGCTATGAGGATCCAGCCAAGGTCTATTGTGCTCTGAGAGTGGAATAAAACTTCAATGGAAGACATAATAAGCAGTGTGCCTGCTCTCCCAACATTACGGGCATTTGGCAACATTGTTGGCAAAGGTGCCCAGCCAGGACTGTGTGACTGTGACTGTCAGTGTGGCAATGTGGCAATGTGGCCGAGCCACAAGGCAATCAAGATTCGTTGTCGGAAGTGTGTGCCTGGCATGAGAAGAAGTCAGTCAAGCAGGAGGAGGGCAGCGGGCACAGCACAAGCACAGCAAAGAACAGGAACAGTGCGACCCGTGCCAGCCTGGGGTCAAGGGAGCTTTACTACAGAAGACATGCAATTACACTAGCATACCCCACTTCCCCTCACAACCCCCTCATGCCATGACACTAGTGCGTTGGACAAGTGCTGCAGTCCACTTCGGGCTGCCAGCAAGTGAGAGGGACACGGGAAAGAGAGGGAGGGGGAGTGCAACGATGCCTGCCATAATTATTCACAACTTTTGCGTAATGAGTGTGTCGCAGTCGCCATGAAAATCTGCCGACTCTGTGACTCTGTTGCTTTCCACTGGCGCAGCTCATTAAATATTTAATAGTGAAATTAAAAGAATATGCCAACTGTGCGCAAAACGTCCTGACGTCGCACATGCCATGCTAGTATACTGTGGCATGCCGCATGCCACTGCCGAGTGCCGAATGTGCTTGCAGCACAAAACTTTCCCCCAACCTCTCCCCTTCAGTGAGACAAGACAGCCGACAATTTGAGGAGAGACTACAGCAATTATTTCCACAAATGTTTATTAAAATTGCTTTTACAACTTGTTAATTTCATAACAGAGTTTCGTTTCGTTCATTCCATTGTCGTTTACGACGCGACACGAACGCTGATGATGATGCCAAGTCTTTTTGTTCCCTTTGACACCCACTTAGACTAGGCCAGGCCTGACCAGGGCTACAGCCGGAGACGGAGATGGAGCGGGCTCGGGTTCGGAACCAGGCAAAATAAACTTGTTCAAGTATATTTGTTTTTATTGATCGCTTGCGGTTGTGCACAATTTAGATCAAGGATATCGATATGGCTTCATGTTCATGCCAAGCATTTTGTCAATGCTAAAGAACATTTATGCCCATTTTCATTTTGGCACGCCGACAACGACAACAGCAACGGCAACCCGCCTCGTGAAAACTCTCGATAGGCAAAGTGGAAAATAATGTGGCTCGGAAGGCAGCGCAGGCAACGTTGGTGTTGCCTGCGCCACTGCCATCGCCATCGTTGCCATTGCCATCAGTAGCGGCAGCCAGGGCCGTTGACGTTGTCGCTACTGTTGTCGTTACCACGGAGTAACAACGAAATTGCAAAATTAAATTATTTTCAAGTGAATTTATCAGCACGCGGCATAAAAGATTCAGCGCAGCCCTCCGGAAATTGCTAAATATTTTCTGGTTGCCAATTGAGTTTTTTGGCTCCAAAGGCATTAGAGAGTAGGAGAGAGGGGGAAGCGCTTATGATTGTGTTATTAATGACATAATTAAACAATTAAACGCTTGCTTCAATTTTGATTTAATGATTTTAGCATTCTGTAACGATTCGCCATCTGCTTTCTATTGCAATCAGTATTGATTTCCACTGAACACTTCCTGTCTAGGCTAAATAGTCTTACTCCTCCCCTACCCGCTCCTACTTATTCCCGCAGTTACCTGTCAGAGCGAGAAAGGTCGTGCTGCAATCCAAGCTCATTTTTTGTGAAAACATGCTGTGTCCATTACGTAGACAGACACCATCACCATGCGCCTGATTTCCTAATAGACAGCTGCCCATATACATTGCCAACAGTCCAACGATGTTGGGAGGTGGGAGATGGGAAAGGAAGACTAGATTGCCTTTAAAGCAGAACCCAAACCTCGTGCCAGATCCCCAGCCTGGCTGGACGTGGAGCAAACGGATGTTGTCTGATTAATTAGGGCATTAATTTTGCTAAATTACTCCAATACATTAGGGGGATCGAAGCGATTTATCAAAATTAACCTGAGGACCAATGTAAATGAATTCCCCGAACCACCTACCCCCCCCTCCTGCTCCTTCTCTCCCCCCCCCCACTAATGAAGTATTTCAACTTCATTGTTCTAGTTAGGCTTGGACTTGGCACAAATCCGATGCCTGATGCCTGATGCCTCATGACGATGATTACGGCTACGTGGCGTATCAATTGCTCAAAGCAGCACGTGGATCTGGAGAATCGATTTAAGTATAAAAATTGCGTTGGAAGGCGCGGCACATTCATTCTATGGCATCTGAGGTGGTCAAAGGGGCGTACTGGAGAGTGCAGAGTCACTTGGTCTCGTGAACTTCTGCTGGCGTATCACATTTTTGAGTGGTTATAAAAAGTACAGTGGAGCAAGTTGGCAGACTAACTTCCTACTTATAACTGCAGGCATGCCGTATTATAAAAAATGCACAATGAACCATCAACACACGTTGGGACGATACCTTCCCTGGCCGGCTTCAAATCCAGGACCCTCCCTACGTCCTGGCCCTTTCAGTGACGGCGTCATCAGCTTAAAGTTTCTAGGAAAGAGTGGGCGGCACCCAGGACAGAACAGGGGAGGGTAGCAGGACAGGGTAGGTAGTCAAGTCAGCTTTACATTTTTATGTGTTGCTATACAAGCAATTCGTGGGCCAAAGGAGCCCCTAAAGGGGACTAAAGGACAACAGCTAGGGAGGAGTCGAAGGAGGACTCTACTCTGCCTTGGCGGGAGAGACTGCGTGGGCGGCATTAATAATTGAAATATTCACTAACAGAAAGTTGAAGACGTTAATGGCGCTCGTCAAGGCAAAGGGATGAAAATACTCCCGCTGCCACTGCCTATGGTGTTTTTCCTTTTGGCTTCTGGTTGTGGGTCTGGCTGTGCTACGCTTCTGACTTCGTGCTTGATTGAGGTTTACTTTGCCGAGAGGCTAATGCATAAACCATGCACAGACATCAACAAGCATCTTACATGAAGTGGCTGCTGCTCCTGGCTGCGCTGCGTCTTAGTCCTGATCCCTGTTAGTGTCGTGTCTGCTATCTGGTGTCTGGGGCAACTCCTTGCCACTCTGTCCCAGCCACTGGCCCAGACTAGGCAACATATTTCTAGCTCATTATAAGGCAACGGCTTTGTCAACTAGCGACCGCATCGTCTGAGGAGCGCCTCAGAGCAATGCCCATTTTGTTTAGCTCTCGCTCCTCCGTTGCTCCTCTGCCTCCTCCTCTCTCCCTGCTTTCTGTTCACTGCTCTGTTTTCTGTTTTGTGTATTCCTTTTGCTGCTTCCTACTTCCCACTTCCTTCCCCAGAAGAAGATCTCTGTTTCGCGATTGCAGTATGAAGAGTGGGAGGAGATTGGGAGAAGAGTCGCCATCGCCGCCATCTTCCGTTTCCATATCCATTCCCATTCCCACTCTCACTGCCATTCTCAATGCCATTTTCATTCCCATTCCCATATTCCCAAAACGCTGGCATGCGTAATGAGCTTCTGCTTGACGGTTCAACTTTTTCTTGTTTTGTAATTTAAAAATAATTTTGCAGCGCGCTCAAAATATATTGTACATACAATATATATTTATGTACATGTATATCGTTCGTGTGTATATCTATTTAGTATTTAGATTGGCTGGCTGCGGTTCTTGTGCCCGTCCAGGAGCGGGTCCTGGGGCAGGCGTTTCCTTGCTCACCCGATTATTCCCGTAGCAATCATTTGCGTTTATTATCACAAGGCGTTGACTGCCGCCGCCGAGGGGGCGAAGGGAAACCACTCCCCCCACTCTCTATCACGCACTAAAATTTACAATATATACTACACACACATACATATGCGAATATATATTCCGCCATTGAATATAAAGCAAAGTTATTCGATTTTTTGCATATGAAGCATTAAAGCAATCTGCTTAAACTTTAATTTGCAGCGTGTGGGAGGGTGCGCATGTGTGTGTGTGCTGGAGTGGTCTGTCCCGATGTGTGTGTGTGTGCGCAAACTGTAACCGCAAGTGGCAAAAGGAAATAAATGTGCGACTTTGCAATGAAACAGGCATTTATGATGCCATAAAACAAACCAAGCACAAATATTTCTAACTCATCTTAAAACAAGTATGTACAAGGCAATCTCTCTCACTGTGTGTGTGTGTGTGTGTGTGTGTGTGTGTGTGTTTGGGGCCATAAAGAGGGATCTGTATGTGTGTGAGTAGAGGCAAGGAATGCCTTTTCCACATGTCTTTGATTACACGACCACGATTTGTGTGTGTGTGTTGAGGCGCAAGTTGAGACATGCATAAAGTTTGCCAAGATAAAGTTTAAGTTTGATTAGCGCATCGCAGTGAATAGTGCAGAGGACCGTGATGAGATGTGATGGGCTGAGAGGCCATTGATTGAAAGATGACATGATTGAAGGGAGCACTAAGTAAATATATGCATGTATTTAGGGGGAATGCATCACTTTCCGCTCGAATAAGTGAAATTTCATGCGTCGTATGAGTAATGTTTAATAAGAAACCTCGTTCTTTATGGAAGTCACTCATGCCTTAAGCGAATTTTAGGCAAATATACAAAATTAAATGTATCTACAGCTACAACAATTACATGTGCTGGAGTGTGTGTGTGTGTATGCACAGTAGTTATTCGGACCTCAGCAAATTTGTAAAATTGTGAAACAAGCAAACACGCATTTTAATGAAAACAGGCAAGCACAGGCAAAGGCAAAGGCGGCAAGCAGAGGCAAAGGCAGAGGCAGGAAAAGGAAACAAAACCAAACCAAAACGCCATAAAAAGTCCCTAACACGAAAGAGTTCCCCGCAAAATTCGCACTGCGCACATGGCAAAACCGCAAAGTACAAAAGGCAAAATTACTCCCGAGGGAGTTCAATGTGCTCCCAAACAAAAATACCTCAAGCCAGGGTCGCCAGCCAGGACAAGGCTGGGCCAGGACTCTCTCTCTCTCTCTGTTTCTCTGAGAAGCAGATGGTCGCCAGCAGATGGGAAAGATATGAGCTGAGGGTTTGCCAAATGCTTAAAAATAAGAAATGAAATGTCGCATATTAAAGTCGTCCTTCCGTGGCGACGACAGAGTGTCGTGCGAAGGCTGACAGGTGACTGAGAATGGGGAACAGACAAGAAGGGTGTAAGGGCGGGAGAGGGTTAAATTATTTTAAAGTGCTTTGCGGGTATTTGGCTGCGTTTGTTACTCTTGCCTTGCTCATTTTGCATTGACACTCGAGAAGATTTCAAACAGAGCAAGAATAAAAATTAAAGTATTTACATATTAAAGTGAAAAATTTTCCCTTTCCTTCTTTTCTCGTTCTGTTCTCCCCCATTTGCATGTTTGTAAGCGCAGCTTGCCCTCACCATGCGGCACATTTTCCGGGTAAACAGTGTTAATGAAGTCGCATTAATTTGAGTGCATTACGACGAGGAAGGCGAAGCTGAAGCCGCCACAGCTGTATTTGGACTCGTATTCGTGGTGCGCCAAAGGAAAGGCAGAGGCCAAAAAGGCAAACAACAACACACGCACACACTCACACACACACACTCACACACATACGCTCGCCACTAGCAAAGAGACAATGACAATACAAACATTTAGTCACTAGGAAAATGGCTAAATGGCACAGAGCAGAGGTAGGAGGAGCAGGGGAAAAGGAGCTGCAGCCAAAGAGTTTGAAAACGGAGTAGTCCGCGCTGTCCTCTCCCGCCTTGCCAGTGTTCGTTTTGCTGTTGCTGTTGTTGTTGCTGGGGTTGGCCTCCTGCAGCGTCGTAAAACGGTGTTGGCAACATGAAAATCTTGTCATATTTTTCTTGTTTACTGTCAACATCTTTGTACTTCAAGTCCCATTATGTTAATTATGATGAAGTAAACAGGACACAGTTGTTATTTATTATAATTACCAGCAGTCAAGCGACGCGCCGCGCCGAGACTGAAGCTGGAGCTGTAGACAATGCCAGCAGAAAACGAAGAAGAAGACGCAAGGCGCCGACGCAAAAAGAATTTGTTGCGAGTCCCGACTCAGAGAGCAACAGCAGCCATAAAGGAGGAAAGGTAGGGGGGGGAATAATTGACCGGGTTGCCGGGGTAGTTACTATTAAGTTTGGTGAATATTCTTAAGCCTGTCAAGCTGCGCTCATTAAGCGAATTCAATCAAACTTAAATTTTAAAAGGCAAAAGTCATGGTATAATTAAACAATACGCACACACACACATACATACGCACACACAAGCTGACACACACGCACAAACTGTACGCTGTGTTGCTGTTGGCTTTACGCATTAACAGTTAACATGGCGTATGATGAATTTTATCGAAACTTTGTCTTTTGTTGTGTGCCACACACGTTGAAGATAATGGAAATTCCAGGCATACTTTGCTTTGCATTCTGCGATAAAAGGCAGACACGCCAAACGAAAGGTGAGGAGGGTTCTGCGGGGGAGGAACTGCTTCTCTGTATTTCGTATTCAGCACAAACAAAAACAATCAATAGAAATTGGTATGCAAACAGGCCGCCTTTGTGCGCGACGCTCTGCGCTTATTTGCTCAAGAAAGTAAAAGCAAAGAAAAACAGAAGTCTCACACGCGCACACCCACACACACACACACACACATACATACATACGCACGTGAATACAAAGGGGTTTCACACATTCGCATATTGGTCTCGTGTCCTTGCCCCCCAAACCTAAATTAAGCAGGAAAACCAACGTGTCATTCCCTTCTGTGTTTGTGTTAAATTTTACAAGTGATCACCCTTCTTCTCGACTGCCACCCCCCTCCCCTTGCCTGCCACGCCCCTTTAAATGCAGTTTTAATATAACTATGAATGCTGCGCCTCACTGTGCTGCTGCTGTCCAAAAACAATGACATTAATTAGCCGCCCTTTGTGTATGCAGAACAAAAAGTAAAATGCAGCTAAGGCTTGTTTTCCCCTCTCTGCCCCCTGCTTCTTCCGCTTCCCCTCATTCTGCTTTCTCCTCCCATCTTTGCCATTGTGTAATTGTGTGCTGAGCTGGTCTGGGCTCCCTGTCCATTTCTTTTATATGCACCGACAGCGGAAAAATTCATTACACTTTTGCACATCGTGCACATTTTTTTTTGTTTTCAGAACAAAAAGCATGAAATTGTTGGGATGGTAAATTGTAGAAAATAAGTGGAAACAAGCGAAAAAGAGAGAGCGCACAAATGAAGCGTTGCGTAAGACGATGGATGCATGAGGCATGAATGCGAATAGTTATGCCACCACCAGTGCGTATACGTAATGTTAGTTCACTTAGCCAGAGAAAGGACTGTCGACATGCTGTGAAATGCATTTTAAAACACTTTTTTAAATTACATTTTAATTTTAGATTTGTATGCAAACACAGCTTGCATTTATTCGGTGCCATTTTAGGTGGTATTAAGATCGAGAACAGTCTCCTACGCGGGAGCGAGTAAATACATATGTATATGTATGTGTACATAGCATATACGTATGTAGTATATTTTTATTTGATTCCCATATTCCCAACTCGCTGTTGTGGCCCGCCTTTTTCAGTTCTATTTGGAATTGTTGTTCAATGCTATTGCATTCTTCCGCCCAAAGTGTTGACAGGCAGCCCAGAGACCGAGGGAGGCTGCAGCAGACTGAGCTCCCCGTTGCCAGTTCTCAGTTCAGTTCTCGCTTTCCACTTGCCAAGGCAAACGGTTGACTGCCTGGCTGGGCTGAGCTGGCCGGAGGGTGTACGTTCTTGCTGTGAATGGCGACTGATGTCCTGCAGGCAACTTTTCAGCACACAATACCCGTAAATATATTGCAAATGCAGCAGCAGAGCAGCTGCAACAGAGAGAAGGAGGAGGAGCAAGCACACACATACAGACACACACTCACACAGTCGCACACTTGGATTTATTTAATGCATCTGGCGGAATTGTAAATGCAAGCTTGTGTGTGTTTATGTCTGTGCTGTGTGTGGCTGTGTGTGTGTGTTTGACGTGGCTGCCTGCGGGTGTTGATGTATTGGTGCTGGAGTCGTTTGTATTTGAAAATATAAATAAACAAACCGCGCCATAAATTGCAACTTTGTAATTTTGAGAAAGTAAACAGGAAATGTTTTGTTCACTTTAACCCACATCGCATTCCTTTCTCTGTGAACTCAAGATAAATGCATGTCCCATTGAAAGAGGACCATCTTGAACGCAGGCTGCAGTTTAGGTTAAATGTTAAACAGGTTTAGCGCGTGTCTAAATCACCACATGCCACAATTCTGCTTTAATTCCTGTTTAATTCTTGGCTTTAAAGCCCACTGCAAGTCAGGAAAATCATAAATCCTTGAACTCCATTGTGGACTACCCCTTTGAAGGCTCCACTGCCATTTTTCGGATTTTATTTTTATGTCTTGTGTTGGCCTTTGCCAGTGAGTTAGTGTCTGCCTGTCTATGACAGCATGTGTGGGTGACTGGGCAGGGCTGGCAAAAGTTAAGTGGAGCGGAAAGCGGCCTTCTAAGCACCTCTTGCTTTCCGCTTAACTTGCAACGAGGAGAGAGGCAGCTGAGGCAGCCAAGTTTCTCTCAAGTCGGCTGCAAGTTGCGTAAGTGTAGTTTAAGTGTTGCATGTTGCACGTGTATGCAACATTTTTGTTGGTTGTTTATTTGTCCCTACACAAAATCTAATAAAAATTGCACGCTTATTAAGGATATTCCCCCCTTTTAAATTCTTCCAGGGCACTCCCTGATGAACTGATGAAGACTCTCTCTCTCGCAGTGGCACGACGAAGGAAAGCAATCAGCAAATCATTCATTTTTAAACTCTCAACTTCTCTCAGAGAACTTTAGAAAATTAATTTCTGTTGTACAAAGACATCATCGAGGCTTGCTCGGGTCTGCTGTGACGACTTTTGTGCGATACGACGAGAAATCATTCAGATATATATTTTTAAATTTACATATACATACATACATTCATATATATAGATACCACACTCAGGTGGGGTTTATATACGGGAACTTTCGCTTCCTCAACATGATTTACACTTATGCTTATCCACACACACACACACCACACACATGCACGAACGCCATAAAAATGTTCGCATTAAGTGCTCAGCCAGCGGCCACATTAAACAGAGGAAACCGTGCAGTTTTTTCCCCGGCTCGGCACAAAAATATATAAAACAAATTTATAACAAAAACGTGATCTGCTTATTGATGGATAGATGGATGATGATGCCGACTGGGGACCTGCAGAAGACCTGAAGACCTGCAGACCTCCTGCGGATCGCGATACATACAATTGATACGATTTTGCCAATTTTCGGCTGTGACACGGCAAACACACGTGTCCACATAAATGCATCGAATATTGTTGTATATTATAATGCAGAGAGGGGCCCACATATCAATATGCATGAGGCAGCACACGGGAGACCTTATAGGGATACTCGATGGAGGTGTTCTTCGTTATTGATTGAACTATTTCCCCAGGCAAACCCTATTGGGACACTTTAAGATCCGATAACCGAACAAAGCAGCCTCAATTAGGTGCTTATCAAACGTATAGGAAAATAATTGCTTACTCTCTTTTGCCATCTTTAATCTTATGATCTTCTTTAAAACTCAACTTGTATTTACGAAGAGGGAGAGTACACAAAGTATCCCCAGAAAACCGAAAGCAATTCGGAATACCTAATTTCATTACAAGACATCAATGTGCTTTCACTGAAAAATTTAATTTTCCAAATCACAAATTCTTTGCTTGCTAACGTGAGGCAGAAGACACAACCAGGCTGAGCAGGAGAAAGGAAGGCTGCGAAAATAAGAAGACAAACGCATTTCCCTCAGACGTAACACAGTTTGTCAGCCAGCCCAGAGAGAGACATGACGACAAGGAGAACGAGGACTAGAGGGTCCATCAGTTGGCCGCTCAAGCGGGCAAATATGTCGGTCGAGCGGTCGCTTGTATTTATTTTTTTGTTTTTTTGTCATTGAGTTGTGGCAATTGGAACCGTCAACATCATCGCAAGTTCCCGCTCTACATTTTACCTACCAAAAAAAGGTTGCAGAGCCATGGAAATCCGAGACGAGAGGGACGAACATGAGAGATGGCCAGAAAAGTCAGCAAGCCAAGCCGAAACCACGAGAAATATAGTAAACCAGTTTTATTTTCAAAGTTAGCATCTCTACCTTGTCTTGTTCGCGGTCTATTGTGCATTCCTTGCACTTATGCTTTGTCTGTCTGGTCGGTGTGTGGTATTCACGATTGAAAGGGAGAGCACATTGTAAGCCGTGCAAGTGCATTTTCCAACCTGGCGGATGGGTAATAAGTAAAGAGTATATCTCTGTGAAAAGAACAAGAGCAAAGAGAGAGACTGACAGAGAGAAAGGGAGAGAGAGATAGAGAGAGACAGATACAGACTGAAGAGAAAGAGAAGGTTTCGCAAGCCGCCTACATTCGCCTGCCGGTGCCGACAGAAGCTCCCTGAAAATAACAATCTATTTTCAGTACGGAGCGTGGCAAAGGGAGAGCAGGAGAAGGGTATAGGAAAAGGAAAGAGCAGAAGGAAATATCGAAAGCGGCAGAGCGGAAACGGAAAAGAAAAATATTGTTTCAATTCAATTGAAGTTGAAATTGCATGATTGCAACCAAACCAGTCGAACGAAAAAAACTCACAGACAACCAAGAGTTTGTGACCTCTCCCAATGCCGCCCTGCATTTTTTAGGGCTTGTCTTTCTATTATGGCCAATTGAAGTGATAAATTGTGCCAAGTACAAAGATGACAATAAGCATTTAAATTGCTTCTTCTTTTGCCTCTCTTCCATTACATGTTGTTGTGAAGAGATACAAATCCGAAAGACTACAGGCGTTATACTATTTACACTCTTTACTTGTTTACGGGAAATCTGAATCTGCTTTTAGCTTTTCTAATTCAAGGTTTTCAAGGAAGTTCTACGTTTATGTACTTAGATTTTTGGCAATTTTTATACTTCGACTTTTTCAGAATATTCCCTTGTGCCCCCAAAATACCTGGCAATAATTTGAGTCTGCAGTGCACACCCCTTTTTAGCAGTGCTTTGTTACTTCTTACTCGACTTCACATCTTCGTTCAACGACACCACGTAGCCGTCTTATAAACTCCTCACGAAGGGGTATGAGGAGAGGTAACGCTCCCTGGACATGATAGCCCTGAGACCGAGGCGAGGCGAGTCGAGTCAAGCATAATAATGTTTGCATAGCTTTTGGGTTTTATTACTCGGCTGTGTAAATGCCAGCGCAGCATGTTTGCAACACTGCCACGACTACAGGCAGGACTCCTGTTCTGTGTCCTGTTCTGTTATGTCCTGTCCTTGCCAGCCTTGGACTATGGTCGCTTTCATCGTGCTAGTGCTAGTCGTGGTCGTTTTTATGCCACAATGTCCTTCCAAATACCTTTTGTTTCAAAGGCGCCCCTTTGCTGGGACGGTCTGCCCTGCCACAGCGACTCTGTGCAGCCATTTACATGCTTCACTCGCCTCTATTTTAGCTTGTACGAGTAGCTTCTACTGCTGCTGCTGCTTCTACTGCTTCTGCCAGCGTGGCGTCAGCTTCCCGGCTCCAGTCCCCTGTCCCTGTCACGGCCCCATCTTGTCCCAACGTCGGTCTGCCCAGATGGCCAGCTACTTTATGTTTAGCTCTTGTACATTTTTGAGTTAATATACTTAGCAGCACATTTTGTTGTCGCCGTTGACGACGACATCGTCCACGCCCACCCCTCTGCCGACTGCCACACGCTCCTCTCATTCGCAGTCCCTATCTCCATCCCACCCTCTGTCTCTCTTTCTCTCTCTCTCTATCCCCATGAAACTTCTCTTGGCGCTTATCTACACGTCCTTGTCAAAATTTTGGCTGCCGTCCTGTCGTTCCCTCTGCCGCTGATGTTGCTGTTGCTTTAAAAGCTAAAACTTATAACTCTTGTACTTTTGCTTGTTCTTCGTTCTTCGCTCTTCGTTTGCTTCTTTTGGGTATTTTGCTGTGCGCTTTTGTTTTAGTTATTTCTTTCTTTTGTTAAGGTTTCTCGTGTTCTGCTTCTACATATACTTTTGCTGCTTCTGCTGCCTCTGCCTTTGTGGCTTTGAAGTTTGCCGACTTGTCTTTAATGACATTGGAAATTGCGGTCAGGACAATTAATTTCCGGTTGAAGAAACTTTAGTTTTTTGACACAACTCTCCGCTCAGTCCCGCCCCGCCTAGTCCAACATTGGGCGGGGCATTACAGTTAAGCGCAAAGGTAAAGTAAAACTTTTCTCTAATCGAGCTTGTTAACGCAGCTAGCCGAGCTACACTTCTTTCTATTCTCGCCTTGGTTCATCTAGTGGTCGTAGGCATCATAATAAGTTGCCAACAAAGTTCTCTCTATATTGTCCAAGGATTGACATAAGTTACAAATCACTTACCAACACATACGCACACCTAACTACCATGTGTGGGTGTACGTGTGTGCGTACGCGTGTGCGTGTGCGTGTGCGTCCCTCTGCGTGAAGTGTCAAAAAGGAGCCATACCTATTTAGCATTCTAACGAACTTATTCACCGACACCCACCACAACATGCCACATACGACGAGTACACACACACGCACACATATCTGCAGGAGGAGGGGAGGGGACTGTACGTGCATGGGCCTAAGTGCTCGGCAATAGCCAGCGATGCCTCCTCGAAGGCGCTCATTAAAATTTCAGCCCACGTACCCAATCTGCACTTAAAGGACCTTTCGAGATTTGAATTTTTCACATGTTTGCAGTCAGTCAAGTCAGACTACGATTATTCTCGGCGTACCCGACGATGAGGGCCGAGGCCAGTTTCCCTGCTACATCTCCCACAGGACCGGGAATATAAGTCGAAACTGTAGCATCCGCAAGCAGCAGCACCATATAAACTATACTCGTAAGTGCTACGACATGTTGTGCACGCACTTCCGCGCTGCATGTGTGTGCATATATCTGTCTGTATGTGTGTGTGTGTGTGTGTGTGTGTGTGTGTGTGTGTGTGTGTGTGTGTGTGTGTGTGTGTGTGTGTGTGTATGTGTGTGTTTGGGCTCCTATTGTTGCGGGAACAACAAACAAGCATTGTTAACAGTGAGGAAGCTATTGGCAGTTGTTGAGGTCTTGAGTTTTTCAAAAGAGAAACACACAAATTTCAACTGTAAAAAACGGCTGCTTTTGAGCTATTTCAAGTGTGGCCTGTTGTCCCGTTTGTCCTGTGTGTCCTGTTTGCCCCGGATTGTGCAACCACTTGGAACCACGTCGTTATGGCAGGGTTACGTTGCGAGGAGGGTGGAGGACGGGTGGTCCGTGGGGCTGGGCATCTTGACATGTCATCAAAAACACATTAAATGAGTTTTTACGAGCTCGTTTATCCAAACTGTTGTCCACCTTTCAGGCAGGTAACTGTAGCTCCTGCTCATAGCCAAAGTTGTAACATACTGAGCCACAGGCGAAGCTGAGGGAGAAGTGGCTGAGCTAAGCTAGAGTCAGCTTCAGTTGAGACCGAGTCCGGAAATTGCCATTGCGTGGTAATTGAAAAGTTTTTTCCTACTCTCTCTCTCTCTCTCTCTGTGAGCTGCTTTTGGCAACAAAGTGGCATTGCTGTAAATTAGTTTTATAATTTTTTACGCTATCCACAGCAAGCATAACAAAACGACCAAAAGTTGCCGGAAATTGGACAAGGTTTTCCTGATTGTCCACTCTTCTATTGTTGCAAGCAACACAATTATTCATCTCTGAATAGGCCACAACGTGTGTTCTATATGTGAATAAACATTATGAAAACATAAATATAAAAATATTTATGAGACAAGGCTTAGCTTAGTTGATTGTAAGCAGCCAGTTCCACTTCGATCAATCCCAAAGTCTTGACGAGGCGCCTAACCAACAACATAAGGAGAATGATGTTGTGTCCCCTACACTGATCTTAATTTAAATAATTCCTTAAGGATAAGTTAATTCAGCCTCAATTAGAGACTCATTCTAACATGAAGTCAAAGCAGTTAAGAGTTTGTCGAGTCTTAACTGAATCTTTAGTCTATTCCTGTGGGGATTTGTTTTTTTTGTTGTTGCAACAAGTGGAGCATGCTGCAAGAAGACTTTGCCACTCTTTGCCAGACTTTACACAAGTATGCAAAGTTCAACTAACCGCTTAATCCAATGGCCTCCTCTGCATCGGTCAACTGTTTGGCAGTCTTTGCCACGGCTGCAAATTCGGCTTACAACAGACCCAACACGCTGAGCAAACTTTCGACCAATATTTATTGTGTAAAAATTCACGCCTAGTTAAAGCGCCCCCTGTCCTGTCCTGCCCCCTTTCCCTTCGCACGGCGTCGCAGCCGCGTGTTCTAAAAAAAATCGCTGCTCGAAACTTTGTCCTTAGCGCCCTACATAGTCGCACTCATTAATTTTGCTAATTGAAACTATTAGAGAGGACGAGCATGGCAGAGGGAGAGACGAAAACTTGCACTCCCCACTCTATCTGTCTCCTTATCTCTTTCTCGCTCCGACGTAAATGTTTGTTAAATTATACATAAAATTACATGTAAATGCGATTAGACGAAAAGTTAAACTTTAGGTTTAAATGAAGCACACTTCATTCTCACAATTCGCACTGTTAAATAAATGCAATCAAATTATGCGCGCAATATTGTGTCAAGTACTTGACACATCCATAGGACGGAGCTCCGTCTCCTCTCATCCGACTCCTCTCCTGCCGACTGCTAACAGGAATCGGAATGAAAAGCGCTTCTGTGGCCAATGATAACTTAATTTGTTAATGCAATTACCCAAGTGCTGGCATTGCTGCAGGGAAGTACTGAATAAAGAGATATGTACAGAGTCCTTCATACATATATGTGTGTGTGTGTGGGGGCTGCACACTAAGTGCTCCTTGGAGTCGCAGGTATGTGTGATCTGAATTTGATTCCTAACTGCGCACAGCTTTCTTCCGGCTACTTTGTCGATTTAATTCAAACATTTATTTAAGTTTTGTTCGCAGTTGAAAAAGAAATCTGACAATCCTCCAGCTGCTGCTGATGCCGCTATTGTCCGCAACCAAAGACAGAAAATGCAGATACATAGTGGAGCAAGGTGGTGTGCAGGGGGGAGGGAGGTTGACTTGGCTGAGCTGACATTTTTGCGTTAGTCGAAACTTTGCGCAAATGTTTGCATTTCCACTGTGTGGACATTAATCAGAAATGCATGAAATTGCTAAAGTTTCCGCCCCACAGTGAACATTGGAGCGCCATATTACATTGTTCAAGTCAAAGTTCCAATCGATAGAGTTTTGTGTGTGTGTTTTGGACATTGAAGCATAAACCGGGCACGGCACTAAGGAATAACTTGTACTTTTCAATGCCCAACTGGCTTCGACTGGCTCATTGGTATATCGCCAAACGGGGCACCTAGAGTTGGTCAAAGGTAACAAGGCCCTGGCTGGTCCCTAGTGCAATTTACCCATTCGTAGTGGCACATCTGTAAAGTTCTCTCAACTCACTCTCAGTTGGGGTAAAAAGTGCATAATTGCATGAATAATGCATTATCCCCGTGCTTCTTACAACTTGCAGCATGGATTAGACCATCACGGGGCCAAATCGAACACGAGTAATTTGCAAATAAGTGCTGTCAACTAGTCTAAATCGACACGGCCAAAGACAGACACACACACACACTCAGATACACACAGAGATACACATGTGTGTGTATTTGTGTATCGCATGTTTGTACAGCCGAGGGTCGACTGGCAACACAATTGAACATGCAGGGCATGTTGGCCCAACACAACTTACGAATTGTTGTACTGTCAAAAGTGCCCAGACTTGGCCAAGGCAACCAGCCCGAGTAGCCCCAAAACAGAGCAAAGCAAAGCAAAACAGAACAGAACACAGCAAAACAAAACAAAGCAAAACAAAACATTAAATGAACTTTTCATTCGCAGAAGGGCCAAGCGAATTTTAAGGGGCGGCACTTAGTCCGGCGCCAAGGCTACGGGGCGCTAGGAAAGGAAGGGACGAGGACGGGACCTGGAGCCTGCTGCTGCTGCTTCCGTTTCACTTTTGCGTTATTTTATTTAAGGGCTCAAATTTGTTTGGACTTAGAGATGGAGGTAGCACGGCAGCAGAGAAGGAAGTAGAACATAAACGAAAATTTCGTATGCACTTTTAATGGCCCAAAAAGGAGGCCTGCGCTCCTCCCGGTTTCACTCCCCCCTGAAACATTTGAAATTCGAGTGCACACGCTATGCCAAAGCAATATACATACACCAACTCACGTGTGTGTGTGTGTGTGTGTGTGCAGGGCTCCGACTTTGCTGTAAAGTCAAAGGGCGTACATAGCTAATACCCTGAGCGACATAGTCAGCGATATTGCGGCACATTACGTGCCCTCGACACGTGTGTGTGTGTGGTTCGAAAAAAGAGTCTAGAGTCGCTCGTCTAGACCTCGTAACATGGCAGTAACATCAGCTGTTATTCAAACCGTAAGGTTTATCTCTAATCTCTTGCGTGCACTGTAAGCGAATCTAGAGCCCCAAGAAGAGAGAGAATTGAATTATCAGTTTATGTACGCAATATTTGGTCGAGTTAACCCAACGAATATTGTTGTATACCAAAGTGGTTGCTTTTATAATCTCCCATAGTGCGACGTCTCCGTGTCCGTGTCCGTGTCTCTGCCTGTGTATAATGGAAATGACTGAAAATTGTACATTGTCGGAGTGAAGTGGATTAGTATTGATTGCAGCTATGTCAACGGCTTGACTAACGCTTGGCTGGGCCTGGGCGAGAGCACACCGCTTGGGTTAACCACCCAGTGAAGGAGCAAAGGAGCAAAAGGAAGGGTGCATGTCTTAGCCAGTAAAGCAGTGGGCCAGTCGAGGCTGTCCGGGCAGTCAGGCAGTCAACCGTAAGATCGCTGCAGAGCACTTGTAATCTAAAATCAAGTGCTGCTCGTCCATTCGAAATTTGTTGTCCAGGGTCTAGTCGAGAGTGCTCTAGTGCGGTCTGGCTGCTCTGGCTGCTCTGGCTGGCTGGTCTGGCAGGCAATCTGTCTATCTGTGGCATTTTATTTATGCAAAAGTAGCATTTTTTCTTTTCTTGCAAGCCCCAATTTAAAGTTCTAGGGAGCAGCATCGTTCGAAACTCTTGCCTGATGAAGCGGGAACGTGGCAAATGGGGAAGGGGGAGGGGAGGGGTCCATTTGCTTGGCCCATTTGTAAGACAGGCAAACGAGCAGCCAACCGTTCGACCAACAAACAACTTCGTCGTCCTCGTCGTCATCATCTTCTTCTTCTTCTTCTGCTTCTGCTTCGTCCCACTTGTCCTTGTCGGGAGTCGCTGTCGCCGTCGCTGTTGCTGTCGTTGGTTTACTGCTGGGACAGCTGGTCAAAATTAACAAGTTCCAGCGCATGCCTGTACTCGGAGCGCCTACGAATCTCCAGCAAGACCGCCATCCGTGCCTGTATCTATGTGTGTGTGTGTGTGTGTGCCTGTATACGTGTATGTATGTCACAACATAAGCAATTTGTTGCAAACTTTCGCCCAGCTGGCTTTTGTTGTCCTCCTTTCTCCTCTCCCTGTCTCCCCACACAGCAACACATAGTGCGGTGCTGAGTCCCGCCCGCAGAACTTTTGAACCCCGATGCGATGCGTATGTCGAGCAACAATGGGTCCAGTCTGTGCCTGGCCTGGTTCGGGGCTTGGCTTGGCCAACAACAACAACAACATCGGCTTGTGTCCGGCCGTGGGCGTAAGCCTGGAAGTGGAAACGGGCGCCGTTTGTTCGCCTCGCTCACTTCCGTATTTTCCTCTTCCTCTTCTTCTCCTTAACAAGCATCGAGAGGCGACAACCGGCATTACACGACTTTGGATGGGGGGACACGGAGGACACGGGAGGACTCGGCGGCTAGAAAACTTTTTAAAAGATCTTAAATTTCTGTTGTTTTGTAAAATTGATGAAGTAATTTGTTTGGCGATTGCACACAAACTTTGCGTGCCAATAATTTTCAAAAAAAAAACACCAGACTTGCTCCAAGTTGGCGCGTATACACACACACATTCACATGTACCTATTCACACATTTATGTCAGCTGCAACGGCAACACACACACACTCCCTCCCTATTTCCCTTTCTCTATCTCTCTCTCTCTCTGCACTTTGGCAAAGTCTCGTAAGTGTTTCGAAACGGCAACTTCCGTTAGCACTAGTGTCCTGCCAATGAGTCCTGCATTGTTAATGATTCAGATTTGTGGCAAGTGGCCATGGCTCGATGTATATATAGGTAGTTCCAGTCTAGTGTGATAATATCTTCTAATATCGATGATAATCATATCGTATTCTACATCGATTGATACATTGATAATAATAATGTTGTAATTAATTTCTGACAAGTATCATCACAAAATAACCCTATATATGTTACTCCCAATGCTACAGTCGAAATGCCACACTTAAGGCCCGGCACTTAAGTGGATTTTTTTAAGTATTTATCAAGGAAATCAATATGTCGTCCGGGTGCCTCTTTATCCGTTTATCTTCCTCCATCTATTGTCTGTTTTATTTCTGCCGGTCGAGTGTTTCCGTGCTTCTGCTCTCGAGCTCTCCAACTCGAACTCGAACTTATTGTGAAATCCTCATTCGTATGTTAGTTTCGGCCCCACTGCCCCCGCCCCTGTCCCACTGTCCCACTGTCATTTGGTCTCTCAGTCATTCAGGCAATACTCGCAAGCACGATTGAAATTGAATAAAATGACTTTTCAAATTATTTGCGAAACAACGGGGCGCCGTGTGCCAGAAGTGCTTATCTGCGGAAAATGTTAACTGTATGACAAAACATAAATTGTAGATATGCAAAACCGAAGGAGATACACACACATACGATGAATACAATTGTATGGTACACTCACATAAGCACATGTGGAAAAGGATGTGCAGACTCACTTTGTGAGTGTGTATGTGTATGTGGCAGGGAGATATATAAAAAGAAATAACAATTTTGCGCTCAAAATAGAATACAAACAGCACAATGCGTCTGAAGCACGCCAATAATGGGAAGAGGAAGTCGGCGAGAGTTGGAGTGTGTGGAAGAATTGTAGATGTGGATTCGAAGTAAATGTAAAGCGGGGACTGCGGGGAGGTGGCACGCAGCAAAAAAAAAAGTATCGATTTATGCATATTAAATTACAATACACATTCGCATCCAATGGGAGGCTCCTTTGAAAACGCGTTTCGCATTTCTTTCTTATTTGCCGCCTGACATCTCAATTGGCGGCTACGCCGATTACCGCCTACAGCAACCCACCATACTCGACTACCCACCACACCCCATCCTCCACAGAGCAAATACCCACCACGCAGCGTTGCCACCTCTCGCTCTCTGCGCGTATTACCATTATGATCCCACACTAGCGACCAATTTATAAACGTTTGGCTGTTCGGCTTATCTTTGTCAGTTTTTTCTGCTCCGCCTATCATCTTTTTTCACTGTGCATGTGTGTGTGTGTGTGTGTGTGTGTGTGTATGCACACCATCCGAGCTAACGCCCCCATTTGTGTGTCCATGTCCGTTACTTTTTGTTGCAGTGCCGCGCACATCTCTCGCTCTGTGTGTGTGTGTGTGTGTGGCTATATACACTGTACATATGTATGTAAGTAAGTATGTGTGGGTACATATCTGATAAAACTTAATGTTACCAGCTGATGGCGCACGTCGAGTGGGCTATGGGGGCGCTTTGTGCTGTGGGCGGGGCTGTATTGGCTTTTGGCTTATGGCATTCGCTCAAGGTTGTCTATTTCGTGGTGGCCTTAGCTTTATTAAGCCCAGCAGCGTGACAATTCGCATCTGCACCCATCCTACTGTAGGAGAAACAATCGAACCTCGAACCATAAGCATAATTAGCGATAACAAATGCAGGCAGCATTGACTTGATTTAAATCAACTTAATACGACTTTAACTCGATATACGCCAGATCTATCATATACTAAGTATATATACCCATGCATGTACAACATATGTACAAAGTTAAACGAGGAGCAGGGGATTGAGGGGTACGCAGACGCGACCACTGGCACACGACCTGCAATATTGATGCGCTCGTGCCGCCCACAAAGTTATCATGAAGAAAAGCAACCGAAAGTGGTCAGTCGAAAGCAGAGGAAAGTCAACAACAACAACAACAACAACTGGACCAAGCAATACCATCGACGGGGAATATTGTTGGCCCCGCTCTTGGGAGTGATAATTTTCGTGTCCTTCGCCGAGGACCATTGTTAATTATTCTGGTCACATCTGTTATGTAAACTACGTTCAAAGCATAAAAAAAGCACAAGAAGGCGAACCCAAAAGGCGCAGCGAGTACTTGGAAGCGGTCGCCCACTCGTGCGCTCAAAGAATTAAAAAGTTCCGAAAACGCGTTAAAAGTTCACCCGAAATTCAGATGGTTTGCCCTTTCAAGCCCTTTTGGACTTTTCCCTAATGAAAAGGGAAAGCAAAAAAAGTACTGCGTTAATTTTTAAACTATTTTATTTTCGCTTTTATTGTTCTCAGGTACTGCTGCTATCCTCGCAGTTGTTGTTGTAAATTCGTAACAGAAGTTACACGAAATATTCAAGATGATACATAAAGAAATCGCGACCACAGTGGGAACTCATAGGACTAGTTTGAAATCACTTAAATTCAATAAATTGGTTCCGTGAATTAAGTACTTTGCCCCACTGTGTACCCATTCATTGTCTTTCTTTTTTACTTCTCCATCCCCGTTATTCTATTTCTTGTCTCTCTTTTTTCAGAGTATCAAACAAAATGCACGCAGTTCTTTAATTCGCTGCTTGTACTGTTTATTATACATGATTACATCGCTCTTAATATGCACAATATTGACGTTTTTAATTCCATATCAACTATGTAGATATAGATTATTAGGCACAATTTTTCACTTGGTAATGTTAACAGAAATGTGCAATGGCTACTTAAACTGCTGTTATTTAGCAGAAGAGTATTGCCTTGCAAAATCTTCAAAACAATGTTCACACACTAATAATAATCAATGCAAGATCAGCTGCAAACCATCTAACAGAAAGCGAGTTAATGGTTATTAGTGCCAACACGCAAACTGTGCGCTACAGACGCAGTTTTTCATGATACCCATATCAATAAATGTCTGAAACTATGGATACCACCGTCCAACATTGTGCAGCAGGTATTCCCAAAGACAGTCTACGACCCGGCAACAACAAGTCTACCAACAGAAACTAGTGTACGACAGTAACATGTGCTTAGACAGCTGATCGCTACGTGAGAACTTTATTTTTCCCTAAACATATGATTTGATTTATTAACATATTGTTTATTTAATTGTCATATTTTTAGTCATACTCAAAACGGACGTGATGTAAATTATAGAAAAATAAAATATCCTTTATTCGAGGGACTGTTTAGCATGATAATTTTTAATAGTCATCAAATTATTTCACTTTTTAAAAAAAACTTCAACTTTATGCGAAAGAAGGTAACGTCGACCTTAAATGCTTCTTACTTTCTTAACAAATATCATAGAAAATATCATCAAATATTATATCATTTTTCATCGAAAAAAATTTAATCTTTGGAAGTTTAAAAAATTAGGTCACTTATTCAATGATGCACATATACTAATAATAAAAAGATAACATGATCTTATTATAAAAAAAATATAATTTTTTATCAAATTATTGAATTTAATTATTAAAGAATTAATTCAATATGCTCCAGCTCTTGACGCGCTCCCAGAAACCAGTCCGTGACGGCTTTATCATTTAATGTTTGATCGTTTTTCAGTGAGTCTGAAATGCAGGAAAAGACTTCCGATGAAGTGTGTCCCTGTATTTCAGGCTTACTGAAAAATGCATCAAACGATGCCAATTCAGCATCCCCGTTAACTATTAGAGCTTCTTCAATCCACTCTAAACCATACGATAAATCGGTGTCATGGATACATGCGACCGGTGGCAAATGATTTGAAATGGGGGTGCTGCTCCTGCTCAATACTGAGCTGGATGATACAAATTTCCAGCGATCCAGTCGGAAATTGTTTTCCTTTTTTAGCTCACATTGGTAAACGTGATTTTTTTTCGCAATTTCTTGCTCTGTATAGGGCTTAACTATTCTCCCCACAGCTTTCACCAGCAAGGCATTGGTTACAACACGTCCTCTTCTTTCAAATCGCCTCTTCGCGTCATATACGCAGTTGTAGCGTGTCATATTAACACGTACTTTTGTACGCAGACACAGCTCCTTAATATCCATGTGACTGTATTCGCGAGTAAGATCCTCGACAGTAATATTCTTTAGAAGTAATAAAAAGACTTGTTAAGTAAGCGCCATGTTTGTAAGGATGGTGGTACTTACCATAATTTCATTAAATCGCTTTACTAATGACTTGCTTATATTTTTTTGTTTATTTATTTTCATAAGGCCTTCTCTTTGTATTTTTAGATATTTTATCAGATACACTGATAAACAACGAGCCATGATTATTGAAATTTATTAAGTTTAACTTAACACGCAAATTTGTATTGGAAGAGTGACCATATATATTGAATGAAAAATACCGATACTAATCTTTAAATACATACAACTTTTAACGTAAGCAAACGTAAGCTCACACGTAGCAGTGAAAATAATTATAAAAAATTGTATTTTAAGATTAGTATCGGTATTTTTCATTCAATATATATGGTCACTCTTGCAATACAAAAATAACAGCGTGTTAAATTAAACTTGATCAATTTGCATTTTTTAACATGGCTCGCTGCTTAACCGTATATCTGATAAAATATCAGAAAAAACAAATAGAAGACTGTATGAAAATAATTAAACAGAAAACAGATATAAGTAGATCATTGGTAAAGCAATTTAATAAAATTCGGGTAAGAACTAGCATCCTTACAATCTTGCTGCTTACTTAACAAGTCTTTGTATTACTTCTAAAGAACATAACTGTCGAGGATCTTACTCGCGAATACAGTCACATGGATATTAAGGAGCTGTGTCTGCGTACAAAAGTACATGTTAATATGACACGCTACAACTGCGTATATGACGCGAAGAGGCGATTTGAAAGAAGAGGACGTGTTGTAACCAATGCCTTACTGGTGAAAGCTGTGGGGAGAATAGTCGAGCCCTATACAGAGTAAGAAATTAATAATTTAATAATTAATAATAATAGTTTTTAATAAATAAAAAAAACTGAATAAACAATTAAGTTCCTCAGTGCCTTTGAAGCAACTGCAGTTGAAATAATATAAAATACATTCATATAATTTTGATATATTATTTTTGGAAATTAACAAGTAACGAGAGATACAGTCGAATAGTATCTAACGCCAAGAATTCCCAACAACAAAGTCTTCTGTGTGCAATTGCTGTCTTACTCCCTCACCCATGCAGGCAAAAACATACGTACATATGTATGTATGTACATTTATATATAGCTGAATGGGCTCGTTTAGTGACTCTGAGCAACTCTCTGTGGGCCCTGCCATGCCTGAATCGGCTCGTTTAGTGACTCTGAGCAAGACTCAGTGGGCCCTGCCATGCCTCTTGCCATTACATACATACATTTGCACAAAGCTAATATACCCATTTCACCACTGTTTATTGTGGAAGGATAAAGACAACAACTCCCACAAGAATTGAACAACTACCAGTACCCAAGTGTGCTCATTCAATTTGTAGATTAGTTCAACCGAGCTTCATCTGGAGAGAACGATCAAACTTTGTATAACAAAGCAATATGCCGAAATCTTGCATTTCTATGTTTCTTCATCACATCAACCAAAGGCCCGGAAGATTGACATCTAGTATTTGTGAAGATCACCAACACAATCGCAATCACGATTAGAGACCAAACAAAAGACAGACAGCAACACGTACGATGCGCCTTACAGCAAGTAAATACATTTCGCTCTTAATCATATTGATGGTTTTACAAATGTATATTTACTTAATTGTCTAAGACGTTCCATAAAAACGCACAGTAGCAACTGAAACAGCCAGGAGAATCGTCTACTTCAACTTCTTCTTGGGGCGCAGGTTGTTGGTGTGGCCACACTTCTTCTTACGGCAGTTGGTGGCACGTGGGTGCAGACGAGCGTAGCACTTGCGGCAGATCATCTTGTCGCAGTTGTACTTCTGGGCGAGAATACGCAGCGAGGGCTCAATGATACCACCACGCAGACGAAGCACCAAGTGCAAGGTCGACTCCTTCTGGATGTTGTAGTCAGACAGAGTGCGGCCATCCTCCAGCTGCTTGCCGGCGAAGATCAGACGCTGCTGATCTGGGGGGGATTCCCTCCTTGTCCTGGATCTTGGCCTTGACATTCTCGATGGTGTCAGAGGGCTCGACCTCCAAGGTGATGGTCTTGCCAGTCAAAGTTTTTACGAAAATTTGCATTTTGGACCTGTTGCTGCAATCGCAAAAGATTAATCGATTAGAACACGATTTCACACTAAATCACCATTAGAGAGCGTCACAATTTAAGATTGCTTCGTCCATGGCAGCAGTCTCATGCCCCTTCGAGGTTATGTACGACGGGGCAACAAATGACGAATGCGTGGAACATGATTTGTGCCACGTAGGCGTGGGAACAATGAATAACGATGCGAGGATGCATGGATGTCACTTTGAAAACACTTAAATTGCGACGCTTTCACTTTTTATTATTTATTTTTATGTTTTTAGTGAAACTTACCAGGAGAAACGTGCAACCAAATGCTATTTCACAAAAGAAAAGAGTGTGTACACTCCTATTACGGATGAAAATGAAAAATATGGCATCACTAAAGCGCTTTTGTAGCAGTCAGCCTCAAGTCGCCTGATGTTCTTTTGGACTATACATATTAAAAAAGTATATGTAAATGAATATTATTAATATATTGATAAATATACTACAAAAAAAAAGAATTACTTTGTTTTAGAATTTGTAATTATTAGCACTTATACGTCCGTTGACAATAATAAAATTAATCGATACTTATCGATACTTGAAATACGTATAAGATGATTTTTATTGAAGTAATATACGTAATTTGCAACATAAACGTTATTTAAATTTTTAATATTATTTATTAATATTATTTAATATTGTTTTGATAATTAACCTCAATCATTGCTTCGGTGTCCTTGGTGTGAGCACTTATATTAATAATTTAATATGATGTTAATTAAACAGCTGATACTTATCGATAGGTCTATATTTTGCCGCCGTTCTGCTCCTTAACTAAATTTTCCAGTTTCAATACAAAGTTGATTTCCTACCAGCTCGCATATACTTTTTCATTTAAATTCAGAAGTGAAGTTATAAATCATATCTGTGAAATCATCTAAAAATAATTAGGAGTAACGTGGCCTAATTTGTGTCAACTCATTTGCGACTCCAGTAATTGATTGTTGCGCGCTGTTAATAGCAGTTGAGCATGTTCATGCTGTTACCACTGTTATGTTAAATAACATTTTCCATTCAACAAAATCTAGCCAGCCAAAGAAAAAAGTTGTGTAAAAAAACGTGTATTATTTTAAGTACACGTACACAACATGTCCACCAACGATGTTGCCGTGCCGGCGGCTGGAGCAGCACCGGTAAGAAATTAAATAATACACCGATTCCCCAGTGCCTTACGAATTTTCATAATTATCAAGGTGGTTGCTGGCGAGGGGCAACAACAGCAGCCGACAAGAATGGAGTCGTTCTTTGCAATGACAAAGTCGCTGATTCTGCGGGCGCTAATTATCTACTTTGTCAGCTCGTTTTTTCGGAGACCCCAGCCCAACGCAACCCAAGACCAGTCAGTGGCCAACGCCGGTCCAAAAATAACTGCTTGGAACTGCTTCGAGAACGGTACGATCTTTGACTTGCACGTGTGGCTCTCTGAGCACCCGGATGTGGTGAACTTCCAGCAGAAGAACAACCTGGTATGGCTGCAAGAGGATCTGACATACGGGGACTGGATCTCGGGGCTCACTGGCGACGGCATTTACACACACAACCTTAAGATAAGGGCCAGCCCGCATTTAATGAACAACGGCAGCGTGTATCTACATGCATTTGTTACGCGCGCCGGCGAGAGTCCCGATCCTCAGTCGCCACAGTATCCCAAGAATGGTCATATGGGGCATCAGCAGCAACAGTTGAACAAGTTCAAGAAGCTGCGTGTGAACCGCAACTACAATCTCTTGGCCAGCGAAAAAGAGAAGCTGGAGCACGAGCTGAAGACAGCGAATCTCAAGGATCAAATTGTATCCCACTGGCATCCGAACTTGACCGTAAACCTTGTGGTGGACCAGACTAACTGGGCACAAGGAAGTGTTCCTTCTCCTCTGGATGAGTATGTCAAGTTTGTGGATGGCGGGAAGACTTATCTGCCTATCGTTTTCATTAACGACTACTGGAACCTTCAACGGGAGTACTTCCCTATCAACGAGACAACGCCGGAACTGGACTTGCACTTGACTTTCCAGCCACTGGGTATGTTCAAGTGGCAGCTGTATGCCGCCAAGCAGATGAAGAACAAATGGGCCGGCAATGTGCTGGGCGAGATAATGACAGCTGGCGCTACAGAGGAGACCGACGAGGATCAGGACTCGCTGAAGGAGACTCTGCTGGACACAAACATTTATCTACTCGGCATCACTGTTGCCGTGTCCATACTCCACTCGGTGTTTGAGCTACTTGCTTTTAAGAATGACATACAGTTCTGGAACAATCGCCAATCCTTGGAGGGACTCTCGGTGCGATCGGTGTTCTTTGCCGTATTCCAATCGCTTATTATTCTGCTATACGTGCTGGACAACGAGACTAACTTCATGATCCGCATATCCTGCTTTGTTGGTCTCGGCATTGAGGTTTGGAAGATTCACAAGGTAGTGGACGTCAACTATAACAACCAGAACAAAGTGCTGGGCATCTTCCCACGCATTACATTCAAGGACAAGGGATCGTACTCGGAGAGTTCTACTAAGGAGTACGACAAGCTGGCCTTCAAGTATCTGGGCTGGGCCTGCTTCCCCCTGTTGGTGGCCTACTTCATCTACTCGCTGATTTACAACGAGCACAAGGGCTGGTACTCCTTCGTGTTAAACATGCTGTACAGCTACCTCCTGACCTTTGGATTTATCTTGATGACCCCGCAACTGTTCATCAACTACAAACTCAAGTCGGTCGCCCACTTGCCGTGGCGAATGATGACCTACAAATTCCTTAACACATTTATCGACGACATCTTTGCGTTCGTTATTAAGATGCCAACCATGTACCGCATCGGCTGTTTCCGCGACGACATCATCTTCTTCGTGTTCCTCTACCAGCGCTGGCAGTACCGAGTCGACCTGAAGCGTGTCAACGAATTTGGCTTCTCGGGTGAGATGGAGGAGCAGGCTGCCATTAAGCGGCAGGAGGAAGAGAACAGCTCCACTACGCCTGCTGGAGCCATTGAAGGAACGAGTGATCCTTCTGCCACGGCTCCCGTTGCTAAGGAGACGCCTAAGAAGACGCCTACTAAAAAGACAGCGGCTCAAAAGAAACAGGATTAGATAAGACGATAGTCGAGTATCTAAGGATATTGCACTAGAACAATTTAAAAGGCAGTTATAGTAGTTATTCTATAATCATATACTCCATTCGTGTACACAGATAATTACTTTCAGTATACATAGTCAACGGAGCATCATCAGTATAGCGAACATATTTAGCAATAATTTGTGTGTGTATTTTATTTGTTTTTCTTGAAGGCCCTCTACGTGGGTCCATAGCATTGGCTACTGAAATAAATTCAGTGTGAGAAGTAAAATGAGTTTTATCTTATCGTTGTTTAAATCAGGGTGAGACTGTTTATCAACAGCTTGGGGTGCAGTAAGTACGAGGTGCGTAGGAACACCTGACAGACGCTAATTTAGCTATCATTGGCAAGCAATCTATAACCTAATGTAATAGACTTTCCAAGGCAAACTGTATTTTCTAAATAGTATATTTAATTGTGTAAATTGCTTGGAATGCAACAGGTGGAAGACGGGCTAAGAAGCTTTGGGAGCCATTCATGACCGAACTTCTTAATGAACGTTGTTTAAAACTAATAATTTAATATGAAGTAACGATTAAATTGCAAACCGAATGTATTTGTATTTACGTATCTTTACATTTTGCCAATTAAATTTAAAATTGTTAATACAAAACGAAAGTCTATCGATTACAGATAACATTTCTCGAACCTTTTACAACACTGGCAATTAGGTCGCTGACGAGCACTCTCTTTCGCAAAAGAAGAAAAAAACAAGAAAAAGCAAAAGGACTGTCCAATAATATTAATAATATTATTAATCATTGCCACGGATTAAAATAAACTATTCGCTTGTTTCTCATAAGTCCACTTCGCACTTGTGATGCATCAGCCTGTGGTACATCTGTTGAATACGCCAAGTTGATTTCAATAGGAAAAGTGGAAAGTTTGCTCGTCTCTTCTTCATCCACAAACAAACATGTACTCTGAGTGGGCTTCGTTATCGGCCCAGATAAGTGCCAATAGTTGCGGTGCGCAATGCTTCAGTGTGCTAAACAAGTTTCCCGCATCCGCTGGAAGGGAAGTGGTTATCTCTGTAGTGAAACAGCTGGGCACCAATTTAGGCATAACACAAAACGCAGAGCCCAGCCACTTGGTCAAAGATGAAGAGGTGAGTGCTCCCAATATTGTTGACACCGTTGCACTATTCTCATGGAATCTCTCAACAGGTCAAGTGGTGCATGGACGTCATTTGCTTCGGCCTCTCGTTGCCTCTGCAGGAACACGAAACCATCAAGGACTGCGTCAATGTCTACTGCGAGTGGCTAACTGCTTTGCACCCACAGCCGCGAATCAGTGTTCCGAAGCCAATTTGCGAGGATGCCAATCTCTATGCTAGACAAATCATCAACCATTTTCACAATCTATTTGTGCCTCGCCAAGGGGAAAGTAAGTGCAAGCAATGTTCCTTTATTTTGGTACTCAGAATCTTGGAATTATCGATCTAGCCAAAAACTTTTCTCTTTTAAATTTCAAGTCTTACCATTTTTGTACCAATCTAAGCTTGGTAGGTGCTGATTTTATTAGATTCTTGTAGCTCCAGCTGAAATCTATATACGCAACTCTAATAGTGTCGATATAATCCCTTATAGGTTCTGATACCATCAAACGCCAGGCCGTGCTGTGCCACAGAGTGCTTCGTACTCTTCAACAAACTGCGCAGATTTCGCAGATCATGGATCGACAAACCTGGGACACTTTGCTGTTATTCCTGTTGGCCATCAATGAGATTTTGCTGGCACCGCCAACAGTTAAAGATGACGTGGGTGATCAGTTGTGTGAGCGAGTGCTCTCTGTGCTGTTCGAGGTCTGGCTCTTGGCCTGTGTGCGCTGTTTCCCTTCGCCGTCGCTGTGGAAGACCCTGCAGGAATCCTGTGCAATGTGGCGTCATCGCGTTGCACTTGTGGATCAGTGGAATCGCGTCAACTTGGCGCTTACAGCCCGACTATTGGAGTTCAGCTATGGACCCGAATTCACACAGCTTAAGAATGGTAGATGGATTAAATGTGGTCAATAAGATATGGATAAATATGTTTTCTATTCCTCAGTTGACGAAGATAACCAACTGATTCCTGTTGGCATGACGAACGACTGTGTGGCACAGACTTGGTATCGATTTCTGCGCATGATCGGCAACCCCACGGCGCTGTGCTCCCCTCAAGTGATTAGTAAGTCGTCGCACTTCGTGCAATGGGCACTGACCCACGAGAAGGGCGCTGAGACCCATCAGCATCCCTGCCTGCAAATGCTACCGCAGATATTTCTGAATGCTATTAGAGGCATCTCCAGCCAAGTGGATGCGTTTCTCGGTAAGCTCAAGCCTTGCCTGGCCAGGCACATACATTGAAGCTACATAGGCTCAGTAGTTAGTATCAGTGTTCTATCTAGTCCCGAACTGTCTCTATAACTCTATCGATCTCATAACTCCTCTTATACCTTCCACTCAAATTGCTGTTTGTTAATCGCTCGCTGTCGCCACGCAGGCATTTATCAGCCTCCGCTTAGTCAGCAGGACAGTGTCGTTACCAATCTGCTCGAGATACGTCACTCCCTTAACGAGGCGACCTCCTCCACACTGCAGCAGTTTATCTACTCAAGCAGCGTGTCCAACATTAGCACGCAACAGAGTGGGGTATCCCCCGCTCAGCATCAACATCATCATCTCCACTACCCACATTTGCATTTGCATGGCGCTGGGAGTTTCCTACGGGATAACTTTGTGAGCAGCTCGGCCAGTTCTGCCCTCAACGCCATAATGGGCCATCATCATCATCAGCACCACCAGCAGCAGCACCAACAGCAACTACAGCTTCATGGCAGCAACAGTATTGCTTCTCCAACCAATCTTTGCCTTAACGCTGGCCCAGTGCCAGTGGGCAGCACCAGCGCAGGCGGCAGCCACTCAGCAGGCGTTGTGGGATCCATATCATTCAGTTCCGCGGAGCCGATGCCGCTTGCAACATCGGCCAGCAGCAACAGTGTGACTCCGACGCCGCCTCTGCAACGTCGACTAGCCAAAAGTTTCAGCGTGGCGCCATCCATTACTCAGCAAAAGGGTTCGGTTGCATCGTTAATAGACCCTCATGTTGTGTTGCATTTGTTAATCACTTTTATAATTTTATTAGAAGTTAGCTCAACTTGTGTATGCTTTTGTTTTTGCCTTTTTTTGCCACTGACCAATCTATTTTTTAAGCCCGCACATTATGAATTATGCGAATGAATAATCTCTATAATTGCGTTGCCCTTGTTTTAGTGTTTGATTTTACATACTGACTGTATGTCGGTATAGTGAAGTCTCTATACAGTGACCACATAAGCCATTTAATTTATTGTGTTCACTCGTTCGAGTCTGCACTTTATTACTTTCATACTCACATACTTGGATGTATTTAAACGTGTATTTCTATGCATATTACAATTTAATTTGTATCTATTGTACGCCCACAATTAAAGCTTCGCATGGCGCTGCATGCTTGTCTTTGTGCTCGCTACTGATCACTCCCTTGTTACCTTTGTACGCTCCGCTCTGCTCGAATTACTAATTTCTCACACGCTTTCCCTCTTCCCGCACGCTTCGCAGGCCTAAGCAAAACAGCGCTTATCAGCCTAACACGCAGTTCGGGGAATGCCACGAACGCCCCCACAACGCCGACCTCAGGTCCGCCCTCAACGAGCAGCATCAACTGTGAGTGTTGTGTGAGAAGCACTTGTCGCTTCCCCATGTTAACTCTCTCTCTCTCTCTCTCTCTCTCTCTCTCTCTCTTTCTATATATATATGTATATCTCTCTCCCATTCCCGAACAGCGCTGCCCTCTATCGGGGCTGCTGCTGAGCTACGTCCGACGTTGGCTGTGGCTCGTCCCAAGTGCAACAGCATTCTGCACTTATTCGGCGAGTGGTTGTTCGAGGCTGCACACATAGGAGGCGACACTTGGCTGCAGAACCGTAAAAGTGAGTACTGAAGACTTTAATTTATAGTTACTTATAATTATATTGTAATTATAGAGCAAGCATGCGAGGCTAGCAAGCGACCCTCGTCTATGATAATGGAGAATCGCAAGGGTTCCATTTCGCTGTCGCAGCCCAATTCACTGAACGATCCATCATCACTACCGCCCACGTTGACTATTGACAAATATGAATCTGGACGAGCTGAGGCAATTGGCACACTCTGCAAGATCTTCTGTGCCAAGAAAACAGGCGAGGAGATCCTGCCAGTTTATCTGGCCCGCTTCTATATGGCATTGCAGCAGTGCCTGAAGATCACCGAGACCAAGGAGTGTGATGAAACATTGGCAAGCATTCTGCTGCATTCTTCGGATTTGTTTCGCTTGGATCTCGATGGCATCAATGTATTACTTCCTGGCTTTATAGCCGCCTTGGAAATCGTTCTGCCCGACAAGGATTTAAAACTCAAGACCCAGGCAACTTCATTCAATCGCACTGAGCTGCGTCGCTCTGCTATAAACATTCTACTGTCTATCATGGTGCTGCCACTCCATTACCACACGCTGCCCATACGCAGCCTTACGTCGGAGTCTAACGAAAAGTAAGTTTTGCTAGTTGCCTCTCTTACGGGAACTCATGCTTATCCTATGTTGTTTCGTAGGTTCTCTACCTTTCATCAACTGAAACCGCGGCTTATGAATATTCTGATGAATGCGCTGCAGGTTGAGACCGATGCACAAAACACTCATATGCTTCTCGGGGGGCTGCTGCTTTGTGTCCAGGATGCAGTTACGTTTGAGGAGACTGAGATGAACGTCACGGAACACATGAGTGCTGGAGAGAGTGGCCAACATCATGAGGATAATATACTTAGCTCTGGTGAGTATACGATTTGATATATATGTTTTGTTTTATTCAAATTTTAATTTTAATTTGGTTTTCGTTTTTTGCTTTTGCGTTCTTCTTTTTGACTTTAATTTAATCACCCTTGTCAGCGTGTTCGGAACGTTCTGGCTCGTTAGCCAGCGGTACAGTCAGCTTTGGCGGACAAACCACAGCAATGGGCTATGACTATCCCAGTCTGACGATATCCGATGATCTATCGGTGGACTTTTCCCATGAGTTTGAGGGCGTCGCATCGTACGGTAAAGCCCCACACACACACACACACCCAGCAACACACACATAAATTGTTTATTTTTTTATTTACTGTTTATCTGTTCTTTGTTTATGTTGGCTTCTATTTAAGCATTTAATGTCAACTCCAATGCACTTGGTTTATTTAAAGTAATTCTATATTGTCTTGCAGACAACGCACACGCCTTGTTTGTGCGAGCCACGTACTTGGTGTGTCATCGTCTGATCTCCTCGTGGAAAACCGATTTGAACGTCTCCCTGGCAGCCCTAGAGCTGTTATCCGGCCTGGCCAGGCTGCACATACGCGAAACAGGTATCGTATTCATTGGCTTGTGCACGTGGCGATGTCCTTATTATCTCTGTGCAAACTCTTCTATTTTCTGCTGGCAACCCACTTGTACATTTTACATCACACTCCACACACCATTTTTCACCTTTCATTAAACTCATTTTATTTGTAATAACCCAAAACCTGCAGCAAGGAAATTAGCAAATGGTAATTAACTTAAATACTACTAACAAGCTAAAACACTTTTGTTTTTTCTTTTCTTTTCCTTCCATCTAACACCCTAACAACTCTCAACTCTCGACACTTTGCCCATTGATCACTAACTGACAACTACATGTATGAATATTTCTTCTGTGTTTTAATTTCTACCGGGCACCATCATGTAAATAACCCAACCAAACCACCACCTGAACCCACACACATCTTAGATTCTTTAGTGAAAATAGTCGAACCAAGTCAAAATCTAACGATAATCTCCACAGACGCTCTAGAGTGCAAGCGGGCAGTCAAGTGGATTTGCGACTATATTTGCTATCAGTGCTCGCGTCCTCGGCCAGCGCATAGCAAGGATCTGCACAGTACCATAGTGGCAGCGTTCCAGTGCACGGCTGCGTGGCTGATGCAGCATCCGTATCTGCTGCAGGATAAGGATTGCCTACAGACAGTTCTTGAGGTGGTTGAGCTGGGCATATCGGGAACGAAGAGTCTTAGCAAGAATGGAGATTTGCCCAAGTTCAAGGATGAAAAGGAACTGAAGCCAGCGTCGATGCGAGTGCGCGATGCGGCTGAAAATCTGCTTACAATCATACTGGAGCAAGTCGGATACTTTCCCAGCGAGTGTGGGCCGGAGTCTATTTCCTCGCTGTTGGACGAGCAGGCTCTTATGAAGCACTGTACTCTGCCTACTGGAGATGGTTCCGCAGGATCAGTTGTCAACGCGGAGCAAGCTATCTCAAAATTCAAATACTTTGTCACTGAAAACTCGACAATTTTAGCTTTGCTGGAGGAACCACTCGGAAACGATCAAGATCCGCAGCCAACGGTGACACGTGAGTTAAAGAATTTATTGTATTGGCATTTTGGCTAATCATATTGTATTATATTTAGTTCTGATACGTGGCCCCTTTGGGCGTCATGCTTGGACTATGCAACTGCGCCATTTGCCCCGCAGCAAGTCGGGCATCAAGTATCATGCCGTAAATCCCGGACGCCCCATTCCCATGAACGATATCACACAGCGACCGGAATGCGAGCAAAAGAACTTCCCCGAGGGAGTTGACAAGGTGCAGCCCTGCGTGGCCGATTACTCCATACCGACTATTGATCAAATTCGCGAGCAGTATGGACCCAGTATTATCAGTGAGTTGGAGGCTATGATTGAGAATCAAAGCATACACGAGAAACTTGCGTGGGCGGAGTCGGACAACAGTGTAGATAGCCTGTCCCATGCACAGGAGTGTGTACCGCCTCCGGTCTGCCAAGAGTTTCATGCAGCGCGACTGTTTCTTTCGCATTTTGGATTCCTGAGCTTCGAAATACGCGATCCTCATAATCCCGCAGAGTCTTTGGGTACCCCGCCTCAAAGACCTCTAATCGTTCTTGACATGAAGTCCAATGCATTTGCATCGGACCTGGAAAAACTAGACAAGATAAGCGCCCGCACACATGACACTGTTTATGTATTTTATGTGAAGGTAGGTCTGAGTTTACATTGTCTATAATTTCATTCTAATTGCCTTGAGTTTCCATTGCAGGCTGGTCAGACGAGTGCCCAAGAGATCATTGGCAACATGGCTGAGGATCAGGTGTACGATTCACACTTTGCCAATATGCTACAGACCCTTGGATGGCCTGTTCAGGTGGCAGAGCACTCTGGATGGACGGGTTTTGTGCACAACTCTTGGTCATTGAAAGGCGCATCGGAGCAAAATACAAATGCGTCTGCTGAATTAAATTACAATGGGTCGCATCGTGTGCTGTACTGGGCGGATGTCTCGTCGGAGATTGCTTTTGTGGTACCCAATGCCTGGAACTTACGATACAATAGCGATGTGGACAACTGTAGTTTGTCTAGTAACTCCAGTGACCAAAGCACTGCGAGCAATGTCTGGAGTCGCGGGGATGAGACTGGGCCAGTGAAGTCGAAGCCACGGAATCTTAGCTTGGAGCTAGATACGGGAAATAGAGGAAAGGAACCAGTTCCTCCCACACGACGAAAGGGAAATATAACCAAGCCCGCACTGCTTGCTCAAGCTTCAGCAAAGATATTCCTAGTATGGCTGGAGAGTTTTGAGGATTATTTAAACTTTCCTCTCGAAGATCTTCTGGCTTACACACGAACTGGAGAAGAGTTGCAATCAACGCAGTTGCCGAGGGCATTGGACTGTCATGTAATTTTTGTACATTCCCTGCAGTCTGGTTTGCTGCGCGTGAAGCTTTTGGGTCCCACAGGGCGTATGAGCTTTGCCACGCCTCTGGTCGATGGCATGGTACTCAGTCGCCGTGTTGTGGGTAACTTGGTGCGTCAAACGGCGCTGAACATCTCAAGACGCAGACGTTTGGACAACGACAAGTAAGAGGAAGATCATATTGTGACCCCTAAACGATGCCAATAACGTTATATTCTCTTTCAGCTACCAGCCACCACATGTGCGTCGTCGACTGAAGGTGCAGGATATTGTCGAAAAGTATAAAATGAATCTGAACGAAGCAGAACTTCTAGCGCATTTGTTTAACCGTTCGACTTAGCCAGAGAACATTATATGGCAAAAGCTTAAGAGGTTTCCCCACTGCGCATACTAAACTTATTATTACTGATTAATTTATTTCCTATACTACAGTACATTTAACAATGCTTGAATAAACTAACAAAATTGGGTTTTTTACAAACGACGTCACAAGCGAACATGCTCCCAGAGGTAACTATAAAATCACACCTCGACCAGGTAGCGCCCACATACTTAGCAGTTGCGATTAAAGCATTAACAGAAAGCGCAAATTCTGCAACCAGAGCTGCAGCCACAGCAACAACAACAGCAACAACAACAGCAACAACACCAGCTACAATTCGTAGATGTTGGCCTCGACTGCAGGCTGCAGTTATTTTTATTGGTTTTTTTTGTATATATCCTGTAACTGAGGGAAAGGGTGTTTTCATTACTGTTTTAAAATTCAAATAAACTCTAACTTTTAAAGTAAGCTTTAATATTCTTTTTGTAAATACAGAGAAATCTTTATCTTCTTAGTTAGCATTTCAGATAACATTTAATTTAAGTGTAAGAGCTGAATAAACTGTGAAGTAACTATAGAATCAGCTAAAATTATAGGGTATTTAGTAGTCCAGCAGACTTAGCAGCAGCAGCGTGGACTTTGCGTGTTATTGTAATATTTCTCAAAAGATAAGAATGCGACTAGACCGGGCCGCATGCTGGCCGCCGGGCAGTCAGACTTCCACGCTGAGGCAGAGGCTGATGCTGAGGCTGGGACTGAGGCATTTTGGCTTGGCCCGTTCAGTTCATAAACAAATAAAATCGGGCAAAATTCTTGTTATGCGCTTTTTACTATTTTAAGTGACAGTTTTACGAGGCAGTTGCTGTTCTGGCTGAAGCATTGGCCACGATTCTAACGGCAGCGTAGCGTTTCGCATAATGCGAGGAGGAAAACAAAAGACGTAGGTAACGAACTCGACTGTCGCATACCTATGAAAGGTTTACGATTCTGCTGCCTCCACTTCCAGCACAGCTTGCAGAGAAAACTGACCCACAAAATACTCAGAGTGTATAATCAAATGGGTATACACTCATGCGTGTGTATGCAATGTATTTGTATGTATGTATGCGTGTATATACTTAGGGACAGGGAGGCATTCTAGGAATTTGCTCAGACGTAGGCCATGATGATGATGACGATAAGTAACCCTACGGCAACACAACCTGGGAGACAGATACAAACGCACTCAGTGCGCATACTTGTGCGTTAGTTCACACCAATACCAATAGAGCGTAGTAAACGCAGGTCGAAACACCAAAAATTAAAAAAGAGGCATCTACAACAACAACAAGAAGAAGAATAAGAACAAGAACAACAACAGCGGTAAAGTAAACGACAACTAACCATAAGAAAAATGACCAGCGATAATTTTAATTTGAAACCAGTTTCTATGCTAAACGAAAATACTGCCGCACTGCCGAAGACCGAAGACCGAAAACAGCGCCGATCCAAGGAAGCAGCAGAAGAAGTGGGAAACTAAACAAAAAATTACCAATAAGAGACCAAAACTCTGGAAGAGAGCCCCGGCGAGAGAGAGGGAAGTCAGCGCCAGAGAGAGACAGCGACAGCGACAGAGAGAGAGGGAGAGAGAGAGAGCAATCGGAGAACTGGAGCTTCGCGAAGGCAAAAGAATTTCTTGTTTTTACCAGCAGAGGCCCGAGATCCAGGAGACACTGAGTCACGCCTGGCAGAACGAATCGAATGAAACCGAGTGAGCACGACAGCGATGAGAACGGGCATGGGAGCAGCAGCGAGCAATTTATATTATTCTCCTTGTTGTTGTTGCTGTTGTTGTTGGTAGTGGAGATGTTGTTGTGCTCGTACCGCCGGTGGCTATAGAATCTTGTCGGGCAGGCTTTAACACAAATGCGGGCTCTATCGTCTGAGAGCAGTGGAAGCGCACACACACACTCTCGCACACTCAGAGACTCACACACATACACACGAGCGAAGGCGAAGCTATGTCCGTAGAGAGATGAAGAAAAGAGAAAAGAGAGCTGGAGCTGTTTCCGAACAAGAAAATGAAAAACGAAACTGCAACAAGTGAAAAATATGTTGCGGGCGACGGCAACGCTGTGACGACTTGGCCGACCGTCTATGCCCCTTGCAACAGGTAGAAGACACAGCTAGGGGCGCGCAGGCGGCGCAACAACAACAAAACAAGCTACCACATTTGGTACGTTTATGACGGGAGAGTAAGAGTTGGGGTCTCTCTCTCTCTCTGGCGATAACACGCTCTCTCTCACTCTTTGTGTGTGTCTCTCCTTATATTTGTATTTCTCCATTTCTGTTTTTGCTTCTCTATTGCTCGGCATAAACCTGTCAAGCGGCTTTAGGTAGCCTGGCTGCCACACTGTGATCATAATTTTGCTGCAAGTTCTGCGCGCAGCTCTCGCCAGTGTCAGTTAAGTCGCGACCGCAGAGCGAGTGGCTGTTGGAACCAAACGTGTTGCGCGTGAAACGTCTGACAAAAGTGAAGGTACGTCGGATTCGGTCGGACTCGAACTCGGATTCGGATGCTCAGATTTCGTTCGATCAATCACACAAAAACCGTTACCCATACCCAGGCGGCATTAATTGTGTGCGTGTGAGTGTGTGTTGAAAATCTGTACACGCGCTTCATATTTAACCAATGCCTCACAGTTATATAGACATAGATCAATGCATATGTATACACAAATTGCAAATCTGATCCATCGCAGTTGGTAAATTAAGTGCGGCCACCAGTGCGTATGGGCATCTCGCCATCTCGCCCCGCTCCCCATTCGCGTGTGTCTGTATGTGTGTGCTGGTGTCTCTCCTCTGTCGTTGTATTTCTATAAGTGAAAAATTCCAACAACGTTGCAACCCGCACTGCAGCAGCTAAAAAGAGCAGAAATGAAGCAAAACACGTTTTGCTAAAGGAAAATATGCTGCGTCTGTGGCCTCTGACAATGTTGTTGCATTTGTTTTTTTGTGTGTGCGCGTGTCGTATTTATACTATATCATATACATTCGTAAATGTATATACCAGCTCGACGAACACCATCAGAACCCAACTGAAAATGTGAACAAAAATGGTGGGTACTCATAATGGGTAGGACAAGATATAATATTTAATTCCCATATAAATAATATAGAGCTTACCACGAAATACAATTGGAATTTTGTAGTTTAGTGAAAGGGTTACACTGTCCAGCTTCACAAATTCTCTCCCATTGCTGTTCTTTATTTGTAAAGGAACTATTCAGTTAGCAAGTGTTTATTTAAGGAATTTCTTCTCTCCATCTCTCCACTCCTGCACTCTCTGCAGCTCTCTTTCTCGGTCTCTTTGAATACTCCCTTCTCTTTTCATCCGCTCTCTTTCTCTAATGGTGGTAAAAGTAAAACATTACAAGTCAATATACAAAACGTTGTATATACACGATAGTGAGTGTGTATGGTAAACCAGCTTGAGGTAAATAGCCAACTAAGAGAAATATCGTTAAGAAGGCAAAGCGTACTCCGAAACTCAAACAAGATTAATTGTTGAATTATTATAAAGCAACGGTAACGTAGGCAGTTGTTTTTGTAATCGTTGGCGTCTTTTGTTGTCGGAGGATGGAGCTGTGAGCGGAGTGGAGCGAACCTGACCTGAGCTGTGCCTAAGCTTGAGCTTCAGCTTGAGTTTGGGTTTGAGTCGCCCCTCGTTTGTGACTGTCACGTAATGGCTTAAATTGTATTGTTGCAGATGCCATAGGAAATGAAACTGAAAAAGTTTTTCTTCTCTGATAAATAATCTGGGCCCCTTTCTTGGATATTGCCTATCGTCTATCAGAGAGCGCATTTCACAAAGGCGACATGTAAATTCCTATGGAAATATGAAAAACACGTTTTCTCTTAGCCACGTTTGTTGGCTTGTTGCAGCAATAAAGTGAAATGCCGAAATAGAGAAAGAAGTCATAATAATAAAGATCATATATTATCGCCTGTATGTATATATACAATACTTTTGTGCTCAAACTTGTAGGCGCCTTCTATTAGCCTTTTATTATTTCCTATATTCGTAGGCCTATTAAGGCAGAGGAATTATCCTCTGCTAGTGGAACTCACTTTGTTTTATGGCTCAAAGCTGAATTCCGCAAACTTCTCTTTCTGCTTTAGCTTTGTTTTGAGATTTGCATTTGAAATAGAGTTAAGAGTCTTGATATGGAATTTATGAGCTCTTAAAAATTGTTCTCAAACCATTATTTGCGAACTTTATAGACGGTGAAAAAAAGTTTATATTTTCAACTTTAAATGGTTAAGTTTAACATATTTTAAAAAATCGTGTTAAAACATTGGTTCGTTCAAATATTCTTTAGGTCCTCTCTGTACTACTATTACTCATGCAAAAGGCATTCAGTTAACGAGACTCTGGCAGGAAAACAAACCGAAATTATATACAAATACATTTGTACAATGTCACACATAAATACATATATATTTGATAGACACAAAAGAAAAAAGAAAAGAATAGAAAAGAAACCAATGACGGGAATAGAAACAACAACTAACAATACCTTAAGAACAGGTAGATTTTAAAGATTAATGAACGGGTTCGGCATGAAAAGCTTTAGACAGCTCCACCAAATCTGGGCTAACAAATTTACGATGAATTCAACTAAACATATATGTATGTATGTATGTGTGTATCCAGATCCATTATTTATATAACTATGTCCGTAGTATATGATATATGCAAATGTGTGTATAGGTGTTTGATTGTCGCATTTAAGGTATAGCGCTACCCGCATTTCTAACGCTACGGAAAACAAGTGTTTGAGTATATTAAACTTTGGGATACCCTGAGTTACTGAAGCCCCCATGTGTTTAGAGCTTACTTTTGGTATTTTCAATGCATAACAATGTATTCATAACATCAGAATATAGAAAATATTTAGTAATTTCAGAACAGTTAGGTTTGTATAGAGTATTAGTTGTGCGGCGTACAAGACTATTCGAATCCAGAGTTTAGGGTGTGCTTCAGCTTCGTACATACCTAAGCGTCTTTCTGACGAATCTTTGTTCAACGTCTTCTCGTGGTGTTTGAAATTTTATAGACCCAAAGTCATTAATTTAGTCGAAGACTGACACGCATCGTATTAACGGCCATTTTACCCTATACCCCTTTATTAAGTTTATTTTTGTAAAGAATCTCGTTTGTTTGAACATTTATTTGATTTCACTAAGAGCAACAAGGAATCTGACAGCTTTCAATCAATTCACTCATTTAAATTAGAGAAACAAATTAATTTACCCAATTTATTTTTTAACATTGTAATTTCAATAAGACATTTTATTAAACAATTCAATCTTAATGTTGTATTCTTAAGATACTTTGAAAGCACAAACCCCAAAAAAGACTCCAGGTATATGGTCTGGCAAGTCTACTTCACGCTCGACGAAGTATGAAAGTGTTGATGTGGTCCGTGATTGTGAAGGCACGTAAATTGTTAATTGAAACTGCCAACAATTCATTTAAAGTGGGGATGGGAATGTGAATAAAGCCATTCATTAATGAAAATTTACAGTTTTTTAATAATACCAATAACCAAAATAATTCTGATTTTAACCTATTGTTAACAAGCAAAGAAAGATCTACTTATACAATCTGGATAGTAAAATACTAAGTTTTTATAAGATATAATATTATAATTTACTTAAATATATTTCACCGTTGAAGTCGGAAGACTAATTAAATGTGTTCTTTCTTGTTTCAGATGGTCCATCACTGATGTATTAAAATGACGTGTTTTAAGTTACACACAAGAATCCATCCAGTTCAAAAACTAAAATAAAAGCATATTACAAATTAAACACAAAAGTGAATAAACAAAAGCCAGCGAATCCTGAAAACGCCTTTTAGGTTGCTAGAGAAGATGCACTCGCTTCTCTCGATCCGAGCAAAGCGACGGGGGATACTCTTGCACCTTATCGTGCTGCTAACTGAGCTTGTGTTGTGCCACACTTTAGACCAATTGCCATCTCCGCGTGGACGCAGCTATGCCACCACCTATGAGCAGTATGCTGCTTTTCCCCGGCGACGGAGCTCCTCTCCGGCGGGAGAAATGCAGTCGCGAGCAGTCGACACGAGTGCCGATTTCGAGGTCTTTGAGGGTCAGCCTAGGGGCACACTCGTGGGTTTCATACCAACAAAGCCCAAGTTCACTTACCGCTTCAATGAACCTCCGCGTGAGTTTACCTTAGACCAGGTAACAGGCGAAGTCAAGACTAATGTCGTGCTCGATCGTGAGGGTGCGCGCAGCCATTACGATCTGGTGGTACTCTCATCACAGCCCACGTATCCCATTGAAGTTCGGATAAAAGTGCTGGACATAAACGACAATTCCCCGGAATTTCCGGAACTGAGCATTGCGGTTTCCTTTTCTGAGAGTGCCGTAGCGGGCACACGTCTGTTGCTGGATGCGGCCACAGATGCAGATATTGGCGAGAACGGAATCACTGATAACTACGAGATTGTGGCTGGGAATGTGGATAATAAATTTCGTTTAGTAACTACCACGAATCCTAGCGGAGACACGTCCTATCTACACCTGGAGACCACTGGGAATTTGGATCGTGAATCACGGGGTAGTTATCAATTAAATATATCGGCCAGCGATGGAGGATCTCCTCCGCGCCAGGGTTTCCTCCAAGTCAATGTTACAATACTCGACGTAAATGACAATCCACCGATTTTCGATCACAGTGACTACAGCGTAACCTTAAACGAGACAATCAAACCCGGCACGCCTATACTACAGGTTATGGCGTCCGATAACGATTTGGGCGACAATAGCAAGCTTACTTACTACCTCGCCGAAACGGAGCATCAGTTCACAGTCGATCCCGAGACAGGTGTTATTTCCACAACGGAGCGGTTGAATTGTCCACAACAAACAAATGAGCTAACGCGAGAGGCCTCAGGAAAAGTTCATAAACAGAAGAGCTGCGTGTTCACAGTGTTTGCTCGCGATCATGGGTCTCCACGTCAAGATGGACGCACCTATGTGACTGTTAATTTGTTGGATACAAACGATCATGATCCTATCATTCGCTTTCAGTACTTTCCACCCACAGGGAGTGTGGCTACTGTAGATGAAAATGCGAGCAATGGAACTGTAGTGGCTGCCGTGTCGGTAATCGACTCGGACGATGGCCTCAACGGAATGACAACCACTCGCATTGTAGCGGGCAACGAACTTCATCATTTTCGGCTCGAGAAGACACCGTCCTTTCATATTGTTCGCGTTAATGGAGTACTCGATCGGGAGGAGATTAGCGAGTACAACCTGACGGTTGTAGCCACGGATAAGGGAACGCCCGAGCGTACTGCAATATCATACCTTATCATAGATGTGAACGATGTCAACGATCACGAGCCTGTGTTTGAGAAGTCTGAATACACTGCCGTACTTAGCGAGCTTGCGCCCAAAGGCACTTTTGTGGCTTCAATTACAGCCACGGATGAGGATACTGGGGTCAATGCACAAGTTTACTATGAATTCCTCTCGGGAAACGAGCTCAAGTGGTTCAACATAGACACCGCTACGGGACTGATTGTGACAGCTGGCCCATTAGATCGGGAAATTCAGGGTAGTTTGGAACTGAGCATATCCGCGCGGGATGGTGGGCCCAATCCCAAGTTCGCATATACCCAGCTTAAGGTCACCATACTCGACGAGAACGACGAGGCTCCACAGTTCAGCCAGAAGGAGCTGAACATAAGCCTAAGCGAAGATGCACCCCCGCAGTCGTTGGTCGCCTTGTTATGTGCCACAGACAATGACCAGGGCACGAACGGCTCGGTCACATACACACTGGCGCCCAGTGTGAAGCGGCAGTACCCACAACAATTTGCGATAGACTCCATAACGGGCCAATTAATGACGCGCCAAACTCTCGATCGTGAGACAATGGCGAATTATGAAATTTTTGTGATCGCACGCGATCAGGGAGCACCAGCTCCACAATCGGCGACGGCTACTGTTCACCTCAACATCGCAGATATCAACGATAATAGTCCCGAGTTCTATCCCAAGCACTACATCTATACGCTGAAAGACGCTGAAACTGAGGAGCGGACTGAGCTACGCTCCTTGCTGAATGTAACAGCGACTGATCGCGACGAAGCCGATAATGCCTTAATTACCTACAACCTAGAATCTGGTGGCGCAGACGTTTTCAGCGTTGACCCAAGCTCTGGCGCTGTCATGCTCATGCAGCAGAACCGACTGAAAAAGCCCTACTACAAGCTGCGCATTTCTGCTCGAGACCAGGGAGATCGCCAGAGCGCCCAGGACGCCATTGTGGAAATTGTGTTAGATTCAAAAATTGATCTATTTGAGTGCGGCACTCACAATGGCTATGATTTTCAAATTATCGAGGATTCAGATCTGAAGGAGGCAAAGGTTGGCCGAGAGGTTGGTCGTGTCCAGGTGAAGCGGTTGCCAGCTTATGCCAATGCAGTCATTGACTACGTGATCATTCATGGGGACAGAGGTGAGAATTTCTCAATCGATCAACGCAGTGGCCGCATTACCACGGCACGCACCCTTGACCGAGAGATGCAGGCGCAATACCAGCTCATCGTATTGGCTCGTAGCGTTGATGGATCCGGTTCCAGGGCTGGCTTTGCGTACGGAAAATGTAATGTACACATCTCAGTTCTTGATGTGAATGATAATGCTCCTAATTTTATACAAGAGCATGATACGGAGGCTTCTGTTTGGTTGCCAGAGAACACGGCTGTGGGTCAGGAAATTTACCTGTCACGAGCCCGTGACCGCGACGCCGGTGTCAATAGCCGCATCAGTTACAATTTCACCTATAATCCTGAACAACAATTCCGCATTAATTCCGCAACTGGAGTGCTTTACCTGCAAAAGCCAGTACGTGCAGAGCCCGGGACAGTTCTGTATGTGGAGATTATGGCCACGGATGCAGGAACTCCAGCTTTGAGCAGCCGCTTTAGTCTTCCTGTTCATATTGTTGATGTAAATGATCACACTCCTGTATTTGACCACACCTCATATGAGACTTCTCTGCTGGAGACGACCAAGGTCAACACGCGCTTTTTTGCACTAGCTGCCTCAGATAACGATTTGGGAGATAATGGACGCATATCCTATGAAATCATAGAAGGTAACTCCGATCGAATGTTTGGAGTCTTTCCCGATGGCTACCTATTCGTCCGTGCTCCTTTAGACCGCGAGGAACGTGACTATTATGCCCTTACTGTTTCCTGTAGTGACTCTGGGGTGCCATCTCGATCCTCGGTGGTGCCAGTGGTTATTCATGTAATAGACGAAAACGATAATGCACCGCAGTTTACGAACAGTACTTTTACGTTTCACATACCGGAAAACTCGCCAGCCGACACATTTGTGGGCAAGTTGACAGCCGTGGATCGGGATATTGGCAGAAATGCGGAACTGAGTTTTAGTGTTCTATCGCTTTCCCAGGACTTCAAAATAGATAAACACAATGGCTTCATAAAAACCTTACGTGCGTTTGACCGCGAAGCTCTAGTACGAATCTACCGAAGCTCAGATTTGAGCGGCGACGAGGGCAGGAATATTAGTAGTGGAGGCTCAAATTATCTTCTTATGGAGGCCATAGTATCGGATAATGGTAGTCCTCCGCTTCATGACAAAGTCAAGGTGAAAGTCATTGTAACGGATGTGAACGATAATGCCCCAGAGTTTCTGCGAGCACCCTACCAGGTGACCATTTCCGAGGAAGCATCTGAGGGTACACATCTCATGCACGTATTCACTCAGGACGCAGATGAGGGCTTGAATGGAGATGTATACTACACATTGGCATCTGGGAATGAAGGGAATCATTTTTGTTTGGACAGTGCCACAGGACAGCTTACACTGGCGCGCAGATTAGACCGCGAATCGCAGGAGATTCATCATCTGACAGTCATTGCTCGAGACGCGGCTCCAAAGCAACCCCTTAGCTCCAGCGCTAACATCACTGTTATAGTTTTAGATGATAATGATAATGCACCAGAGTTTACGCAATCGAGCAGTGAAATCTCGGTGCTGGAGACAAGTCCCATCGGAACGGAGCTAATGCGGTTTCGGGCCAGCGATGCAGATCAGGGCGTCAATAGTCAGGTTGTCTTTAGCATCACAGCGGGCAACCGACGTGACACCTTTCACATAGATAGCAGTAGTGGCAGCTTGTTCCTGCATAAGCCATTGGACTACGAGGATATTACCAACTACATCCTGAACATAACTGCATCGGACTGTGGCACCCCTCCACTCTCTACAACGGTACTTTACAACGTAATCGTTGTGGATGACAATGATAATCCTCCCATTTTTCCAAACACCGCCATTGTACGGCAGATCAAAGAAGGTATTCCCATAAAGACACCAATAGTGACAGTAACTGCTGATGATCCCGATTCTGGGCTGAATGGTAAGGTCACCTACGTCATCAGCAGTCAGGAGCCAGAAATAACGGGTGGACGACACTTTGGCATCAACACTCAGACAGGTGTCATTTATACTTTACGTGAGATCGACCGCGAGTCCATAGATAATTTTCGACTGACTGTCGTGGCCACAGATCAAGCACAACCGTCGGAGCGGCGTCTTTCCACTGAGAAATTGGTGACGGTAATTGTGGAAGATATTAACGACAATGCACCAATCTTTGTTTCAATGAACGCAGCTCTTTTGCCGGTGCTAGTAAACGGCTCGATACCGCCCGGCAGGAGTGGAGGGCAGGTTATGCAGGTACTGGCACGCGACGCAGACTCCTCGAGCAATGGTTTGGTCACTTACGAAATAGTGGGAGGCCAGCATGAGCTCTTCCAGTTGCAAAGAAACACTGGAATTATCACGCTTGGTCGGAACTTTCAGGCTCAGGGTAAACCTAGGAATCAGCTCGATGTGCGCTACCAATTGACTCTGAAGGCAACGGACGAAGCAAGTGGTGAACGGAAGAGCACTGAGACGTACATTACTATTATAACGCCTGGACCACATGGAGGTGGAAGCGATGTACCTGTTTTTGAGAAGCACAACGAATTGTTCGGGTCGGTATATGAAAACGAGCCAATCGGTACAAGTATCCTAACGGTAAACGCACATCTTGCGGGGGTTGAAATTGAGTACTTTGTGACCAATGTCACTACGTCCAGTCCACTACCCGTGGGCGACAAGGAGATGCCTGTGCAGGTTGATCGGCTGTTCGACATCGATGCAAAGTTAGGAATACTATCGACAGCAGTGGAACTGGATCGAGAGGCTGGCCCTCCAACCTACGAGGTAGTCGTCCATGCTATCGCCATGAGTGGAAAGCCACGGACTGCGCACACAAAGGTGAGTTACACACACCACTCGCACATGATGCACGACTCCTTTAGAGATTTTATGAGGCGACAACCTACTTTTTGTTCATTGTTCCTCTTGAGTCAGACATTATTGGGTCTGTATTTTAAGGGCTTATCAGTTTGAGTTGAGGCCGCACTAATGCGCTTTTAATGTCTACTGCAGATATGAAATGTTGATTATACGAAGCGGCGACCCAGACGAGGAACTTGAAATGCAAATCAATGTGCAACTCGAACGCCATGCTTTACCATGCTTTCTACTGAATGATTTCTATAGGGATATTGCAGCCAGTCATGCCTGTACCTGTATACACGTACACGAACCTTCTCATCGAGAAACTGCATAAATAGGCCGCAGGGATAAAATTATAATATATAAGTTGTTGCCTTGGCAGTTGCCTTTAATTATGGCCAATACCCTACCTTGCCACCCGATAGGTATTACGACCTTATTCTCCGTCTACGCCGCATCTGGGCACCGATTCTTTGAAGGGCATGCCACAGTCTCCAGTGCCCAATAACCAGTCGGCCGCCTGTTGCCACACAACAGCAATATCTTCGACCTGTTTTCAGACAGCGAATAAAAAATAAAAGAACTGACAACAGTAAACATCTTTGGGCTTGCTACGGCCCTTTAGCCAACGTCTTGTTATGCCCCTCACATGTTGAGTAGCTTCCATGCCGCCTGCCTTCCTATTGGCGAGCAACCATTGGGGTTGCCAGTCTGGCACCCCCCCCGCGTCACCCGACCGACGAATGCGTAGGTATGCCAGCAATGCACGCATGCAAATGTGTATACGCGTAGTTCCAGTTCTCTTACTACACAGCTTCTACTTCTGTCTTCTGCTTGTACATGTATCCACACACACGCACATGTGCTTGTATGAGTCTGCTGGGACTGCAGCTTGCGTGCCAAAAGTATTTCAATCAATTTTATTGTTTCTTTGATTTAAAACGATTGCCATGTTTTCCTTTCGGGATGTGCGTTAATTTCAAGACTATATTAACGACATGTCGACGGCTGCCATCGTTGCAATCGGACGGGATAACAATGCGGCTACTCTGAATTAAGTAATTTGCACGGATTCCAAATGTTTTTCAAAAAATATGCAAATATTTATATTTTAAAAATGTCAAAAATTGATTATATCAAATAACGCACAGTTAATTCTGCACTATGGTGTTCCTTGGTTAAGCTTAAATTCTTTATGAATACGTACATGACTAGTGAAATAACTAAGTGCATGCTGCACGCATAGGTATCAGATATCACGCTCAAGAGCACGTTCTTTTTAAAAAACCTAAATGTTCATGAGCCAATAACCTGCCTGTTCCTATACCTTTGCAAATAAGTTCCTTTGATCATAATTGTTTATGTGAATGACCCCTTACTTTTTGACAATTGAAATAAAGACTATTTGACATTATATAATAATTATATAATATAATTTGCAATTTCTTTTGACTCAAAGCAAGGGCCCCCCTAACTGTTTTATTCCGATAGATATATTCTAAATATTTTTCTGTCTCTTAGGTTAAAGTTACTATTCTGGATAAAAATGACAGCCCTCCAAAGTTCCTCGATACCCCGTTGATTTATACGGTGAGCGAGGATATGGAAATCGGACACACTATTGCAACGGTGCGCGCTACCGATCCTGATCCTGACACAATGGGAAGTATGATATTCTCGCTAATAGATGGGCATGATTCCAAGTTTATGCTGGAACCCACCACCGGAAATCTCCAGTTAAATGATACTTTGGACCGAGAAACAAAGAGCAAATATGATATACGCATACGTGTGAGCGATGGAGTTCAGTACACAGAGGCGACTGTTATAATTATGGTAAGAAACTTTAAACACGAATTTAATTTCAATTCAAAAAATAATAATTCATGAAATTGTATATTCCAAGGTGGAGGATACCAATGATAATCCGCCAGTATTTGAGGAGACAGTTTACTCATTTGATATACCGGAGAACGCACCACGTGGTTATCAAGTGGGCGAAATAGTGGCCAAAGATGCAGATTTGGGTCAGAACTCTCAGGTGTCATATGCAGTCGTTTCCAACTGGGCAAACGATATATTCAGCCTTAACCCTCAAACAGGTGCACTTACTTTAACGGCAAAACTTGATTATGAGGAGGTACGTTCTTTTGATATAAATATATTTCGAACTTCGATTAAATATTATTATCTCTACAGATGCAGCATTACATTTTATATGTGCAAGCCCAAGATAATGGACAACCAAGTTTATCAACTACAATCACTGTGTATTGTAATGTGCTCGATCTTAACGATAATGCACCATTATTCGACCCCATGAGTTATTCCAGTGAAGTATTTGAAAACGTGCCTATAGGTGAAAACGTTGTAACTGTATCGGCCAAAGATATCGATTCAGGTAAACTTTTCTCTACTTCGAAAGTAAACGCAGGCAAAAGCCTTTTTAGCAATATATGCAAGTTGCAATATAATCCATGACACGATAGTACGATAGCTTTATTGTATTAAATAACCCCATTTTCAGGAAACAATGGTCTGATTGAGTTCAGTATTACTGGTGGGGATGTGGACAATGACTTTGAAATAGACAGCAATGGAACCATATCCACTCGTCGCAATCTCGACCGCGAACATCGCAGTTCATATATGTTAACGGTCACTGCTCGGGATTGTGCCGATGAAATTGGCCATTTTAATGACCTTAAAGAAACGCAGATGAAATTAAAGTATCGCTCGCCCCGTCGTTATTATAGAACACAGCAGCAAAATCAGTTCTTGTCTCAGCAAAAACAGGAACGACTGTCATCGACGGTGCTGGTAAGTTTACAATGAAAGACAATCCGATATTCATTCATAAAACTGAAACAATTTGAGTGATTCATGTTGGGATTCGGAAGAATGTTTGCTTTTAAAAGCCCTAATTAAATGTAGACTTGTTTCACTTGAATTAAACCGGTTTTAGTGGATCAGTAAGAAATCTACTTGAAAAATATCACGAATATAATCTAGACCGCAAATTGTTCCTATTCCATATTTCTCACTTTCTTTTTTCCGCCACATAGGTAACAATCGTCATTAAAGACGTCAACGACGAAGCGCCTGTGTTTGTTTCTGCAAACGAGACTTCGGTCATGGAGAATGTAGTCGTTAATACGGTTGTCTTCACAGTGAAAGCTATCGATAATGATGAGGGACGGAATGGCTACATTGATTATTATCTTGACGATTCCCGCGACGATGATGGATTGGATGAGTCTTCACCCTTCACCTTAAACCCTAACGATGGTATCTTGCGCGTAGCCGATGCCTTAGATCGAGAATTGCGATCAAGCTATGTGTTGAATATAACAGCTCGGGATCGTGGAGAGTCACCACTTGTCACGCAAACTCGGTTGATGATTAGAATACTAGATGAAAATGATAACGTCCCAATATTCGATCCCAAGCAGTATTCTGCATCCGTTGCAGAAAACGCTAGTATAGGTGCAATGGTGCTCCAGGTGTCTGCCACTGATATGGACGAGGGCGACAATGGCCGCGTACGCTACTCTATTGAATCGGGCGATCAGAATCGAGATTTTAGTATTAGCGAAGATACGGGCGTTGTGCGAGTGGCAAAGAACCTAAACTACGAACGTAAGTTCCGATATACCTTGACTGTACGTGCGGAGGATTGTTCTTCAGAGGAGAGTGCGAGTGACACTGCTGAATTAATTATTAACATAATAGATATTAATGACAATCGGCCTACTTTCCTTGATTCGCCTTACATTGCCCGTGTTATGGAGAACACACTTCCTCCCAACGATGGCTATTTGCTTACTGTAAAGGCCTATGATGCCGACACACCACCTCTAAACTCACAAGTTAGATACTTTCTTAAAGAAGGTAACGCGGATTTGTTTCGAATCAATGCGTCTACAGGCGAGATAGTACTGCTAAGGGCGCTGGACCGTGAGGTGCAGAGCGAATATATTTTAACCCTCGTTGCAATGGATACGGGTTCTCCACCGCTTTCGAACACTGGAATCGTTCATGTTGAAGTACAGGATCTGAACGATAATGGGCCCGTCTTTGAATTGCAATATTATAAGGCTACGATAAATGAGAATCTCCCTGCGGGATCTCTAGTACTTCAAGCCGTTGCCACCGACAAGGATACTGGATTAAATGCAAGACTTCGATTTAATTTATTGGGAGAGCACATGTCCCATTTTCACATTGAAACAGATTCTGGCAAAATAACAACAGCTGTAGTCTTAGACCGCGAAAGCATTAGAGTCTATCAGCTAACACTTATGGCTCAGGACAGTTCAGTTATTGAACCCCGCGCCACCTCTGTAAATCTAACAATAATTGTGGGAGACACCAATGATAACGTCCCCATGTTTGAATCGAGCACCTTCAACGTTGTCGTCCCTGACAAGATTCGTGGTGGTGAGTTTGTTTTTGGTGCAAGGGCTCTGGATGCAGACGAGGATATAAACGCAGTTGTACATTATAGTATAAGTGGCAAGGATGTGGACTACTTCGATATTAGCCCAGAGTCAGGTGTCATACTCGCAAAGATAGATTTGGCGCAAAAGAGCAAACCTAATACGGATATTATCTACAATATTAAAATAAAAGCCACTGATCTTGGAGATATGGCATTGAGTTCAGAAGCTGAGCTTACAGTTCAACTACGACCTGCTGAGCTCTTCCCAGCGTTTTCTTATATGCCTGTTACACAATTCACTTTGCCGGAGGATGTTCAAGTTGGAAAAATTATTGTCAAGTTAGCAGCTTCGTCCCCAAAGAAGGGTTCTGTGGCCAATATTCGTTATAAAATAGCTGGCGGCTACAGGGCCAATGCAGCAGTAGTTGATTCCAACAGCGGAGTTTTGAGTGTCGGACCAGATGGATTAGACTACGAGCTGGCTACCCAATACAAGCTATGGGTAGAAGCTGCCGATTCGGATAAACCAAGTCTACGAACTGTGATGCTTCTGACTATTAATGTAACCGATTCGAATGATAATCCGCCAGTTATGGAAAATCACATATACAACGCTGAAATTATGGAGGAGGAGACTCCGCCCCAACTTATCGTGACAGTTAAGGCAAGGGACAAGGACTCCGGCGATAATGGTGAAGTCAGCTACAGTCTTGAAAATGATTATGAGGGAACATTTGAAATATCAGATTCTGGGGAAATTTTCACAACCACGCGCTTAGACCGAGAAGAAATAAGCGATTACGCTATCGTGGTGCAGGCCGTGGATCAGGGCGTGCCGCAACTGACGGGTACGGCAAGTGTGTTACTCCACTTGTTGGACAAGAATGACAATCCCCCAAAGTTTACGCGTTTATATTCTTTGAATGTAACTGAAAATACCGAAATCGGAACTTTTGTTATAAGTGTGACATCTTCGGACTTGGACTTGGGGGACAATGCTCATGCTACGTACACATTCAGCGAAAATCCAGGCGAGAAATTTAAAATTGACTCAGAGAGCGGAAATATTACGGTTGCTGGACAAATTGATCGTGAGCAACAGGATGAATACATACTCAAAGTGGTTGCTTCAGATGGTGCTTGGCGTGCAGAAACTCCCATTACAATCACCATTCAGGATCAAAACGACAATGCGCCGGAATTTGAGCACAGTTACTATAGCTTCAATTTTCCGGAACTACAAAACGTTGGGGCGTTTGTGGGTCAAATAATAGCAACAGATCGAGACAAACAGGGTCCTAATTCGGTAATTTCGTATTCGTTGCAATCACCGTCGCCAATATTTAGCGTGGACCCAGCCACTGGAGAGATATTCAGCAAAACTCAGATTCAGTATAAGCACTCTCAGTTTATAAGCTCTCCAGAGAATATGTTTTCCCTAACGATCATGGCCACAGATAATGGAAAGCCACCCCTCTACTCCGATTGCTTGGTTAACATCAACATCGTGGATGCCAATAATAACCCACCGAAATTCGAGCACAAAGAATATCTCTCTCCACTGCCAGAGCATGCACATCCAGGTCAGCTAGTGGTCAGAGTTCATGCAACGGATGACAACGACGTGGGCGTCAATGCGGAGATTGACTACTCTCTGGCCCCTAGCAACACAAGTGCCTACTTTACCATTAACAAACATGATGGTTGGATATCGTTGATGAAGCACATCGATGTGCCAGCAAATTCGCGCTTTGAGTTCAATGTCAAGGCCACCGATCGTGGTGTGCCACCGCAGTCAGATCAGACACGTGTTACAGTCGTTGTAACGGATGAAAACCGTCATGCACCCGTCTTCAGCGCCCTCAGCTATCAGGTGATTGTGCCGGAAAGTGAGCCGATCGGCTCGACAATTCTTACAGTCTCTGCCACGGACATGGACGAGGGGCCCAATGGTATGCTGCGATATACCATTTCCGGTGGCAATGAACGTCGAGATTTTAGCGTCAATGACCGTACAGGTGGCATAACAATAATGCAGTCCCTAGACTACGATGTATTGCAGGGGTACCACTTGAACATAACCGTTGAGGATTTGGGCTACAAGCCACTCTCGGCTGTTGCTATGGTAACGATTATTCTGACTGACGTCAACGATAATCCCCCAATTTTCAATCAGTCAGAATACCACGGATATATTGCTGAAAACAAACCGGTGGAAAGTCGGGTCTTCCAGGCATATGCTACAGATAAGGATTCCCCGAAAAATGCCATTATCCATTATTCACTCCTCGCAACCGGAACAGATCACCACCTCTTTAGTATTAATGCGAGCAATGGAACCATTCTTTCCGCTGCTAGTTTTGACTATGAAGAGCGCCGTATTTACACTTTGCATATCAAAGCAAAGAATCCAGACTCAATTATGGAGAGCTACGCAGTGCTATATGTACATATTCTGGGTGTAAATGAGTTTTATCCTCAATTCGTTCAGACAGCCTTCCACTTTGACGTCTCTGAGACTTCGGCTGTAGGCACTGCAGTAGGATCAGTGCAGGCCACAGATAAGGATAGCGGCGAAGATGGACGGGTCTATTATTTGCTGGTGGGATCTAGTAATGACAAAGGATTTGGTATCAATATTCATACGGGCTTAATTTACGTCAGTCGCAGTTTGGATCGCGAGACACAGAACCGTGCTGTCCTAACAGTGATCGCCAAAAACTATGGTAGTATACGAGGCAACGATACAGATGAAGCGCAAGTCATCATCTCCATACAGGATGGAAATGATCCGCCAGAATTTTTGCAGCGCTACTACAAATCAACCATTTTAGAGTCTGTCCCTGTTGGGACAATAGTTACATCGGTAAAAGCTATGGACAAGGATGTTCGGCTACAGAACAATCAATTTGGCTACTCTATAATTAATGGCAATTTGAAGCAGAGCTTCAAGATCGATCCGGAAAGCGGCGAAATTAGTACTGCTGCCCTGTTGGATCGAGAGGACATTCCACGGTACAATTTAGTTATTGGTGCAATTGATACGGGTCTACCTCCACAGACGGGAACTGCAACGGTCCGCATCGACTTAGATGACATTAATGACAACGGGCCTACATTTAGTCCAGAAGGTCTGCAAGGATATATTCTGGAAAACCAGCCCCCTGGCTCGAGCATAATGACACTTCAGGCAACAGATCCGGATCTTCCCGAAAATGGAGCTCCTTTCAGTTACAAGCTCGTCGGGGGCAAACATAAGTCCTGGTTGAGTGTCGACAAATATACAGGCCGGGTGAAGTCAACGGCTAGCTATGACAGGGAAGTAACGCCAACCCTGGATGCCATCATTGAGGTGGAGGACAGCGGCACTCCCAAACAGCGTATGCAGCATAGACTAGTGATTGAGGTACTCGATCAAAATGATAACCCTTCCATGCCGCGCACTGTCCATGTGGTTGTCAGTCTGTTCAGTGAGAATTTGACGGCAAATACCAAACTTGCTGACGTGCATCCCAATGACGTCGACATGATTGGAGACTACCGTTGTCGACTACAAGGCAGTGGCCAGCTGGCAATTAAGAATGGCTGCGACCTGTATACAACTTCCTTAACTACGCCTATGTCATATGTGTACAACATAATTGGAAATGACGGCAAGCATGGAGATGTCAGCTCTAAGGTGACTGTAGACTTTAATGTCTACAGCAGTGCCACAATTGCTAATACTGTTCCGCTATTGATACGGAATATGTCGGCGGTGCAATTTCTAGCACGACACTATGGCCCTACTTTGGAGCTGCTTAAATCACGCTTTGCACCCAGTGATGAGGTTTCCATCTACAGCCTTATCGACGTGGACTCCAACCAGACAAGCACATCAGATCTAGAAGCTCTTCTAGTCGTACGCACACTCAAACAGAGCTATCAACAGCCTCTCCATATTGCAGAACGTCTTCGAGAAAAACGGTCTGCTCTCACTGATTTACTACACACCGATGTGATCATTGGATATGAACCTTGCAGTGCTCGGGATATTTGTGCCAACGGGGGTGTCTGTAGTGCCCACATTCGAATTTCGGATACCAAGGACTTCAGCATTGTGGACAGTCCAACACTAGTACTGAGTGGGCCACGAATCGTTCACGAACACAGCTGTCAGTGCGCCAAGGGATATACAGGTGAGCAGTGCGCCAGGCGTCAAGATCCATGTATACCAAGCCCTTGTCAGGGGCAGGCCCAGTGCCGACGCATGGGTAATGACTTCCAGTGCGAGTGTCCGTCAAACCGCGAAGGTAAGCAGTGCCAGAGGGAACGCAGTGATGTCTGTTGGGCAAAACCTTGCCGAAACGGAGGCAGTTGCCAGCGTAGTCCAGATGGTGCTTCCTATTTCTGCTTCTGCCGCCCTGGCTACAGGGGCAGTCAGTGTGAAAGTATAGCCGATTCGTGTCGCCCTAATCCCTGTCTACATGGTGGATTGTGTGTCAGCCTGAAACCGAACTACAAGTGCAGTTGTCCATCCGGCCGTTATGGACGTCATTGCGAGCGCTTCAGCTATGGATTCAGTCCCCTGTCATTTATGAGCTTCCCATCATTGGATCCAACTACGAACGATATATCCATTGTGTTTGCCACAACTAAACCCACTGCGCTTCTAGTCTACAACTACGGCTTGCAAAACGCAGGGCGTAGTGATTTCCTCGCAATTGAGCTGGTTCAGGGACAGGCATACTTTTCATCCGGTGGATCGCGCACAGCGATAAGCACCGTTATAGCTGGAGTCAATCTTTCCGATGGAAGCTGGCACAAAATAACGGCTACTCGCAATGGTCGCGTCATGTCGCTCAGTGTCGCTAGGTGTACGGAATCTGGAGATGATTGCGCGGAATGCACTCCCGGTGATGCTGTTTGCTATGCCGACGTTGTGGGACCTGTGGGGTGAGTAATGAGGACACTTTGCATTGTAAAAATAATTTTAACCTGTTAACGTTTTCAGGACACTCAACTTCAACAAGCAACCTTTGCTCATTGGTGGCCTAGAATCAGCCGACCCTGTACTAGAGCGTCCAGGACAAATCCACAGTGATGATCTTGTTGGCTGCGTGCACAGTGTTTCAGTCAATGGACGAGCACTTAATCTAAGTTCCCCGATGCATCAGCAAGGAATCCATCCCGGCTGCAATAGACACTCTTGCCAGCAGTCATTAGCGGCAGAGCGATGCGGTAACTATGCCAGCCAGTGCATTGATCGCTGGACAACTTCACTGTGCCAGTGCGGTGGCCACCTACAGTCACCAGACTGCGCTGACTCTCTTGAACCAGTCACCCTGACAAACGACGGTTATCTCGAATTTCAAATCTCAGAGCAATATCGTCGTATGCAGCTCCTGGACAATCTTTACAATGGAAAGAGCGCATGGAGCCCTGGACGAATGCGGCGTCAGTCAACATACAATATAAGCGCCTACTACGAGCCTGCCAAGCTCATGAGTGTTCTGTTTCGAACCTATAAGTCCAGCGGCCTAATTTTGTATGCTGCTACCAATGATATGTACACTTCCCTATCTCTGGTTAATGGAAATCTTGTCTACTATTCAAAGCAGCATCTGTCCATCAACATGACAGTGCCCACAACTGAGGGATTACACGATGGCAAATGGCATAATGTTAGCCTTCACAGCCAGAGTCGCACACTACAAGTGTTGATTGATGGACAGCAGTTGGGCGATGAACTAGATATGGCAGGGGTCCATGACTTTCTGGACCCTTATCTGACAACGTTAAGTGTTGGTGGAGCGTCGACCGGAAAGCTAATCGTGGAGCCTTTTGTTGGTTGCATAGCCAACTTTACCATCAACAATGAGCTGCAACCGTTGAACGGATCGGGCAGTATCTTCCAGAAGGTACAACAGTACGGTAGAGTGGAACTAGGTTGCAGTGGAGCTAATATCGGAGTGGATGCTGCTCAATTCGCTGACCCCTTGAGTATAGGAATAACTCTGGTTATAGTGTTCTTTGTTATCTTGGTAGTAACCATATTTGGCTCGTACATAATCTATCGTTTTCGTGGAAAGCAGGAAAAGATTGGGAGCCTGAGCTGCGGTGTGCCTGGATTTAAGATCAAGCACCCGCCTGCACCAGTCTCCCAGAATCAAACGGCAGACCATGTTCTTTCCCGCAATTTGCATCCGAATGAATCACCGGTACCACTTGTTGGCGGCACGGATCACTTGCGTCCGACTGGCCATCATTTGGGGGGGACCAGAACTTATCACCAAGAAATTTAAGGAGCGTAGTGAGTTACCAACTACGGCTGATCATCCTCAGCCCCAGCAACGCCCTCAAAGGCCGGATATAATCGAACGTGAAGTGGTTGGTAAAAGCCCCCCAATTCGAGAGGAGCACCGGCTTTCCATACCACCACCCAACCCCCTGCATCCATTGGATCATGGGAGCTCTGTGGATCTTGGCTCCGAGTACCCCGAGCACTACGACTTGGAAAACGCAAGTTCAATTGCACCGTCTGACATAGATATTGTATATCACTATAAGGGATACCGTGAGGCTGGAGGCATGCGCAAGTATAAGGCAACAACACCACCGGTTGCTGCCTACACACACCACAAACATCAAAATACGGCAGCCCAACAGCAGCACCGACATTCTCCACGCCACGCCGTGAACGCTCCGTTTGTGCCCCGTGTTTCAAACCAAAACAGCCAACCACCGTCCACTACAAATGCTTCACGAACTCTTCAGACTACCCCGCTGGCTCGTTTGTCACCCAGTTCGGAGTTGAGCTCCCAACAGCCGAGGATACTCACCTTGCATGACATTTCTGGGAAGCCGTTGCAAAGTGCTTTACTTGCCACCACCTCCAGCTCTGGTGGAGTTGGAAAAGACGCGCTGCACAGCAACAGCGAGCGCAGTCTCAATAGCCCCGTGATGTCACAAATGTCTGGTCAGAGCTCCAGTGCCAGTCGGCAAGTTGGCAAGTCGGTGGCACCTCCCCAGGCGACGCCCCAGACCTCAATGGGTCTGACCGCCGAAGAAATTGAGCGACTCAATAGCAGGCCGAGAACCTGTAGTCTAGTATCCACACTGGACCTGTCATCAAGCAGCGAGGCGCCGACTCCCCGGGTATCAGGTGGCGGACTTCATTTATCTCTGGGCGGCGATGTTGACGCACATAGTTCAACATCGACTGATGAGAGTGGAAATGATAGCTTCACGTGTTCGGAGATCGAGTACGATAACAACAGCTTAAGTGGCGATGGAAAGTACTCCACAAACAAAAGTATTCTGGATAGTCGCAGTCCTGTTGCCCGTGCTCTGAGTGGTGATCCTGGAAGGAATCAGAATGTGGTGAAGACTCCACCCATACCACCCCATGCCTATGAGGGATTTGAATCGTCCTTTCGCGGATCGCTAAGTACTCTTGTCGCCAGTGACGACGATCTCGCTAACCATCTAAGCGGCATTTACCGCAAAGCAAATGGCACTGCGTCGCCATCTGCAACAACCTTGGGGTGGGAGTACCTGCTGAATTGGGGACCCAGCTACGAAAACCTAATGGGGGTCTTTAAGGACATTGCAGAGCTACCCGACACTACAGGGCCGCAGCAGCAGCAGCAACAGGCCTCTCAGCCCGTGTCAACACTTCGCATACCCAATGTACAAAAAGCACCAGAGGAGTACGTCTAGGCACTCCAATGTATGTATATTTTGTGTAAATTGTAAGCTGTAAAACTATGTCCCTTTTCTAGTTTTAAGCGTCGCCATTTCATATTGTAATGTACAACGAAACCGTAGCTTAGTTTAATAACCATCGCATTGATATTTGTAGTTAATACTTAATATACATTTAACGCCTTGTATCAAGGTTATACACATCCTAAGTGCATTTCTACTGCCAGTAGATCGCACCATGCCGAGGAGTGCAAACAAATTAGTAGAGCACAACGTATACATACACAGGCTTGTTGACCAGTGTAATATGACTTTAGCACTATGCGCGGTATATTCTTAGATTAGTCCAACATAAATATAGTACTTCTGTATGTATGTGTGCTATATTAAAATAGTTCGAGTTACGCTATTTATTGCCATTTAAGTACATTGCAACTGTCATCAGCATTTCCACTATACTGCTATATAGTTAGCTCAAATATTTTATAATATAGTCTAATATAATAATTACAAGCTAACAATTTAATTATGAAACTTATTCATTAGGATTAACTGAAATAATTTTGTAAATTTTAATAAATAAATATATAATTTAAACTAAATTGTGTAACTTGAAACACCTTTAACTGTGGATTTAGAGGATTTGAATGGCCATCTACCCTTTGCATCAATATTTGTGCAGGGTATTTGCAGGCTGGAACGCTACCAAAACACTCAGACATGCGCAGTAGAATTGCCACAAACACTGAAGTAATTGCTAGTCCATACCGTTCAACATTGGTACAAAACAAAGCATGAGGCAACCAAATGTTTCAGTCGTTGCTGGCAACTAGGAAACAGCACAAGTCAAGCATAGTAGAAAGCCGAAAATGCCGTTTGAATCAATATGAAAAGTCGACTCATAGGGGACTTCGGGCCGGATGCAGCAACTGTTGAAAATTAAAATCAATTCATTGCAACGTTATGCAAATAAGCAGATAGATAATTATTTAATTTACCAATCAGTTGAGTCAAGGAACACCAACACGATATGTTCTATCAGTGTGTCTTGGATACAAGTTCCATCTCGGACTCTAATATCAACGCGACAAATAAAGTCAAGGACTATGCTAATGAAAATGGGAATACTAATTTAGACGTGAGCAGCACCAGTGCTGGCATTATCGACAAAGATAACAACAACAACGTAAATAACAACAGGAATCAATCAAGCAATAGCGACGAGCCCTTCGCAAATAAAATGCAACGGCGCAGCGAACAATCTGTGGGTGCTGTGCAATTAACCCCACTTTGGGAGCATGTGCTACGTACGCGTCGCTTACCGGAAACCATTAGTCCGAGCAGCATGTTTGCCGAATTCCACGAGCGGCTACAGGACCCGGAGTGGCAGGTGCGCCAGCATGCCTTACGGGTCCTTGTTGATGTCCTGGTCGTGATGCAAGCAAAAGCCGATAAGCACAATGTGAATTTTTTGTTAGACCTAATCCTAAATCTGGGACATCAAGCACCTACTGTTCGCAAAGGGGCTCTGGACTGCCTGCGGGTCTACCTTTCCGAGACGGCAACACCGAAATTGGTCATGCACCATATATTGGATACGGGCCTAAGACAGGAGTTAACCTATGATGAGCGGCTTAGCTGCGGCGTCCTGCTCTCATTGCCGGCACTACTTCAATCGATTTTGCACTCGCCACAATGCCATTTTCTGATTAAAGATATTTTAGAGCGACTTATGGAACGACTGCATCGGCAGCAGACACAACAGGAGGTTACTGTTAAGGTTCTCGCCAAAATCAGTGAGCTGATAGGAGTGCAGGAGTTTCAAAATTACTTAGACGAGCTTCCAGGCAATGATAACGTTAGCTTCTATAGACATCTGTATGAATTGTACGGAGTAACTAATAAGCCGACTCGCTCCGATGGTAGCAATGCCGGCGCTTGGCGCGCTATTCCTCGCGAGCATATGTGGCGTAACTCGCCACAACCCACTTTACTGCCGGAGAAAGGAAAAGTTATTATGGAGACGGAAATAAAAATCAACGATGACACGCTGACCATGCGCATTCTTGAGGCAGACACTGAGACTGAGGAGACAGATAGTCCAATCGCAGAGAGAGACGGCGAGCTTGTGTGTCGACCCCTAATAAATTCTCAGTCCCCGCCGATGGATATCGATGCTGGTGGCATTGTTCAGATAATAAGTGACTCGGAAGCCGAAGATATCGAAGATCCTTTAACGCAAAACAATTCGCTGCTTGGTACACCCATGCGGGGCTTAAAACGGGTCACTTTTGGAGGAGAAGTGGTTAAAATGCGCACGCCAGACAGCGATGCACCTTCTTCCGTTAACAACATAGGAAGTACATCAAGTAGACCTGACCAAAGTAATTTCAGTGCATTTCCAGCGAATGAGACTTCAACTTTGCCATTGTCTGTAGACGAGCACACATCGGACGGCTTCCCAAAGGCCTTGACGCTCGATATTCCTAGCGATAACACAAAGCCATTGTCTCAAACACGAAGTGCCCAGTCTCCGCATTATTCATTGCCTACCGATAAAACAACCATCAGCCATTCATCCCCAAGGAAAGAAATCGCACAATCCCCAGTATATCGTAACCGAAGTCATAGTATTAGTCCAGCTGGCAGTTGCAGCGTTAGTCCTAAAATACCTCATAAAGAAATTGAAGTACTACATAATCTGCAACGTGATGTTGACCCCTCACCGCGTCCTTTTCGACACAGCGATTCTGTTACCACCGAAGAAGTAACTCCGTCGCCCACTGCAGCCGCCGATGATTCGACTGAGACAGCAGAAACGGTTAACAGCTGGGAAGACCTAGATATTGTCAGCTATAAAACTATTCTCGATCTGCGTTCAGGGGTAAGTAGCTAATAACATAGGTGCCATAACATCTCTTTCTCTATTTATTATTTAATTACTTTTAGCACGTTGCATTCCTATAAATATCTTTAAATAGGAACGCACGCTACCCCATTGAAAGAGACCAGTTCTGGGTGCTTGCTTCCAATGCTAACTGGGTTACTAGGATATATACAATTTCATATGCTTTCATAATTTCGACTTCATAATGGCCACCAAAATTTATTACGTACACGACACGCATTGCGCCCTTTTCCGCCTCCCCCGACTTTAGCTATAGCTTGTATTGTAGTTGTACTTACAATCGGCAAGTCGGTTGCGCACACTAATGAAAACTTAGCGATAAGTTCAGTCCTACATACACATATTAATGACAGAACAGTGCTGGTCATTGGAAGAGCGTTTGTGTTTACCTCCCCTTCGCTGTACCACTGACCTATTAACTTTTGACGTGAGCATTTCTTTTTTAACTGGATTGTCGTAAGACCGGTTCTGTTCAAGTTTTGTTAATATGACAGCTTTCTAATTTCAAACATGACAGGTGCATTTCCGTTGAATTTCATACAAAACTAAGAAGAATTTTCAAACAGTTTGGTTTCTGCATAAATAGGATCATTCGATCAACGAACAGTTGTTTTTAAAAAATTGTATTAGTATCTCATGTACATTTTTGAATTTATCAAAGCCCGTAGATTTGAATTAAAGACAAAAAACGCCTTTGTATACAAATCCAATTTATTTAAGACTCGTTACCTTATTTACGAGTAAACCAAAGCAACCGCTTTTAGGGTGTGGAAACTTGAGAATTTTCGATATGCTTGCATGTTATTGGAACCTGCTGCAGAGTGCCAATGGGTCCTGCGCCAGTAGAGTTAAGCTAGCCGGCCAATCATTTAAATGCACGCGATATTTGAGGCAGCTTTGGCTAAAAAACCAACAATAGTTACTCACCAACAGGATGCATATACGACGATAAAACAATAAGAAATACATTGGCCCGGTAGGCAGGCTGCCTGGATGGAGACGCAGTGCATTTTGGAATGGGACCATGAGTGCCGCTCAGAGCGTGCCAACAACTGGGTCACCACAAGCACAAAAATAATAAAACATTAACAAAAATTATAGCGCGTATAGAATACAAAAAACGTGAGTAGTTACCTCTTACGGGGAGAGGGGCATAGGTCAGAAAGGAAATTATTTAAAGCGATTTCGTTGTTTACCGTTTCTTAGCTTGTGCCAATTGTTTCAAGAGTTCCGCCGTGGACCCCAACTGCAATTACTGAAATGGCACAAAAACGACAATAAAGCATTCCTTGTTCCCTTTGTTGATTTCGTCAATTTATAGTACAAGTGTACTTTTTTCTTTGCCAACAGGACTGGCGAAATCGGTTGCAAGGTATCACGCAACTAGAGATAGCACTGAGTTCATCTAGCAACCTGCTACTAGTGCAACCTTATCTGGACAGTCTACTACGCACCCTACTCTCTTCTGAGCGCAATTGTAATGTGGCCGAACTGAAGCGTGAGCTTTTAGTGAATCTTATTTCACGTCTTCCATTGGACAATCTAGAGGACCGCACTCATCAGATCCTGTTGGGATTGTGCCGCCAGGGAAATGCAGGAGCTAATCGCGTTTGCAAGGCTCTAATGCAGCGGTTACCAGCCGGCACTATTGTTGCCAAATTAACGGCCCCGGAGTATTTACATGCTAAGAGCTCCAAGGTAAGCTGTAAAACTATTAAACTGTTGAAAGTTCCATATAATAAATATATTTCTTTTAGTTTCGGGATCACACTTTACAAATGGCGATTTATGCCTTGATGACATTTCCCGGCACTTGTTTTGACATCAATATCCTAACCGCACAAGTAACCTACGCCGCACTTAATCGCAAGCGAAGGGTGCGTCAGGCAGCCTTGGAAGTCCTGGCTGTCCTCGCAGATATCTCTTCGGTGGATCAGATACTTAAAACAGTTGCAGATATAACAGCGTGTATCGAATCAGGCTCAGCTTTGCTATCTGCTATAAAGATGCGTTTGTCACGCCTTCAGCTGCCGATAATATCCCCTGACGGAGCTGTTCTATACATCTTCCATAACACAGACCAGGCTGGTACATTACGATTTGGAGCAGATATTGATTGGGTGGCCCAAGGCGAGGGTTCAGCATCTCCAAATGACATAAAAAGACGCAACCTCCACATATCAAACAAAAAGAGAGTCATACAGGACAACTTGGATACAGAAAACACGAATACGAATGGAATCAATCATAGGTACAATCAATCATGAATAATACTGAAATACATATATTCAATTTTTCAGTTATCCCGTTGATGAGAACCTGCATCGCCATTCCTTCCACTCACCGCCTGAAGCTTTAGACACTTCTAGACCATCAATTGTAGGTTTAAATATACCACAGTAAACAATTCTAATACTTTATGCTTTCAGAACTTTTCGCAAAAGAAAAGCTATGGTACTAGTGGTGAGTTCTTATCTGCTGACCACATTTTCAGTCATATTAAAAACCTGAGTTCTATCGTTACAGTTATTCACGGGAGCTTCGTAGAGCGTCGTCTGGCAGCTCAAACAGACTCGGAATTCTTCATGGACGGCAGAAGCTCTGACAGCACAGCAACAACCTGTAGCAGTAGTAGTGGAAACAGTAGCTTTATACAACTGACTTCATGTAATGCTAACATCAACAGACGTCTTGTCAGACAAAACTCAAGGTGACAATTAATAGAGAATTAATAAAATTATAAGAACATCGACTCCTGTATCCATAGATTTCCAATAATGAGGCAGCACACAGATTTTATTAGCAATTTTATGCGTAATATCCACCGGACCCCTTATCCCTACAGTTTCGAAGATTCGAAGTATACCAAAGCATCTTATGCGCCACAGAAGGCGCCTAAACAGCAGGGACCTAAAAAACCAATTCCTTCACAGCAGCAAGTGTGGAGGAATAGCATGAGTCAAGCTCAACGTAAGTAACTAAACTGTATATTTAATTGTGTCACTAGCCTAAGTTGTTTCCCAATTATCAGCAACTTCAAATCTGAATGAAAATCAGAAGACAACTAGGGATGCAGCAAACCCGGCTTCTTCCAGGTGAGTGTATTAGCCGGTTAAACAGGCAAGACATTTGGTACTTGGGTAAAAGTAGTACACAAAAAAACATTATATATTATAAGAGGCATTCTGCGGTTGTAGCTAAATTATAACTAAGCAATAGCGACAAAACTTCGCTGTCAGCGTCAGCAAATGTATTTGTCGCGGTTCTGACCTAAAAATTGGGTAGCCACGACACTCTTTGTTTCTCTCCCGTGGCGGATCTAATACTCAACATTGGCGCCTTTAAGGTTCCACATAAAAGCCCAGCACCCAATTCCGTTATTTAACCTAAATAATTTAAATGCGCGCTGAAACATTCATCAGGGCCATTTCTCTGATTGGGGCACAGGATGGCCAGCTATGCCAGTTGCGTCGGCAGCGACCTGTGACGAACTTCAAATGACCACTGAAAATATACGTAGCACTTGCTAGAGCGGGTGCTCACTGCGTGTCATTTGAGTATTCTAGTAAGTAGGTGCTTGCAAACTGTCCTTTGTGAGAAAATCAATTTTTTTCTTTTATTTTAAATGTCAACGTAAAGGAAAAATGTGTAAGGGTAGAGAACAGTGGTCGCTTGAAAATCTCCAAGTATTTTCTTTACCTGAATGTTGTTATAATCTTTACGTTAAACTACGAAACTTTTGTTATTCATCTTAATAATTAATATTTCTTAAGCATCGATCATTGTCTTGAATCAACAACTCGTTGTAAGGAGTTGTAAGTTTTTTAACTCCATGGAATTGGTCGTCACAGGGCACCAATATGTCGACAAAGCCGCTTTTTTCCTATTTTCCTTTTAACGTCTTCGCCACAATCACACGAAGAAACCCGAACATGACTGAGAAAGTATTCGTCTAATATAGAAAGTCAAGCTGGAAATACCACCAGTGCTAGCCGGGGCACTAGCCAACTAGCAACCCCTTCCACCCACAATGCCTTCCCCAGGTCCTTTCAGTACTAGCAGGGTGTCCGTCAGTATGCGGCGGGAGAGCGTTTGCTTTTAGTGGAAAACGCAATGTCCCGTTTTATATTTGCAACTCTTGTTGGGTTGTGTTGTGTTTCTCGTGAAATGGAAATGAAGACCTGCCGTGGATTCGGCATTTCTGCCCTCTCGGCGAGCAATGACTAAAGCAATGGTCAACTCGAGCACTGAAAACAGTTTGTGCAGTGACGTTGCTGCTTCAAGTGGTCAAGTACGTGTAGTTCGACAGCTGGTAAAGTTCAGTGAAATGTATATATGTTCACTCTAGAACGTGGCATACTTATACATAACTTCATAAAAACAAAGTAAAATGCAAAATGCGTTTTACTGTAGCGGCTATTCCGCAAATCTACTCCGGAAAATTCGAACTTTGTTTTACAAATCCAAGGAATATGTATGGGAAAAGGCAATGCTCTTGATACCCTATAATCGCTGTATTTGCCCATGTTGTGTGTGCCGCGATAAACAGAAACGCAAAAAATCGATGCAAATTGATAAAACACTAGAAACTGTTGTAGATAATACTACATGCCAAGTACTTGACTCACCAAAGCCGGTTGATAAAATCCTGGCAGAAAATCAGATTTTCTCACAAATGTATTTGTAAGTTTTGTGCTTTATCATTTCTTTGTCACCTAGTTAATATTTTCTCACTTTATTTCATAAACCCTAAATGACCAAAATAATTGTTTTGAACAGGGCCAAGCTGGAGACGGAAGCTGAACTTAACGCATCTACAGCTACGAGTGCAGAACTACAGCCAGACGAGGCCGATGCATCTAGCCGTAATGCACACGGATCCCCCTTGTCGATGAAGTCAACAAACTACTCCCAGAAGTCAACTGCCTCCGCGAAGTCATACAGTAACCAAAACGAGATGAGTAAACTCAGCGCAAGTCACCCTTCTGGCCGCACTGACATTGAAATAATAAGCATAGAGCAACAGTTCGGAGAACTCATAGTCGACGACGTAGAGGAGGAAACGGAGCTACCAGCACCAGAATCTACTTTAAAGCGTAACGAAAGCGTCAACAGCCTGCACAGTAAAACTGAAAGCATAAAAACACAGCTTGAAGACGCCACACCACAGATGTCGCGTGCCCAGTCTGTTAAGTCGTTGGCCATTGAAGAGGAGATTGAAAATAGCAATAGTTTCGTGGTTGTAGAGGAGCTTCAGCATGAGCTGGAATCAACAGGAATTCCGGACTCTCCCATTAAGAAAATACCTACCGAAGAAATACCACTGCGAGCCTCGGCAAGCAGAAAGACAAATACATCTCAAGAAGAAAGGCCGCGGTCATGCAGTATTTCACTAGACTCTTTATACGGCATACGTCCGAATTCTAAGCAAGGATCCTTGGATACAAGTATCGGCACAACGGACAATAGCTCCCAAGCTGGCTCTCAATTGGATCATACTAAATTACTACACACACCCAAAGTGCAGCACACTCCTTTAAAACAAAAATCAAAAACGTCATATTTTTTGCGTGGCCAGCGTCGGGTTTCACCCGTTAAGCAGGCTATCAAGATGTCCCAGACAGAAGTTTTTCCACCCTCAATGGCACGCTTTGAAAAACCACGCGAGGCTTTGCACAAGACCTTTGACCAACTTGACTCTACCATCTGGGAGGTGAACATGACTGGTCTAAAGAGTATGGTTCGTTTGATACGCTATCATTCGGACTTCTTAGACAGCCACATGCATATGACATGCATTCAGCTCACCCGGTCCGTTCGCAATTTGCGCTCACAGGTAGCTCGAGCCGCTTGCCAAGCGGCTGCTGAGCTGTTCACCTTAAAGTGCAAATCACTGGAACTTGAGTGCGATGACTTGGTCTGTGCCTTATTGCACCGGACGGCGGACACCAATCGCTTTATTCGTGCTGATGCCACACAAGCCTTGGAATCTATGGTCGATCATGTGCAACCGCCAAAAATCCTGAATATATTGACCACAAAAGGAGCACAGCACCAAAACGCGCTCGTCAGGACAACATCCGCTAAACTATTATTCAGACTGGTCGAACGATTGGGCAGCGACCGTGTTTACTCCATGACCCGTGAGAACCGCGACAAATTTTTCATGGTAGGAGCTAATCTCCTGCTCGAGGGCAGCCTCGAAACGCGCAGCTACGCCAAATCAATGTTCCGTGCCTTGTCTGAACACGCCAGTTATCAACGTATGTTATTGGAGGTTATCCCGCCGCGAACATATCGAAATGTGGAGAAGACATTACGCGGCATAACCCGTTGAGCTCTGAAACATATGAATATAGTTGATGAGTGTATATATATTAATATTTATTTATCCTAACGTTATCAAATCATCTCAAGTTAATTGCAATTTAGTTTAGATAGTACACAATATTTACGTATACATACATATGTACATTTATGTAAAGCAATTCCATGTATACACATACAGATATGTACATCAAGATAATGTACAAACTACGACGATTTGTGTACTACATTAACATTAAATTCATTTTCCACTTTATGTCTTAACTTTAATCGACTCGCCAGGTTCAGAGAAGTCTTCTCTTGCCGTGAATGAGCCGCTGATCGGATCGCCTATTACCGCCACTACTGTTGTGGTGCTGCTGGTGATGTGGTCTCGAGCGTTTGCTGTCCATGACGACACTATCACTGCGCCGTCGCAGATCATTGTTATTGTGTTGGTTTTGGAAACCTGAACTCCGGTTATATTGCTTACCCTCATGCATGCTGCGCCGATTTTGCCGTGGTCCGGCGTGGTCAATCATTGGCATCATGAGAGGCATATGATCGTGTAAAAATGGATTACGTGACGATTTCACATTATCAGTGTGTTGCTGACGAATGGTAACCTTCTTTTGAAACAACTCCAAGCCCTGATAAAGTTCCACTGCAAAAGGAATAGCACACCTGTGCTGGTAGGTAACGAAACCAAAATTGCGCTGACGTCCCATGTTGTCCAGTGGTATTCGCGCACTTTCTATAGGCCCAGCTTGAAGAAAGACCTCATAAAGAATTTCCTCTGTCACTCGTTCGTCCAGGTTATTGCAAAACAATGTGCGAGCTTGTTCATCATCATCATCATCTTCCTCGTCTGCAACCTCTACGCCATTGTGCGGCTGAAACTGAGATCCTTCAGTTATTTGACCGCCAAACACATCAAATATAGGTCCGGCATAATTCATGGGATGTGGTCCGTTGACGAATGGCATTGGCATCTGCATCGGTACTTGCATAGACATTGGCATTGTCAGAGGCATACCCATCATACCGGTTGCGTTGCACATTTGCTGCTGCAGAGCAGCTTGCTGAATGGCGGCCACAATGGGATCCATTGATTGCTTTTGAAGTTTTATCAAATTAAATATAAATTACAACTGTTTGTTTTTTTACTACTGAAAGCGAGTTTTACGATAGATTAATATCGATATATCGATCACAGAGAATGCAGCCCTTCATTGGGAGCTGCCAACTTGCGATACATAATAAAATTACCACAATTTGAATTTTTCAGTTGACAACCATTTGGAAAAAGATTTGTTTTTGTTTTTGTACCAAAGATAAAAGAACTAAAATAAAGACTAAAATTCGAAAATTCTGTTGAAAACTATACTAGAATTTTTAACTTTTTAAACGTAAAATAAATAGAGCCGCAGTGTCCAAGTTGATAGCTGACTCAAAATAAAGACTTTCAAAAATAAAATCAAAATTTAATACAAATTTTCTTAACATAATTTTTAAAACCTTCAATTATTTGAGAATGAAAACATTGTTGAGAGTGCAGACTGTTGTTGCCGACACTATCGCTGTTGATGTGATATTCAACAAGTACCTACCAGTCCTACACACATGTAATCATGAGGCGATTCGAATCAAAAGAGCATACTGTTTATTCGGGGTACGAACGGTAAAAACACAACACGAACACAACCAGAAATGAAAATACTCGTACTAGTAGTGCCATCACACAGCACACGTTATCAGCACCACTTGAGCAAAATTTGTTCAGCTTCTCATGAGCCTGGACTAATTTTTTTACGCATACAACGGCAATTGTACAAATACCTTCATAAGGCAATTGTACAATCAACTTGTTTTAGTGCTATAGTCAAGTATATGAATGAATATACACATACGTATACAATATACGTGCATTCGTAAGTATATTTTAGCAATTCACACATACATAAGCAACAAATTAAATGAGCAACGGCGAATTCAGGCTAGAAAAGCAATAATACTTGTAGGGTGTATTTCATTCAGTCTTTGTCAGTTAGAGAAGGAACAGTACAAACCTTAGAAATGGCAGAAATTCCAAATATTATAGATTTACATAAAGTGCTAGAGCCGCATTTAAATGGTGGTACACTCGAGTCATATGAAAGTAAATATTTAACAAAGCCAGGTGATAACTATGGTAGTATAATGCTGGCGATCCACGCTAAAGTAAAGCAGTCCGATGATATCGTCGATTATTTGCCATTGATCGCAAAGTTGCCGCCACTTACGAACGATTTATACTGGCAGATCTTTCAACCGGAAAGAACCTGTATAACGGAAAATGCTGTCTACCATTTTTTGGCGCCAGAGCTTATTCAGTTACAACTCGAAGCTGGTGTGCTGCCCACCAAACTTTTCAATGGCTTTCCGGGTTATTATGGCTCCCGCATCTCACTAAGCTCAGATGCCGCTAAGGTTGACCGAGATGCAGTATTAATCCAGGAGAACGTAACGGTACGCGGCTATAAGCCTGGCAACAGACACAAGCCCTACGATCTTGCCCATACCGTTCTTATATTGCATTGTATGGCGCAATATCATGCTCTTCCTCTGGCTTTGCGTCTTAAGAAGCCAAAAGTATATAATGAGTTTGTGCGGCCCTATTTCAAGAAATTTAACATGAATGAAAATATGGAGTCTGAAACCAAGGACGTCCTAAATGACTCCACTTTGGCTGATATAAAGGAAATCTCTAATGAGGACGACGTCAAACGTGTTAAAGAATTATTAGATATATATGATAATTTTCAATCATCTAAAGACGTAGAAGATGGGATTTGGACTTCAATAGGTAAAGAGTTTATTTTCCAGTAAAGTAAAGTGTTTAAGTTGTTGAATTTTTATAGTACATATGGACTTGTGGATAAATAATTTGATGGTCAAATATGGTAAGATAAATTTGCAAATTAATACATATGTATGTACTAGGTAATAATTATTATTACGTATTGAAATGTATAGATGAAGACAACGTCCCAGAAAAAGTAAAGATTGTAGACTTTCAAATGGCCCAATACGAGTCTCTGGTCCACGATGTAATCTTTTTACTGCTGTCCAGCGTAGGTCAGTTCTTTAAAACAATGATATTCAAATGAAAAATACCAATTCTTGAATACATTTTTTTTAATTCAGATTCATTGGTTTTAGAGGAAAATTATTATAATTTACTTCGCATTTATTACCAAGCATTCATTCGATCATTGCGCTCAGTGAACGTGGAGACAACAAATTATAACTACGACGGGTAAGTAACATTTTCCACTTAACATTTAGTTTACTACAATTACATAACAGAAATATTAAATAAATAATAAGTGATACAAATGTACCTCCTAGTCACCCCATAGCTTTTAGAATACATATAAACTGTTGAGTTTTTGATAAGGCGTAAATTGTTTAACAAGGCTAGTCATTATTAGTTGCTTTATTGAACATGCCTTCTTTTTGGCAATGATAAGGAATTGAAAAAGCAAGTCATATATCTCTTTTGTTTGTACCCCCACGATTTTTAAGATAATACTAGCATGTCTAATTAAATAACACGAGATCAACTGTAAACATCAGAACTAGAAAATGTATATTGCTTTATCTTTTTACAGTTTTCTCGAGGAAGTTAAACGTGTCGCACACATTCAGGTGCCACATGCGCTCTTTATGACGAAGGTGGTATTGGCCGACAACAAAACGTTGCCAACTGACTATAAAGATGTTGATTTGTCGATACTAACTAAAAACATAGGAGATACAAAAATTATGATTAAATTAAGTGATATTCTGAGGCTGTCAAAAAAGTTTAACATATTTTATTAAAATAAACTACTAATATTGTTGATCAAAAGAAGTTTTCAATTGTTTATATTTAGATATGTGAAAAATAAAGAGCGCAAGAGAGAAACCCCAACATGTTATCAACCTACAAAAAACTGATTTTAAATCTCTCTCTTTCCTTCTCGTTCTTATCAAGCACTGTACTAAGTAGAGCAATGAATGTTCAAACATTTCAGTTAGCTGATTAACTTCAAAAAAGCAGCACGCTAATTCACGTTGCTGAATAGCATGGAAACTCTTCCAACTATTTACGATCTGCGTCATGTGATTGAACCAGCATTGAAAGGCGGGCGTCTCGTGTCCTATGAAGTGAACAGATTGACACAGCCAGGTGATAATTACGGCAGTGTATTAATTTCTGTACTAGTAAATATACAACGACCTGACGGCGAGTTTTTTAAAAAAGAGGCTCGTGGCCAAAGTGCCACCCACAGATCGAAAGTACTGGCAGTTCATACAACCTGAGCGCACATGTCTAGCTGAAAATGCCATATATAAGACATTAGCACCTGAGATTTCTCTATTGCAAACAGAAGCTGAAATACCTGAGGATAAACAGTTCGATGGCTTTGCTCAGTATTATGGATCACGTATATCATTAAAACCCGACGCTAAAGTAGTTGATCGGGACGCTGTTCTAGTCTTAGAGGACCTGAGGGAAAGCAACTACAAGGTGGGAAGTAGAATGCAGCCTTTTGACTTGCCCCACACTAAGGTGGTCCTCAGATATATGGCACAGTTTCATGCGCTAACCATTGCTTTGCGGAAAAAAAAGCCAAAAGTTTTTGAATTGAAAGTGAGACCATTCTTCAACAAATTTGACTGGCATGCAGGTGCACCAGAGTCAAAGGAAATTATGATTTCGGAAACTTTAACTGATATTAGCGAAGCTACCAACAATAATCAGACAATTGTGGATCGTATTAGGATATTGGCCTACGAATTTTTTAACTTTCTGGAAGCCCCTCCTATTGACAACAATCCATTTAATACAGTCATCCACTCCGATTTCTGGATAATGAATCTGATGTTCAGGCATGGTAAGCTTTCTTATACTTGTGATATAAACGGGTAACCTCAATCTTTATTTACAGATCCCTTGGGTGAGCCCACACATCTAAAAATAATCGACTTCCAAACGGCACAGTTTGATTCTGTGATTCACGATCTTATATCATTTTTGCTCACAAGTATTTCAACCTGTGTTCTAGAAGAAAACTACCCACAGTTACTTCAAACTTACTATGATGCATTTATCAATAGTCTGAAGTCAGTAGATGCTAATACTACGGAGTATACCTATGCAGCGTAAGAATATTTTTAATATTTCAATTTGATATCCTTATAGTTTTCTTCATTTAAAAACCCGATAGATTTCGAACTGAACTTAAGCGTACGGCCTACATTCAAGTACCGCATTCTATTTTCATGACTCGATTTATATTGGCTGATGATGTCAGAACTACAGAAAAGGAAGAGTTATCTCAGATATTAAAGAACACGAGCTCAAAGCGGGTGCACCAAAAACTAAACGATATTTTGCGATTAGCTGAAAAATTAGAAATATTATTTTAATGTAATTGGTTTGTTTTCAATCAAAATAATTATTACCTCTTAATGAGGCGTGAGTTTTTTGCATTGTAAATATATGTACGTGTGTCAATAAAGGCTTTACTCAGTCAATATCTAATCAAAGCACTAGTATGTCGGTCTATTCGTATTTAATTGTATATACAACAGTATGGACATTGTTTTCTACATGCGTTGAAATAAGTTGCAAAGAGGTGTGTATTATCCGATAATACAGCTATGTCGGTCACACTAATCGTTGAAAATTTAGAATTGCTTTTACGTACACTTTATTTACACAAACTGGACAGATGACCGTCCAAGATTTACCGTAAATATGACGTTTTCGAATCAAGATGGCATAGGATCTACTACCACTATCAATGAGCCGGTTATATCTCCTATATCGACTCTTCTGATTGTACAACAAGGTGTGAACAAAACGAAGCGTATTATTTACAACATGACCACAAAACTGTGCGCAGTGCAAAGCATTTTTAATGCGGTTCCGCTTTTTAAGACCGTGAAGGAAAATATGCTGAAGCAGAGCAACTATACGTTTAGCTGTCCCCTGAATAGGGGTGTGTATGTCACGAACAACATGCGAATCAATCCCAAGAATCCACTCTTGGGATTATTACACCAGTCTAAAGGTAACTTTACCGTTAGTGGAGCTTTGTTAGAAGAGCTCCCAAACTTAAGAATGCATCCCCTCTCGACCTATTACGTGTATGGCCGAATAATCAAAAAATCGTGCGCTAAAAATGAGTGAAAATTTACTAGTCGCCAGCTAATAGAAAAATACAAATATTAAAGCATACTTTTTGGCTTAAAAGTTTTGATTATTTAATAAAATTGAATATTATATCGCAGCTGTATTTTGATGAGACCCTGCGTATGTACCGAATCCCTATATAAATACTAAAGACACCATTCAACCATCCTTAGCTTAACATCATAGTCATACCCTTTTTTGTATTCGCGTTTCTATGTCTTCTGACTTGATGATTGCCTGTCTAATGAGAAACATAAAATACACACACTTATACATACGTACTTATATACACACTTTACCACATTTGCCTGTACTTAATGTATGATATTTAAATGACATTGGAATTTGTTTGATTGGCTAATTTGAAAGATTGGAAGATCTAGAGGGACTTCTCACAGCACTCTCGTATGAACAAAGAGTGAACGAACTCGAGACTCAATTTATTTCGTACCATTGTGTACATCAAAAGTAAAAAAGAATACTACATGCCGACATACATATAAATTAATTTTATCTTTTGAAAAATACAAAAAACAAGAGTATTTTGAACGGCCGTTCAGTCAACTTGGAGATATGAATATTGTATGTACATGCATACATGATAACACAGGCATTCATGCGCACACATATTTAAAAAAAAGAAACGAAGAAAGCTTGCATCTTGCCGCAGTCACACACAGACGAATCCAAAAAATTATGCCTTTTAAAAATGCATTATCAGCGGAAGGAATTATATACATATATTACACAGGATTTCGACTTTTAATCTGTTACAGTCAAAAACAACAAAGGGTCAATAATCTGAAACCTAAATTATCGTTTGAACAAACATTCATATGGTATGGATTACATTTCTATGTCTTTGGATACGAACAGCTTCAATAAACAGAAAGTGATTATTAAATATAAAACGAAATATATTTTTAAAATTAAAAACCCAATTAAGTTATAATTGGCGCTAACTGACACTCCCGAGATGAACTATGAATGAATATATACCTATGTATGTAGCTGAGTCCAACCCCGGGGTTCCGATGGCGACGTTGTCTCTTTGGTTCAATGTGCTAATCATCTCCCGAACAAAAAGAAGATCACTTGGTAAACGCGTGCGAATCCAATGACGTAAAGAAACGGCTCGCGTGTGTTGCGTAGACGAGAAGAACGGCAAAAGACAAAAAGAGTAGAATATACCTAAAAAGTTAGAGCGAGAGTGAACTTGTATGTATGCATAAGTATTTATGTTGGCAAACAAAAATTTCCACACATTATTTTTCACGTATAAGTTAGAATGTAAGAAGAGTTGACAAGATTACTAAGAAAATAAAATATATAACGATCCTATACCAAATTAGTAAAGAAAGTTTAAACTATCAGTTTTAATTTTCAATTAATAAATACAATAATGTTGTTACGTCTAAAAACTTTCCAGGGGTCTGAAATGATAAACAATTAAAGTTTCCACACATATACACATATATACGTATATGTACGTGTACACATATTTGATTACTTTTCATGTGACAATGCCAAAGCCTTTTAATATACCCACGCGCCTCCGATAATGCGGTCAGTAGTGGCAAACATTTTACAATTTACTATGCACATATAGAAATATGTATATAGAAAAATATTTATATATTTTTCAAACAGTCCATGCTACTGGGTATTTATGTCGTCAAGCTCTTGGATAGAGCACATTGTCTTGCTGATTATAAAAATGTTTTGAAACTATTTCATTACTTTGTAACGTAGCGAATTTATTTGAAAGCAAAGGTAAATGAAAAGATGTTTTTTCAGTAAACTTCTACAACTATAACTAAAGAAACACAATTGTTAAAAATACATGTTCCTACACTTACCTCTACTCGCTTATAATTTTGATAACAAAACTAAAGATAATTTTAACGGCTACTTAAAATCGCACAGGGATATAATTCGTCGAACACTTAAAATAGGTATTTATGATTACAGTAATCGTAATTCCAAACAATATTGGCAATTGATAAGGAAAGTCGACACTGTAAAACACTGCCACCAGCAAAGAGACCGGCGTCACATAATCAGAGAATTCAAATTTATTTGTTTATTCATTTATTTGTTTATTAGACATGACCTAGTTAAATATTATGAATAACCTACTTTACGTAGTATTCGCGTTAGTGATAATTACTATTACTATGCTATTGACAACATATTTTTCTCACAAACAACAAGGTACAACGCAATTATGTTTTCATGAATCTTACATGATTTCGATTTTTTTAAACAGATATACATATTTCCTAATCGTGAGTCACTGTATTCACGAACAAATTTGGTGGTCAAACAGACACTGCTATCACGCAAGGTAAACGTGTGCGGTCGCAAAGAATATTTTTTTGGGTATTAAGAAATTAAAATTTTTCCTATTGGATCAATCTATTTTTTTGAACAATACACATTTGGCATCCCCAACTGGCGTATGGCTTTTCAAAATGATTTACGACTGCATGATAACATCGACTGATAGCTAAGGTCTATCATCTGTTGACCGACTTAGGTAAATAGCAAGCCGAACTATCCCAGCTCTACAGGGTGTTATCGGTCAGATTCCGCCCTGCAAAACCATTGGTGAGCGGCTTATCAAAACCGCTTTGGACTTTATACGCCGGCTAAGCACTTAACATTATTCTTGGAATACAAAAAATTAATACATACATCGGCATTAACGTCCAGTTTAATACAAGACGTCACATTCAATATCGATCAGCTAATTATAGCTTCATTTAATGCCTTTTTTGATTGATTGAATAATTCAATTTATAACAAGGTAATGAGAGGCGCAGGCACTTTCGAACACATAGAAAAATCACTAATTCGATGCGTGGTTAGGGATAAATATATTGACTTATTGGTCAAGTCCTTAGATGTATAGAATTTAGTATATATGTAGAATTTAATATTGATGTTCAGCTGTTCAGTCTGTTTCTACTGTTTGGTTGGGTCGAATTTGACTGGAAGTTTTAATATTATTGAGTTTTCGGTCTTTTGAAAGCAATGTTGTGCTTTTAAATCGACTCAGTATGGAAATGCACCTTCATAATGTATAAGCTTGCTCAATGAGTAGCTATATGTATATGTTATGCGGTATGAGTACATAAACCGTGAGTCGCTCTTATGCAAATCTTCTTAAGAAAAACGTTATCGGCCGGTCTTGAATTGAACCCGATCTGGAAAGACCTGCACTGTAAGATGTCAACATTTAGAAACTTGTTTCTCGTATATAAATAAACTTCATTAGAGATTGGTACGGAACTGAGTCGTATTGCGTTCATAATTAGGCATAGGTTACCTTTGGTTTTGGAATTTTTTCAAACTGTCCGGTTTTTTGTTTAACCAACGTAACTAACCACTGGGAAATATACTACGATACATATAATAAACACCATATGTACCTGTTGCAAAAATAGATGCATTAAATATCGGAAGTGTAAATTGTACAAACAAAAAGGTGCTTCCCTTATTTAGTACATTGTATGATTTTGATTTAAATTTCTATGGGAGATAAGGTACGAGTGTTAATCATACATAGATAGAAGATCATCATAGTAAAATGATAGCACGTTTGTTTATTTTGTTATTTTTAATAATAATCTACAAGCAACTGACATGATTACACATGCACAGTCTGTAAGTGTGTAAAACTTGACTATTTAACTCTTGAATACACCACAAAATTCACTGGATTATTTAAAATAAATTAAATATTTCTAGATTTGGTAAGACAAACCTTTTGCCCGAGCATATACTCGCCGTATGAACCTGTATTCTGTAATTTGTAATTGCTACAGGGTATTGCAGTCCAACCAATCGTAAAAAGCAACATGTGAACAAATATTTGTACAGCAAGCCAACAAATAGGAGAATGGCAGTTTCCACCCATGAGATTACATATAGGCTGGCACAGTAGGTACAACAAAAACAAACTGCATCAGGCATTTGTCGGTGCAAGTGTCACAAATGTCGTTGGCTCAAGGTGAAGTGCAGCGCCGTAGCGCTTTGTTGTTTACTCATTTGTCCGGCTGTCTTGGTGAGTGAATACCCTTTTAATCGTGATTAAGGTCGCTCCAATGTACTTGTAGTATTGCAGCATAAATCAATATATGACTGTAAGTTCACATTTCGACTGAGTCAACAAGCGTAGCAGTAATTGTAATTTATCTTCTATATAGTGAAATAAATTCGTTCTGTGCACTTAAGTGTGTACTTCATGGATACATGCGAAACACTTCATTGCAAACATAATATAATATTGTATACATAATATACATACGTGTACCGATTAGATTAAAGGATAAGAAACTGCAAAACTTTTTTTTATGTAACATATGTATGTATTTCGAAAGTATTTAACGAGTATTTTTAAAAACAAATTTATTTCTAATATGGTTAATATGTAAGGTTATGAAGATCAACAGTATTTTTTTCTTGACAAACTCTACATAAATAACATCTGATAAAAATTACTCTGTTTTAATGTTTACCGATAAGTGTATGTGTTTTAATTGGTATATATTTGATTATGCGCTTGTAATTTTCACAATGAGGTCTCAACTTGTATTTCATTTGATATTTTTGGTAAGTTTCCAATACTAATTTATTTTAAAATAAAATTGTATTAAAGAATTCAAAATGCTTATCTCTCCTTGAATTTAAAATATAAGAAACTTTGCAAAAATTCATTTATATTTTATATTGTACTTAAAAAATAAAGATTACTTATGTATGTATGTCATGCAAAATAATCAAAATTTGTTTTTGTTTTACAAATTTTATATAAATTACAAAACTTAAATAAGCAAAAATTGTTTGTACATAAGCATTATGGCAGAATAAGATTTTAATTTAATCCTGTTTTAAATTTTCATTTTATTTTTTTTCTTTACCATCTGTCGCACGTTGCCATTGTTTTTTTTTTTTTTTTCTTATACAAATAATTCTAAATTTTACTCAAATCGACAGCTTTTGAAATCTTAGCTATTTATATATATGTATATGAATGTGTGCTTATATGTATGTACATTGAAAACCGAAATTTCATCGCCCACTGATTTTTTACTCGTCCAGCAGACACGTACGCACTAACGCACCACACACAGCGTAGGGGTCACAATTGGAACTGGGACGTCGATCTTCAAAATAACCTTTGCCAGCAGTTGCCACGCCTCGCGGCACTCGTACACTGACAGCTCGATTGGCAACACCCCACGAGAACTTATCAATACTGGAGGTCTCAAGGCGACCGACGAGACGGCGCTCGTTATCCTTGCCCTCCTTAGGATCGTAGGCCTTAATGTGTCGCTCATGCTTCTTGCTCAGCTTTTCGATGGCCTGCTCGATTGCCTTTATGCCGCCATCAGCACGTGTCGCCTTTGTAGAGAAATTTGTATGAGCGCCTGCGCCGTTCCATTGACCCTCCATTGGCTTGGGGTCGAATGTTACGACAACGCCAAATTCCTCGGCTATGCGTTGCAGGATATAGCGTGAAACCCAGAGATCATCACTGGCTTTCATGCCGTTGCTGGGACCCACCTGGTACTCCCACTGAGCAGGCATTACCTCGGCATTGGTGCCGGCAAAGTCAATTCCGGCATAAAGGCAGGCAATAGCATGGGCTTCAACTAGATCGCGGGCATAAACGCGGTCAGCACCCACACCACAGTAGTATGGTCCCTGAGGTGCCGGGAAACCATTATCAGGCCAACCGAAGGGTCGGCCATCGACATCGAGCAACGTATACTCCTGCTCAATACCAAACCAGGGCTCCTGGTCACCAATTTTATTAACCGCATCCTGGAATGCAGCGCGCTTGTTGGAAGGCGTCGGCTTACCATCGGCGCTGTAGGTATCGCACATGACAATTATATCGTTCTTGCCCGGCTTGAAAGGATCACGGTAAACGGCTCGCGGCTTAAGTGTCGTATCCGAATTCTCCCCGTGCGCCTGATAGGTAGAGCTGCCATCATACTGCCAGTCGGGCAGATCCTCCACCGAGCTAGGTACTTTATCAAGTACCCGATCCTTCAGACGGATGTTCTCGCCAGTTCCATCGATCCACAGATAAGTAGCCTGCACGCGGTTCGCAGGTGTCTCTAGACTACGATATCTCTGAAGTATACTCTTGTCCAGCGCAGTATTTGGCGAGTTTGCTAAAAACTGAGAACTAGAGACATTCGACGTACGAATTAAACGTAGTTGCTGTTTTACTGGGGCAGCTAGCTCCTTTTTTAAAAACAATCCTGCAACACGGAATGCCATTTCGAAGTCTTGGAAAGAAATGACAAAAACAAAACAAATACTATTAAGTCAAGGTAAAATTTGGCAACGCACTGAATATTACGTGTGTATGTATGTGTTGTAAAAGTATACAGAAAGTTCAAGGACAATGAAGCTTTAAAGCAGCTTCACTCCAGATGACATCTCAATGTTACAGAATTTCGCTCTCTAATGTTTTCACGACATTTTCGACTTTTTTTCTTTCAATTACTTTTGATCTGCTAAAGCTCTCCTTGAACTTTTTCAAACGCACGTATGCATGGATACTAATATTTGCAATGCATGTGTTCGTAATGTTTATGTATTATAGTGCATTTACATTTTATTTCACTCAACTTACAACTTGCACGAGTTGCACTGTACAGTTATATATTTTTTTCAGTTTTTGTATTTCTCTTAGTAGCTTTCACGGAACTTGCGCGCTGTTTTTTGTATTTTTTTTGTCAGTTGTGGGACTGCGATAGCTTGGGACGCCCAACCTATATGAAGTTAGGAAGGTTTGTGAACACAATTCGCGACACAACATTCACTTTTCTCGTTTAGCTCGCCAGTCTCGATTTTTCTTTATCGCATTTTCAGTGGACGACGAAGCAGAGGCAGCGGCAGCGGCGACGAGGTGAAGGCATCGGCTGTGCCGAAGCGCCCTACAGTAAAACCAGCGAGAGCGTGACGAAAACATACACAGCTCGTACTCTTTTTCACGAACACATACGCCACAGAGAGTCGCATTTGCCGACGTTATCTCTGGGAGAGACTGAGTGACAAAGAGCGCCCGTATAACACGATTCGGTCTGCTATATACAAAGTTTGTTGACGAACACCATATGCCATTGTTTTGTTTCTTTCAAGATATATCAAAAAGTATGAATTATCAATAAATTCATATATATAAATATATAAGACCATAATGCACTTTTGAAATACATTATTAAATTATTTATAGAGCTTTGAGTACACTCATTAAATTAATCATAAATTTGTAAATATATGCTAAAAGCAGACTTATTCTTAATATTTATATTAGTAGTTTTCCCGGGGGCCCACTGTAGGCAATAATATGAAATAACCTAAGTTTAAACAAGAAGAGAGAGATAATTTGTATTAGCAATGCGCAGACGTTCCCTTATTGGGATATGGAAGCAAAAAGGAAGCTACCCTGACTCCCGACTGTGCATGACCTCTGCACGCAGAAAAAATGTTTCGGGTCATATAACTGCAGCAGGCCTTTTGTTGGAGCATGCGCTCTCTTCCAATATATTCTCTGCAAAACAGAGTACAAAGTCCAATTGTATACATTTCAGTCGTGTATGTATGAATGTAAAGCTGTATTTCAAAATACACCCATGCAGCTCCAAACATACCAACATAAAAATTACAAACATATGTTTGTTTTTTTTAAAAATGAATTTCGTACTTGTAACAATGTCACCAACTGAAGCAGCTGTTATTTTTGTTTCTGGGATGCAAAACTTAAAGCACTGCGCGATAAGCATTCTCGATTTCCACAGCAGAATACAGTCGATTCCTGCAAAGTGTAACCAGGTTGGCTTAAAATTGGAATTTAAAAATTTGATGTGACTAGCAGCATTATTTCGCTTAATGTAACACATAAGTTGAGAAGGTATCATAATTTTGTATGGATTTAGAATTCCTTTATTATTTTCCGTAAGCAGTGAATTTATGATGCAAATTCTGAGTTTTTTCCGTAAAACCTGTTTTCAATTTTTACGGGATCCTAAAAGTATATTACAATTCGATGAATTTGTTTTTTCAGATCTAGGTGTGTTGCACGAAATTCTTTTTATTTTAGTTTTGCAGCTATATCAGGTATTTATCCAAATTTTGACAAGAGAATAACAAATAGTGATCAATGTGCAATGATACCTATGCATGCACATTAGATATGTGTTTCTTATATATGTATTATGTATGTATGTAGCTTCCATGTAGCTTTTCTCAACTTGGTACATGGTGACGTAATTTTGGGTAGTCTGCAAGCGGTCGTTGCACACGCAAACACACACACAGTGTGCTTGTATTTGTAACATTTTCCACCATACCCAGAGTGAGTGTTTGCAATTGCTGGACAATTTGTTGTCAGTCTTACTATGCTTTTCCAGTTGCATGCCATCGTTTCCAGCGGCAGCCGGTTTTATTTTTCCTTCGCGAAAGTTAAAAAAGTTATGGGCTTATTGCGTTAACAAATTTTTGTTACGGATAAAAACAAAAGTTGTAGTTTTTGTGCTCGAGGCAAACTTGGCACTTGTTGCTTGTATTCTTATCGTATTACATGTTTGGCGGAAAGCTCACTTTTCATTTATATCGGTGACAGTGTAACCAGAATCTTGTGAACTATGGATATTCATAGTTGGAAACAGTTTTTGGAAAATAATAATCTGTGAGTGGTTTAATAATTATTGCACATCTTATATATGTATGTATGTATATGAATACAATCATATAAATATATATTTAAATATGTTTATTCCCCGCTTGGGGAAAACAAGACTATATATTTGCATAACTGGAAAATCACAATCATTACACAAATAGTAGCCAGAAAAATAAGTGTGGTAAATTTCCGTTTGAAATTACTTATAATGGCAATTTAAAATACAGAAAAACCGGTTTCTTAGCGATTTTGCACAACTTTACATAAACTCAGTCACTATCATAGATATGATAATTAAGCCATTCATCTGAAAAACATTGTCTAACGAAATAATCATTATGTTTTTTGTAAGCTTTTGCAGTCTACCAAAAAAAACACATTTGAATCACTTAAACTCAAAAGAAGTTTTCATTTGATAAAATTAAGTAAGAACTTAGTTACCGCGTGTTTTTATGTATTGAACATCATAGCCAAGACCGCTAAAAAGTTTGTTGCCATACATTACTAATAAAAAATTTATTTTCCCATAAATAGCAAGTCTACCCTTATCTACAGTATCCAATTATCAGCCGTAATGAATGCTAGGAAGGAAATCGTATGTTCATATGTGTACATTCATTCATACATTATTAGTAGAGGGTATCAAAGTCCATCGAGCGCAGTGACAAATAGAGCAACGCACGCGCCTGTTAAAAAACAGAAACGAAACCAATAGTTATTACTTGTTACTTCTAATAAAATTATGAGGATTTATTTCTTTTTATTAACATTTTGTAGTCAGGCCATCATTATCCTCGTGAATCCGAATCAAAGGCAAATATATTGTCTCTTTGCATTTAAGAAATTAAGAGGAGGTAAAGAAAATTAAGAAAAAAAAAATTAATTGTTTTTTTTGTTATCATACAGCATAATTGTAGGTGAACAGCATTGAAAGCACAGCAAAATTTGAAATCGAAATTGTTATCAGTATCAAAAATTATACATACATACATATTTATTATTATGCGAAAAAAGAAGAGTATAATAGTATGAACTTATGAACAAAACGTGCAATAAATTTGTAGCAGATAAGCAAAGTGATGGCCATGAAACGCTTGCTAGACAAGCTTATGTAGAGTCATATACATATGTACACGGGCAGGACAGCGGTCTTTCGACATGGAACAAACAGACTGCCCTGAACTGGCACATCTACTACGTATACATGTATTATATACATACATGCATTTGTAAATTTACACGTATGACACGTGTTTGTATCGATGTACATATGTTCATCATTCCCAGGCTAGTTAATCAAAGTCATTACGTGCATAAGTATGTATGTATGAATCGATAGGTCTCCCAGTCATTCAAGATTCTTATAATCATCATACAAAAATTGAATGTTTGTATGTAGTTTTATTCCAATAGTAGGAAGCAGTTTTTTTATAAAGTCATAACAAACATGCATACATACATGTACATGTGCTCTGAGAACGATCAACTGATTCAATGATGAGTATTCTCTCCACTCTCAGCGCTTCTCACGAAGAGAGGGTAGAATTCAGATGACTGACTATAGTTGTCGCGCTTCCTCGCTCTAACATTGCATTGGCGTCAGCATTGGAGCTCACATCTGTCTCTCTTGGTAATCTGTGGTGGTGGTTGAGAGAGCTCGAGTGACTCGATTCACGAGTGAATTTGGCTTTGTTCCATTGCCGTTACTGCGACGCATTCAGTTGTGATCGCGACGCGAACATGTTAAGTACAAAGTAGATACACGAGGAATATAAATAAGTCTTTTTGTACACAAAACGGGTGGAAAATTTTATTTGGAGACCCCACGGTGGTTGACGGTGGTTGAAACGCAAAAGAACAGTGAAGGCTGCTATACCGGAGCGGTGAAAACTAAATAAATAGTTTTATTTTCAAAACGACAATAAAAGTTTTATATGTGACCAAAAATCAGACGTTCTCAGCAATTGTATTATATGTACTAAGTTCTTGCCTAGAAAAAGATTTAACAAAATGGTAACAAAAGAAAACAAAAACTTATTAAACGACAACAGATTAGGCGTGAGTGGAAATGGAGGAGGTGGTCAACTTAAAGCCCAGATTGTGCCTGCACAGCCCAAGACTCTTCAGCATTTACCCAAGAGACCTGCAGTGGATTTGGCTTTCCATAATTTGACATATCGTGTCAAGGAGGGGAATCGGAGCAGTAAGTATACTTTGTTGATTACACCTGTTTCCGTAAAATAAAATTTCCAACATCTTTAAGCGGGTTGCGTTCTCTCTCTCTCTCTCTCGCTCTCTCTGCGCTCTTCAGCTAAATCCAGTTCTGCTGTGCTTTCGGCTGATTTCTGTTTTCTTTGTTCTCAGCTAAAATGTAGTATGTATGTATGTACATAGATGTGAACATACATTCATATGCATACCAGAAGTTGTTCGACGGCGTTGCCACATCGGGTTGCATTGGTTGGGCAAAGTTTAGTGGAACTTTGGACTCGGTCAGACATAGGGCTGACTTATTAGAGGCACCTCAGTCACTTAGAACCAATTGTTTCTACCTTGTAATTAGACAACAAGTTAGTCCAATTAATGTTTATTAACTTCCGTTTTAACAAAATGAAATTTCTTTATGTATGTATATGTACTACTGTACTTTACCTGGGGTGGTAAGCACAGCTGCTATTGTTCACAGGTATTTGTAAGAGTATATGGTATATTTATACATGTGTATGTACATACATATGGACGTACATACATATACATATGTATGTAAGAAACGATTGAAAGGACATTATTTTTACATTGACTCATTGTATATAACATACTGCCTCTAGTGGATCTCAGAATAATTGAATTCAAAATATTTGCTTGGACTACGACCTTTCAAGGTTCTCAACAGCTGCCAATTAAGATTGCAAAGTTCGAACTGTCTTACTCAATTACAGTTTAAAAGATGTTATAAAATGTAGCTTGTTGTTAGAGATATAACACAAAGTTCAAAAAAAAAATGCTCTATGTACATTTGTATGACTATACTTTATACTTTTCTGGTATTCAGAAATTCTCAACACATACACACTGAGCACTTAGTATTAAAACCGCAAACAATAAAATAAGTATACGTGCCATAAATGCTTGCCCAAAAATCTGCCTAGGTAAATGACTCGGGCAACCGCCGCTTTTATAGAAACAGACAATGCAAATTATGTGATATTTAAATAAACATTTCGAAAACTCTGTTCACTATGTAACTTGAAACACTTGAGAATATTTTGAATTAATTATGGTCATGTGTATTTCCCTTTTAAATTTTTAGTATTCAGAATGACAACTTTGTTGAAATTTCCAAATATTTGTTTTTTTGTTTACATATTTAAAAAGTATGCACTTTAGTCTTATAACTTGGAATTTCTTTTGAAAACTGTGACAGCGTAATACCATCTTTATAAATTTTGTGAGGCAAGGTACGACTTCAAACGTATAATATTTGAATGTTGTAGATCTTAAGGAATAGTAAATGAATATACTTTTTTGTATGATTATTTTAATATTTGTACTTGAATAATATTACAAGCTTTACCTCGAAACGTTTACTCTTTACTCCGCTTGGTAACGTATGTACTTGCATCATAGCTCTTACTAAAAAAAAATGCTGTTTTGCAGATATGTTGCGTAGTACTACTTTATACACGTTAAGGTTGTTTGGTCTTCTATCTCTTGTTTGCCTGTCGAGGTTCACTGACAAGGTCTGCACTATTTCAGGTTAATTAACCCGGTTATTAAAAATAAGCACTACGCAATGTGTGTAATGGCTGTAAAATAATTTTATTATGTTACATAAAAGGGTTTGTAATAATCTATAGCTTACAAAGATGAGGTCGAGGTATGATTCCTCAATCTAATTCTTAATTCAGATTCTAAAATAAAAATTGAAAATCTAAAACATTTTACAAAATACCATTGACCAAAAAGTCGTCCAAAAACCAGGCTTATATTGTTAGTTTTTTATCCTTTTATTTACAATCAAACCAAAATAACATAAACTTAAAGATTGTCATTGTTTTATAACTTATTTACAGATGCCAAGACTATTCTCAAAGGAGTCAGTGGAAGGTTGCGTTCAGGAGAACTAACTGCTATTATGGGACCATCTGGGGCTGGAAAGAGTACTTTGCTCAATATTTTATCGGGTTACAAGTAAGTTTTACTTTGAATATATTAGCTACTTTGCAATAACTAGTTATCAGCCGTTGTGAATATACTAATTTAATAGTTGCTAAGGGCAATCTATTAAACAAAACCCGGTACTATTGATTGCAATTTCGTCATGTAATCAGCGTTAAATTTTTTGTTTTTATTAGTGCTCAAACACAAATACATACATAATTTACTCGTATCATTGATCAAAGCGTTTTTAAACTGCTACCGCCTAACTGTACTTTGGAACCATCCCGATTATACAAACATTCTATAGATAGTACATATGTATGTATATACCTACATTGAAAGAAGCATATATAGGAATTTCGACTTAGACTGTCTATTGAACTTACACGTACATATTGTTGTATAAGGTTTGAGATATCTACAATCGTAGCAACTCGGGTCATTTAATAGAGATAAGATTGATAAGTAAACTGTCTGAAAATAACATATACAGATGAATAATATAACTGAATTTTATGATTGTTTATCTTCAGAACCTCTAATATTGAAGGCAGTGTAACCATGAATGGAAGCGAACGAAATCTGAGTACATTCCGGAAATTGTCTGCTTATATAATGCAGGACAACCAACTCCATGGTAATCTTACGGTACAGGAAGCAATGACCGTGGCTACGAACTTGAAACTAAGCAAAAAGTTCACGAAACTCGAAAAAAATTCAATGGTAAATAATGAATATTATAAAACCAATAGTTCCCAACAACAAAGTGTCTGCCAGCTATGCGCGCATTCTAATGCGAAAGCAGAAATTATACAAAGAAGAACCCAGGCGTCGGAAAGCAAAGACTAGAATAATTATGTTTATAGTCCGACCTATTTCAATTTGTTTATGAATTTGTTTATCTTTGTTTACGCTGCAGCATAAAACATCGGGATTCAACAAAGATTATTAGCCGAGTCAATTTAACAATGTCCTTATTCACTCCGATCGAAGGCTAATAGTAATGGGTTTTTAGAAGCTTACAAAGGGAATATTCCCGGAGTGTAGTTTTTACTACTTGTATAAATATATTTATAATTATGCTCAACAATAGTTATTCTGTTAATATTTTTCAGATTGACGATATTCTACTTACGTTGAGTTTAAGCGAGCATCGCAACACGATGACGCGGAACTTATCTGGAGGGCAAAAGAAACGTCTTTCGATCGCTTTGGAGCTGGTTAGCAATCCTCCAATTATGTTTTTTGACGAGCCTACTTCGGGATTGGACAGTTCAACGTGTTTTCAGTGCATACATTTATTAAAAATGCTGGCCGCTGGCGGACGCACTGTTATTTGCACCATACACCAACCGTCGGCTCGTCTATTCGAGATGTTTGATCAGCTTTATACCCTTGCCGATGGACAATGCGTTTACCAGGGTAGCACAAAACAACTTGTGCCCTTTTTATCCACTCTGAGCTTAGAGTGCCCCAGTTACCATAACCCGGCTAGCTATGTGATCGAAGTTTCCTGTGGTGAGCACGGTGACCATACACGCAAGCTTGTGGAAGCCATTGATAATGGCAAGCGCGACATTCGCTCATTAGCAGATTATGCTGGCCTTAAAGCCCGTAACGATCTTGTAAAGGTGCAAAACCTGAAAGCTATTTTAGATAAAAACGATGTGTCCAACGTCAATGGCAACAAGTACGAGGATAATCTTACTCTGAATAATGGGTTGCTAAATGGTATGGTGAATGACATTGTTAAGGAAACGAACGGATTGGCTTCCTCTGCAGTCGTCTCTACCAATGAAAAAGGAGATGCTATGATTGATGTGGAGAAAACGGATAACTGCACAATTGCTCTGCTCTCAGAGGAAATAATGTCACCTGAACGTTACCCAACTTCACAATTCCACCAATTTTGGGTGGTTTTAAAGAGAACACTACTTTTTAGCTATCGAGATTGGGTAAATATTTGTTATTTCTTTTTTTGACAGGAAATATTCCAATGAAAATTTAACTGGTTTTTGTAGACTCTGATGTACTTACGTTTATTTGCCCACTTGCTGGTCGGTTTCCTCATTGGAGCTCTCTACTATGACATTGGCAATGATGGTGCAAAGGTGTTAAGTAATTTAGGTTTTCTGTTTTTCAACATGCTGTTCCTGATGTACACATCTATGACCATTACTATTTTGTCATGTAAGTTAACTATTTAGTAACGGGATATTTAACTATTACAATAATCTGTACAATAATTACAGTCCCACTTGAAATGCCGGTATTGCTAAAAGAAAACTTTAATCGATGGTATTCACTGAAGTCATACTATTTAGCTATATCTGTGGCTGATTTACCATTCCAAGTAAGTATAGTAAATATAGTTATATTCCAGCTAACCTACATATTTAACATTTCCTTTTTTATAGGCTATTTTCTGCGTTATCTATGTATCTATTGTATATTACTATACATCACAGCCCTGGGAATTGTTCCGTTTTACTATGTTTTTATCCGCCTGTCTTCTAATTTCTTTTGTTGCTCAGTCTGTGGGTTTGGTAGTCGGCGCTGCAATGAATGTGCAAAATGGTGTTTTCTTGGCACCTGTAATGTCAGTACCATTTTTGCTTTTCTCCGGCTTCTTCGTATCATTTGACGCCATACCAGTTTACTTACGATGGATAACTTATCTATCTTACATTCGCTACGGTTTTGAGGGAACGGCTCTGGCAACCTATGGCTATGGACGCGAAAAATTAAAGTGCTTCCAAACCTACTGTCATTTTAAATCCCCTTTAACTACGTTGGAAGAATTGGATATGGTAAAGGCAAATTTCACATTGGACATTGTCGCCCTTGTTGCAATCTTTGTTGTGCTGCGAATTTCAGCTTATCTCTTCTTGCGCTGGAAGCTTAAGACTACCCGCTAAGAAACAAGTTGAAATAAAAATGTTATTGGGTTTATTAGCTTTCTTTGTGTATATGCATCCATATGTATCTATTAATATTCACATATAAGTCGTGGAGATAAAATATTAGGTATTGTAAAATAGTTTATATTTGTATGTGGAACATTTAAGCTTAAGTTGCCACAAGTTAAGGTTTTCCTGTATAATGTTAAAATCAGCTGGAGCTGTAAAAGAAGATTTTTGATGAATATTTACTAAAAATAACAATTCAACCTAAATTTCAAGTGGAGGATGATAGAAAAAATTGTTGTAAAATATAATACAAATACGAAAAACATATTGAAAAGCTTAATGAGAAATGCCATTTTTATATTTTATAATGGACATTTACATGAACAAATTTTACATTTATTGTTATGAGGAACTATGCTTTTTGAAATATTTTATATAACATTTTTATTGTGTATTAAAATTTAATAAAGTATAACAAAATAATTTATTTTATTTATTTTATTTATTTACATAAAATTGTGCAAATTTCTGTGATTTAATAAAAGACCGGAGAAGCTTACTTCTTAAAACCAAGCAGGGAAGCTACAGTCGAGTGTACTCGACTGTGATATACCCGGTACCAACCTGACCAACACAATTTCTTAAATAGAATATAACTTCTATGTTTTGCGTATTTTGTGTTATATACTTTCTGGAGTTTTGCTTCGAAATAACGATTTCCTAAATAACTTGTATGTGAATTATCCGATCGCAACCAAACGCAAACGACATGGTAAATCGACTCGGCTGTTGATGCTGATAAAGAATATACATATATAGTTTGTGGGGTCCGCCTCCTTCTGCCTGTTACATACATTTTCGGATGGAACAAAAATATAATGCCCTTAAATTGTTGATGAGCGGAGCGGTGGACATTGAATCCAACTCTGGTATCTCTAGCTTTTATAAAGACTGAGATCTCGACATTCAATCGGATGGACCAGGCAACTGCGCTATGATATTTATAAAGTTACTAAATATAGCGAAACCACGATGAGTCGACACTAAGAGCGAAAGCAACAGGAAAACGCGTACTCACAATCGCAACCACGATTGGCAACTGAAGAAGACAAAACATATTGTGGTAGGTCGAGAATCGCAATAAGAAACAAGAAAGAAAGGTTACCTTCGACATGCCGAAGGTCCTATACTCTTGCAGCCTATGCAATAAGTATTCCCTGATATGCTAGACTAATCATATGTAATATATTAAGCTAAGACGAAGTATTAGGATTATAATTTTCGGGACAAGAAGATTTTATTTGAAACCCTTAGTTTTCGAGAGACAATTCCTATAAAAATTATTATTGAAATCTTCAAATTTTAATTTTTTGAGACTACTCTATCTTGAAATATAGAAACAGGTTCACTTTAAAAAAACAAAAATTGACTGATTGGTTCTATGGCAGCTTTGCGATGTACATATGTAACATATGATGTCCCTTGTATGCGTTACAAACGGGAAATCATAGTTAATCTACTTTCTGTAGGAGCTTAAAAAAGAAAAGCCGGTTTGGGCAATTATATTGTTATTTTCATACATTCTGTGTAAACCTAAAATCCTGATAGTTGCTTAAAATACGGTAATTTTAGCTATAAATTAAATGAATTGAGTGTAGACCTCTTACATCGACTAGAAGAATTCTTTCGGTAGTTTCTTTGTCTGGTGCGCATTATATATTGTAGTATGCGTGTTCTCTCATTTTAAGTGCGCAACATGCTTTCGTGTGCGTACACATCATTTCTACACTGTTCGCGTTTACGAATGTATGTGTATACATTATATACTCAGTTATTTGTGTGTGAGTAAATGTATCTGCAGCTGTATGGCAGCCTTTCTGTCCTCGGCTCTGTTATTCTTCCTCCATTTGTTTTCAGTACGTTTTCGTTCCCCGATGCAACAAGTCGCGTCAGTCGAGAGGTCTGTGTAATCTTTGCTGCTGTTGCATGCGCACATGCAATATCACGCCCGCTACACTGTGGCAGAGACAGTGCAAGTCCACGGAAACAACAAATAACAGCCAAATAGAAAGTGGAGTGAGTACAGTAAATTCAGTGCAACTCTAGGCCAAAGTCAGCCAGTGTCAGCAAACTCTGGAATAACTAAATAAATTATTTTATACATGGAACTGACTGTCGCGTATGCCGAAGTATTTTTAATCGGATCAATGAACCTGCAAGTTGAAAGCACTGTAAGTCGTTCTGCCGTCTAACAGTTTAAAACGGCCTTTGTACTGCATTTGTATGGAATTATTTCGTGCATATTTAGTTCGAACTAAGCCGTACAATACAATCAGAGGAATCAATTTCCAAACATTGAAACAATGTAGTATAAAATCATTCACTATGTACATGACATTTATATTCTTCATATATTTGAATTGAGTTATCACAGTTACGAATTTATATACATTCATGATATCACACATATGCATGAACATATATAACACAAAGTTCATTATTCATTATTCACTACCATGCACCATTAGTCACATTGTACTTAAGTAAATAAACATAATAACAAAAGCTATAGTTGAGCGAGCCCGACAAAATGATACTCTTCGCCGAATTTAATTATAAAATTCGTTACAAGCCCAGTAACAATTCCCAACAACATAGTCACGTCGCAATAGAAGATAGGTGTCTATTATAGTGAGTTAAGTAAATACATATGTACCAAAGCAGATAGTTAAATCATTAATTCCTTACAAATCGGATTATAAAATATAATTATAAATTTTGTACGATAGCTGAGATCTGAGACAGACAAAGGGAAATGGCTAAGTCGATTCCGCTGATCAAGAATATATAAACATGTACATATATTGTGATGGCAAGCATTCTTTTGCCACCTACATTTGCACAATGTTATAAGCCCTTGACTATTTTCAACTAAAATTCTAAACGACTAATTCTAAACGATTTCGACGGCGTTAATGACTATTTTCTATAGAATGGGAATGCTCGACTAAAAGACACTATTTCGGTGGCGTTAATAGAGTATAAAGAACAATTTTGATTTTATTATGATATTTCTCCAATAATACAATGCAATAAACAAACGAATTGATATATGTATGAATATAATTAGTTCATATGTCCATATATTCCGGTAACCCTATGTTTATATTAATATACCCATGACTTCTATTGTAAAAAATAAAACTTTAATAATCAATGAGTGTGCATATATATAGAAGCTATAAGTGAATTTTTGAACACAAACACATTATACTCTATATCTATCTATCTATCTATCTATTTTCTATTGTAAAATATTTGTGTCAGTTAATCCGATAAAATCACATCTAATGCAGTTGGTTCACGCTCTAACTCTGAATATGTTTTCCACCGCAACCAAACATTAATTGATAACACTATAAAGCTGATGCTACTGCTTGAGCATGCCCTCAGGGCTTATCTCAAGTTCGTATCGCGCAACGTGATAATTGTAGAGCTACGTAGAACTGTGAGTCGTTGCTTTGCGGCAGCTCACGCTATATTCACCCAGTCAGAATTCTGAAAATTGCTTGCACACCCCTAACAAAAAAATGATGTAGACTGGTCTCAGTTGCGATCCAACCGTCAGATACAAAAGTCATATATGAGTAAGTAATTTGGAATCAATTTTAATACTGAACTTAGTTTTAAAAATACGTTCGATGGAAGCTGAAATGAAATATAAAACAAAAACATGTTTAACAAGCTCAGTTCAGTGCGTAAATATGTATTCAAAAGAAGCGTTGTGTATAATCAATTAGTCGCGACGACGATAACAATAGCTTAATTGAATTAAAATATGTAGACCCATATTTGATAATTTTCTTAAAAGGGTCACCAATAAATGTTAACTATTGAAATTTCATACTTGAAATTTCACAAGTTACTTTTAGATGTAAAAAAATAACCATCTATTTTTATATTATATTTATTTTAAACGCTTAAGAAACAGTAAATAGCGGCTTCTGCAAACAAAGGCTCCATAAAGCCATTTTTGAACAAAAGAAAAAAAGTAAAAAAAATAGAAAAAATACTAACGCTACAGTCAGGTGCTGACTGTATAAGGCCATGGATTATCATATTATACCGTAATAAAAATTTTACCGGTATGGAATCGCCGCCCGAATATTATTAGAATAAAATAAATAAAAAAAATAAAATAATAAATAATTAATAAATGAAAATTCGCACCCGCCTCAACCGGGGGAGTTGAACACAGACACACGCACTCTCTCACAGCCGTCCGCCACTCTAACCACTCGGCCATTGCCTCACTCCTTGGCCTATCGGCAAAGCCTCATTGTGAACCAATTCTGTTATCATACAATGCAAATAAAAAGTTTAAAATGCTGTGTGTCTGACGCTAGATTTAAACTTCGGTATGCTTGCGTAAATTAGGTCTGCTTAAGTATACATATATGTTCAAAGTGAGTTTAATTCGTATCATATCTCACTTATTAATAGTCCGATTTAAATGAAATTTTCACATAACGCCCGTGGCAAAGTATTTGTCATGTAAGATATACAACTTTGGTTGTTGAGCTAATATTGTAGTTTTTAAATAGTTATTACTGATTTACGGAGACGGGAAGGGGCGTGTCCAAATGTAAAAAAAAACTTTGAGACACTGCAATATATACGTATGTTGTCGCAAAATTTTATGACTCTAGCTCTTATACTTTCTGAGATCCAGGTGTTCATACAGACAGACAGACAGACATGGCTCAATCGACTCGGCTACTGATACTGATTCAGAATATATATAGTTTATGGGTCTCCGACGCCTCCTTCTGCCTGTTACATACATTTGCACAAAGTTAGTATACCCTTTTTTGACCATTTTCAATGGTCGAGTGGTATAATAAAACCAGTGAGAAAAGCAACAGTCGCGCGGCACGCGACAGTGGGATACCCTTCGACTTATGTTTCGGTGTAGTTAATTTGTTTAATTCATACACATATTAATATGAACATACTTTCAAATTATTCCCGAGAGATGGCGCTCGCGCTGCGCGCTCGTCTGCCTCCCGTGTTAGCAGCGTTAGTAGCTTAGTATATGTTAAAGTTATAAAGTTATATATTTTTTACGACGGTATGGGGTCTCCCACACCTCCTTCTTCCTGTTACATACATTTCCACAAAGTTAGTATACCTTTTTTTGACCATTTTCAATGGTCGAAGGGTATAAAAAAAAGTGTAAAGTTCAAAATTCAGCGCAGAATGGGAAATTGTAATAAATTAAATTAAGAAATATTTTATAAAAATTTGACAAACTTCTATGATACATAATGAATACAAATGTAAAGAATACTTTTTTTTAAATTTATATATGACACACATGTTTTTGAGTTTGCTTAAAAAAGAGTATAACGTGTTTGGTTAAAGTTACGTTGCGTCATAGTAATTAAAGATGTATTTAAAGCCATGCAAAGCTAAAAAGTCTATAATTAGGTTCAACACTTTCGGTTTGGGAACATTTAAAAAGTTAAAATCTTGTATACATCACTTGTGTATAGAGGTTATCACACAAATTGAATTCAAAGATTGTAATCTCCCATAAAAAATTACAAATCCGTTTGTGTTTTATTCACGTCAAAAAGTAGCAATGTGTGATCAGATTTTAAATATAATTTTAAAAAAATATATATAGAAAAAAACCACAGTCGCGCTGCACGCGACAGTGGGATACCCTTCGACCTATGTTCCGCTGTAGTTTAATTTGTTAAATTCATACACATATACAAATGCGCATGCTTTTAAATTATTGCCGACAGATGGCGCTCGCGCTTTGCGCTCGCCCGCCTTCCTTGTTAGCTGATACAAGGACTTGGTTTCATGCACATACTTTCTTAAATAACTTCCGTCTTTATTATCAGATCGGATGGCAATTTTGAGAATACGTAGATATTTTAATGAGCTTAGTATATGTTAAAGTCAGAAAGTTGTCTCTTTTATACAGCGCTTACAAATTAAGTTCAAAAATTAAATTATTGATTTGCGGGGGCAGTGGGCGTGGCACCTAACATTTAAAATAAACTTGATCAGCTTATAGTACACAGGAGTCTTCCTGCCAAATTTGGTAACTCTAGCTTTTATAATAGCTGAGATCTGTGCGTTCACACAGACAGACGGACAGACAGACATGGCTCAATCGACTCGGCTTGTGATCCTAAGCAAGAATATATATACTTTATGGGGTCTCCGACGCCTCCTTCTGCCTGTTACATACATTTGCACAAAATTAGTATACCCTTTTTTGACCATTTTCAATGGTCGAAGGGTATAACTACACGAAAGAGAAATTTTTATCATATAAAACTTTTCGACAATGCATAATCATAAAAGGGAAATTTTTTAAATATAACCTATTAAAATTATTTTTGTTTCTTTATTTGTAATTATAATTTCCATAAAGCGAAAGTCTTTGTAATTTAAAAATGGAAACAACTCAGGAAAAACAAGGAACATTGTATTCCCAGTCTGGAAGTTCCCTACACTACAGCAGCGACATTAATGCCATCAGCATTGAACTGACTGACTCAATCGATGTCCAATCAATTAAAGGACTAAAATATTTACCCAACTGGCCACCTGTTAATTTGGAGTTTTCAGGACTAACTTTTGAAGTGATAGATGGAGAAAATGGTGTGGTTTGATATTCATTAATTTTATAATAGCTAAGTAAACTTATTAAGTGCTTCAGATAATATTGACATATTCAGTCCTATAAAATGTAATTGTCGAATGAATCATAGCAATTAGGCAGGTGTGCTTTAATTAAAGCATTTATTTTTTAATAGGCTTAATTAGTACAAAGTACAGTACTAATTTATTGCCCCATTCTATAGAAGTGCTATAAATGATTATTTAATTTTAGCTCCTAAGAAAAAGCAAATTTTACGTAGTGTAAATGGAGAATTTCGTTCTCATGAACTCACCGCCATTATGGGACCTTCTGGTGCAGGAAAAACAACGCTTTTGAACTTACTAGCTGGATTTGGGTGAGTCAACAATTTTGGTATGTGTAGCTTGGAGTGATATTTAAGTTCCATTTACAGTGATATAAGTTCAACTGGCCAAATTTTAGTTAACAACAGTCCACGTGATATGCGAGTTTTTCGGAAAATGTCGCGTTATATAATGCAGGTCGGCATCCTCAGTAATGTTTACTTATAAATAATTTATTAAAGATGGTAACTACCAACAGACAGATGTTCTTGACTTGCATTTCACTGTGAGAGAGTTAATGCTATTAGCGGCCAACTTAAAACTTGGAAACGACTTAAAACTAAACCAAAAACTTGAAGTTGTAAGTAGACTGATAAATTGAAGATGATTTCTTACGTACTTCATATATAATTTCATTCTCAATATATCTTTTATACAGATTGATGAAATTTTGGAAACGCTTCGTTTAAAAAATGCACAACACACTTTTACCCAAAACATTTCTGGTGGAGAACGCAAACGCCTTTCGATTGCATTGGAGCTTGTAAACAATCCACCTATTATTTTTCTGGATGAACCAACAACGTATGATTACCAAAGTATACATATGATAATTCAGTGATCTTATAGTATTTTTGATTATTTAGAGGTTTAGATGATCTGTCAGGCTCACAATGCATAGCGCTGCTAAAAATGTTGGCAGCAGGTGGACGCACCGTCATCTGTTCCATACACACCCCCTCTGCCAAAATTTTCGAAATGTTTGATAAGGTTTACGTACTATCTGAAGGTCAGTGTATCTATCAAGGAAGCGGAACACACATTGTTCCGTACATGCAGCACATAGGTCTTTCATGTCCCCTTACCTACAATCCTGCCGACTTTATAATCGAAGTGGCCTGCCATCAGTATGGGGATGGCTACCACAACCTTATGGTAGAAAATGTGAAAAATGGAAGAGTCCTGCGTTGGACACAGGCAGTAGAAAGAGACGTACCAACAAAATCTGAAACGACATCGGGTGCATCATCCTACTATGAAGTTGAACAATTTGAACAGGAACTTAGCCCAAAACTACTAGTATCCAGCTGCAGTTGGTGGATGCAGTATAAATTGCTGCTAATGCGAATGTTGCTGCAAATGTGGCGGAACAAGGTGAAATGCAAAAAATTGTACCAGGAAAGTATTTTATTAACTTAGTACTTTTATTTATTGCAGTCCTACATTAAACTTAAATTCTACATGAATTTAATTATGGCGTTGCTTGTCGGAGGCCTTTATACAGGTGTAGGGCGATACGCTTCAAAGGCTCTATTTAATTTTGGTTTTATTTTTACCATTGTGATGGTCTACTTGTATATACCCATGATGCCGGTCCTTTTGCAGTGTAAATTATAATTTAACTTTTTTCAAATCTGATTATTTTTAATCAATTTTATGTAATTGCAGTTCCCACCGAAATGAAACTTTTGAAACGCGAATACTTTAATCAGTGGTACCGATTAAGCTCCTACTATGCAGCTATGGTATCTGCGAAGCTGCCTCTAATGTTTTTTTTAGCGCTTATGTATTTATCCATTGTATACCTTATGTCAAATCAGCCCCTCGAATGGTTTCGATTCGTAATGTTGTTTACCATATCATTTTTGACGGCATTAACTTCAGATAGTTTTGGTTTGTTAGTATCCAGTCGGCTCAACCTAGTGGTAAGTAAATAATTTATAATAAAATTCAATAAAGCATCTGCTTTCCTGACATCTAGAATGGAATATTTATGGGACCTGTTACTGCAGTGCCGTTATTTTTGCTGTGTACCTACGGCATGGGTTTCGGAAAAGACACTTACATCTCTCCTATCATGAAGTTTTTGATGTCACTTAGTTACTTGCGTCATAGCATGGAAGGCTTAGTAGCTGCTCTCTACCATTACGGTAGAGCCGATACAATATGTGAAGAATCTGAAATGTTTTGTATGTTTAAAAAATCACAATATCTTCTAATATTTCTTGGCTTTGAAAACCTTGATTATGTGTGGTCTGTCAGCTGTATAATTGGTTTCTATATTATTTTTACCTGTGCAGCCTATTTTTTAATACGTCAACGTTTGCAAAAATCTATGGCAAACCCCATTGTAACCTACGTAATACAATTGCTTACAAAATATTTTAATTTTACGTCTTATAATTATTAAATCAATAACATTTTAATTATAAATAGTTTAGCTTAAAATTTAATTTGAAAACTATTTATAATAATTGTGAAAGCTTGTGATTAGTTTAATGTTTATATAAACTTACACAGTTGCATTTCTATGGATGCGAATTCACTTTTCAAATATTTTTAACCATCCATTATTAAAAAAAAAAAAACAAAGTTGATCCTTTTTAAGCATTTTTAATGATCGAAGGGTAAATTAAATAAATAAATAAATGGTTTTTTAAACTAAGTTAAAACACGTGCGTCTTTGATTGTTCTCTGCAATTAATTTGCAGCACTGTTTAAAGTCTGTATAAAGCTTATTGATATGGCACTACTTAAGCAGCTTTACCACTAAAAACAATCTTCGATGCTTAGTGCTACATGTTATAAAGCCATTTAAGCCACGACAATGCGACACAAGAGTGTTTTTTATTTTATTAAATAACATTCCATTTACTGGTTTTTAATGGAAAAAATTTGTATATTCACTAAACAATCTTTAAGGCAGAAATAAATTTAGTTTTAAATGTTTCTGGGCGTTAAGATTTAAAATAACATTTTTTATTAACCCAAATATCAAAAGTATAGTCATCCCTTTTTTGACCACGCAAATTTGTATGACAATGGTCCATATAGATCGACAGGTCGGTTGTAAGTATAAGTGCTCTAAGCGTCGGTCTCTAACTAACTTATTAGAAACATCGACCGCGGAACTATCGATTGTTACCGGCGATGATGAGTCGCCACAGGTCTATGTTTGTTTACAGTTTGCGTTTGAAACTTGGCATGAAGGCGCAGATCAAGTTTATTTCATTGGCCACGCCCACCGCCCCCGCGAATCAATAATTTAATTTTTGAACTCAACTTGTAAGCGCTGTATAAAAGATACAACCTTTTGACTTTTACATTTTATAAGCTGAATGAAATATCTACATATTCTGCAATCTGATCGGACAATAAACACAGAAGTTATTTAAGAAAGTATGAGCATAAAACTAAGTGCTTGTGTCAGCTAACAAGGGAGGCGGGCGAGCGCGAAGCTCGAGCTCCAGAACGTGGGTCGAAGGGTATCCCACAGTCACGTGCTGCGCGACTGTTGATTTTCTTACTGGTTTTTGCTTACAAAGATAACTGGAGAGGGAGCCCGTGAGTCGCCTGACGATATTTCGCTGCGAAACCAGGTCCACAGAAATTTCAGCAGGAATAGTGCAGTGCCATGTAATAAAAAAGATATTTTTGTATCTGTGAGCTACATTTTTATCCATAAAATACTTTTGTACCACAACCCGGTAATTTTGAAATGAATTTATCATAAAAATACTTTTGTACCTATGTATAAGAATCAATAGTAAAATCTTTGTGCCCCGTAAATCTCTCTTTTCCAATCTCATATTTACTGCATGTTCCAAACACTTGGACTTTATAGCTCTTATACTTACTATTGAGTCTTTATCACTGAGGTAGAAATGAATTTAAATTCAGGAAAATGTATATTTAAAATATTTTGCAAAATTTATACATATGCAACATATATTTATGTAAATATCCGTACCAATCTTTTCAAGAGAAAGTTTAATATTCCAAAGTTGAATTTATCAAACAATTGTAGGTATGTATGTACATTTATTTTCTTTTCATGTATCCCTTTTTTTATTATTGAGAAATTTTCTGGTTTTTCCACATAGTTGATGGTATCAAAAATGGTGTCATTGTGTTTTAATAAAAGTATATTTTTGTAAAGGAAAATACGACAAATACAAAACTTGGTAAGTCTAAGTTAAGTAATGTACAATAAGGATGTTTAAAAGTTTGTTTGAAAACCAACGTCGACAGGAAACAACATATCATTAAATAAAGAAGAAATATGTTCATCATGAGAAAAGTGCATAGATTTTACAATTATAAAAACGGATAAGTAAAAACCGATGTTATAGATAAAAATAAATCCATTGTCGGGCTCTTAAATTGGTATTTGAGCTAGCTTATGACGGGTTATTTGAATTTGTGGGCAGGTATAAACACTACAAATAAATCGTAAATATGGCTGCATATGCACACAGTGTATAATTTATGAATGTAGTTTCTAGCTTTGTGATAAAAGTCTAAAAAACAGCGAAGCCTATTGACTTATTTTTAAACTAAAAACTAAAATTACGATGCTGTAGTTGCTGCTTCTATTTATGTTTCAATCGTTTAGCACTTGGCGAGTAGGGCAACGGTATTTCAGCGTCTAGTCAATTTATTTCCAAATTCTTCGCCTGCTCCCATGGAAAACCATCTCGGCCAAAGTGACCATATGTGCTCGTACGTTGGTAGATGGGTTGGCGCAGATTAAGGTCCCTGATTAGATAGGAAGAGATTATTTGAATTATTTTCAATTATGTTACCGTTACCGTTTACTTACTTTACAATCTTGCCGGGTCTAAGATCGAAGTTATTTTTAATTATTTCTAGTAATTCCTTTTGAGACTTGTGAGAAGTACCGTAGTCAAAGACGGTTATGGAAAGTGGTTCTGCCAAGCCAATAGCGTACGATACTTGCACTAGACAACGCTTACAGAGGCCGGCCTTAACAAGTGATTTTGCTACCCAGCGTGCTGCGTACGCTGCTGATCGGTCAACCTTTGTAAAATCCTTACCGGAGAACGCACCACCGCCATGAGCACCCCAGCCACCATATGTATCGACAATAATTTTACGACCTGTAAGGCCAGCATCACCCATTGGGCCACCAATGACGAAAAGTCCGCAAGGATTTATATGTACGATTGTATTGGCATCAAAGTATTTGGCGGGAATGACAACTTTAACTACTTTTTCCATCACTTCCGAGCGAAGAGTGTCGAGGGTAATTTTATCTGAGTGCTGCATAGACACGACTATAGTGTGTACACGTTTAGGTACAGCTGAGCCTTGGTTAAATAGATACTCGCATGTAACCTGTGTCTTTGAATCGGGACGAGCCCACCAAAACACATTTGAACGACGTAATTCGGCAATTTTTTCGTTAAGTTTATGAGCCAGTACAACCGTTAGAGGCATACACTCTTCTGTCTCATCAGTTGCATAACCGAACATAATTCCCTGAAGTTGATAGATAAAATTCGTTAATTATTTTAATGTTATACTTAAGCCATAATCACACAAAGATATGAAAAATAAATTTCTAATGTTAATTAAACAAGTTAATAAAAAAGGCGTTAATTTTAATTTAAGAACAAGAAGCAACTTTTCATATTGAAAGGAAGAAACCAAATGGAGATGAGCAGACATGACTGTGAATTAAATAATGAGGTGACAAAACAAATCCAAATCCAAATATTTAAAATAATAATAAATAATGCTTGCTTACTATTAAAGGTTAATCAATTATCGTGTATGAATATGAAAGGTTAATCTAATCAGTTATCGTGTACGGCTCATTAGCTAAATACGTTTGTAGGCATACAGTTGCATATTACATATTAATTATTTATAAATCTACTTAAGTAGCAAAAATGCAAAGCAAGTTTAACCGACTGTAACACCCTTTCCAATTAATTAATGATTTGTGTGAATATTAGTAATATTTATACCAAAATGTCTGTGCATGTTGTTTTAATTTGAAAAGAGCACTAATTAACTCGGCCAGCCGAGTTTTACAATGTACTTGTTTCTTGTTCACACCTGATCTCCGGCACCGATTTCTTCCTCAGCGCGATTAACATGCACACCGGCTGCAATTTCGGGCGATTGTTGATCCAATGCTAAGAGCACGTTGCAAGTTTTATAATCGAAACCTTTTGTGTGTTTTTAAAACAGTTTTCGAATTAAGTATTAGAGTATCATATTTGGTTAATGTGTCATGTTTTGTTTTATATGAAAAGAAAGAGATAAAAAGGTAGAGAAAAGGTAGAAATACATTGATTTAAAATGATGTAAAACCCCATTAGAATGTAAACATATTTTTTGACATGGTGTGTTTGTAATAATATGCGAAACTTCACTCGTTTTGTTGGAGCACTGTTATCTGAGAATGGATCCACGTTACAAATCTTTGAAGTTGTGCCACATGCAAATTTTTGAATTTCATATGATGGGTTTATGGGTTTATTAAAAATGGGCATTTATGTAGTTATATTTCTAGAAAAGGCTTATTGTGAATTATTTTCAGTTGTAGACAAATTAATAATTCTCTCACAGAAACAAAATAAAAACCTATTTATCCTGAAGGGTATAATCTATGATTTATACTTTCTTACAAGTGTATTATAATTAATACCAACATGAGTCTAACTTGGATGTATTTCCACTACTTACTCTGCCTCAACAGCAGAATATTTTTGCCCATAATCTTATTTTCCAAATATTATAGCTAATGTTTGTATATTAAAATGAACATTCCCAAATGGATTTATAAACTTTGACGTGTACTATCTGTATAATTACGATAACGAAATGAGTTCGGGGTTGGCTATCAAGCGAGTAAACATGAGAAACATACGGTTTATAATAACATTTAACAAAATGTAAACGTAACAATCAAACGCACACACTTATCGACTTCAATCAGTCGATAATTAAAGGGTACTGATATACATTGTTATACCTGGTCACCAGCGCCGACATCCTCTTCTTCGCGATTCAAGTGTACACCGTTGGCAATATCAGGGGATTGTTGTTCAATGGCAACAAGTAGATTTAACGTCTTCCAATCGAAACCTTTTTGATTGAGTTTATTTTTATGGTAGTTTACGTTTAATATTGGCTTAAGAATTTTTTGTACTCAGTTCCCGCCCGCTACAAGTTTGTATTTTTTTTGTTTCATGTATAAACACTTACCTTTCGAGGAGTCGTCGTAACCAATATGTTTTACAGTCTCACGTACTACCTTCTGATAGTCAATCACTGCTTTTGATGTAATTTCGCCGCAAAGCAGAATCATGCCAGTCTTTGCCACAGTTTCTAATGAAATATAAAATTTAAGTAGTTTCGATACATGAAGGACAAAATTAATGCAAGGTCAGATGACGTGGAAGTTATGAAAATTTGCTTCAAGTCAATTTACTTGCTGTTTTATTTTGAAATTGTGGTGAACAACTCACACGCGACTTGTTATACCCTTCGACCATTGAAAATGGTCAAAAAAGGGTATACTAACTTTGTGCAAATGTATGTAAAGGCAGAAGGAGGCGTGGCAGACCCCATAAAGTATATATATTCTTGCTCAGGATCACTAGCCGAGTCGATTGATGTCTGGATGTCCGGATGACCAGATCTCAGCTATTATAAGAGCTAGAGATACCAAATTTGGCATGAACATTTCTGTGTAGCCGGCGCAGATCAAGTTTATTTAAAATATTGGATGCCACGCCCACCGCCCCCGCAAATTAATAATATAATTTTTGAACTCAATTTATAAGCGCTGTATAAAAGATACAACTTTCAGACTTTAACATATACTAAACTGAATGAAATAAATAATCCGGCTAAAATTAATAATAAACACAGAAGTTATTTAAGAAAGTATGAGCATAAAACTAAGTGCTTGTGTCAGCTAAGAAGGGAGGCGGGCATAATTTCAAAGTATGTGCATAAGTATATGTCTACATACATAGGAACATAGGTCGAAGGGTATCCCACTGTCGCGTGCAGCGCGACTGTGGCTTTTTTCTATTTTGTTATCTTATCTGTTTACACACGTTTAGTATATACGTATGTAAGTACATGTATACATGTATAAATTTGCGTAATGATGATGCAAATATTAGAACTATTTTTGAATTCTAATAAGAATACGCCACACTGAACTTGCATGATTTTATTTTAAATTCAATATATTTACCGCATGCTACTTTAGCGTTAGGATCTTGTTTGAGATGAGCATCTAAGATAGCGTCACTGATTTGATCGCACATTTTATCTGTAAAAGAAGAGACAAAACAAGTTATAGATTAATATTCGATATTGCACCTGCAGATATGAATGTATTTGTATTGTGTTTATGTTTATATATTTATGTTCATATCTATTTTATTAAAAACATTTCTGCTCTGTAAAATAAACTCTTTGCGAACAATCACGACGCGGCAACTCCTCCTTGACATTCAATCTACCCCGGGCCAGACTATTTGCGGGCAGTGCATTTTAATTTTACATATCATGTTGAAACTCAGCGAAATCCAATGCTTCTTAATATTTCACAATTAAACAAAAGCAATTGTAAGACAATCGCTTTTTGACAATTCAAAATGTGAAATTGATATCTATTTGAAAATATTAAGATTTATTGCAACTATATGACCATTTGCTGAATCTAGAAATGGTGCTACTGAACTGAACATACATACAGATGTACATAAGTATGTATGTATGTTACACATATAAATATGTATGTACATAGTACTACGTACAAATATTATCAACAAATCAGCAATTTAAAGTGTTGAATCATTATAATGGCGTATCGTTTTCTATTTTTTTAAATGATGTACATACATATTCAAGCAATTCTTAGTCTAACTCAATATTCTTTCCCTGGTATTTAGGGTCTTTCTAATGCTGATAACCTTTTGATGTGCGATTGTTTTACGTTTTTATACCAATAATATAATTGCTTAATCATGTCCGGTATATATTAATACAATAAAAGAACAGCGCTTACTTATACTTATATGTTACTATGTACATTTGTACGTTAAATATGTATAATAGCTTATGTAATGCTATTGCTAGCTTGTCCTTCAATTTAAATGTAATAATAATGTGATATCCTGAATAATCTCATAACACATTGACAACGCATAGATAATACAAATGAGCTGGCCCATCAAATTAACGACGATTTAGTTCGTACCAGTGGCGTACATATATTTTACATATACTAAATATGCATAATCAAAGCGGAATTCCTGCATTCAATAAACTTATTTAACACTAAAGAGATATGTATTTAAGCACAAATTTGTGGAATACACATTCATTACTACATATATGTTAATACATATATATCTTTACGAATTCTAAAAGAAATCTAAAAATCCCTTATAAATGTTAATGATTATTAGAAATTTACAGTTATGTATGTATGTTATTATTAACCTCTGCATTTGTGTGCTGCATGCCTTATCCATTTTGTCCTTACTAAATGCCTTCTCTGTCAAGTGCATGTTTACAAATGTACTATATGAACCATCTACGAAATATGTACATACATACATATGTCCATAAGTACAACATCTAATTTGTGCGAAAGAATAAACGCGAATATCAAATGTTTTTCAAGGAAATACACGTGGAAGCACATTGTGCAAAAAGATAAGCTTTAAAGAGAGATATACAAAACATGATTTCTCTTTGGTTTTGTTTGGCTGGTTCTGAATGTATTCTTACACATACATACATATGTATGTATGTACATAAGTATTTCATTTGTTGTGATCTTCAATCCGAATAACTTAAGAGAACCGTTAAGAGCGCTAATCAGTAAAAGCACATGGTGCGCATGACGCAGTGTGTGACAAGCTAACCAAACATATTTATACAAATATGTGAACATACTTATGCATGCACGTACATACATACGTATACTTGTATTTATGCATGTAAATATAACACGTTGCCGGGCAAGCCAATTAGCTCAGAGTGACCAGATGCGAGCTTTAGGGATAACAGCTGATATAAATTTTTGTACACCGTAATTATAAATTGGATGTGTTTTGTTGTGAAAGGCCTAACGTTTTTATGGAATGTAACGAAACAGGTAAAATATATACAATGCATCTCAGACTTTCATTTGGTTAGCCAACAAACCATCAATTGGTATCTATTTGTAACTCAAAACTGGTCACACTCAAAACTGCCTTTGGTAAACCGCTGAGTAAACAAGCATGGTTTTGATTGAATTGGCTAATGCAGACCCCATACAGAAATCTTTAACATAATAAATACATATGTTGTTGCAAATCGACAAGTAAAAAATATACATACATAACTGGAGAATCTAAATATTAACTAAAACCCATGCAGACGCAGAAACATACAAACGTTACTTTGTATGTACATACATACATATGTATGTATGTATGTACTTATTGTACTTATTGGACTGCTCGCACACGTATGATGCAATAGGGAGGTCGATGTCGGCTTTTGAGAATTCATTGCAGCTAAATTAAGCATCATCTGTATCTATGTACATATGTTTATTTATGTACATATGCCTATGACATCTGCTCTTACCTGGGTGTCCTTCTCCAACAGATTCGGAAGTGAATAGAAAAGTTTGTCCATCTTCCATGTCATAGGAATTTCCATTGCCATTGCTACCATTGAAGCCATTGGCGTGTCCATTGGTCTTGTTCGGCATTTTGATTATTTTTTGGGTTGTGACTTTATTTAATTAGATTATTCTGTAAAAACAAAATCAAAATATTTTATGCATCTTATATTACAGAAAATTGATTTTCCCCACAACTTTAACAATCAGCTTAACATAAAATATTTATTTCAACTACGTTGCCTCGTGTGTGCGCGTTGCCATTTTTGAGCGTCTTTGTACTTATACTTATGTATGTTAAAAACATTTTTTTGCAATTATACTTTTCTATATAACCTGAAAAATACTTTACTTTTTATGCGTTAAGTTACAACTCACTTATAAAACAGCATACATACAAGTACGCAAACCCATTAATAAGCATTTATTTGTATGCAAATACACACATGCATATACATATGTGTATGATGTCTGTGTGCACATATATGTATGTATGTATATGTTATTATACATATGTATATATTAATATGTATATGGATACGAGTGCATCTGCATATGTATGATCAATCACAACACAATTAATACGCACTATAAGAATAAAAAACCATCAAATGTCTACCTAAGTAGCTTTAATGAAACCCAGTCTTAGAAACAGACAGGCAGTCCACACTAATTGTATTTTTTTTTTTTTATTTAGCCGACGAGAACTTAATTAGCGTATTAAAAACGCACGTCCTACCTCAGTCACGGTACTAGTAAAAAGAGCGCACAGTTCCCGAAAGCAACAGAATTTATAGCCGCGGAGCAGTAGCAGATAGCAACGACAGGAAAGAGAGGAGGTTCTCTCTTAGGCGTGTGGACTTTTTGTATGCACGACTATGTCCCTTGTTTTGGCACATATGCATACATACATATAGGTTGGCACTCTTATTTTAGGCTACTGCTGAACAACTAACTCAGTGAAGTTAACTCAGCATCTCCACGTTTATCATTACTGTTTGTGAAAACAGCTGCTGCCGTGGGTGGAGTAGAGTTGCCAATCTTTAAAACTGTTTGAAAATCTCATGCTAGTATTTTAAAAAGACTAGTGCTTACATGTGAGTTTTATAACTGGCTTACGGTTCACTTTGTTCTCGACAATTCCTGAAACACCGTTCTACTGTGCCTGCTTTCAAAAACAATGTTATTTATATGATTTTGTCGCATTGTCCGGAAAGATGATTTTGCAAAAAAAAAAAAATGCAAATCACTTTGGAATACGGTAATAAATATTATGGTTAAATGGATTAGTTAGTTACAATCGGATTAATGTTGTATTTTATAAGCTCTTACGTTTTGATATTATTGTAGTTCACTTTTTCTTGTACACCTATGTTTGTTTTCTAAAGAAAGGAAACATCACCAGTTAGCCGATAGCAACAATTTTGGCGTCAATTTTAAATAACAAAAAACCGAAAAAAAGACAGCTCATTTCATGCTAATCAGAACAAGGTCGACCAAGATCAAGGCATTCAATAATCTGTTTTCTGCATAACAAATACACAAAAACTTTTGAAAAAATGCTAAAATAACAAGCTTCATTATCTTTCAAATATTGACCCCCAACGATGTTTTTTTGGTTGTGTAAAAATAATTACGAATTTATTTATTTTAACCTCTATATATATATATATATATTTTTACATTGTATATTTAAATTAAATGTATCATAATTACTATTTTGCCCAGTGGTTTAACTAATTTCCAACCAAGGTTTTCAAGTCCACTGACCGCTATCTGTGCACGCGTTATCAATTGTTGACCCTTGTTTCTAAGTGACTTGCCAGAAAATTAAATGAAAAATTACAAAAAAAACGAAACAAAATAATTTTTTAATCCGAATTAAACAAACAGAAACTAAATACGCCATTTATCTACAATATATTTACATACTCATATCGATTATACATTACATATCGAAAATGTATATCGAGCATACCTTAATGCAGTTGTACATGAACAGTGTGGTAAAATACCACCACAGAATCTTCGTTAATAACAGCTGCTCATGACGTGTGTGTGTTTCATCGAAAAAAAATATAGAAGAGCACCGATTTGTATTGTTTATTATTAAATATGAAAAAAAAAACCGACAATTATATGGACAGCAGTGGTTGCCATTGTTATTTTGTGTGCATTAAAAACAACGGGACATAACATAGATGCAAGGGACATCATTTCACCACCAGCTGACGTGTTGACACCCGGAAATAAGACCGCAGCGGATACTTCTTCGATCATAAATGTTTTGAACGCCACAGCTAATAATAGTAACATAAGCGCCAATGGAACTCCAATTCTGCCATCCTCATCTTCCGCTGTGCCACCCAATGTCAACGATACAAAAAATGCGAGCGCCACAGTCACAGAGCCGTCGCTCATCGATCCGCATGCTGTTGAACAGGAGCACAATTCTTCACTTTCGCTATTTTTCGTTATTTGTGTGATTATGCTTGGCATATTGCTCATACATTCGATGCTGCAAACTGGATTTCAATATTTGCCGGAGTCCATTGTAGTTGTGTTTTTAGGAGCACTTATTGGACTTTCCCTTAATATTATGTCAGGCGAAAATGGCAGCTGGAAGAGAGAGGAAGTGTTCTCCCCAATGGGCTTCTTTCTCGTGTTATTGCCTCCAATTATATTTGAGTCCGGATACAATCTGCACAAGGGAAACTTCTTTCAGAATATTGGTTCCATATTGGTCTTTGCAATATTTGGAACGACTATATCTGCATTGGTGATCGGTGCGGGTATCTACCTATTGGGAATGGCTGAAGTTGCGTATCGGTGGGTATAGTTTACTTTGTTGGGTCGTTATTTTCATCTTAAAAATTACTTATTTTTCTTTTTTATTTTCAAGACTAAACTTCTCCGAGTCATTCGCATTTGGATCATTAATTTCGGCTGTTGATCCCGTCGCTACCGTTGCTATATTTCATGCACTTGATGTTGATCCAATTTTAAATATGTTAGTGTTTGGAGAAAGCATACTTAACGATGCCATATCGATTGTTTTAACTGCATCAATCACTATAAATGCCAACGCGGATGCCAGTACAGGCGAGGCTATGATGAGCGCGTTAAAAACATTTTGTGAAATGTTCTTTGCATCTGCTGGCATAGGAGTTATATTTGCCCTGATATCAGCTCTGTTGCTTAAGCATATAGACCTTCGGAAACACCCATCATTGGAGTTTGCTATCATGCTGATGTTTACCTATGCACCGTACGTACTGGCAGAGGGCATTCACTTAAGTGGAATCATGGCTATTCTGTTTTGTGGAATTGTTATGTCGCATTACACACATTTCAACTTGTCAACTGTGACTCAGATTACCATGCAGCAGACTATGCGAACATTGGCTTTTATAGCAGAAACTTGCGTGTTTGCTTATCTGGGATTGGCAATTTTTTCATTTAAACACCAAGTGGAACTGTCTTTCGTCATATGGTCTATAGTGCTCTGCCTCATTGGACGCGCCTGTAATATTTTTCCTCTAGCGTACTTGGTAAACAAATTTCGTGAACATAAAATTAATAACAAAATGCAGTTTATCATGTGGTTCTCTGGACTTCGAGGGGCTATTTCCTATGCTCTGTCTTTACATTTGCACCTTGATAGTCAAGAGAAGCGACACGTCATCATAACAACCACACTGATAATAGTGCTTTTCACTACGCTTGTTTTGGGTGGATCAACTATGCCTCTTTTAAAGTACTTAAAGCCGGGAAAGAAACGCCGAGCACGTGGATCTATTCGTCCCTCAAGCGGAACATCGTACACCGCTACACGAAAACGCAGTAAATCTATCTCCCTATCAAAGACGAGAGAATGGGGCCAAGCTATAGATTCGGAGCACTTATCTGAACTTACAGAGGAGGAAGATGTTTCATTTACCCAAGCTCGGGATCGTTTCGGACGCCTGGATAGAAAGTACTTTATACCCTTTTTTACACGCCGATTTAATAGCCAGGAACTTAATGAGTGCAAAACTCAAATGGCTGATTTAACTAATAAATGGTATCAGGCCATTCGGATTAGCCCACTAGATTCTGATGAATCTGATGATGAAATTGGTTTAGCGGCCAGTACAAGTCAGAGTAATTTGACGCGATCGTAAGTTAAGAAGCGAATAGTCATAGTAAGTATCTAAGCGGCCAAAGAGTTTTGATGGGAAGTGGGCAATTGTAAAAGTGATTATTAGAATTACTACTACACTCCCGAAGTAATGATATGATGTCCGACAGTGCATAGATGTTTGTGACAGTGTAATTAATAGAATTTATTAAAATATTTATAATACTTTGGTGAGGGTGCAATTTTACGAAACACGAACATTTTTTGTTTCCTAAGTGTATTTTTTGTGTTAATATGTTTTTTAAGCTTCAAGCAGTATTTACTAGATTATTCACAAATATCCTGAATGATAAGCTTTATAAACGTCGGATAGTACCTTTTATAAAATTAAATACTTGTTATTATATATTTATGATGTGTAAACATTTTTTGTAAACCAAATATATTTGTATTCCGTACGAAATAAATTGTGATACATATATATAATTAAAGTCAGTAAAATAAACATCCTATTGACCTATTTAACAAATTATATTTTCAGCTGCGTTACATCCATTGATTTTCATTGGCATATCTATGTATGTACATGTTCATTAACACATTTATGTATATTTATAATGTGAACTTAAAAATACTTACTTTTTGGGCCAGTTTCCAGTTAAGTCCAATATGGACTTCGGATATTCTTAAACGCAATACACTCTAGTATTTAATGCTGCCTAACATATTTAAATGCGTATTTGAAAACAGCATTTATAAACTTCAACACCGGATTTGATAATATAAAAGATAAACGTCATTAAAAAATTATAATTATGAAAAGTTTTATATATTTTATTTTACACACACACATATACATATATTTATTGTTTTTACTCTTGTCTTAGAACCATAAGCACAAAATACATAATTCACTCGTTGCAATAACTATTTTATTCCGCTGCGTTGAGGAACGCATGATTTGCATGTATATATTTAAACTTAAGTCATAGTCATTACACCTAATCATTTCTTGTGCAGCATTACAAATCCATCTAATACTTTCGTAGTAGAACTCACATGTAGCTTAATTATGAAACTGATCAATTTACTCGACCAACTGCTAAATATGGACATTGTATGAGGTCTTGTCAAATTTAAGTGTTGAGGAAATTCATTTTTATCACGGGTGTAAAAGGTTTATTTATGTATTATAAAATTTTTGATGATGAAATATGTACATATGTCTGTCCATACAGTCAATAATTAAAATTATTTGAATAACTTAACGTAAAGTGCCCAAAAATGCATAAAATGAAGTGAATTACTGTTCTTATTAGAAAGCTTAGCTTGTATATTTGTTATTGAAAGTACTAAATAATATTATATAGAAGATGTAGCAAATATAGAAAAAAAGAAATAGGATACAAAAAAGAGAATACTAGGCTTTAAACCCCATTACCAAGAATCTAAGTTAACTTTAAGTAGTTCAACGAATAGGTTTTTGAAAACTAGTTAGTGACACGAAATACAATTTGAAAATACGGAAAGCATTCTAAAGTCAAAGTTGCTTCGTGTGCCAACTTTTTATGTAGTTATTTGTATATGTAAATCTACAGGTAAATAGGTTAATTAATACTAATATTGCATTTTGAAACTACTTAAATTCCATATAAGTAACGAACTATAGGAATATACAATACACATATCATTAGGGAATAAATAATTTTAAGTAACATGCTCCAAAAAGTAAATTTTACCCTATGTCAATTTTTCTGAAGTATATAAAAATGAACATTTTAAAACGAGTGAATCTGTACTTTGACCTACAGTCTACTTTAACAGAGTTACTTCCATCATAGGGTACTCGTTTTTGTGTAATTATCGAAATGTATCTACATATCCGAAAGAATGAAAGAGCATGGAATTTGCTATCTTGCTGTATAAAGTTAATTTTAGTTTACGCCTGAGGTTCTTCAACTTCATTGTCAATGCGGGATGAGCGTATTCCAGACTTTCCTGTCCATGGGTAAATGTCAGGGCAGGGCTGACATGTTTTCATGTATCTTACGCCGGATTTGTGCCAAAGATTACACACTTTTGGATTATTGCAGCGCTTTGGTCGATCCTAAATGTAAAAAGATTGATAATAAGAAAATTACATAAATATTTCTGAATATAAATATTTTACCCACCGAATAATCACACTGAAATGGCTGAAAAGAATTGATGCGAGACGTAGGAGTGGGATCGCGTACCCATTGTAGCGCTTGCCAGTTTGTTATGATCCAAACATCTTGCATTGCGTTTATGGCGTCAAGAAACTTAATGAAACCTTCCTTGTGGTGTGGTTGGGTAAACCAAGCGGCGTGATAAAACAATCCAAACGGAGCTCTGAAGAAAACAAGACAATAGAGTTAAGATAAATGGTTAGTAAGTATTAAGTGTTTTTAATTTTTGTACCTATTCGTGGTATAATGTCGTTCGAAGTTCTTCATAATCATTTTTGTTACGCCATCTGCATCACTGGGATTTGAACAAGCATCACCCATTGAGCAACGTCCGCCGTTTAGATCTTGCCACATAACCATCGGAACTTGCCACACACCTGGATAACTTCTAGTTGGACAAGGTGGTATCATACAATCGTGAAAGATCTTGTAGTCCAGAGTATAAGGCCATGAAGGCGGACGGTTCTCATAGACTGGCATAGATGAGTCATAGGTAAAATTAGAGTCATACAGCATTTTATACATTTTATTTCCCCCAACTGATAGAAAAGGCGCACGCATTCCACGGACATCAGAAAGTTTAACACCGCCATAAGCCGCAAGTATTTCTCGTTGTCCTGCAATTTCCCGGGTCCATTTCTTTTGTGAAAACTGTTCACCAAAGCTGTGACTGTTTTATAAATAATAGTATAAATAAAAATAATTATAAAAATCAACAAATTGTAGGGCAAGCGTGAAAGCGTGATATTAAGAAAGATGTATGTGGACAAGAAGTGTTTCAATATTTGATTTTCCTTATATTTTTTGGTGTGTCGTGTATCTTCTTGTTTTACAGATTGTATCAATAACTTACGAAACTGTGTGGGATGCCATTTCATGTCCATCGGCGTAAAGATTTTGGACTTGACTGTAGTCAGTCCATTCGTGAGATACGTAAAATGTCGCTGTTATGGGGCAACCATTTGGATTGACACGACCCTTCTCGAATAGATCCGTATATAGTTGTTTATTCAAGTCATTGACAGAATCATCGAATGTCAAAAGTACAATTTGAGGAATGCTTTCAACCGGTAGTTCGCCTAGCAACCATGTCGAAATATTAATGAAGTGAAAGATGGTATAGAATGGAATGTAAGGATAAGTCAAATATGGAGGGAAAATATTTTAGACCCTTATAGAGAAGCACTTAGAGTTATGTTTATGTATATGACTTCCGCATGTATTTAAATCTCTGAAGATGATCAGAAGCAAACTTGACTCAACTTACGAAACCGTGTGTGATGCCATTTCATGTCCAACCGAATACAGATCCTGTACCATACTATAATCGGTCCATTCATGTGATATATAAAAAGTAGCACGCCATGGACACCCATTAGGATTTTTATGCGAAACATTATTGAACAATTCTTCGTAAAGCTCAATATTAATTGGATTGATGGCGTCGTCGAACGTAATCAAAATAATTTGTGGTGTATCCGATATATTTAGGTTACCTACGTTTTTTGTATTTGGATGGCGAATTATTATATGAGGGTAAACTCCGCATCCAATGCGAATTGGTTTTTCATTTAAATAGATTACAATTACTCACACTTCAAGCAGCTTACATAGGGATAAAATAAGTATGCTTCCAGAAATTTGTGTTTTTGTGATGTTACATGAACGCAAAGAGTTCAGATTACTACAGCAGACTATAGACTACTACTACGTTGGTGTATACATGTATGTTTTTATATACATATATGTAGATGACTTTATTGCAAAGTTAAAAAACAAGCACGAAAGCTGCAGTCGAGTGTGCTCGACTGTGAGATACCCGCTACCCACCTGGCCTTAACGATTTCCTAAATATAGAACTTCTATTTTCAGCGAATTTTGTGTTGCATACTTTAGGGTGCGGTTTGGAAATTTGACACTATTAAAATTCATTTTTAAATAGCTTCGATATTAATATTTACCGAAAATTAACTGTCTTGGATTACTTTTGGAATTCGGTTTTTATCGATTTACGTGGGCGGATGGGGTTTAATTCTAAAACAAATTTGATCTGCGTAAAATAGTAACACATATTAACACAAAATTTGGTAACCCTAGCTATTATAGTTTCTGAGATCTAGGTTTTCATACGGAAAGACAGACAGACAGACGGACATGGCTATACCGACTTGGCTGTTGATGGTGATTAACATACTGTTACATACATTTTCGTTTGTTATTATACCCTTCTACCCTTTGGGTAGCGAGTATAAAACAATTTTGCTGACTCACTCATAAAGCAAAAATAATATTAGAATACAATCCTTAGTGGGTAAATTGATAAATTCATGTATTTAACTCACTTGGGATATCCTTTCCGCCGCAATAGCAATCTGGGAGTAGACATACGTCCTTGCGGCACTTGGCTGCTGCCTTATCTGGCGTAGGCTGCGGATATAATGGTTCCGGACGAGACGGTGGATATTTATAAATATCCACGAACTCTTGTGCTTTTGAAACAATGGTCCCTGAGGGCTTAAGCGTTGGTCGCGAACGCCTGTTGAGTATTTAAAAAGCTAGCATGTTTAATAGATTAAAACAATGATTACTCACGGTGGATGCGTCCCTCTGTTGGACGTAGATACTGAATCACGGTCCTGATTGGTATATATCGTATTGCCACGATTTCTGTTATTGTTCCTTGTGAAAAGAATAATAATTTACAATGTTTAATGAATAATAAAAAAAATTTTCGACTGCGGAATGCCAATTATTTTATGAACAACTGCTACACAAATTGAATATTCCATTAGTTATTAGTGTTAGGTAATCAACATAGCCCATGTTCCATATTTGCATAGGTATATGTGTATATGAATGTGTATTAAATATATATGTACATGTAATAGCATTTAATAGAGAGAACCAAAAATGTATTGTATACTTATGTGGCTGTGTAAAGGATTGGGAAAAACCCTAAGTAGGGTAGATACAATGAAAATATGTTGTAGTATCAGTCGATGTTGTTTCGTTTGGACGGTAGCTGTAAGATATATTTTATGCCATTTAATGACGTTCTTAGAGATCAAAAATTAAATTTAGTTTAATACTTGGGCCGCAGCTAATAATTGTAGACCATTGAAAATGTCAAATGCAGAATAACATAAATCTGGTTTATGCAACAAAATAGGTTTTTTTTGCGCAAACAGAACTACAAAATAACTGCTGAGTAAATAGTGCAACACTATCTACATAAATTATATAAATTGGAACTTTATTTTAAAAACTTGAGAGGAACAAAATTTAGTAGCTATGTATGTACAAGTTACTTATATTTTGAAAACAAATTTTAATTAATTTTAGGTGCAATATGATATGGGAATTTCTATGATGCCGATAGTGTGTGTGTTTTCCCTAATTTTGTAGTCACAAGCAATTAAAGGTATTAAATATTGTTGTAAAGAACTGCGGCCATCAAATTAATATGGGAAAAAGAAAAAATTACATTTAACTTTGATTTCGTTGAAAAGGGGTAGGATGTGATCGAACTGCGTTGTTGCAGACCAAACAAAGTTGTTATTCTTGCTTATTGTCATCAATCATAAAATCAAATCGATGTTGTCCATGTGTTTAACTTTGTCTGTGTATGTACAGCAATAACACATTTTCGGTATTTTAACGTTTATTTTACTATAGGTTTAGGTATCTAAGGTCGAATACTGTAATATTTCTTGTTAAGTTCTCACATTTTTGTCCCTTGTACATACATACAAATTATTATATACCAATAAACATTTCATTGAGGGGAAAAAACATAAGAATTGAAGAACAAAAAAGAATAAGGAAACTCGAAATATTATTTAATAGCTAACAGAGTGAATGAAAAATAAAACGGCCACCACCTGGCGATTATAAATTATTAACCGTTTTGGTACATGGTTGCAACCATTTACAGAGCATCAAATATTTAGTATTCTTGGATAATATGTACCTTTGCGCAGAACTCAATGAACTAAAGAAGATAAAAAAATTATTTTTGCCGATTCGTAGGTCAGAATCATTTTGCACTAAAAAGCTAAACAACCAAAATTCTATATACGTAAGTAGGTGAATGTGGGTAATGAGAATCGAATTCTACATAGAGAGTAAAGTTTTTGATTTTTTTTGTTGATTAAGGACACTAATTCTGGTGTTGAGAACAAAATTACGGTGAATTTATTTATTTATATACTTGTAAATAAGAGAGGATAGTGATAATGCAATGGTAAACAGCAACTAAGGAGCTAAAGAGGAAAAACAAATCGCTAATTATACCTTGAAGGGATTTCGTTGCACTTGGCGTTCAGTGTGGTGTCGGAACATTTCACCGAGGCGGCAGAGACAGCAGCATTGTTGTTGTTGAATTGGTGTTGGTTGTTGTTGTTATTATTGGAAGCAAAGCCATATTGGAACAGTTTAGCTCTTCCCCCTGGCATATGGTAGGTGGAGGTTGAGGAAGTTGAACCAGGGCTAGATGATTGGACTACAGCAGCTGCAATCGATGACTTGAGGGCATTGTTAACCCTTGAAACTCGTGTAGTTGGTGGGACGAATAAAGGGGTTGTGGCAACAGAGGATGAACTTAAAATGGTAATAGGGATAGTAGTACTGTTGTCTAAACTGCTACTATTTTGAATTGTTGGATCTGTGCCAAGTACACTAAGAATGGGCAAGTGCGAATCAAATTTGGATGAATTTCCTCTTGGTTTTGGAGTTGTTTGAACGGGATTGGTGGTTGGTAGTACTGCTGGCGTTGTTGTAGTACTCATAGTAGATGTCGTTGGAATCGTTGCATTCCGATTTGTTGGAATGTATATCTGTTTTATTTCATTGACGACTGTCTTTACTTCCGGTCCTGAGAACTCATCAACAAATTGTGGCGAGCCACTCTCATCACTATCACTAGCAGACAGAAAATGCTGTAGTTGCTCTAAAACATTAGACGCCTGGAACCTACTTCGACCATTTCCTGTTTTTATGTAACCGGCGTTCTGCAGACTTTCTGCTAACGTGTGTTCAGCTGTTTGCTGCCGATATTTGTTAGAAAATAAATATTTTACGGGAGGACGATCAGTAATAATCATTTCGGATGAACTAGACGCTGATGTTTCTGTGCTAAAGTTCAACTCAATACTGTTGTCCTGTTTAGCTTGGAGTGGATTCTGAGCTATCAATGCTTCCGCACGGGGTTTATGTTCTAGCTCTACAATGCTGGCTTCGTTCTCAATGCGATTGCGTGTGGGTGTATTTATTGCCAACTTCTGTAGAGAGACATTTGTCTCTTTTGGCTGTTGACGTTCTTTATAACCATTATATTTTTTCCTAGAGTTCGTTGGTGAACCAGAAAGCGTTTGTCGGATGCTATTAGCGACTCTACCACGGTGCATCTTGCGCCTTGGATATGGACTGAATGTGGTGGTCTTTACCTCAAAGTTATTGGGAACCTTGAATTTAGGAGCATATGTTGTGGGCACGTCTACGCCGTCTAAATTGTAACTTATGGTAGCCGCAGTATAGCGTGACCGGCCGCGTGGACGAGGGGGGAGGTCAGATACGTGGATTGGAGACGTCGTGACGATAGTAGATACAGTTGGCTGTATGATATTTGTAGTAGGCACTGACTCTGTGGTTATGATGGTTGAAGCCATGCTGCTGGAACTTAAGCCAGAGGTGGTGGTGGTGGTCTTTGTTGTCGTACTTGCAACAGTTCTTTGAGGATTAAAAGTGCTAAGAATAGCATCACTAATGCTGAAATTTCGAACATTTCCTGTTGCCATTGTGGCGAAAACAGATTGAGATATATTTTTTTGTAACATGCCAACAGGTAGGACGTTTTTGATTGACTTGGGAGTGGTTTGTAGAAATGGTGGAATCACTAAACCACTTGCATAACGGGATCTTGCAGTAACCCTTAAATTGTTGTTCGATCCTCTATCTCTCTCATCTTGTAGTAGACTTTCAAGGCTTTTATAAGGTGAAACGAATCGCACTGAGGGATTACTCGTAACCCGACTCAGATTGTCTTTAAACAAGTTTGCACGGGCTGTGAAACTTTGGCTAGGGATTGCGCGTTCAGTACTAGTAGTTAAATTTGATATGACGATCGAAGTTCTCGTTGTGAAAGAGTTGACATCCCTTGCCAGTTCAGTAACAAATGTGGGCGCAGTCGTGAGTTTTGCAGGAGGTTGTTTAATAGTCGGACGGCCATTTCGCCAGACACGCAACGGAGCATATGTTGTGGGTAATATATTTTCATATTCCTCAGTGTTGGTAGAGACTTGTGTATGTGGTGAGCGTGTTGTTTTTTGCGTAGTTGTCGTAGTTGTTGTATTTGGCTTAACCTGGTGCCAAGTGTCTACACGTTGAATAAGTGGTTCTGAAGCGTTGTCCATATTTAAGGACTGCTGGGCCTTTAGTGTGAATCCATGAGATCCACTTTGCAGACTATAATGGTAAACATTATTGGGTCGAGTTGTGCTTGAGCTATCCAACGATTCTTCAGAAGCCGTTCCCGGAGTGTGTCGACTAACCGTAGTTGCCTTAAAACTCTGGGGCTTAACATCGGACTCAACATAACTTTGTATACGTTGACTTTTTTTTTTTTTCAGTGGAACTTAATGGTTCTTTCTGTATGCCATTATACTTGCTGTCTTCACGTTGGAAATTTTCAGTAGATGTACGTGCAAAGTTGTTATTTCCATAGGCTGCCGCATTAATGAAATCAAGGAACTTCCCAGAAGAGCTTGGCAAAATTAAGCGAGTGCTGGGTATCTCTAAGGCCTGTATGTGTACGTTCTGGCTTTCATCGTAAATCGTTTCTACACTAGGAGTACTACGATTCGCACTGTCATCTACCAAAGACCACTGCTCACTCGTTGAAGGAAGAAGGGGGGAAAGAGTAGGGTGAGCTTGGATTTGCGACGTTTTTGTTGTTTCGTTGTTGCCGTTTTTGACATGACTTTGACTCTCTCTTAAAGAAACAGCTTGAACTAGAGACTTGGCCAGAACCTGCAGCTTGGATTTGAGAAAGGGATTGGAATTGTAGGTAGGGACTAGTGGTGGAATCAGTGTGCTCGTCGTACTGGAAGTGGTTCTTGTACTGGGTGCTTGTGTGGGTCGTGGTATTTTTGTGGTTGTCTTTAATTTGATTATGACATTTTGCTTTAAGTTGTTATTAACATGCGTTCTTGAGCTGTAGAAGAAATGCGAATTTAAAAACAATCACATAAAAGTTAGTAGCAGATCCACTTGGCTGTTGTATTTTGGTGAGTTTGTTTTGAAATAGTATGAGTAAAACTTTATCTTTTGGTTCTCAATATTTGATTTTGTTTCGGTAAACATTTAATACATCTTATTACAAAGCACATGCGAACATCGTGAAATCATGCGCGGCATAGGGTATGATAATCATTTAACAATAACAATAGCGATCATGCAATAATTTGAAAATTTTGCACGTACAGATATTGGAAAAATGAAAAATTTAATGAAATATATGGTACACGCATGAGAGAATGTTAAGAATTTCATTAAATTATTAATATTTATATTTTGGATTTATGAAAAACATAAGAACAATAAATTAGGTATCTATCTGGATTGAAACAAATTTGTACCCTAATATTGTTTTATGTTATCAATCGAAATCATTTGAGTCTGTAGAAATGAAATATTATAAAGATATGCAATCTATCAAAAGTACTTAAAAAAAAACTTAACAATATTAGAATATGTTAAGTACTTATATCAAAATTCTTTTTAGGCATTACTAATAGTCGGTCTTTAAATAAACAATACTTTTGATAGCAGTGCGGAACATTAAATCGAATTCGAATGTAGGATGAATAAACACAAAGCCAACCAATCGTAAATAAAGTCTACGTATTTGAATCTGTATAATTTTGAGTATGAAAGTACCTTAAAAGTGGTAGTTTTGTTGGTGGTGTTGTGATGGATTGTGTAGTAGTGGTTGTGTTTGCCTTGGTTGTATATTTGCTGGTCGCTGAGAATAAGCGAGTAGGTGATGTCATCGTCCTGCTTGTTGTGCTTGGATATTTCTCATATTGGCTTGATTGCACATCATTTGCATTCCGATTTAATTCATCTAAATTTACTGGTTTTGGTAGGGTTCTTATGTTGTTTTTTCCAGGAGTACCCTCATTTTCATAATATTCTTCTAATGAGGGAGAATACGTGTATTCAGTTTCTTCAGAGCTGGCATTCGGTGTTGGTAACGTATTGTAGTTGCGCATATCATGTCTTACAGATGGTTTTAAAGTCGTGGTGGCAGCGGTCTGGCCTTCCAAAGTTTGAATGGTTACCTCTTCGCGCCTGGTAGACAAATTTTTCGTTGTTTATGTGTAGTGAGTTGTGTTTACGTATTATGTTGTAAAACTAAAATGTCTGCAATTTTAATGATTTTCGTGTGTTCAGGTGTTTCTTCTGACTTATTAGGACATGCTTAAGAATTCGAGCAAATTCGACATTAATGTAATTCTCTACTATCCAATGCATACTTTGGTCATACTCTAATGCGGATAAGTAAGACTAGGTCTGAGAATGAGGCATGATTTACAATGTTTCAACAAGATGCTACCAAATTTAAGTCGCGATTTAAATTAAAGAAGGTATCAGAGCTAGAGTACTTACCGCGGAGTCGGGGTGGGCTGTTCATATACATTGTCATGTTCGATCTGTTAGAAAAATTGGTTTTTAAAATTGAAGCTTGATTCTCTCATTGATATCAAGGTCAATGTACACACCTGTGCATTAAGATCTTCATCATAATCCGTGCTATAGCTCAGTACTGGCTGGCTATTGTATGTTGGCCTTTGTACAGGTGCTGGTGTAGTCAATATTTCCAATGGACGATAAGTTGAATGTTGTTGCTGTTGACGAATATTGGGCTGATATTCTTGTTGTTCCTGTTGTTGTTGCTGTAGCTGCTGCTGGTGCTGCTGCTGGTGCTGCTGCTGGTGCTGCTGCTGGTGCTGGTGCTGCTGCTGCTGGTTCTGCTGCTGGTGCTGCTGCTGGTGCTGCTGCTGGTGCTGCTGCTGGTTCTGCTGCTGGTTCTGCTGCTGTTGTTGATACTCAATGTCCCTATATAAATCAACATCGTCGTCGTAAACAGAATAGTATGATGAATCATATGGGTTTGGTAAGCCTGTTGCCTCTTGTTTTTGTTGTTGTTGTTGAGGTTGTTGAAAGGGTGTTGGCTGTTGTTGAATTTGAGCCTGCTCGTGTGTTTGGTAGCCAACCCCATGATTGTATATAGATGCATTGTAGTAGTTACGACTGGATGGTAACTGTGGCGGTGGAGCCTGTGAGCTTGGTGGTACAAATATGTTATCGGATGTTTGCACCAATTGCGATGACGGTGAGGATGATTCAACCCTTTACGCACATTATTGTAGATTGGCGAAAATTATTTACATTAATGGGTATACACATAATTTTAATTATTGAAGAATTTTACAAAATATATTGATGTAAAAAGTATATGTACAAGGGAGAAAAAAATTAAAAATGAATTAAAAAAATAATTAAAATTCTGCTCAAAACACTTAAAATATGTATGGTTATTGAGAGGTTTTTGGTGAACGTGTTAAGAATGTTAGAGCTGTTAAGAATTACCCTTAGCCCAGTCCATGAAAAAATTGTTTAAGTCAGCTGTACAACTTTTGTAAGTTTCTTCTTAGTTTTATGTAAGGTCTGGACGTTATCGTATTAGCAGTGTTGTATCCTTGCAGTTGCACTCATATATATTATATATTTATACACATATATTTTTAATTATGTACATGTTATTGTAGTATTTGTGTAGCGGCACAAAATAATTGTAGAGCATATTCATCGTTGTTATAAGTACCTTTGTCTTTCTGCACTTGAGTTGATGTGTATGGAGTTTAAATGTAGACCCCCTAACCCATCAGCGCTTACGCTGGACTTGGACCCTCGATTCGTTTCATTTTGTGGACGGTCTGATCCTTGGTATAGATTATCCATTACCTGTGTTTGCCATTTGTGCTGTCCGCGAGTGCGTTGAGGCCGCGCGGTGAATTTTGTCGATTCCGGTGATAATGTTGTTTTGATAGTTGTTGTACTTTTTACGCCTACATGGACCGTTGGATTGTCAGTTGCAGCCGACGCTTTCAATTGTGGGAGGCGTTGCCTTAGTTCCTGAAATATGTCGCTTGGAAAGCTGATAAATGCGGGAACTGAAGAGCCTTGGTTTGATTGCTTTAGCTGTGCAAAATTTGAAAAGGGTCTACGCGTTGTTGTTGCTGCCATGAATCCAGTCTGAGTGTAAGGTCGCATACTCGACGGCTTTGCGGTAGTTGGTCGGGCAGTTGTAATATGTGGCCGTGGTGGCGACATGGTCTCGGACATTGGCATGTAAGGTGGCATATGCGACGGTGGAAGCATATCTTCGTCGACCCCATCATCATATTCATCGTCATAGTACTCGACACTCTTATCTGTAGTCGTGGTGCTTGTATAACCATTTGTCAGTCGTGGAATGCCAGTGCTATTTTTACTTTGTATGCTTTTTACAAAGTCTTCGTATCCCTTTGGGGCGCGTGTTGTCGAAGTTGCGGTGGGATCATTTGCCGGAATTGGCTTAATTCTTAAAGCTGGTCTTATTGTTGTTGTGATTGTTGACGTATAATTCACGGGTCGACGCAGAACTAAGGCATTTCGAATATTGCCATTCGCATCGTTGCTTACCTTGTTAAAGTACTTTATCAATGGGTTCACAGCGGGATTGAAGCTTGCTAAATCACTCGCTTTCAAATTAGCCATAAATTCATTAATATTGAATTGAAAATTAGTTGGTTCTTGCTGTTTTGTTGTTGTTGATGGTAACTTAGGCCCAGCAGTTGAACTAATTGATTTAGTAAAAGTCTGATAAGACTCCGGTAAAGTGTTGTTTGATGCGTAACTAATGCCAACCGGTAATTGCGATAAGTCTCGTGAAGGTATCTGCTGCAAATTTCCAGGTTTATTAAAGGCCAGATTAGGAGCCGAAACTATATTAAAATTTGGAGTAACTTGAACTGGTGTGACTGGTGGACGTAGTTTAGTTGTATGATCTATTTGATTCTGTTTGGCCGTATTATAGGTCCCTTTCATTTTTTGGTTTGTAATAATATTATACTGGAAGTAATTGCTTTCCGTCGTTCCTAGTGACTCTGGGCCTTGACCAATGCTGTATTGAGATATAAGTTTTCCTGACGCATGGTCCGGCTTGTTATTATAGAATCCACCCATGGTGCTATGTTGAACATTGTTACCATTTGGAGTTACCTGTTGTATAGGTTTTGATGTGGAGTAGTAGTCAAAAGGACTTCTTGGGGTTGTGGGTGGAGGAATTGGCTGATTGTCCAAATGAAAGTAAGCAAAATTTTCAGTCTGTATTTGCTTTCGTCGTTCTTTAACTTCTTTTAGCTGCTGTATTATATAAGGAAGCAAGTCGCCTTGGCTCTTTTGGTTTTGATAATTGACTTGAGGTCTCGGGCTAGTTAAGCTGGCTGCACCGTAGTAATTACCCGTAATAGGTCGGAAGTCATCTTCTACAGGTGGTGGAGGCAATGACAAATTGTAGCCTGTATAGACAAATGTGGGTTGCTGCTGCTGCGGTATGTGCTGCTGTATGTAAGGCTTATAGGTAGGAATGGGACTCAATTGATTATAGTTTTGATTGTTGAGATTTTGTTGTACAGATGGCGTCAGGTACGGATTGTAATTCCCGAAGCTGTATCCATTTTTTGGTGTGTTAATATGGTGTACTGAGGGTGGCGTGTCAATAGAACGAAAATTCTGTCCCGCCCATTTCGGAGACGTATAGGGAAAAGGCCGCAGTTGTCGTGGACGTCTCATTGATTCTCCGGCCGTATTATCACCGATATCATCATTTAACTGTATACAGTCTGCATCGTCTTCACTAATGTTTTTAATGTGTTTTCGACTAATTTTAGAGGAATATTTTTGTGGCAGGGTAACTGTTGATGCAGGCTCATCAAATTGCTCTTTAGAGTTATTAGAGGTATTCATTGATTCATCGCTGGCATTTTCAGGGTCCATTACTTCACTGGAATTATTTGAATCGCTGCTCTTTTCTGTAGAACTATTTATTGGTTCTGGCGTAGTGGTTGTCGTAGGGAACTTCACCCCATTAACAGCGCGGCGTTTGCGTATTCTGTCTAAATCAAGTCTATTATGTGACAATTCAAGTCCAACTGGTATGTCGTCGTCGAAGCTTTCACTGTTTGCGTACAGAGTTTAGCCAAAAAGCATTTTTAGTCGGTTTTTAAGTCATTTCGAGCATATTATAGAGAAGTGCAGTATGCAATGTATGAGAAAAAAGGGTACAATGAGTTGAAGAGAGAATTGTCAATCAGTTTTGCATTATTGAAAATGGCTTGTAAAGCAAGAAAGTACCATCGAAAGAGAGCAAAGCAATGCCATTGAAGGCACAATTGATCAATATTAAGCATACAGTCATGGCTTACCTGTAAGCAGTACCAAAAGTGTAGGAACCAATTTTCCCATGACTAGGTATAGCATTTATGCTGGCCTGATGTATTATTCCATCACGGTCCCGCTGTACCTGGCTAACAGTACTTGGTTGTCCACGGTACACTCGCTGTTGTCGATCGCTTTCCTCCTCCTCAACAGGAGGAAGAGTTTCGTGGGCTTCCGCATAAAGCTATAAATACCAGTAAATTTGCTTGAATTCTACTTTATCTTTTCATATTCATCCAACGACTTACTTTTGCTATTTCCTCTTGGGATTCCAGAAGTGTTTTTGGCTGGCCACGAGACATAACTACAGGGTTGGGTGGCACCCGCAATTCTGGCGGGGGTGGTATGTGCTGAACCTGTGCCTGTATGATCTGTGGTGGCGAACGATTATACTGCGGGGACACTGTTGCTGCCTTTTGAATTGCTGCTGGGCTGGTAAAGGCAGACCCAAACCGAATTCGACTAGGCACATGCTGATGCTGCTGTTGCTGATGTTTTTGCTGTTGCTGTACTTTGCTACGTGAGCCGCTGCCTAACTCAGTAGAGGTGGCCGACGTGCCACTATCCACCAGCTCGCAGCCCACGTTTCTGGGCCAATCACAGGTCTGCAGCTCGTGAGAGTACATAAGACCCCCAGTGCAGCTTTCGAGAAGCGCACCTCCAAAAACGCATACATAATACTGAGTACAATCAGTGGGATGTGGGTAGTACCCAAACTCTTCTGGACAGTCGAAATTTAAACCATTTGAGGTGGCTGTCTTAACACTACTTCCAAAACTGCGTGAATTGGCTATTCGTGATGCTCGTTTACTTTGTGCGTCTGTAGATGCTGTAAGTGAAAATTGATTTTAAGAAATAATAATAATAGTATTTCATACAAATTATTTCAACTATGAGTAATTCCAATGGCTTAAAAAAAATTAGCTTTTGTTTTGTTTTATTTACATTACTTTATAAGTTGCACTAAAAAATAATTAAATTGAAGTTTAAGTCTTTAGTAACAGTAATAAGGAACTCCCCTAAATATAAAATCTAACGCTAAAAAAGAAAGAACTCAAGCAAATACATAATGGATATATAATGAGGTCGGCGATGCCTACTTATGCGCGTTGCAAGATCTGGGAAAATTTTATATACCCTCTCCCAGTGATATTGAAAATCAATTGAAGGAACAATTTTAATCAAAATTATTGAAGCTAAAACATCAATTGCCCGTTAAATCCATGAGCACATGGTAATAATTGAAACGGAAGCTTCTTTGTTTTTGATTAATTGCTTAATTTTGTACTGTTGCAGGCGAAACCACAAAAGAAAAGGAGTACGCTTCGGCTCGATATCACGCAACCTTCGGAGACCGTGTATTTTTAAAATTTAAGATAATGGGTGAGTTAAAGTAAAAGTAGTACGTATGTTGTAGTAGATGGTATATTGATAGGTTTGTATAATTTGGTTCTGAACACACTAACTTTTAAACTAAAAGATACCCAGTAATATGATTTCTGACAAATTACACACACACAACAAACAAACGAATAAAAAACAAAATAAATTTATTTCTATGTATGTACACATGTGCATATATATACGTATGCTGAGCACCGGCAGTTGGTTCGTGAGATTGTATATATTATCTCATAAATAACTTTAAATGATGTAGATGAATTGTTAATTTGGTTTGCTTGAAATCAGTACAGATTTCCGTTACCTTTCTTTTCGAAGGTTTCAGGGTAATAGTTACATATGAATAATAGTGTCAAGGCTGTAAGACTAGATCGACTTAGCATGCAGATCGTAAAGCAATACGAGTAGGTACCGCGCAACAATCGTTGTTTTCAACTACTTGGCAAGTATAGCTAAAGGCAACTTTCTTGAGTGAGTGGAGCCATGAGCAATACGAATTGTATACAAAAAGTAAGCTAATCACGTGCCAACGGCGATTGGACATGCAAAAGCCTAGTGCACGGATCACATTTGTCTTGACTAGCAACTTGGCAACACCGCTAACTGTCGATTTATTGCAAGTCTTTGTATAACTACTTTCTGCTCTAGCAAACAAAGTGTGTACGTGGCTTAGGTAAAGGTAGAGCTGGATCTTAAGCTGGAGCTAGAGTTAGAGCTGAAAAACAAGCTAACGCTTAAACGTGGTTGGGCTAGTGTTATGCAATGTGAAGCAATTCGGCTATAAGTTTGATTGGCTTTATTTTTTGCGAGCATTTTGCTGCTTGTCGATTGCTTTACTTTTTGCTGCTTCACTTATTGGAAAAAAATACTAACGCTACAGTCAGGTGCTGACTGTATAAAGCCATGGATTATCATATTATACCGTAAAAACATTTTAACGGTATGGAATCGCCGCCCGAATATTATTAGAATAAAATAAATTTAAAAAAAATAAAAATAAAACCACCACTCTAACCACTCGGCCATTGCCTCACTCCTTGGCCTATCGGCAAAGCTGCATTGTCAACCAATTTTGTTACCATACAATGCAAATAAAAAGTTTAAAATGCTGTGTGTCTGACGCTAGATTTGAACTTCGGTATGCTTGCGTAAATTAGGTCTGCTTAAGTATACATACATATATGTTCAAAGTGAGTTTAATTCGTATCATATCTCATTAATAGTCCGATTTAAATGAAATTTTCACATAACGCCCGCGGCAAAGTATTTGTCATGTAAGATATACAACTTTGGTTGTTGAGCTAATATTGTAGTTTTTAAATAGTTATTACTGATTTACGGAGGCGGGAAGGGGCGTGTCCTAATGTTAAAAAAACTTTGAGACACTGCAATATATACGTTATATTATTATACTTTCTGAGATCCAGGTGTTCATACAGACAGACAGACGGACAGACAGACATGGCTCAATCGACTCGGCTACTGATACTGATTCAGAATATATATAGTTTATGCGGTCGGAGATGCCTCCTTCTGCCTGTTACGCACAATTCCGTTCCGACAAACACAATAGACCATGAATTTATTTAAAATCCATGGCCTAATTAAAGCAACCTATGTTCCGGTGTAGTTTAATTTGTTAAATTCATACACATATATAAATGTGCATGCTTTTAAATTATTGCCGACAGATGGCGCTCGCGCTTTGCGCTCGCCCGCCTTCCTTGTTAGCTGATACAAGCATTTGGTTTTATGCACATACTTTCTTAAATAACTTCTGTGTTTATTGTCCGATCGGATTGCAATTTCGAGAATTCGTAGATATTTTAATGAGCTTAGTATATGTTTGAGTCAGATAGTTGTATCTTTTATACAGCGCTTACAAATTAAGTTCAAATATGAAATTATTGATTTGCGGGGGCGGTGGGCGTGGCACCTAACATTTGAAATAAACTTGATCAGCTTATAGTACACAGGAGTCTTCCTGCCAAATTTGGTAACTCTAGCTCACAGACAGACGGACAGACAGACAGACATGGCTCAATCGACTCGGTTAGTGATCCTGAGCAAGAATATATACACTTTATGGGGTCTGCCACGCCTCCTTCTGCCTGTTACATACATTTGCACAAAGTTAGTATACCCATTTTCAATGGTCGAAGGGTATAAAAACCCCAAAATTACATACAGCATATATATTATCTAAACACAAGAAACAAAGTTCTATTTTCTGCATGTCAATGTTATTATTAACCAACAGGTTATGTTCTGTGCCTGCGAATTTGTATAATAAATCAATTAGTTTTAAAATTTTTTCGACACGTCAATTGATGATGATGAATAATTCTTTCTGTATTTCTGTATAAATTATAATGTAACGCTTTCGAAAACGCGTTGTACCTTTAAAATTCAACTGATCGAATATTCATATAAAAACCTTTTTTTCTTAAGCCCAAACAACGTATTTAAAAAGTTGGATATCAGCAATATTCAGCATTAAATTAAACTTACAGTGAAGAATCGTGCTGCTTTATTACTTTGAAAATAGTCAAAAAGAGTATATTGACTATAACAATTGATTGAGGTATAACAACACTTGCTTTGACATTCATACAAAAAAATATAAATAATAAACAGAAGTAATTCAAGTCAACATTCTCTATAGTTCCGAGAACTATATCATAAGAGTCGACGTTGTGATGTGTCGATTAAGTTTTTCACTATTTGCCGAAGGGTATCTTATTGTCAGGTGCGCTCAGCTATAGCTATTAGTTGCAAGTTTTTTAAAGTTTTGAATGATGATGAAGTTGACTTCTGTGAGAAGTTGGTTAAGGATTTTCAAGAAATATTTTTAATACTAAGTACACTCTTTGCATATCTTGTTCCAAACAAGTTTGACATTTAAAAAAAAGAAAATGTTTTTAGAATTAGTTATTGAGAATACTGTTGCTGAATTTGGTCTCTAGATCACATAATCGATGTATTACTGCCTTCTGTTCAAAAAATTATTTTTGCTTGATCTACGAGAGAGTAAGCACTGGCAAAACTGGAAATAAACCTGATCTGCGTTTGGCAGCCACATTTTATGTATGTATGTATCTATCTAACGTTGTTTCTATAATCGATGTGAGAAAATAGAGATTCCGGCTAAATAAAAACATATAATATATGTTTTGTCAATTATATTTAATAAATTGGATGTATCAAAAATACATATTTAAAAAGAACGTTACATACCATATAAAATTACTACAGCATATTATTGTATATTGCAATTGCACTACTATTGTTTCAGGATACTGATTGAAATTAATGAATTTACTTCCATCTTGCATAGTGCGAAAAGTGTGTGGTTTGCAGTTGGGATTTTACTTTCTAATTGCGTGCGGTTGCTGTAACTTCCTGACCGTAATTCAAGGCAAAAAGTATTAAAGTTACCTATAAAACTCATTGCACAGACTAAGCTTATTAAGCTTCAATAAATAATTTTGACGTCCTGTACTATACTTAGCGGTGAGGAACAGTAAACGCACCTACACTAACGAAAGATTTAGTACAATACAATCACAATCGTTTTTGAGCTTTTAATCGAGTTTCTACATCTGATTCAACACAATAAGTATACTTTAGATGAATAAATATGTGTGTATATGTATAGTAATATAACATATACTTTGGTACTCACAACCAAGAAATGTAAAAGTGAGAGTTAAATTGGTACACACTATTTTATGCACCACAAACAGGAAATATGCAACTATGCAGCAGTCGCCCGGTTTTCGACTTGCAGTTGCTATATTTACAGATACGACCAGCTTTACTTTTAGCGTCCCTCACAATATTGACTGCACTGCAGCTCTTAATATTTTTGGCAGTTGTGTAACAATGCTCCTGGCTAGCATTGAATTGCCACATTCACATTCAAATTTTCATATATAAATGTTTTGTCCATTCCGAGTACGTAAACCTCATTTTATAGAAACAGCACCTTTGGTTTTTTTTGTTTCATTTTAAACTTTAATACATACTTCAATAAGTGCCTGCTAATTTTTAAATTAATGCATTGTAACATATATAACATTGTATTGTTGATTATCACTTTCGATTTTACTCGATCATTTCACTTCATTATTTAATTATCCCAGATAATTGGAATATCACCTTTGTGTGTCGTTGATCAAAAATAGAGTTGTTTTTTAGGCACGAAGCATTTGTGAAGGCAGCGACTGCCTGTCGTTCACTATTAGGCTGGCAGTCACTAGCAAATGAAACTTCTTGAACATGATCATATCAAATTTTCTGCTTTGAAAATGTTGGAAATGCAACCAACTTTAAAATGCTCACAAAATATTTTTGCGATATTTATTACATATTAGAAATATTCGAAATTTAATAAACATATTTAATGTTGACATACACCAATCGGAAATTGAATGTTCACTTTTCAGTGCAAACCACAAAATATAAAAGCAAAATAGTTGCAGAAATATAGAAATACATTTTATATTTAAGAGTAAATATGTTTATACTTAAACATGTTCCGATCAAATTGTTTGTGGCTGCTGTGAATGTTGCCCAGCAACGCCAGCTTCGACCACAACAAAAAGCATAAAAAAACAACAGCAACTGGTAAGAAAAGTGGGTCAAACTGAGAATATTGCATAAGACACAGACACTGCACTCACCAACATACTACAGAGACAAGCTATTTCAAATCTTGCTGCTAGTTGCAACAACTAGACCATGCGACGTCGCCATTTCTGCTGACGACAAGCAAAAGCAACAACAGCAACAACAATCACCCAGTGTGGCGCAAGGCTCGCATTAAAATGCGGCAAGCCACGCCTGCTTCAAAATCGATCACTTTCGCATAGTTGTAAATCGACTTGGCCAGCTGGGCTGAGTACGTGGGTTGCAACCAAGCCTAGCCCATACATATAAATAACGAATACATACACATCGAGTTTCATAGTGTAATGTTTTTTAATCATGGGAACATGAATTTACCCACTTAATATACATGGATTCTCACATGACCGCATATGATAATATTATGTAAAATATACAAAAAATATATAGAACAACCCCCTATTAATACCAATTATCCAAATTTGTTAAGTTTTTCTTTTTAAATTCAAGTTTGAACTAGAAATAGAAGACTTTTCCAAGGTACGGAGGTCATTGTGCATACTATGGAAAAACTGAAAACCAGTAAACCATAAACTGGACTGAATATAAAAATTTAAAAGAAACACTGAAAAATAGCAAGGTATGACCACCAAAAATTACCATACAAAAACATTTAAGCATCAGCGAACAGTTTATGCCAACTGCTACCTCACGGCCGCGATTTTCATTTAAAGTTCAATTTAAGTTGAAAGAAAAACGCCCCATTGACTACAGCATCAGAGAGTTCAAGGTACTCCAACCTGAATATTTGTATGCGTGTGTCTACAGAGCATCTGACCTCTTCTTTGAATGCCGCTGACAATGTCGGTGTTGTACCGTTTAATGTTATTTTACTTATTGAAATGGTTTGAGTATATTTTTTTAAATTTATATTTTACCATTTTGAGTAAATTTAATGTTAAGCAATTCAAAATATGAACATTATCTTAAACATTTCGCATTCAAAACCTTTAGATTCAAAAAGCTTGAAAGTTTCTATGGCAGAATTTTAATTTGATATTTTGAGAAATAGAGAAATATATATGTATATTATTTTTTTTTATTTGATGCTAATTAAGAGCATCCTTATCCAGTCGGTGTTATCCTCACTGTGAGTCACAAAACTTTTGGTCAAACTTAATATACTATGTATATAGTATGACCAATTCAGAAACTCAGAAAATGGATCAAGTATATTTTTTGTCTGCTTTTCGTAATTAAAACGGAAATACATGATTTGGCATTATAACATGAACCCTGTGAACACTTTAGATTGTTTGATTGCGTTTAGCAGTCTACCCACAATTCAAAACATTCACAACAGGTTAATCCACTCCCTATCCTAAATACCAAAAGTCACTGAAGGCGATTTAAAGACCGTACTCAAATGGTACAGCACCCCCCCAATCAAGATTTACCGAGGACACGCCCAACCCAATATTGCCAAGAAAAAATGTAATTAAACCAACAATTTTGTGAAATGACAAATACTTGTCTGCGACAGTATTAGATAGTTCTAGAACTACTCTATTTGGCATTCTAATTCGGCTTGTGCGATTATTAAATACACTTATACGAATAATTTAATACAAAAAAACAAGCATAAAACCTACAGTCGTGTAGACTCGACTGTGGTATACCCGCAACACACCTGACCAAAACAATTTCTTAAATATATAACCACCATGTTTTTGGGAATTTCCTGTTGCATATGTTCAGGGGTTTCAAAATCGGTACATATTTAGAATTTCTTAAATAGCATTTGTATTAAATATCAGATCCCAACCATGTCTTGCAAAAACATTTGGGCTTTGATAGTTATTGAATTTATGAAAAGTGTATTGTCCTGCATTAAAATTACGCAGAAAGGGGCGTGGTCAAATTTTAAAAAAAATTTGATCTTCGTGCAATTATAACACATATTGACACCACATTTGGTAGCCCTAGCTATTATATTCTCTGAAATCTAGGTAAAGAAGGCATAGACCATAGACCGATCGAGACCAGATCCAACAAATCAAATGAGATTTAATTACGTATACACATAAATACATACCTATGTATACGTATATTTATGTATGTGTATGTACATATATTCAATTCGGCTTGCATTCGCGAGGCAAGCTAGAATCCAATTCAGGGTTATCCAACGCCTCAGTATGAAAACCTGCTACTATAAAAGGCAAGTTGTCGTGACGGTTGTTGCCGTTGCAAAAGAGCTTAACGCTAACATACAGAAACAATTACTTCTATTATGTGTGTTGGCAACGAAGTCAAACTTAATAGATAGCAACAAAGACCTTATCGAAAAATCTAAATTGTAACACTATTATATCTTAACAGACATTTTTTTAAGTTAGGGCTGGCGATATTCGAAACTAACTTTATTACTTATTAATGTTGAGATATAATTATCTTCTCAAATTTAAGAAAAAAATAAAAAGCAAAGATTTTTGCCGTACCCATAATTTAAAATGAATGTTTGGTCTTTTTAATTGAACAAATTATGTACACATTCTATTAAAAAGTAAGTTCAGTATTGAGATATTTTAAATCGCAGATGTTGAGTTTGTTCCCAGGCTTGAAGAAGTTATAGGACTGGCGGTCTAGTATTATGACATAATAACATAGAGTGTTAATTTAGATTTAATCACGTTCTTATAAATAATAACGCAAAGATGGTGCAACTTTGAAAACTGTTTATTTATAAGAAATAATCAATATGTTTCAGAATTCAATTATTAAAGGAAACACACTCAAAGTAACATTATACTTTTCTTGTATCATGTTGAAACGATTTAAACTTGGGCGAACAATACCTTTCTGAACGCGCTTTACTGTTTTATTGAAGTTAAGTTAGCTTTATTAATATTTTTCACCACACTTTTCCGATTTTAATCTGCCTACTATATTTTACAGTTTTTTATTTAAAATGGTATTTGTATTTCGATGTTTTTCTCTTCTTTCGTTGTGTTTCAAAAGAGCAGAAAATCGAAGGGGACTGCAATCAAATGTGTACCCGAAAAGACTTATCGGGGTCATAAAAACAACCTCGTGTCGATGAATTAAGCTGAAAGCCCTGAGTAGTATGGCATTGTACAATTTCAAATCTTTAAGTTATTTTCAAAGCAAGGAAAGTGATTAACAAAGTTTGCATATTTTTTTGGGTCCGCAACACATCAAATCTGATGTAAATAGCTACGACTGTTAAGTTGATGTTGAATAAATAATAATAAATGAGTAATTTAATTTTTATAAAAATTATTAAATATTGTATATTAATTGTAAACTACTAAATGGGAAGTAAGTAAAGAAAGCTAATTAGAATGCATTTATAGAATACCTGTAAGTTAGCATTTCAGAGCCACACTTCACAAATTATAAAACGTTATAATTATTTCGAATAATTGCACATTTGTGACATTATAGATATTAAAGAAACTTAAACTGGTTTCACTTTAGAAATGTTGGAATGAAAACAAACGAGGTAAAAGTTGTTTATCTTATACAACCGGCCGACATGTAAGACCAACCTTCATTAAAAACTTTACATTTGGGCAGACAGAAAATTAAAAATAACTTATGAATATTACCTTCGAGCTTAATATTCTTAACACCGACAATAATCAACCGGTTTTTATAGAATATTACACAGCAAGTTATTTTTACACGGCTTCACCATTTAAAACTGTCTTACTCTGTCAACTTACTTTTTTGATACTTTCATCAAAAATTTATTAAAAAATGTTATGATTAACTTTAAGAAATGATTTTCACCCCGAAATGTTTTTTTTTTATTATTTTCTTTCTTTAAATATTTGATGACTAATAACACGTTGCTCAGCTTGATTGCCTAAGCGGATATCATGGTTTACGTTTTCGTCATTGGTTTTTTATCCGGTTTGGTTGATTGTGAATGTCAGATCGAACAATTTTTAGACTTTTTGGTGAGCGAAGATACCTAAAAATTAAAAACTGCTACTAAACAAAAATAAAAAAATACTAACGCTACAGTCAGGTGCTGACTGTATAAGGCCATGGATTATCATATTATACCGTAAAAACATTTTAACGGTATGGAATCGCCGCCCGAATATTATTAGAATAAAATAAATAAAAAAGATAAAATAAAATAATAAATAATTAATAAATGAAAATTCGCACCCGCCTCAACCGGGAGTCGAACACACGCACTCCTCTCACATCCTTCCGCCACTCTAACCACTCGGCCATTGCCTCACTCCTTGGCCTATCGGCAAAGCTGCATTGTCAACCAATTCTGTTACCATACAATGCAAATAAAAAGTTTAAAATGCTGTGTGTCTGACGCTAGATTTAAACTTCGGTATGCTTGCGTAAATTAGGTCTGCGTAAGTATACATACATATATGTTCAAAGTGAGTTTAATTCGTATCATATCTCATTAATAGTCGATTTAAATGAAATTTTCACATAACGCCCGCGGTAAAGTATTTGTCATGTAAGATATACAACTTTGGTTGTTGAGCTAATATTGTAGTTTTTAAATAGCTATTACTGATTTACGGAGGCGGGAAGGGGCATGTCCAAATGTTAAAAAAACTTTGAGACACTGCAATATATACGTATGTTGTCGCAAAATTTGATGACTCTAGCTCTTATACTTTCTGAGATCCAGGTGTTCATACAGACAGACAGACGGACAGACAGACATGGCTCAATCGACTCGGCTACTGATACTGATTCAGAATATATATAGTTTACGGGGTCGGAGATGCCTCCTTCTGCCTGTTACGCACAATTCCGTTCCGACAAACACAATAGACCATGAATTTTTTTAAAATCCATGGCCTAAAAATACGTAGGGCCACTTTCCGGTCACAAATCAATCAAAGTTTGCTTCAGCTATTAGTGTGTTATACTTGAGACGATGAAATACCCATCTTTAAGGCCCGCTATCCTTCAAACTTCTAATCCTCTCAGCTTCTCTATTTTTAATAATGTAATGACTAGTGTATTAAGTTCTACATGGTATCAATTTAATACAAAATAAGTATAACATAGCTTGAAGTACAGGGTTACTAGAAAATATACATTTCATAAAATTATGGTTGGCTTATAATCTGCTCAAAGCATCTGTTAAAGTATAAAGAGCAATAAAAATGTTGGCTGTGACTTTTTGTGTAGAAGATTTCTTGAGGTTGAGTGCTTTGGCCCGTCTATATTGAGGTGATCAAGTACCAGTAAATCCTACGCAGCAACGACCATGCGTTGGTCTTTCAAGACGGATTAACAAACGCCCTCAGGAAAAGAGTCTACAAATTTATAGCTTCTTTTATAGAATGTCGTAAGTAAAATCCTTTCAGCTCAGTTTAGTATGTATGTGTTCATGTATGTACTTTTATATTTTTGATACATTTTAACAATGCATATTTTCTTATTTATTACAAACAGTTCGACAGGTATAAGTATTAACTAAATACCATTGATAAATCAAATTATACCCATTAGATATCTTCTACAGGTAAAATGAAAATTCTTACATACAAAAATAGTAAAATGTTTTAAACGACAGTGTATGTTCACATATACACATTGCTTAGTCGCCATTAAAGTTCACTGACATGAAAACATGCACATGTAAGTAACATACGGTTGGCTACACCAACATCACAACATGAACTCAATACATTTTTTGTGAAGTAGCATTGGTTCATCTTTCTAAATCTTGTTTGATCAAAGACAACTGTAAAACTGAACCAATAAATTTATTTAATAACAACTAAAGAAGCTTAAACTACTCAATGTAATGTCGTTAAACTTTTGTTGAAATCGCATCCAGTTACTGAGTGCATTTTGTTGTTTCTCTCCGTCGCCATCTCTCACCGACATTGAAAATGCCGTAGACCACATCAGGTTACTGCCATTATTAGCAAAATTGTTGGAGTTACTGCTACAGGCCAGGCCACTATCCACTTTAACACGAATAGCTGCATCAGGTAAGTGTCATATATGGCATTAACGCGTTTGAATGTGAAGATCACAAACTTATCGCCCAACTGCCTACTGATAAGCACCGAGAGTTCAAATAAGAAATGTGAATAAACTGATGAAGACCTCACAATCGGACCAATTCGATAAATCTGTTGTGTAAATATATTTTCTATCGATGGGCTAACCTGACAACTCAAGCTCTCTGAATTATTAATTGTGCACTGCTGTAAGTGTGTCGAAAACCTAACGGCATTCATATGTAATAGGTTCACTCTGCAACTCATTACATTTTCATCATTAAATAGAGCACCTTACTGACAGGCAAGTAACAGTCAGTACCTTATGCAATCGACGTAAGCTTCGTTAATCGATAAATACCTTGTCATTTTGGAAGCTAAGTATATAAGCATACAGGAGTATATGTACATATGTATGTATGTACTCATGTACATATGTAGGTGAATGAGTATACTATTCATACATATTTATTTGAGTTTCTGTGTGTAGCTATTATCCGTTGTCAGCTAGTGAAAGTGAAAGGTTAACTCCATGAACAACACTGCATAATAAATACATATTTGGAAAATTGTGGGCAAGCTTAAAATCTCGTTGACTAGGTAGTTTACGAAGTTGTAGTTACCGCCAAAAACCAAAAAGATGCCCTTGGTGGCCTTGAGTTTTAACTTCGCTGACTTCAATAACAAGGTTGTTGAACATCTGCAAAAATCCTGTTTAGTGGTTTTCAACTCATCGAGGTGACAATGAAACGCATACATACATATTTACCATTCATACATATAAATATATTGTACGTATATGGGTTATATTTGCGTTAAATTATTCTCAAGCTCAAATGTTCACGTGCCCTGGAACTTTTTACCGTTTAACAATGGATATTAACAAATTATTACTGTGCAGTGCATTCTAGTATTATGGGTTGCTTAAGTAATATGTATATATTATGTCCTTGCCGCTTTTGCACACCCATTAGTCATGTCGATGTGAAAATCATTTAGCATGACTGCCTTTCTAAATAGCTGAGTTCATACATATGTGCGAGAAGGAACCCCAACAGCCTTGATTTGTCTGCTTCTATCTGATTCTTTAGTTAAAAAAATTACTACGTATGTATACACACATAGATATAAATAATCTTAATTGGATTGTGTTCTTTACATAAATAAATTATACTCAATTTAAAGACTATACGATAGTAAAGAGCTTATATGGCTTTGTCATTTTCAACAAAATACAAAAGTATACACTTGTACTTGCCTTGACAAAGAACCTTTCGGACCCTTAATGTCGTTAGAATGTTTAAAAAAATCTGAAGTAACAATATTATTACATACGTAGATTAATAAACACAATTTGTATTTGTTTAACAAAAAGTATGGACTTTTGATATGTGACAGCGTACAAAATTTTCAGTTTACAGTTTGTTTCATAAACTAGAGATATGTTGTGGACTCCTAAAGAGTGTCAAGATATTTACATGTCTGTTGGGCGCAACGAGCCGTATATGTGAAAGGTGCATAAAATAATCATCAAAATTAAAAGTTTTACGCAATCCACACTAGAAGCAAACCGTGAGTGAAAAAGACAGAAATCTGGAAGCAGGTATGAGAGTGTTAAGTGGAGCAGTCGTGTCAGTCAAGGCAACTTGCTGCTTTATGATACGATTTATATAGACATCAAAAGCTTTTTTTGTACATTTGTTAGTTAGGCATTCTGCTAGAGTACAGCAATGCTCGTTACGCATTGGCAATCAATTTTTCCCTAAGTAAGTTTATGTATACGCGCTGATTGTCGATAAAAATAAAAGAAAAATAATTCAAGGTGAGTTGCACCATTACTTTAAAAAAGTAACAATTCAGTTTTATAAAAAATGGGAAAAAGAGGGGTTGTCAAATCAATTTGTGAGCTCAAAATAATTTATGAGATTCTGTTTCACCTCACATTGAATTAAAAAAGGGCTAAATTGATCTTCCCATCATTGCTTGCAGGTTGCACGTTAAAGACCCTCCAGTAATAAAAATTTGCACTATATGTACCAATGCATGAATAGCGAAACGTACATACATTTGAGTATATGCATATACGACGTGCATATTTATGAATGTTCGTCGAGTTCGTTGCCTAAGTCTTTTGTTTTATCTACCCCTAGTGGGAAAAACGAAAGTACACAGCGGCTACGTGCACCGTAAGCGTTGTTACGCCATATATGAGCACATATGTATGTACTACTCTCAAATTACAATAGTTTAGGAAAAAAAATAAAGGAAAGCAGATACTTGCAGCTATTCAACTTGTTTGACAATTTAATGCAGCCCTTCCGTAACATTTTAAGACAATCAAAGACTTTGAATTAATTGAAGTTAAGTTGACATTGATCTAAAGGAATTATAAAATTTCTTATATCAAACTTAAATTCTTTATATATTGTCTTTATATATTACCTACATATAGCATTACTGAATGTCGAGTTTATTGAATTACTTGCTCTATAAACTTTCGAAATTTCAATAATGTATTAGCCAGATAAAAATTCATTATAAACTTGGCTGCCAGTATTTATTGTGCGTGGCAATATGTGCCATCCATTTTAATTTATGGTACAAAACATAACATACATACAAAAATATGTATACTGAAACGTATTCCAATGAACGGCTTATGGCGAAAACTAAGGTGTCGTTACTTAAACGTTATGCATGAGTAAAGACAATGTTATAAAAGGAAAGTAATATTCCAACGTTACTTTCTGCAATAGTTGAGAAAAAAAGAGAATTTTGTTTTTATAGTTTTGAACTAAGGGTTTTAACTTTAAATTTTGCGTAATTTGTCGTTAACAAAACAATTAAGTAAGCAGTGTTGGCAATCTATTAACAGTTGTTTTAACCGTAATTTGTTTCGTTACATATAAATTTGAACACTAACATATACACTTGACATCAAAACACTCACTCAATTCATTCATGCCTCTCAAGTCACCATCTTGTTCACAATTAATATCTATGCCGTAAGCGAACTGACTGATTGGCATAGCTTGCATAAGTCCTACATCGTACGTTTCGTTGAGTGGACAAAGCAAACTGGCCGATCGCTCGACTGCTCTGGTTGTTTGTTATGTTTGAAAATAATTATTTCGCATAATGTAACATAATTATAATTATATGACAGGGAATTTCATCGTATTCATTGACACTTAAGTGTTTGTATTTAACTTAAAAGAATTTATTTGCAAGGTTTACTACCTGAAATGGTGCTCTGACTATATTAATGAGTTATTGTGGTGGCTGACAGTCTTACTATTATGGTGTGTGAACTACAAGTTAAGAGTAAATAGTTATAGTCTCACACCTTAGCAGGCAGCAGATATGTTTAACAAATACAGTTTTCTACTATGCAAAACTTAGTACGCATTATATAACACTCACCTGTTTCAAATAATAAAAGACATAATCCCAGAAGCCAATATAAACTTCGTCGATGCGTTGAAAATTCCATGATGCTGTTGTTATTGCGCATTGTCGTAACTGTAACTGTAAATTTCTTGTTGTTGCAGTTGCGTTGTAAGTAAATCCACAGAATTCGAAATACCAAAATTTTAACACAATCAAAAGACACGGTTAAAGTAACAAACGAAAAAGACCAGTCTCCACTGCAAACAAAGACTTGACGTAGATATACTATAGGTGCACACGCACATACAAACGTATATCTATAAGTATGTTAGCAAGACAATGTCGTAATTTTTCAATTTAGATTTTTCGTTTTCAAGTTTTTGTGCCATAGTTTGCTTAAGCTGTTGCTTGCATTGTTCTAAATCCACTACCACTTTAGTTGTGCTAGTTGCCTTTTATTAGTGGTACTTTTATTAAAACATAAGGTACTATCTTGCACAGCTCTTTTAATATACACATACACTTGAATTCTTTTCGGCAAACAAAAATGTATGCGTACCTCGTTTTCTCGCAATAACAAATACGACAAAATATTATCGCAGATGACGAAATTATTATTGGTAATTGTATCAAGGAAAAGTTTCTGAAAATAATATATTGTTATTTGATTTTAATTTTCCAGCCCGCTTTTCATATCACAATATAAAAACGAAGAAATATTGCCGAACAAATACATGTTTGAAAAAGAAAATGTTAAGCGAAAAAGAAAAATAAACAAACAACAAATTTTTCGCTTTTGTTTTTCTTTTTGAGCAAAACTTTCTTTTCGACGTAAAGCCAGTCTTTCTACGTTTTCAGTTGCCTTTTCGCGACACGCGCGTTTCTTGAACTATAAAATGCACTTGCGCCTGCTTTCTACGAGAGGGTTAGTTAAAATCAACATTAACGTATTTGAAATGTTACAGTTTGGGATTTTCGATTCACGATACACGTTTTTCTAGACTTTTAATATTTTTGACTGAGTTTTCAGCTTGGTATAAAAAGTTTTCTTTTACAAAGTATTCGTATTTTCTATAGCTTCTTACCGTGAGCTCAAGCGACACGTCCTAAACGAAACAACTAAGCAACGCGACTGTGCGCACCAAGTGTTTTAACTCAGTCAGCTGAGGCTCGACTCGGTAAAGCCAGATTTCTAAAGTGGTGACGAATGTTAGTTTACAGTACCACTGTTACTCTTACTGTTACTGTAGCCGTTGCTATAGTTGTTTTTGTTTTCAGTCTTTTGTTCGAGGCCATTCGCTCGTTTGATACTCTTAAGCTTTTGAAAGTAAGAGTAAAACGTGTTTCATTCACTAAAGCTTTTAAAGACTCCAAGCTTTAACTTTTATTACATACAGCTTAAATAGATTATTCTATGGTTACATGTTGAAATATGGTTTATTGTTTCGTTGTTTTATTTTGTCAATCTGAATCATTCCGATTTTGTACACTTAGTACATAAACTTAGGTACGTATTCATTTAAATTATTTATACAATTAATTTTGACAATTACGATTACAAATTAATTATTCTTGTATGAAATCTCCGCTGTTCTGATTTGTTTATAATTTGCCAGATGCAAAAAATAATTTATATCTGAATTAAATTTTGTACATTAATATTCCTTTAACAGGGCGCTATCAGAGCAGTTCATGATTTCAAAACATTTGCAAGCTAATTTTATAAAAATTTGGAGCGTCAACCGGTGCACCGGTGGTCGGACTTCGCAATAAAGTTATTAAGGCCCATTAAAACTACTTGCTTATGAAATTTTGCATTAAACGTAAGAGCTTTCCGTAGAAACATTGACATGTTTGTAAATTTTCTCATTAACGTATGGTTTCACAACATATGTTAACTAATAATATTGTATAGTATATATTGTTTATTGTAGTCACAATAAGGTTTTTTTTATTGAGCACAAAAACTGTTATATGTATGTAAACTTTAACTAAAACTTGGTTTTATTGTTGTAGTTTTTTTCGCATATGATATATAACATTCTAGACATTAAAAATTAAAAAAAAAGAGATGCGGGAAAGTGAATATATTCCTGGTCATGGAACACTACATAAGTTTTTCCTCGCATTTTCAATCTTAAAAGAACATCAGCACAAAAGCTATTCAAGTTAACCTTTTCCATGGCTCGAGCCAGCATTTTTAATAGATTTATCATAAAATGTATGAAAAAAGCAGTTAAAAGCGGTGCACTGCAACATAGATTGTTTATAATTTCGATACATAATCTATTTATCCATTCAAAGGTGTTGATATAAGCCGAAATATGTACATATGTACATTAAAGCGATGGGTATTCAACCTTGATAACTTCCCTATTAATGACTTTTGCGAACAGTATGCATGGTAAGTCGAAAAATAAACACAGAGACAAAAACATACACCAATCTGCATTTGTAACGGCCTTGATGCCACCAATTCATTGTATTTTATACTTACTGTGGTCGAAATACTGATCAATTGTATACTTATTGAATTCAACATTTGGACAAAAATGGGACTGTGTCATTTAAAATATCTTAAGATATGCCAATAACAAATGAAAATGCCATGGTGAATAAGAAATATAACATATATATAGTTTTTGTTGCCGAGTAGGCTTCCAGAACTTGATGACAAATCTAAAATTGTCATTTCAATGTTTAAAAGATTACCTACTTGCCCTCGCTGAATTTGTTAAAACTACTTATTTAGGTTTAATAAGGTTTTTATTGACCAAAAGCGCATCAAAAAATTATTTATACACTTTTAATGCAGTGGAATAGTGAATAAAAACTACATTTTACCAACAAAAATACAATATATACTTATTTATTTGTGCATCAATATATTTAATTGGTTCTTATTCAGGTTCGGTATGAAAAATCAACTCCATTATAGAACCGGTTTTCATACTGCACGGATGTACTGGGTATTTGTACAATATATAGACAGACTTCCTATTTTTGTTGGTCTTGTAATTAAAAAATATTATTAAAAGTATCAAGCCACACCTTGTTATAAATGATATACAAAAATTTATTAGAGCCTTATTCTTTTTGAAATTGAACGCTCCCACTATCTCATGTGGCAATTTTTGCTGCCATAGTTGAATTCGAAATCAGAACAAAAACAGAAATCCAAGTATAGTAACAATGTGAATGCAACGAAAACAAAGGTAGCAGCCAGCGACTCGCTGACCTTCTCCACACCATGATTTCGCAATCACAAACCACTCTCAACTTCTAGGCGGCTTTTCAACGCTACAATTGCCGTTTTGAGGTCTATTGAAGCCGCGTACGGGTGTAGGTACTGCAATATCTTGTGCATATGAAACCAGGCGAGCAAGCACAATCGCGCCATTTAAATGGTGGCAACTGGCAACTTGAATTGACGACAACTTGCAGGTAAAACAGATACCCAACAGTAGAACATGTCAGCAGCTGCAAATCAGAGTACGCTTACCAACCACACCTTGCTAAGTTGGAGTATATTTTTTAATGAGACTTACTTTAAATGTGGCTTTTAGAAATTGACTTTTGCTTTGCCATAAATAAAAGTAAGTAAAGAGTGTTTTTAATGACTTTAATAACTTATTCTGTAATCGATATAGATTATTAATGAACATTGTATAAATCCAAGTTAAAACCCGAATATGTAATTTTGTACTCGTTAATAGCTTAGCTTATACTTAGTACACGTTTTTTTAGGAAATCTTTATTTCCCACTGATTGTCCCTATGAAAGTTGTAAGATATAGTAGTCCAATTTTAATAAATAGTAGACTGATTTAAAAAAAATAGGAGAAGTATTATATATGCAGCTTACCAACAAACTACAATACATATATTTTATAATGATCCGATTGTAGCTTGAAAGACTTGCTAAAAATGTCAAAATTATGACACCGTTCAATACATACATATATAGATCCTCAGAACTTTGGAAACGGGTAGCCTATAATTTTCCTTAAATTGTCGAATCGGCAGTTTTTTCTAGGAAAACTTGCATGAAAATCAAAATTTTACAACTAATACAAAATTAACTCTAAGCGTAAATTGAATAATTGAATTGACGGATTCAATATTACGTCTGATTGTTCCTATTGCTGCTATATGTTATAGTGGTGCGATGTAGTCAATGTGTACATTTTATTGAAAAACAAAAATCGACCGATGGTTAGAATGGTAGATATATGATATATCGCTCCGATCCGGCTTGTTCTCGATGGACATACAGGCTGACGGACGGACTGACGTACGGACGAACTGACTGACGGATTGACTGACGGACAGACAGACTGACTGATGCACGGACGAACAGACAGACGGACGGACATAAGGAAAGAAAGCCAGGGCTAGATCGAGATCCCTGGTGATGCTGTTTCAGAATATACATACTATATGGGGTTGGAGATGTCTCCTAAGGTTCGTTGCAAACTCCTGGCCAACATTAATATACTCTCTGCAAGGGTATAATAACATGCCAATCCTGATGATTTTTAAAAAAGTTATAATGGTTCAAAGTTGGTTGGAGTTCGTTATTTGGAAAAGCAAACAAAAACTCTTATTTGGGCCGATCATTTCTATAAAAAACCATATATTCACTTTGAATTTTTCGAGTTTTAGGATGTAAAGCATACTTTTGTACGCATTCAGTTAAATTACAACTGTTCAAGTCATTTTTAAAATCACTCAATAAAATGGTAATCCCTTGATGTCGTAAATATATAATACCATTTGTTAATGTTATATTATAAAACCAAAAGTCATTTTAGTTAAAAATAAGAAACAACAGAAAGTATAGCGACTCCGCTATGTATTTATATTATTGGTCTGTTTAACCCGCAATCTGTCTATATCTCAGGGTAAATGCGGCGAACTATATAAACTTGAGGCCTTAAATAAGACATTTAGGCCCCCGTATATTATATATATTTTTAATTAGGTATGCCACAAACAGTCCACGCAAATCGATTGTTTGATTAATTGATAACTTACTACTTCGGTACAAATATTACTATTCATATTTATGCCTATATATCGGTCCGATACAGTTAGTTCTGACGTATTTAAGATGTACAGCAATAAAAATTACGTGTGCTAAAGTTAAGAGGAAAAACTATAAAACTGCGAGATTACTTACTATAAAAAAAAGAATAACATGTGAAAGTGTTATAAAACTTTTACGCTACACCGGGTCTTAAATTTGCAGGCAGTAGAAACGCAGATCAAACGGCAGATCAGCGTCTACTGCCAGCTAGACCTCTGAGAAGGCTCACGCGCTTGGGATTTGCTAAGCCTGCAGGCCGACGCCAGTGTGCTGTCGGGAAAATAAGTTTTGACTTTATCAAATGTTAATTAGTTTGACCCTTTCATACTAATATATTGTTAAGGAACTAACTAGCGTTCTAGTCCATTATAATCGAAAATTAAAATAAAATAATTACTATTAACTACAAAAGCAACAATCGATGTCAAAATCTGCAAGAATACAATGTCGTCTACAAGCCGAAGGTAGCCTTAATTTCTAGATTATTCATGTTAAAGTTGCCACGTGAGGATAGGGAAAACTATCGTATCTATTTATAAATAGATAAAAGATGTGTTGTATTACACTAAACGCAATTTTGTTTTACACTTATTTACATATTTGTCCCGTTTTATATGATGCCTGAAAGTATGCTATGTGTTTTGCATTCAAAAGCCTAAGTAAAAGGTGTTCTTCCAAGGAAACTCTTACACACAGCTATTTTAAAATTCATTATCCGTTCATATAAAAGATGTTCATCCTCAAAACTTCTGCAAAAAAAATTAAATTGACTTACATATTGTATTCAGGAAATTCCAAATATATTTCTTTTATTTATAACTAACCAAATAAACTCAATTAGGTTATTCATTCTTTTAGGATTCTATCAATATTTTAAAGGCTTGAATGGAAATGTAAAGTAATGCTTCTGTGTTTTTCTTATTTCCTTACTTTAAACACAAGCAACAATCGGTTAAGTAAAATTACTGCATACTTTCATGGATACATCCATAAGTACATATGTTCATACATGCATGTAAAAAACCAAAAATTAAGATTATCCATTACCCTTTGTTTGTCGGTTTAACGTATTTCAAACAAAATAACGGCTTTTTATTAAAAATGTATGTATATACATAAATACATATGTACATATGTATGTGTGTACCTTTTATGTAAAACAGGAGCACCATATGAAACATAAATTCATACATATAGTATATACATATGTACGTATGAAAGTATATATATGGGTGCGTGTGCGTGATAATCTGCACATAAAACACAAAAATTACATACAAATTTTTAATATTATATACACAAAATGTACATACTCAATTTATTTAAACATATACTATACATACGTACTATACATATGTATGTATGTCTATATAAGCACACAACAAATTAATTATGAAGGTGTTGTTTACACAAGATTTGATCCCTAAAATGTCACTACACAAACAGTAACACACTGCAAAATTAGAATAACTTACATATATGCAATTTCATATAAATTTTTTTTAATTTAATGAACTAATCAAATTGGTGTAAGTGATGTAAATTCTAAAATAACTTAATAAAACCCAAACGATAACGGGGAGGGCAAAATATAGCTTTAAGAGGAATGCATAAAAAATAATGAATAATTTGAATGAGCTGTACAGCGGTATTGGTGCGTGTCAGTGAGAAAAGAAATAATAGCAAAGCCCCAAACAAAGATCACACACATACAGACGTACACATATATAATCATATGTGCATATGCATGTGTTGGTAACGAATGACGTACGCAAGATAACGCGAAATACGTACATATGTATGTGTTTGTGCACCCGCTGTTTGGCTGCATAGCTATAAATATTAATGTATGTATTAGTACTCAAAAAGACAAATGTGTTAGTATAGAAGAATATCCCCGCTAAAATACTACAAAAACAGAAAAACCATCCATACATACATACATACATATGTACATATTTTCAGAATTTAATCCATAGGCAATCATATATGTATGCATGTACATTCGAAGAAATGTATGCAAAGATAGATATGTATGTATGTTCATTAAATACTTAGGCATGGGTGGGTATTAGTATGTGTGTGTGTATATATCAGTCCATTCCCACCGCCAGAGCGGAAAACTGGCTGTACGCCATCAAAATGTCTGCAACACAGACATTCACGCACACAGGCAACACTTCATGAATACACGCAAGCAGCAAATAAAGTGTGTATGTATATGTATGTCTGTATTTAATAAAAACAACAGTCAGACACGCACTCACACAGTAAGCGTAGCACGCACGGCGTGCACAACAAAAACAACGTGGATTGCAATGGTAGCGTGTATGTGTAGCAAGCCGTCAAAGAGTATATGTATGTGTTTTTTTCAGTTTTCTTTCAGTTTATTTTCGTTTGCTCGTCGAAACGCAAGTGTTTGTGTAATTGCTGTCGTTGTGTTTAAAAAAAATGAATGGAACAATCAACATACTACATATGTATATATTCGCTTATAATAGAAAATAAAATTGAAATATTAAATGGTTTTTATAATAATGTAAAAACAAGTACAAAATAACTAAAATAAAAACATTTTAAGTTATGTACCTGTTTTTAAGAATCAAAAGAAGAAGAATAAAGCCAAATCCTCTCTTTGCCTCTCTTTCTCTCTGTTTCTCACTTTTTCATTTGATCGTCGGGCAGCCTCACATGTTCATTGAATTTATTGTTATGCTTAGTGTTGTATTTTGTCATTTTTTGCTCTCTCTCTCTCTCTCTCTCTTTTACGAGCTGGCGACTTTCACAAAACTGTAATAGTGGAAAAAATAAAAATTAAAAACAAAATATAATACATAGTAAACAAGGCAAGCCACAACATAACAGCGGATATTTGTATGAGTAGTGAGTTTGCCTTTGTTTGTGTGTGTAAGTGATGGCAACGAAGCGTGTGCGAAACAAGAAATGCGTGAATCGGGTGCAATGCAATAATATGCGTTTGGCGGTTTTGAGTTTTTGTTGAAGGTGCACTTAAAAATAAATGTCTATGTACATTTTTACATATACATACATCTGTATGTCTCTTCTTATGCCCGTGTATTTGCACAAATAATTACACGAATAGCGACATAAAAAAAATGATTATTACACTCGTCTTTATAACGAAACACTATTGTTCGTGATTTATAGAATTTGACATTTTGAAAGGAAAAAGTAAACAACAAAGAAATTGTTGCCGCTCAAAACATGGATGCACAATTTGAACATTTGTGCCGCATTTGTGCAGCTAACACAAAGTGCAGAAATAACTCAGTGGTGGAAAGTGTTTTTATATTTAAAACTTTGGGATTGAAGGATAAAATAACTCGTCATCTTTACCTTAACGTAAGTAAGATGATTATTAAGATGTATACATATGATGTACATATATATGTATGTATATATGTGCAACAGAAACACAATGAAGTATTTACATACATAAGTCTCAGATTATAAAGCCACATTATAGCATTTAAAATCTAAATATAAAAATGTACTTTCAAAGTATGCACAGCCAGGCATGACAATGCCTTATACACTCTGCAAAAATCTAAAAAATATATGAGTATGTACATTTGTACACAACTACACATATATGTACCATATAAGTGTATGTTCACGCAAACATTTGTTTGCATTTTTGTAGCCATAAGTGACTGTTGGGCAACCAGAAATGAATCTTGTTTGGCTAGATGCGTACGAGAACATATGTACATATGTACATACATATTTATGTGAACGTAACCATGAGAGTGAATTTCTATTAAATGGCAAAGTCAAGCATAGAATAAATAGAGATCTAGTAAGGAAACCCAAAACAAGTGATATAGCAAATGCACTAGCTGTGGCTTTTATTATGTTAATTGCTCAAATGACGGTAAATGTCGGTAACTAATGCACAGTTTGTATGTATGTATGTAAATATTCATATCAATCAATAAGCACATGTATGCTAATTAATGTCCTGATATGATGATTTTCATTTAACTTTGCATATTATTTTATAGGTTGCCGAAGACGATCCTCTTCCAAAAGTTCTATGTAAATCATGCTATCGCCAAGTAGAAGCCACCGCTTCATTATCTAACATAGCCAAACATACTCAACGTGTGTTTCGAGACTTTTTGCTCAGTACAGTGGTATGAAAATTTATTTTCAATATAAATCAATTTACTTAATTTGTCTCTTTATTATAGCCTAAACATGGGCGTGAGGCGAAGGCAGCTATGCTTAATTCGCCCTCCTTTTCATCAACTCCATGTGAAGATCTTAACGAATCCGGCGTAAAAAGTAAAAATTCTAGGAACCAAGGCAGCAATTTCGAATGCAATGCATTTCAACCAATAATGTTACCATATCCGTCAGAAACGACTATAACGCTCACAGCAACACAATCATTTGGATATCAAAAGAATGAGGACAGTATTTTGAGTTTAACTAATAATGACAGTGGGAGTTGCCAACAGAAAAAACAACAACGCACTTCAAGCAATCAAAATGCCAATACTCGTGGATGCGTAAAAACTAACAACCTTACTCTGCCGTCTCGGCGCAACAGTGTTTTTGTTGATACACGGTACAGTTCGGCACCTATGTCCATAGCACAGCGAGCGATGCAACAGCCTCCCTCTTTATCACCTTTAAACTCAGAGTCGGGACTTGCAAAAGTTACAAAGAAAAGTCCGGAAAAAAAAATTCACCTGCTGGTGTAATAAATTTCATACAAACTCATGGGCGCATTACAGGAAATGCACCGACAATTACAGCTCGAGTTAGTAATGACTATAGTAATGAGAAGAGCAACTCTGTGCATATTAAAAACCAACTTTCTGCACCTGGAGAAACTGAAAATGTTTCTGGCGCAGCTGGACACTGTGTAAGCAACGCCGGAGTACCCCATCTGCCGAGCAGCGTCCTTCAACAAAAACGACGAAATCTCAAAAATGCTTTAAGCAATATCAGTGCCATACGAGATGGGCAAGTGTCTCTTTTAAAATCAGCACACCAACGACAAAATGTAGAAGATGTTGACATTCAACCCTTGGTGACTACTACAGTTGTACCACACTTATCACTATATGGATCGGAGCCATCTGTAGAAGAGGCACTTCCAGAGCATATTATTATAGCAGCACCTAAGAAAAAGAAGGAAGAAAATAACATGTTAGCATGTCAAGATCCAACACATTTGCAGAAGATTTCAAAAAGTCCTGCCACAAAGTCTGATCACTCTGTGCCTTCTATTTGCGATATAAATAAAACAACTGAAGTTACAGCAGAAAATGTAAGGGCTAATTCCACATCTAGCATGAGCAGTTTAACCGACGCAATTTCATTGGGAAATGTAATTCGCGATACAGATCTTTTAAAGCTTATACTTAAGGCTCTTAAATGGCCGGTCACAGCTGGCAACTGCGAGGAGCAAATGGCTCGATTAAAGAATTCTAAGTTCGCAGTTATCATGTCAGATAACAATCTGTTGCAGGATACAGATCTAACACAACTGCTTGGTCCTTATTTAAGCCCCATGATGCCGTTTGTTCAACAGCAGCACTCCGCTCCTAAAATTACAACATCATCGCCAGCGAATAGTCCGCCACAAGCAACAAGTGAGCTGCAGACGATTGGCGACTGCACAATGCCTTTTAAATTACCACCAGAAACCTCGGTGCAGCTAGTGCCTTCAAGTCCAACAGATCAAGAGCTGCAGCATCTTTCAACTATATCCGTAGTTTCCACTCAAAAGCGTTCACAGCGAAAACCACGTGTTCGCGAGTTTCAAATTGATGAACAAAAGATAGCTCCGGCCTCAGCCTCAACTTCAAACGCTGCCCTTGTTACCAATGAACTTCTCAATATCAACGCTATGTTAATATCACAATTCGGATCAAATCCTGCAGACGCTATTAATGAAGCCCTTATTTCAATGTTTAAGCAACAACAAGAAGCAAAGAATCAACGGCCAACTCGACTAAGTCGTAGGGCATCGACAACCAGTGCCCCACTTAATTTGGAAGATATTGTTCTTGTTGAGCCCCAACCATCATTGGAAATTTCGTCAGTACCTGTTGGAGATATTACCACATTCAAGTTACCAGCTGAAAAGATTGTCGAACCTCATCCTATAACAAGACCTATTATTAAAAGACGCAAAGCTAATTTGCAAATATCTGAGCCAAGTAGTCTCGAAAGCAGAGATAAAACTCCGATGCCTGAAAACATTGTAGATTCTAAGAATAATACCGAGTCCGAAATATGCCATGAGCTTAACGACAATGGAAATACTTCTAACCAATCTCAAAAGTTAAAGGATTTGGGCCCGTCACACATTTTAGATGTCCCACAAGCACCTACCAGCACTGTTCCTGAAGTGAACACCAATACCCAACGCCTTAGCCATCAAGAGCTTCAAATTGACAATGAAAACAACAACCCCTTTAAAGTTATGGCCATTAAATCAACATTATCATCTATCCGTAAAGCGGATATAAAATCGGACCTTGGTCAAAAACTTTTAGAAGCTATAGGACTACCACAAACCGGAAAAGACCTCCCAACAGAAAGTTCGCGTGACACATTACGGAGTGCATTGAAGAGGTCACTCAAGAAGGCACAGGAACAGCAACAACAACATTTGAAACGTGTAAAACAAGAAGAGCCTGTAAAACAGTTGGCAGATTCCACTACCAGGTCGGCTGGGGCGGAGTCTTCAGAAGAACGTAAGAAAGCTATTGCTGAGAGGGAATTGGAACTTTTAAAGCGTAAGACAAAAAATGCAGAAAAATCTAATTTGTTGTTGAAAAAGTAAGTAAACAAATCTACTTGTATTGCATTTTAACTATTGTAAATATAATTTTAGTGACAAATTAGAACGCACAGACGTAAGTTCTTCGTCTTCACGTTCTCGTAGAAATGGCAAATCAAAATCTGATGTACAAGAAGAAGAGTTTTCAACAGAAGAGAAAAAGAATGAGCGTTGGGACGAAGATGATGATTTACCGTTAAAAGCTGAATCCATCGAGAATATTAATCGTCCTACGCGTACAAGCAAGACGATGTCAAAGTATTACAAGAGCCCAGGAAGCGAAAAGGCAATATCAACGCAAAAGTCTCAACACGCCATGGGCACCCGATCAACAAGGCAACGATAAAAAGCAAAGTTTTCTTAAACAAAAAATGATTCTTGCTTAAGTCTGACATATATAATATGCAAAGACATAGTAAACACTTTTTTGCCGCAATTCGGAAAATCATACCAGCATAAAAATACTTCATTTGTAAATAGTTTAACTATTAGTCGAGAAACGTTGGTTATTGTCGGTGACAATCATTTCAATTTAAATTAAATATTTCATTAGGCCATAGTTTTAAGTTATGAATATTATGTCAAGTGTTTCATAATAATAATTAATATGAATATTATATATATATTATATTTTAAATTATTCAAAAACGTATTTAAAATGTTTTTGGTGGAATGGATATTTTGCTTATGTACTGTTATCTTTTAATGCACGTAATTTTTTTACACCCTTGCAGAGTGTATTTTAATTTTGGAGACATGTCCAACGCACCGTAGGTGAATTCCCGTCCCTATAAAGTACATATGTATATTTTGGATCATAATCAACACATTTTGAACATTTATATATATAAATTTTTATCTGGCTAGAAATAATCTGAAAAAAATTTAACCAAAATCTGCAATAATACAACACGAACACCGAAGGTAGCCTGTCATTCTTTTGTCATTTACAATCAAGATACATATTATACGCCCTTTTTGAGTGTTTGAAAAAAATTTTATTTTTTGGGAAGAAAATTATTTAATGTTAAGATATTTATTCTTGAAATCGATCAATTATTCATTTTTTTATTCTATTTGTATTAAGTTTTTTTGTTTATTTTATTTGTTCCCAGAAAATTTTACCTTTCAGATTTATTTCATATAAAGTTATTTCACAACTTTAAAAAATAACTGAAGAACACATTAAGAATAAACTTCCTTGATATTGCCTACAATCTTTTTAAGCAATAAAGTTGGAGTTTAATATAAAGTTGTTATGTAAAATCATATTCAAAGCAATTTAAAAGGTGCAGTCAAGTGTACTCGACTGTTAAATACTCTATGCACTTGATGGTCCTCAAAAGTAAAATCTTAAATATAAATATAAACTAAAATAATATAAATATGTATGTTTGGCGTATTTTGTATTCCATAATTGCAAGCGGCAGCTTGAAAAAAAAGGCTACCTTCAAAAAACACAAAAAAAGGCTACCTTCAGCATGTCGAAGGTTTTTATCTACTCTAATCGTTCCAATAGTAGGATATATGATAAAGTTGTCCGACTTTAATGAAATGGAAAACTATACGCCGATGACTGTCTAACTAAAATAACAAAAATTCTATGGCAGTAATACGATATATCAGTCTGATCCTTTTCGTTCACAATTATCTATAGCGTCAGAAATAAGATGAATGTGTGCCAAACTTGATAGCTTTAAAACTGAGACAAGTTTGCGTTGCAACAGATGGACAGCCAGATAGACAGGCATTGCGTTGCAAACACCTGGCTAAATTGAATATACCCGCTGCAATGGTAAGATAGAAAATCAATAGCGGTCAGTAAGATATGCTTTTAAGTTATTGCCTCCCTTATTAGCTGATACAAGCACTTGGTTTTATGCACATACTTTCTTAAATAACTTCTGTGTTTATTGTCCGATCGGATTGAAATTTCGAGAATACGTAGATATTTTAATGAACTTAGTAAATGTTAAAGTCTGAAAGTTGTATCTTGTATACAGCCCTTACAAATTGAGTTCAAAAATTAAATTAAATTATTTATTTGCGGGGGCGTTGGGCGTGGCACCTAACATTTGAAATAAACTTGATCAGCTTATAGTACACAGGAGTCTTCCTGCCAAATTTGGTAACTCTAGCTCACAGACAGACAGACATGGCTCAATCGACTCGGTTAGTGATCCTGAGCAAGAATATATACACTTTATGGGGTCTGCCACGTCTCCTTCTGCCTGTTACATACATTTGCACAAAGTTAGTATACCCTTTTTTGACCATTTTCAATGGTCGAAGGGTATAAATATGTACATAGGTTGTTTAACAAGTGATTTTGATGTAAAAGTTGATGCAAACATTTTACATATTAATGCATCTAAATTATCGTATTCGTCAGAAAGAAAAGGTATACATATGTGAAAACATACATATTAGATGAAAAGTAAACATATATAAAATTAAGCACGAAAGCTACAGTCGAATGTGCTCGACTATGATATACCCAATACCCGCCTGACCAATTTTTAGAAATTATTTGGATGTGATAATTTGATAATTTGTGGGGTCTTCTGCCTGTAACATATGTACATTTTTAGTTGGCACAAAGTTATAATACTCTTCCACACTATGGGTAGCGGGTATAAAAAGCTTTTATTCTGACACATATACGGTTAGTTTATCATTGTTTTTATCGTATTGTCACGGAGTTTTCTATTCGACTTATGCAGTAGCTACGCTTATTATTTAATAATTTCATTACAATTACTTGAAACGTACAATAAATAATTTAAAAAAATGAGTTGCTGCTGTGCAAAACGTAAGCGAGGGGCCGACTGCTATAGTAGCGATGAGGAGAACGGTTTACACACAAAAACAGATGACGTGAGTATATTTGCACGCATAATTGTTATATGTAAGTATGTACATACATATGTTTGTATTAAATCTTTTTGTCAAGCAGCATATGCCCGTTTATATAATATGTACGTTTAAATAAAGTTTTTAGAATAAATTAAAATGTTTATAGGTAGAAAATAGGTTGTATATGTATTTATATTTAATAGAAAAGTATTGATCGATTTCGATTATTGTTTTCGATAGTACAGTATATCAACATTAACTTCATACATGCGTACACATGCACTAATCCGTAAGTTAAACTCTATTCATATCTATGTGCATATGTGTGTACATATCGCACATATGAAACAGTCGATAACATAAACACAAAGTGGCAGCACTTTCTTGGATGGCCGCATGGACTTTTAGTCAGAAAAATTTTTAAGAGTGTTCACATCTCGTTTGCTTTTGTGAAATACTAAGAGATACACTCGCACCCCAAAACATCTATATACAGACATATGTTAATGGGAAGAGAGAGTAAAAGAGTAAGGCAAAATTGAGTGGAAGCTCCGAAGCATCAGAACGTGCGAATTTGTGACGAGCTTGCTGGGCACCCGTTAGTATGACTGCAATAGCGCTGTTAATACGTGAGCTCAACGATCTGTTGGATGCATTTTGGCAAAATCGTTTCAACTTGGTCCAAAGTTTTCAATATTATCATAGAAAACGACGGTTGCAGTTGTTTAATTTTCATTGTCGAAAGCACTGGTTGCGTCAGTGCAACGAAAATTTAACGGAGTGCAATCAAAAACATAGCATGCAACATGCAGCGGGTGGAAACATTGATTTTGCAGCCATTGAGGCTAAAACAAATTACATGCCAATAGAAAAATTTGGACGGCAGCCCACGAGATGTTTAGTCGACGTAGATTTAAATGTGGAGGAGTTCAGAAACGTACGTAAAAGCTACACAATATTAAGCTAATATTAAAATTCAAATTTAAATTATATATATTGTATTTTTGTTACACATATTAAGTTTTCCGTCTTTACTTTGACATTTAGCGCATGTTGCTTGTTTCCGTTCGTTCGCGTTTTCTGTCGCGCGAGCTTTTAAGCTTTTGCTCAGCTGTTTAGTACAGTAGAAGCACATAAAACAGTCCCGTCTGTTTTTTCAGTGCAAAATATTCGACGACTTTGGCATCTTTTATATTAACCTACTTAGCATAAATTGCTTAAAATAATATAAAAAAAATCGAACTCTATAATCTAAAAATGAATACATACACACGACTAAAAGGCATTTGTATAAGTGTGAAAGCTTTTCTGTACCGCACTTTTTGTTTTAAGTCTCTCAATACTTTGTGACGTTCAGGGCGGGTCTCACACGAAACTTGAGATACCAAAAACAGCTGAATCTAGTGCAGAAACCCAGCATAACTTTAATATAAAAATACTTTAAACAATAAATTTTATAAATACTAAACGTGATACAAATAAAATAACAACTGCGTGATACTTATTATTCAATAATTAAGTTGTGTTTTTGGTGCTGGTTGTATATACATTTTTGCCTACCTTTAATGGCAATACAAATTGACATAATTTCAACAAACTAATTAAATAAAAAGATTTTATTTCATAATATACTCTTAGAAGTTTACAAATGAGTCTCAAGCTTTTATTTAGAAGGCTCTTTTGCTGTTGCCACAAAGCAAAAAAGGGTGGTTTAAATGAGGTAAGCGTTAGGTCAGGGTCTAACTAACGTTTGTTTTACTACATATGGACTTTCTTGAATATTAAGTTAAAGTTTAGTTAGTCCGCTAATGTGTTGTAAAGACTAGACTATACATGTCATATTATATACTTAACGAATAACATAGCAATCTAGTTTTTTTTTAAGTTTACATTCAATATGTTGATGTTATTGGTTTTTAATATTATTCAAGAAGAAGAGTGGAGTATTGAACAGCTAAGGAGAATTGTAATTGTTTTCTCTTCCAATAACAACATTAAATAATATACTTACGCCAGGATTCCTTTTATGAATATTCTGATGCATTGCCCAAGCTTCAAACCGATGAAATTGGCCAGCTTACCGAAGGTGTTAGCTTCAACATTAGTGGAAAGATTGCCATTAACTGTGAAAGGTGAGTTAAATCTATGAATTTATTTAATTAATAAATACATTTATATATCTATAGGTTCTCTATTAACTTTGTGTATAAAAATGAGACAAGGGATATTGCCTTACACATAAATCCCCGCATTCCTCAGAACTATATTGTACGTAACACAAAAGTATATGACGTTTGGGGCCGTGAAGAAGTTTCTTCAGCTTTACCGTTTTCGCTGCGTCGTGGAGATAAATTTACAATTGAAGTCCTCATCACAGATGCCTGCTACATGATATCTGTAAATGGCAATCATTTTGCCGAGTACGCACACCGTCTTCCCTATAAAGACGTTCAGATCCTTGAGGTTAAAGGAGACGTTGAGGAGGCGCAGATGCAGCGAACCACAGTCCAAAGTTACCCCCAACGTTTACCGGAATCCACTGTACGAGTAATCGAGGAAAATCTTGCAGATGAATCAGACGAGGTTGATGCAAACATTACGGAGAAGATTAGCATACCGCAAGAGTGGTGTCTAATCAACCGGTCTTTAAAAGTTAGTGAAAATTCACCACAAAGCAAGAACAGCGCCATGGATCAAGGACTATCACTTCCATATTATGGTACATTAAAACCAAAATCATTAAAAGATGGTCGATGCATACGAATTGAAGGAAGAGTACGTCTTTTACCATTATCGTTTTACATCAATTTACAGCAAGGGCAGAATATATGGCCACACCCAGTCATTGCATTCCATTTAAATCCACGCTTTTCACAAACAAGCACTGCCGTCATTGGTAAAGCGGTAGTATGCCGCAATGCCTGGTTTAATGGACGGTGGGGGGAAGAGGAACGTTCCGAGCTTGACACAAACTTCAGACCTGGACGCACTTTTAGCCTAGCAATTGTGTGCTCAAAGGATTCCTTTCAAGTATATGTTAATCGTCAGTTTGTCACTGAGTTTAAGTATAGAGTCCCGCCGGATATTGTGGATACGGTTTACATACAAGGTGATGTTAAACTTTGGAATGTGACCCTTGATCATAATCCTAGGATTAGAGGGAAAAAGGTACGCATTTATCATAATCCTCTTGACACAGACGAATGAAAATGTGAGGTAGGTTATTGATTCGACCATTTCTTATGGCACTTTAACATGTTGCCTTAAATGACAATAATAAAGCCATAATCATGTATATGTATATTTTCAAAAGCAAAAGCAAGAGTAGTAAGCCAAACATGTTCATAAGATTATGTCATTGATATATACATATATAAAATAATACCGCATCGAATTATTTTAGTTGTAAGAAATTACTGTTATCGTTAAACCCTTCATTTGGCACCAAAGCAAAGCTATAAGCTATTTTTCACATAATGTTGAGTTATATTATATTATATTATATTTTAATAAAACTGTCAGAGCACTGAAAGCAATCTTTGGAATTGTTGGTATTGCAATATAAAATGGTATTGTTCATTGATATGTATTTCGATTTCAGTGTCGTTGAAACGTCATTTTGGGGTACAATGTTGTATCATTATGTGATTATTTTGAATTTTAAAAATCTACAATTCAGTATACTGTTCTAAGTCTTACTAACACTGTCAAAAAATTTTTGTGATAATTCTGGGAGCCGACGTTTTTGTCGCCTATAACAGGTTTACTTGAGAATGCTTTTCACTCGCAAACGGCTGCAGCGCCATGGATATTTACGAAGGCGCTCGCTGCGTTGTATTGCGCCACGAACTGGACGCCATGGCTTCATATTATGAAGAACGCAGTGCATCTAGTCAACGTAAACATTTACAATTAATTCAGCCGCCAAGGCCGGGGCTCACCTTTTTAGTTCACGGAGTCATACATAGTGATTGCGAATACTTTTGTTTGAATTTTAGGAGCGGACGGAAAGTTTCACAGGGTCATTTATATGATATTTGTTTGCGTATTGGAGCCAGACTGCCTCAAAACTATATTTGTCGTAACTCTCGTCTAAAGGGATTATGGGGTCCTGAGGAGAATTCTTCGAACTTGGCTTTTCAGTTAAAAAGAGGAAAGACATTCTGGATGCAGGTGCTGCTTACAAGTGAAGAATTCTATATTTCGGTAAATGGCTATCATTTCGCAAAGTATAATTATCGCATGCCATTTTTTTTGGTTGAGTTCTGTTGATATTCGTGGCGATGTATCTGACATACTGGTTGAAATCTTTCATGTAGAAGAATACCCAATCCGCGTAAGCGGTACTATTGTAAAAATGTTGTCGTATGTCGATGAAATAGATTCGCTGCAGGATAATGCTATGCCCACTGATTGGCTTCGTATCGATTCTCCTTCTAAGTTTCTCAAGCATTTTATAAGTCCGCATTCCAAACTGACAATGCCATTTTATGGTCGCATTCCAAATGAAAAAAAACTCATCAACGGGCATGCTATACGAATTGAAGGTCGCGTACTCCTAATGCCACAAAGTTTCACAGTTACCTTACAACGTGGTCATCGTATTTGGCCGCTACCAACGATATCCCTTTTATTTAGTCCTAGTTTTACAAGGATCAGTCGCGCAAAGGTTGGAAAGGCTATTATAACAAGAAGCGCTTACATAAATGGTGTGTGGGTAAATCGTGAAGTATCGAATTACCATACAAATTTGGGACCAGGAAAGGCATTTGTTATTATAATCGTTTGTATGAAGAATCGTTACGATGTTTATGTAAACAACAAATTGCTGTTGGGCTTTAAGCATCAAATGAATCCTGCAGAAATTGATATGATTAATATACGGGGAGATGTTAAACTATGGAACGTGGTCGTTGGAAGTACTAAACTTGGACTCAACAAAACTGGTAAGCCATGTTAAAGAAAAATACATTTTAAAAAACGATACATTATATGTTTCATCTAGGCTCTCTTGGATTCTTTGGCCTTAGTAAGGAAAAGGAGAAGGAAAAGGAAAAAGAAAAAGAAAAGGAAAATGAAAAAGAAATCGAAAAGCAAAAGGAAAACAAAAATGAAGAGGAAAACAAAAAGGCTAAGGAAAACGGCTAAGGTTTTGATCTTTCATTATTTAATAGTAATAATTCTTTATTTTGTATTTTTTTTAACATAAGGTTCCATGAAATCAATATTAAATAAAGAGAGATGTAATAACGTGAACACGAATGTTGGTATATTCCATTCTGCGGTTAAAATGACAGATTCTTGATTTCAATTAAAAAACCTTGAGAGCAGCGACGTCCAGTTAAGTACAGCCCATAAGAAGATGGCAGGCAGACCCTTCAAAGGGCCTACAATTGATTATTAAAAATGATAATCGATTAAAGTCGTCCCTGTCATTTTCCCATGCCCATGGTGACGCCAATGCCTACGCCGTCTGGAGCTGCTGTGCTTAAATGACATTTATGTCTGCATGTGTTGAGCAAGACAGTTGACATTGTTTTAACATCTGGAGCAAAAAACAGGATCAAAATGGGCATAGCCGAAAACGTCGAGTATACGGAAAATGTTACTCAAGGTAACCAAAGGTAGTCTATGCTACAGCAAAAAAAATTAATATTATTTATGGTACCAGTTGCAGCGTGTTTCGCATACTTCGACTATTTATACCCTTCGACCATAAAAAGTTGAGAAAAAATAGGTTATAGTCACTCAGTATGAAAGCAAGTGCGAGCACTATCTGTTGAAAATAATTTAAAACCATGTACATATGTATATGTGTATGAGTTTAACAAATTAAACTACACCGGAACATAAGTCGAAGGGTATCCTACTGTTGAGTGCTCTCGATTGTTGCTCTCGTTGTTTCTTTTTTGTATAGCTAGTGGCCTAAATATTGATTTCATCCCGCACAGCTAAGTCATCATTACAACTTTTAACTATTTAATTTTCTTGTCATATATAAATTATTATATTATATTATTATTATAATATATAAATTTATATTCCTACATTTTTAATATGACGACAATGATGTGGCCAGTATTAGTCAACCAAATTAAATAGTAAGCTATTACTACTTGACGTATCAATATATGTACCATTCGTGTAGTGAAGACGCACAGTCCCAATCCATACCACAGTAGCGAGGATACACCACCACAAGCAACAACATTCTAAAATAAACCTCAATTGTGGCTTTTTCTTTTTCCGTTCCACGGGTACAGATTCAGTGAATTGTTTGAAATGGTCAATGGAATGCAACTTGTTTTCTTTACAGTATGCCACTTGCAAATCTCCAGTACTAAATAATAGCCGTCTCGCAACCGAATTACACGACTTCGGAAACAAGTCAAGGAAAATTTACGCAGCAGATATTTTGGGAGACTCGTTTTGGTTTTTTTTAAAAATACCCATAAACCAAACAGCGTGGAATCAATCAGTGGTTGTGAATGATTTTTGGTGTCTCGCGGCGTTTGCTAATCCTACGTGTTCAAAATTGGCGGTTTGTTACAGTAATAGTACTGTCAAAATCAATTACGTACATTTTGATACATGCACAATGATGTGGTCCTAGTTGTCAAATTTGATTTGTAAGCACTACTTAGTGGTTTTACTCATTGTATTTATTTTCTTATGAACACAAAAATAATTGAATGCGCATTTCTTGTAAAGTGTAAACTTAAAATGAAAATAACTCTTTTATTTAGTTCATAAGAGTATTTTATATTCGGCGCACTAAACGTAGCTGCCGTCGATATTAAAGCAGAGTTAAATTTTGCTGCTTTTGTACGTATCCAGACTACCGCTACAGTTGCCTTTTAGTGTAAGCAATAAATTCAGACTACGTCTGCAAACTCGTTTTAGACTACAAACTTTCGAGGTTCTGATCCTGCTACGTTTTGAAACTGCTTCTCGAGCTCTCAATTTCTTGGAATATCGCCCGAGATCAATCTTTTACTTTTCTGATTGCATATTTTTATTTGTTAGTTGGGCACTCGTTCACATCCCTTTTTCGGTGTTTTATTCGTCAGCCTTGTGTGGTGCTTGCTATTTTTCTTTGTTTAACCACGTGTTTGTTTCTGTATGCCTGACAACGAATAAACCAATAGTTTTAAAGCAAAAACATTTAGTTTTATTTTTAATTTGATTTTGTTTTCGTTTGTACTTTTCATGTTTTGTTTCGTTCTTCATAGATATAAATATATATAATGCATTAATATTAAAATACGATATATTTTAATTATTAAGACAATATAAATTTTTAATACATACAATTGTTTTTACTGTTTTACTGCTTTTTTAAAAAGCTCAATATTTGTTAAGGCTGAAAAAATTCTAAAATCTAAATCTAAATCTCCACCATATGAAATACCTAAATTTTATTGAGTTTAGTGAGTGCGCCCGACTGTGATATATCTGCTACCCACCTGACCAAAACGGGCGGAATGGGCGTGGCTAAAATCTAAAATGTATTTTCTCTGCGTGCAATAAAAACACACTCTGATACCAAATTTGGTACCTATAGCTATTATAGGTTTGAGATCTAGGTTTTCATACGGACGGACACACAGACGGACATAGCTATATCGGCTCGTCTGTATATAGTTTGTGGGGTCTGCCACGTATAAAAATGGAAGGGTGAAGTCCCTTTTAAATACAATAAATTTTTTTTAAATTGCGTGATTCTCCAAGAAAAAACGTGACACAGGAAACCAGTCAAACGACCAGAATATATTCGAGATACACAGAAATTACCGAGAGCTGTCAAGACTCGCAGCCACTGAACTTCAAACGACAGCTATCAGAAGTGGAAAACTGGAACCTCAGCGCTGCCTGGCCGCACATATATCATTTGCAAAATGCCACATCCAATGCGAAAACGCAAACAACTGGGCATGGGTCAGAGCTGAAAACATTGCGTGGACAGAATGACGCCAGGCGCCAAAATATAATGCACGTCTTGCAACGACTTTGTTTTTAGTATGACTGGTAACAAACCACAGCTGGCGTCAGAATAAACGTGTGAATTATTGGGCGCTGATAAGTATCTCATGGCTCGTTATTTTATAGGTATAAGGGAATGAGTTTATTCAGTGTGGGTGGATTCTAATTTTAAACTACGACACGAATGATTGCTCCAATACTTGTCACTAAAGAGATGATCAGGTGTTGCCTTGCACAATTAGCAGTCCCAAAATCGCTCTGGCCAGTCGTTGACAGTTAATTGATTGATGGCACACTATACATCATATTTAAATTGATTTCATGAACTGATGTCGTTGGATTATTTTCTCGACTTTTTAATATTAAGCTAAGAAAACCGTAGCTCGCAGAGAAATTTCCTATAACTTCATAAGAAATGAAAATGAGCAATTATTTAATCAGGGTAAACAGTTCAATGAACTTATCTTTTTGCATATACTGCAAAATATGTCTTGCTCTATAAACATTATTATTAGCCTTTATTAAGCCTTTCTACAGTTTATTAGGTAATGGTTTGTTTATTTCATAGTACCATTAATAATTGAAAATGAAAATGTTATAACGGCAGCATAGTATAATGCACTATTTGAATTTACTACGGTAATATGTACCACATATAGTAGTTCAAATTGTTTGGCTTGTTCGAAAAATTTGTTATAATAAACTATTTCAAATAATTTAGGATTTTCCAGTACCTCGTTTTGTACATCTTAATGAACAGGAACCAACTGTAATCAAATAACGCAATTACATCAGCGAAGTTCAAGTAAATATCGGACCATTATATGAATAATAATAATGATAATAATTAACAACCATTAATAATATTCAAAGAAAAACCAATGATCTTTTTAATTTTACTTATGTCGCTGAAGTTTAAATTATAAACGACTTTAAGCAACAGATAGCAAGCTTAGAATTTAAATTTTTGGGATTTGGGGCATGATTATTTCTACCTGTTACGATGTATAAACCAAACGACACCAAGATCATCCTTATATGTATATACATATTTTCCTATCATTTTAAATAGGAAGTTTGCTGAGTCATTGAAACCATGATTTGCATATTAATTTTTATTCGCGTCATTGTTTGCGGTGGGATGCTTTAATTCAAATTCAATCCTCCTTTATCAATAGACTGATAATGACCCTCGATTTTCAATTATATATATACGTATTCATTCAAATTAATTTGTTGAATTCATTTATTTATTATAATTTAATTATTTATAATATTATTATTTATTTTTATGTACACCACAAACTTATAGTGTATATGTTTAGTTATTTAAAGAAATATTCCATAATGACTTCGCTAATAATTAAAAAACATTGTACAGCAATCCGTATTTACATATTTATGTATGTGTGTATGTATTGATCTAAACACCTGCAAAATAAAATCAATAAAGCTAACAGCTTTTCTAATTAACCAGTTTCTATGGGCTACAAGCTGATGTAATTTAAGCCGACTATTGCACAGTGGGTCAAGTAGATGCATGTTAATGAAAGACAAACTGAAGTTCGTTAATATGCGTCATACATCTGCGTTCGTTTGTACCAACTATCGCGTAGTTCAATATCATAACTCCCAGTACTCGTTTGTTAGATTAGCTTCCCTTATATGTCTATATGTACATAATTCTCTGACTGATAAGTGGCTAGCTTGGGTGGCAGCTCGTGAGAGCTTGGTGCACTTGAACCAGACTGCTGCCAATTCGCGCGCACCTGTTGTGCTTGAATCTAACTCTTCGTCCATTATTCCATCAACTGGCTTGTTGTTGTCTGATAAGATTATTTAGCTTACATATACATATAAATATATAGCCCAATTCGTCTTCCAGCGCAGAGCGGCTTTAATTTTTTAGATCGAACTCTTCGGGTACGCTTGCACGCATGTTAGAAATATATTACATCAATCCATGTTAAAGAAAACACATTTCATTTAAAATACAATTGTATATTTAAGCCTTCTGCTTTTATGGCACTTTTGGCACATTATAATATGTATCCATATAATGAGATTATAGATTATTTTTTTCAGGTGGTAAAAATTGGCCAACATTTTTTGTCTTTATAATATTTAATTCAATCTGGAGTTGTGCATGTTTGTTCACATATAACAATTATTTCTATAACATGTCATTTTAATTGAATTCCTTGTAGGTGTGTCAAAAACAACAAATTATGCGTATGGACGCAAGTACAATTCACTTATTTTTATTATAATATTAGTTCTACAAAATATTTCTTTGTAAATTCAGCTGAAATCAAATTTCTTTTGTGTACATTAACATTATTATTGTCATCGATTTTGGTTTTTGGAAAGTTATTTTCTCTTATAATAATAAAATTGTTGTTGGACAATTTTTATACTGCCTGCCTTATCATAAATTTTTACATTCAACAGTTAAAACATAGTTAAAATTAGATCACATGGCAGGCTTTTAATCCTCAAGATAATAAGTTACGATTATTTTTTATTTTGTTCTATATACACAAAGATATTTATGTACTTGTTTAAATTAAAAAGTGAACCCATTAAATTTTCCCTTTTCATTTCTAATTTCAATAATAGTCTTTAAATTAAAGCATATTGTAACTCTCTCTTTATATTAGTTTTATTATATTAATTAGCCAGCACAGGAACTATTGGGTCACTTAAGATAACTATTTTGTCAGTATTTTGAAAAACTCAGTCATGTTAAAAGTCTTTGTATATTGAAATTAAAATATAGCTTCAATCATCTTTTTTGCGCTTAACTTTTCCTTCAGTTTGAATAGTGGAGCTGATCGCCTCAATACAATCAGCAATAGTAGGTTCTGATTCGTCTGAGCTATAGTCCTGGCCAGCCATTCGGCTTAACGTAAGGATGTAGGAACAGGCCACTCGCAAAACAGACAGCTTCGACAGTTTTTGAGAACTAGCATACGCTGGAACAGCACGGCGTAAAGTTTCATAAGCGGCGGAAATAGTGTGCACGCGTGTGCGCTCACGCGCGTTGGCTTCAATTCTACGTTCACGAGTCATATTCTTATAATTCCGTTGTTGTGGCCGCGATTGTGAACCGGTGTTTTGGCCAGTTTCTTCTTCGGTTTGATGCAAAGACATATCGCATGTTTCTTCATTAGGTTTTATATGCTCTGAGTGAGTCTTACGACTCTTCTGCTTAGTATGCAAAAGCTCTGCAAATATTTCAACATCCTTGGACTGTGGGATCCTTGTAACTAAAGCTAGTGGTTCTTTTTGTTCTGGTTGAGTTGTCAAAGTGAGTGAACGATGAAGTGTAGTTAAACCGGGATGACGTACAAAAATATGCGCAGGATCCGGCATGTTTTCGCGTGTTATCACTTGTTTGGAGTCCCATACGTTTTCCAAAATAGATAAGTGATTGTCGCTCATGGGTGAAGACGACGGAAGCGATGAGGGAGTTAGTATAACAGCTGAATCAGCTGATGAGGTGTACCGAATTCGTTTTTTTAGTGGACCCGAAACGGCCATGTTTGAGCCAGCTTCAGAAAATGAACTATAATTTGCAGACAGTTGTACTGACTCTACAACTTTTGAAGGTTCCATGCTCTTGCGTTTATGGCGTACTATTACTGTTGACTTTTCTTCGAGTGAACCATATTCTTCAATCTGTACATCATTGGGACTAGCACATAGCGGTGTATCGGCCGTTAAATCGTCACCACCTTCGCTTTCCGAACTGGCAGAGCAAAAGCCTGCGTCGCGGTCGTTTGAACTTGGAGAATCTGCAAGCGAAAAGTATAATAAAGTTAAAAACCGTTTAAAAATAAGCATTAAAAAAAAATATGAAGGTAAAGTAATACTTTCAAATAAGTAAATAAAACTAAAGTGCGTTTCAAAAATTGATCCCCAAACACAAACAACGACAATTCTGTAGAAATATGCTAATTTACTTCCTACTCATTCTGTTCAGAAACTTATTCATGAAAATTTTGCCAATTATACCTCTTCTTGGCTAAAGAAAGGTATGATAAAAAGGTTTTTATAAAATAATGTTGAAGTTAAATTCAGCTTTCTTTATATCTTCGGCAATAAATACTCTCGAAGCACTCAATAATTCTTAATAACATACACATGTGTAGCACATACATATGTATGTTACATACACCAAACACATAGATTTTTAAACTCCTCATTTTCACACTTCTACGCTGTTTATCTGAACAAAACCAGCCGCACGCACAGACACATGTGACTTGATGTGTTTTGCATGTTGACACAACTATTTATAACCACATTATTTTCCTATCTTTGCTAATTTTAGACCAGCAAACAGCAAGCGAAATTCAAGCAAGCGACAGACGTTGCAAAAACAGGCTGTACAAATAACGGTAGCTACTAGTAGCTTAGCACTTTATTGTTGCTCTCGTTGCCTGGCTCTAATGATATAAATGCAATACCTCGTGCATATGGTATATTCATATTTATGTACGTATGTATATAGATGTTTATGGAGATATATTTTTTAAAGTATTTTATGTACCGCGGTTAGTGTATGCGTCTTTGTCGACTTCTTATCCAAGTTTCTGATGTGTTGTTAAAGTATAGTGAACATACTAAACGTGGTTATTATAAAAGCAATAGTTTAAAAAACATACAAAGGGATATAAGATAAAATGTAAAAATATATAAATTTTTTACATGTATGTGAATCATTTTAAAATAGGAATTCCCATCCTCCAATTGTAATAAAAAAAATCTCAACCATTTAGATATTATTAGCCTTTTATTGTAAAAATGAATTACTCTGAGTACAAATATGCTGAAATCGATTTAAAAGAGGCACACCTAAAGTATACGAGACAACTGAAAGCCTAGTATTCACACTGAAAGTCAGGCAAAGGTTATCAGAGTCTGTTTTATACGGGAGGCTTGCTGGGAAATCGTCAGGGTTCCTTGTGTGGGAAGACTTCGCTTATCAATACAAGTCTATACGCCAAGCAAAAGGGCATTAGACAATGATCTCGTATTTGCCATAGTAATTTGACGCGTCATTTTTGTGAATGAAATAATATACAGCATAATATTGTCGGTCACTAAAATTTAAGCTATCACAAATCAATGAAAGGCTACCTTGTCAAAGCGAAAATTTCTAACCATTACAATTGGTGATCTTAAACTTCACAGATTGTTCGTATTTATTTGATGAAACCTGTTAATCATTATAAGATAAAAGGATATAATAACTGTAATTGTTTCGACTATTGTTCCATTTAAATGGCTTAAGTTTAGTTGAGTGTTTGTGAGATCAATGCATAGTTCATTCCTATGTGTGCTAGAACTTATTGTTTATTTATATATTTAACTCAATTATTTAAGCATATTTTTTTATTAATAATTAATCAAAAACATATGTTTCAAAATTATATGATATAAATTACGATTTATTAAGCAATAAAGCTTATTTAATGGAACTTTAGCAACTGACAGTCTATTGCTTATTGTTCAAACTATGGTGGGGTCACAGACAGCAAAATCTCGAACCTTAATGTGATTGCCAAATGGCGCCTTCTTGGTTGGTTGGAGCTACCAATGACAGTGACTAGTATCAGAAAACAATGTTAAACACAACCAGACTAACCGTACAGTTGGAGGGGCTCGACAGTAAGATACTCTTTGGACAGTTTTGAAAAACCGTTTCCCACTAACAATTTCAAAGATAAAGTTTGCTTACGCCTATTGCTTTCTCATTTTTGTACATATGTATATGCAGGCACGCGCACACCACGCAGACAGCGATGCTCATCTTATCAAACTATATTAAAGACAGAAAGTTGTATCTTTTTAGTTGTATCAAATTAGTAAATCCTTTTTAAAAATGTTCAATGATCAAAGGGTAACGCAACATATTATAAAAAATTATAAATGAGTTTTCAAAACCAAAAATATTCAACTTAAAAAATACAAAACGAATAATCGAAGCAACAAACTCATTAGAAAGTGTCAATAAAATAGTCCTGCTCATTTGTACAAGATGCAATGAAGTAATTTCCTAAATCTTGTTCACACATATTCTGTTGTTTAAATATTTTTGTATTAAAAATGGTAAAATGTATGTAACTGGCAGAAGAAGGCTTGACAGACCCCACAACATATACATACATACATATATATTCATACTCAGGATCACTAGCCGAGTCGATGAAGCCATGTCTGTCTATCCGCATGTCATGATGACCAGATGAACATACAGATCTCATTTATTACAAAAGCTAGAGACACCATTGGCATGAATGTTCCTGTGTACTAGGCGCAGGTCAAGTTTATTTCAAATGTTAGGTGCTACGCCCACCGCTCCCGCAAATTAATAATTTAATTTTTAAAGCCGATTTGTAAGCGTCGTAAAAAAGATATAAACATCTTTTTGACTTCGACATATAGTAAGCTGATTAAAAAATTTGACCAGACAATAAACACAGAAGGTTTGCGAATAACACCAAGTGCTTGTGTCAGTTAACAAGGAAAGCAGGCGAGTGCGATCTGGTGAAGGGTATTCCACTGTCGCATGCCGCTCGACATTTGCTGTCTTTTTTATTTTTTTGTTAATTAACATTATATCTTTTGGGGCCCTTAGCTAGTATTCTTAATCTCATAATATATATTATTATTAATTATAATAATAATTAAACTGAATGATTGTCACTTCTGCACATTTTGAATACATAGAGTAACTGATGCTTTGATTGACGAAACCAAAAGGGCTGCGAGCGTTTACAATATACTATACTTCTACTTGGCATATGTGTACAAGTGAAATGGAATTAAACCACAGAGAGTAAGAGCGAAACTAAAGCTCTGCTAAACTTTCAGTTAAAGAAAAAGCAAATGTCTTATGTCGATTAGGCACACTTTTTTTTAAGAAAAAGATTTCTGGTCTCCCTTCCAAAATGCTATTTATTTTCATGAAGAAATCTGCTACTAAAATGTTTTTAAAAAGGTTAGAAATGAGATATTAGTTTTCAATAATCTGATCCTCTATTAAGTGTTTTTTATTTTATACATAATATAATTCATAGTACCGAATTTTTCTTTATTTCAATTTTAGAATAATGGCCTTCTACCTTATGGGTAGCCGGTATAACAAGCTTCTGATCAGTTACCTTTTTTTATAATGGCTTCAATCTCTGCTGCATTTAACTGCATGTATATCTTGTCTGTTTTTGGTACTGCCATAATTGTAGTAAATTAGCTTGAATATGTCGACTTTAGGTGTGCGCGTAATCCAGACAACGGTTTATACTATTTGTATTAACAAAATTATATATTTTTGGTTTTTTGTTCACAATAACTTCACTACCGACACTAAAAAGATATCAATACTAACTTGCAGATATCTTATATTTATGAATATATCGGAAATCACTAGAAACGATATTGATATATTACATACAAATTATCTTTGACATAAACACTGCAACGTTCGTTGCAGAATTGTATAATAATATACAATATTAACTGATTTTAATCATTTACGAATTATCACCAAACTTTATGTTGCAAATTATAAGCATACACATAATTCCGACAGACAGTAACACAACACGTCCGTTCACCACGAGAGTATATTGGGTTGTGAGAAGACCAGGCATGCTCGCTATCATGCTAAAAGCAACACGCGTTCGAACCAGTTGTGTTGCAACTAGAGATGGGCGCGTGACTACTAATTATTTTTTGTAGAGGAACATTGTCAACGTTAATAGAAGACAAATACTCTATGTTGAAGATACAGTTAAAATTTGTTCAAAGTACTACAAATTATTATCCTTTATAAGCTATTTATCAATTGAAGGTTATTAGTGTAAACGTACGTTTAAACGGAATATTATTGTAATTAGTGATGATTATTTTAATTTATGATGATATGTCAATTAAATCTGTAAACCTTAATGATGTAATAAAATTAATTCAAATTTAAATGTACAATTTTTGTGTATGGTATTCTAAGTTTAATAACGAACATGTAGGAGTTATTCTTAAATTGTTTGTCGAACCATCGAACATGTTCGATATGACTTTTTCTTGATTTTATGAATGAAATTAAAACGAACAATCATTATAGTTGTGCATGAGTATCTTGTACAAAAGTAAGATACAAGTACATGTTACAGATTAAATTAAACAAAACAAAATTAAAATTATAAAAGTATTTTATTTTGCAATTGTTTTTATTATAATCATTTTTTATTTGTATGTATGTAGATCAATATTATATATAATAACTATTATAATAAAAGATGTAAATCAAATATACTAGTTTATATAGTTTTATTATACAAAATAATTTCCTGAATTATATACTGCAAGTAGAATATATCTTTGCTACATAACTTATCTTATTCGCATGTGTAGAGTAAACAGTAAAATTTGTGAGATTTATATTAATCATCTTTCCGTTATTAAGTATAATTGCATACAATAAGTAAATTACTGTTTGTATTGCAGTATGGTTTTAATATAAAAGCTCCCAAAAAATATATGTTTATCCGTAAACAAATCTCATATGCTAGTATGAAAGATTGAACTCTTAATTTGTATTGGGATGCATAAATACCACGTTTGCAATACCATGTAAACAACATAAAGTCGAGAAGCTGAGAGATACACCATCCGCACAATCTGTTCGTTAAGTCTATATTTGTAATAGTGTGAGTTGTGGGAAACCAACACTGTCACATGGAGCTTCGCCACACGGACTACCCACGCGGCAGCTGTTCTAGAAAGAGAAGTTGGGTGTGAGTTCATGCTGTCACTGCCAGAGTGCCCGGAAAACTGTTTTATTTTTTTTATACTCGCAGTTGGTGGCAAATGCGTCATGTGTTGCACTGGAAGGAGGACGATTTTCTGGTGTTGAAAACTGCGCGGTTGGCATTGGCGTCATCAACCTTGTCTGCTCTTATAAGCATGTATGTTATGCTGAGGCCCAAATAATTTAAAGAAATAAATTAGACAAAGATCGAAATAATAAAGGTACGTCATAAAATACTTTAGGTACTTATTTCTCCTAGCTTAAAATTATGAGTATATCACTTAAACTGTGTGCAATAACTTTTTCACCCTATCTTTTCTGTTTTAAAAATATGCAGTTAAAATTGAATCTTTGTCGGACAACTATAAGAGATATGTGTCTTCCATAGAAAAGTTCATTTACAAATTAAATTGTAATTACCTTTTCGAATAGATTTATTTAGTAAAATACAGATATATCTTATTTACAATATAACATGAAACTTAAAACTTATTCATAAGGATGCATAAGAATTGAAAAATACACACATCAGTGGCACACTGATTTCGGACTTACACTAATCGCTTGCCTGCCCAAGAAGGCCAAATCCAAGTCTGCCGTTGTGAAACACAACCTTGAAACAAGGTCTTATAGTTGTTTGTAGTCTTTTTCGTTGCTAGGCTCATCAGCGAACATCAGAGCTTCTACGCACAACCATTCTTTCCAATCAGCTCCCAAACAGATGTACGTTTTGCACGAGCTTCTTGCTTCCGTTCAGTAGGCCGTTTAAATGACGCATGCTTATACCCTTTAATATGAAAGCTTAAGTATCTCCAATTTACACAGATGCATGTGTGTTCATAAAATTTAAACGTATGTTTAACGTATGCTTATACCCTTTAATATGAAAGCTTAAGTATCTCCAATTTACACAGATGCATGTGTGTTCATAAAATTTAAACGTATGTATATACTAACGATATTTGTAGTTTTGGGACCACTTAATATTGTTTTCGTTCCCTATTAGAAAAAAGTTTAATGACTCCACTGGATATGTTATAGTCATGAACATCCATATGAAAGTTTTGTTTTTTCTTGAAGTCCTTCGCCACAGCATAAAAGAATGAAAGATTCAGTCTCCTAACCTGTTTACCTGTTGTTTGACCAGACGCGACAACACACATAACCCGCATAGCTTTCGATTTGTGGGCGTAGCCCAACTTTCAACTCATTTCTTTTGTCAAGCTATAAGTTCAAGGATATAGCATGCATACCTTTAAAAAATTGTTACTGCCTGTATCGGAGTAATTTGATCATCCTTTTTAATTTTTTTGGGAGAAATAAAGCAGCTAAAGTTACAAAAATATATTTAAACTCTTACCAGAAATCTGCATTTATTAATTTGGCTTCTGTGGGTTTGTTTTAGCGGTGTGATATTTTATACATATGTAAATTTAATATTCAACTTTTCACTGAGCTGCGGCAATGAATGTTTCAAATGTCAAACTACCTGCGCAGATCAGACTTGTGCCAGACGTTTACTTATTTGGTCAAGTCTCAAATGCTAATTACTTTTAGTCTGCTCGCTATAATTACCAAAGATTGCTAAATGGTTAGCCGTAGTGGCAAATTGATATTTCTCGGGTTTTACCCACCAATGCAGCTTGCCAACCAGGTACCAGTGGCTTCTTAGAATTTCTGTAATATTTTGCACTTGTTGCCCTTTGCTTTTCTTTATTGTAAAATTTTAATGACTTTTGCCTTATCGTGAAATGTTTACGACTTTCAGCTTGGTCTCTCAATGATGCAAGTAAATAATACACCTCTTTTGTAAACAGTTTTTGAACTACATTTAGAAACTACAGACTTGTGAAGTTGTATTAAAAATCAAAAACAAGTAATAAGATCTAGCGTACACGGTGCTCAAGCATTAGACTTGACTAACAAAACATATTCAAACTACATACACATAATAAATACATGCTTTGTACGTAGTTGTACTGTTACAAATGCAATCATTGTCGTAACAGGCACATGTTCTCGCAAGGATTGTGCGTAACGTGTTTGAGCAAATACACATAAACACACGCATGTTTAAGGACACTAATGAACAACTCTATATTGGGTCACGTGTCATTTTAACTTTTTGCACGACAAATCGTTACATAAGGACTTTGTGGAATACTTTTAATTCAAATCACGTATACAGATATAATACGATTATATTATTTGAACTATCACAATTATATTGAAAAATTGCATAGATATAGTTGTACAAAATTTGTAAAACTGTATCTTATGACGTTATCTAATTTAGACTTGATGACGACACCAAGTCTACAGACGCATTTATACATACATAACAATACATACGTTTGTACACACATGGTTGTAAATGTGTATGTACACATATACACATATACATATATACAAATATTGTAGCATTCCCGGTAAACACGTGTTCAGTGTGCGAGGATGGCAACTGAAAGGCGAAGAACACATGTGCGTGTCCTACGACCTTCAAGTGGCGTCAGCCTGACTGTTGCGATTTTTCATGGAAATTGCACAGTCTGCGACTGCTTACATATGGTGACCAGAACTAGAATGGGAAGTATAACATGAATTCTTTATTCCAAGGCGAATGCAAAATGTTTGATTCTCACTCTTAAAATCACCCCTAAAATACTTACGTGAAATTAAGGTTGAATTATCTTTATGCTTAGAAAATTATGGTCACACATGATTTTCTGACTGGATTGGAACAAGTTAAGGATATGTTAGGTATACCCTTACAATAAAATAAGAACCCATTCGATAACTGACTGATAGGCCAATAAAGAATGCCTCAATCAAGTAATTAAATAGTAAATTAGACGTACACTTAGAACATTTTGTGGATATGTACATAAATTAAAGACAAGCAGAAGCTCCCTGGAAGAACGTGACAGCCGCAAGCAAAATCGAGAAACGACAGCGGCAATCAAATGCATGCGAGCAACTCAATAATACATAATTTGATTCAAAAATGTACGCTTTTAATCCTTGAAACTTTCCAACCCCAGCCATCTTTGCAACTGTTGGAAGGTATCGAACAAAGTCTTAGAATTATATCACGCAATGTGGTAAGGTTGAAATTATAATTATAATGACAACACCGACAAGTTTTTCCCACGCTTCATGTTACGGAAAACACCCTCAAGCTAAATGCAACAAAAACGAAAAAATCTTGTACTTTTCAAGAACAATCTGCAGACAGGTCAGGCTTTTTTGTTATTGGGTACTGTGTGCATCCAAGTAAAGTTACCTCGAAATTACACAGAAGCTTCACACACACAAGCAAATCGCTAATATGAAAATCGGGATCGCCTTGGGTTGAAAATACCACCAGTCGGATTTGTGTTTAAACGGCCCACGCGTAGGGCCGAAATGATGAGTATTCATAGTTAGTGTTGTAAAACTTTTACCTTTTTTTACATAGTTTATCATTTTGTTGTAAATATAATTTTAAAAATATATCACACTTTACTTGCAAATGATATTTGAAAAGTGATCAATAACTAGTAGAAACCAGAATCTCAAAAATAAACCTGCAAAACTATGCCTATACTATATAATACAACAAACAAATTGTCGTTACAGACATGAGTCAGCCAAAAAATCAGGATATATTTTAAAATTATATTTAACTGCCGTCAAATTATTTTTTGACCTGCCTTTAAACTTGACGGCATTCTTACTTCCTTATTTCATGGATTCAAAAATTGTTCCTTGGCCTTGTCATAAAATATCATTTGTTCACTTTCCTTTTGTTACCAACTACTCTTTGTTTCGCATTAAGTTATGCATAAGAGACTAGACTTCTCTCTAATTTAGCTGGCGCCAGACGCACAGTAGGTCATCTCAAAAACGACTGAAATATTTAGAGGCTTGTGTTTCAGACAATCGAAATACGTACGTTTACCTGCATGTGATGACTGCAATACTCAAGGATACACGCAAACCACTTAACCACTGCATTTAAAGGCTAAGAAAACGCGTGTATGTATGTATGTGTAGCTGACGGTTGATTATTAAGTTAAGGGAACCACCTAGCATCAGAAAGGTGCCATCAAAAATTTTGCCAGCCGTGCCAGATGCCTTTTGCGCGTTGACACTGACACATGCCACAGAACATGCATGGTGGCCCATTGACCACTCTCTAGGCACTTGTCGCTGTTGCGACAACTGGTTTGAATTCTTCATTTGCGTGTGAACAATATATATACATATTTATTAAAATGGTTGTATGTATCTATACTCGGCTTGCTTTTTGTTGTTTTAAAAGTTCGAGACGTGCCCAGCTGTCCCATGTCGCCTTGAGATCGTGTCAATCGAAAGGTGCATAACAACTGCCTCTGTTTATATGCCGGCGGCCACTCGCTGTATAGCTCAAACTAAAAATTTGCCACATGCGGTTGCTTTGTCAGATGCTTTGGAGCACGTTCATGATCCCATAAGCGAGAAACAGGATAATTCTACTTTTTTAACTGTTTTTTAGAATATTGCTATATCATTTTATTATACATAAATTGTATAAATTAAATATGAGAAATAAGTAAACGATGTGTATGCTATTAATACTGATCCATTTGATCTATTTATTATTAAATATTCTAGAATATTTTATTTTAATAATTTGCTAACAAATAAATATGAAACTTAACTTTAATGGTTTAACTGTCTTAGAAAATATATGGATGTACAAAATATATCTGAAGCTATAGTATTAGATGTACGTTGAATTTAATATCATGTTATAAACTATTCGATATCCTATAATTTGGTATTTATTATGACCATTAAAATACAAAAACACAAGCTACTTCCCTGTAAAAAATGTCATAAGCTTAATATACCCTTGTTCGCGTATTTTCAATTGTACTTTTTTGTAAAGCAAAGGCAAAAATAAGAAGTGATGTTTCCTAATGCCACATGCGCCACACAAAAATAAATTGGCGCCAGACGTGCAAAAATATGCAGGCAATTAGAAAAGTTTTTCGATTTGTTTTATACTTACACATACAACTGTATACAACACATGCAAACATTATATAGAAAGACAAATATATGTAAGTAGCTGCAGAAGTAAATTTGTGAAAATCAACAAAATCAACGATATAAAAGGATTCGAGCAACAGATCGTCAGAATGTCACTAAATGGACTTTGCACTTTGTAGACAATGTTCTTGGCATGTGTTTACGACAACGAGATGGACGGCTTAGTTATCGCAGAGTGCGGTGGCATCTGTCGTGCAACTGTTGTTGAAAATGAAACCAATGGCCAACAGATTCCATTGTATCTGGCACATAAGTTCAAATGCATAACTGAGTGAGACATTAGTGGCAATTTCTGGCTAATAAAAATGTCTTGACTGTAACAAAAATAATTCAGACCTACGATTAAATTGGGTATTTAATCACTTCGCCCAGTGTATATGTCCGTATGTGTGTGAATTTTATTTTCCCTGCAAATTTGTCTGAGTTTTCAGACAACGTAACACGAGTTTGTGGGAGTCCTGGGGGTATCGCTAAACCGATGGAAAACGTTCTTTCTTTTGTTTAATTTATGCCTGTTCTTTAGTGGCGGCTTACGAAGTGGCCGTTAATATGAACTCAACAAAATGTGAGCCACATGGCGTTTTATTTTAATTTGCATGCACTTCCGGCAAAGCAACTAGCTAGGCCATGCATTTTTACGTTCACCGTCAGTGAACAGCTGTTCCAGAGATTTTAATAGATTTTGAACACACTTCACATATTCCTATTTTATACGATACCAAATATGCAATATTTTAGCATGCGAGCCATAGACTTCTGCATGTGTGTATGTATGTATAACCGTATCACATATCGACGTATGATTAGACTTACTTTATGCATACTTTAATATACTTTAAAATTATTGAAGTGTTCGTACATGTTAGGAAAGCTCGGGCGGCAGCAGAAATGCACAACAGAAAGTATCAGTTGACTTTCAGCTGCCAGCAAGAACAAAGCATGTAGCGCAACTTTTTAATGTATAGTAATCACTGCGCAAATGATCAACATCTTCTCGAAAATTTTATATTTTGTCATTGTTCAATGCGCTATAAAACTTACACTCATTTCTTTTGTTATTCACTTGAAGTTTCCTTGTCCATAACCAAATAACCATTCCCTTCAGTTTGTAGCAAAGGGGTTTCGCGAGCCTTCGTGTCACAGCGTTTCTGTAACTTTAAAGTATTTTATTGGAGCCGACCACATACATATGTATTTCTATTTATCTTATCCTACCTACATACATATTACAAATGTACATGAACAGAAAATCTACAGTGTGTTTTAAAATATATATAATAGTTTATCACTTTAAAAATTGAGCTGCTTTATCTTATTTGCCAATCTTATATGATAACATCTTCAATGCAATATTAAATAATTTAAATCATATATATGTACATACATATATTAATTGTGTCTTAATCCGTTCTGTATGGTGTTCAAAATGTAGGCCTTGGCCGCGGCCGTGCCTGCCCGGCGCACGGCATTTTACTTTACCCCATACCGTCTGTTGTTTTTGGACGACAAATTATGACAAACTATGAGCCATAATTTGACCCATATATAGTATACGCAGACACATCTGCATTCATGAAAGTAAGAGTGTCAAATTCATTTTTATTAATGCACTTTGTATTTTAGGGTTGCATCCAATTGGCCGCTAAATTATTGTAAGTTATCTGTACAAATATGTAAAGAAATTTAAAATAAAGTAAACCCGTTTTTGATATAATAAATAACATCAATACTTTTAAAATGCCAATAACGTATTTTATTTTCTATTTTATTTTTATTTTCTATTGAATGTTTTTTCAAAAATCTGAAAGTAATTTACTCCAAATTACAGTAAAAAACCTATCAAAAACAAATCGAAGCTATATCGACAAACCGCCACAACTATCGGTTTTCTATCGGGTTGTTTTCTCGCAGTTCGATTGTTTTCTAAGAGATTTCTGCTCATTGTTTCATTTTAAATTAGTAAACTATTAGTTTTGAGCTGTTTTTTGAATGTGTGCAAAATGTCTAACGCACAAAGGTCATTTGTACAAAAAGTATCAAAGTAAGAAAAAACACCAGGAATCGAGACTGATAGTTTTGTAACCGCGCCCTTCCCATACTTCTTTGATATAAAAGAAAATGGTGTTGCTCCGAAAATTATGATTAACATTTAAAGTTGTTGTTCAATTTTTCAATGAGTAATTAAATAATTATATTTATCTAGACAACCGGCTGCGGATGTACGAAAAAATATAAATGTCCATATGCAATCCAAGCCCATTAACGCAGGCTCAATGTTATCGTCTACGGTAAGTCTATTTTGAGAACTAAAACAATTTTCTTAATTTTTAATTCATTTTCTTTTTAAACAGCAATGTTTACCTGAACCACTAGACTACGAAGAATTTCTTTTACAACACATGAACATTATTAATCGTGATCCACTAAAACATATATTGGATTTTCCTCAAGAAGATGTAAACGTGAAAACAATACCACGAAAAATTCGTACTATTGATCATATCCTACCAAATGAACATATGTAAGAATTACTCTACTAATTCTTATCTTTAATTTAACTTAATTATTTTGTCAACTTAGATCCACGTTGCCAAAACATGTGCATGAGTGTATCTGTTGCTATACACGCCCATGGAAAGTCATAGAATATGCACAGCGCCATTATTCTAGCTCATGTTGTGCACGCGAGCGAATTGATCGTGGCACCATCAGCCCATCTGCTTACCAACAAGAGTTTGAAGTTGACAAAGACTTTTCCTCGTTTGATGAAACATTTACCGACAAGAGCGAAAGTTGCACGCCTAGTTCTAGGCAATCAATAGCTAGTTTAGCTTCTGTAAGTTCTTGCACAGATACTCTTACTCCTCGTGGTTCATGGGCCAGCTTTGATTTGCGGCGTTCCGTTAATGATCCACTTCTTCCAAATTTATTGGACAATGCAATTCCTGAACATCTCGATCAATTGAATGAGACGCGTCGTCAAGAAGATCGTCAAGATTCATTTTTTTCATTGTATCCGGAAAATGAAACTGATGAAATTATTGAACGGAGGCTACCCGCTGATATGCCAGTAGAGCATATGGGTCATCGAATACACGTAAACTGCCTACAATTAAAGCTAGAGCTGGAAGTAGAACCAATATTCGCTTCAATAGCTATATATGATGCAAAAGAACGTCAAAAAATATCGGAAAACTTTTACTTTGATATGAATTCTGATAGTCTAAAACTAATGCTATCAAATCACGTTCGATGTGCTGATATTAGTACTCAAAGTCGTTCTGCCATATTTGAAATTACGTATCCAAGTAATGACTTGTTTCTTGTTATTCGACTCGAAAAAGTACTACAAGGTGATATTAATAATTCTGTTGAGCCATATTTAAAAGAAGACAAGGAAAAGTACAGGGAGAAAGTAAAATCAAATGCAATGGACTACTGTGAGCGTTTGGGTAAATATAGAATGCCTTTTGCATGGACGGCAATATATTTAACAAATGTTTTCAATGGAGATAACTTTGAAAACAAAGAGACTTGCACTTTAGAGAAAGATTCGTCTGTCAGCGGTGGTAATGGGACTTTAACATCCGCCGCAAGTTCAAATAGCTTAGATCGTAAATCATCGACTAGCAGTTTTGATCAACTTCGGCGAAAAGCTAATGATATGAGTGGAACTCTAACTAGACGAGGATCATTGGAACGAAAAGAAAAACGTCGATCATGGTCACCAGATGATTTTGCTAATATAATTGAAAGCTTTCGCCCGATAACTATAACAGTGCCCAATTTCTTTAAGCAGGAAGGCGATAAAATGAAAGATGAAGATTTATACAAGCTTTTGCCTGAACTAAAGCGACCCAACACGTTATTAAAAAAATATAAATGCATTCCCGGCTCCATTAAGCTGGAAATATCACCATGTGCCGAGGATGTGCCAAACGCGATAACCCCGGAACTGGCTAAGATAAACCCCAATACTGGAGACAAAACAAAACCAGTTAAAGAAGTTTTAGAGTTTCCAACGTTTGCGATTTATAACCCACATTACATCTATCGCAATTTACTTTTTGTGTCACCTAAAGAGCTTAACTTTTCATCGCGCACTGGCTCTGCACGTAACCTAGCTATTCGAGTACAGTTAATGTCAGGTATGTTATAGAAAAAAACAATTCCAAACCAAATTAAAAATTAAATGTATTATACAGGTGAAACTCAAAATGATGCAGTTAATTCGATATTTGGAAAATCATCTTGTCCCGAATATGCCCAGGAGGCATATACATCCGTCAGCTATCATAACAAATGCCCCTCGTTTTATGATGAAATCAAGATTGCTTTACCTGCGTCAATCAAACAAAACCATCATTTATTTTTTACAATCTATCACGTATCCTGCCAAAAAAAACCACATGAGTTGCAGCTCCCGATTGAGACTCCTATTGGCTATACATGGCTACCACTTCTGGAAGATGGCAAGCTAAGAGTTGGGGACTTCAATTTACCCGTTATGGTGGAAGTACCACCGGAAAACTATTCCTTTATACCACCAAACGTACATCTCCCTGGAATTAAATGGCTGGACAACCATCGCGCTGTATTTTCCATTACTTTGGCTGCAGTAACATCCGTCCATACTTTAGACCCACATCTGGATCGGTTTTTCTTAAATTGCGAGTATTTAGATAGTCGCAGCATACCCTCGCATATAGGGGAATGTAATTTGGAGGCTGAATTGAAAAAATGCTTGTTGGAAATAGATCAGTCAAGCCGTGAGTCTTTAACTAAACATCTTCCTCTTGTTTTGGATAAACTCATTGAGTTGATGGTATCAAGCTATAAAATTGGAGGACAGAATATGTCTTTAGGTCCCACTGTGTTTGAGGTTCTTTGTTTAATTTCGGCCCACTTATCTATATTAAGTGACGTGGACCAATATGGCCGCCAGAGTTTGTTTTCTACTTATGTGCAATTTCAGTGCAAAATACCATATCCACGCGACATAAATACTGAAAGTCAATCGAGTAAATCATATGACAGATATGACATTATAAGAGGAACTGGTAAGCATAAATGTAATATAAGTCAAAATAATTAATTAATTAATTTTAAACTATTTAGAATTTGAGGAAGCATCTTTAAATAATGGATTGGAAATTGCTACCCCTCATGTGCGACTATTACATGAAGAGCTCGCTTTACAATTCACATTATCTAGTGGAAAAATAGCGGATCTTGCGATGAGCAATTCGTGGTTTCTTTTTGAACTCATTGTTAAATCTATGATAGAACACCTAGACTTTTCAGGCGCATTATCTGCACCACGCAAACAACGTTTTCCACAACAGTATATCGAAGATATATCTACACTAGTAACGATAGTTACAAATAAAGTTGCTGAGTATAATAACAATGAGCCAAGATTAGCACAATCCTTAAACGCTAGTTTAGGGTTCCTTATATTTGATTTATTAAGTATCATGGACCGCGGATTTGTTTTCTGCTTAATTAGAATATATTCAAAGCTAATAATGTCGAGGAATGCATCCTCCCCCGATTTAATGAACTATAAAATAGATTTTCTTCGAATTGTATGCAGCCATGAGCATTTCATAGCTTTGAATTTACCATTTGGAACCCCCTACACGACAATTTCGGCTCCATGCAGTCCCACTCCCAGTACAACATCGAGCAACAGTCAAACTTCATATGTAAGTCCAAAGACTAAAATTAAAAATATATTGATTTTGAATATCTTAATTATTTAGGGTTCCATTGATCGTGCCATACATGCTGAACTTAGTATAGAATTTCGTCAACAACACTTTCTCGTCGGCCTTGTTTTAAGTGATTTGGCTACAATCATGGAAGTTCCTAATCCTCAACTTCACGGAAAAGCCATAAATTGTGTACGCAACCTCTTAACTTCACATGACTCACGGTATGATGCAGAAACACGCTCTCGAGTTGCTTCACTTTATATACCGCTGCTTTCAATAGTTATGGATAGCTTTTCACAATTGAATCAATATTTATTAGATGTACAAGATCATGATCGCTTGAAGCAAATGAGTAATCTTGACGATTATCAAGGACCTCTTCAGACCATAGCAACCCCAACTATTAGTCCAGAAGTTGCATATGCCATCTCTGGTAGTCGCGTATATTCTTACATGGCAGATCAGTCCAAAAATAAGATAGCATTAAACGCAGAACACACGCGTCATTTGCTAGCATGTTTCCTTTGGGTTCTTAAAAATTTGGAACGCACCGTCCTTTACCGATGGTTACTTGGCTTAAGTCCACAGCGAGTACATCAAGTTTTGCAAGTTCTTAATACATGCTTAAAGGCGTTTGAGTATTCTGGACAAAAGCGTTTACCAACTCTAAAGCGAACTAATACCCATAGTTTTCGTAAAACGGCGTGTCCCGACGTTAAAGAAAAACTAGAAGAATGTATAAGAGGAACTAATTCAGCGCGTTATGATTTAATCAACCGTCGCAAAGATCGTAATTCAACGGAAAAGCTACGTTGGCGCAAGGATCAAATGCCATACCGCTCACAGTACAGCGATGCTTCCTACAGAGTTGAACCAGAGCATGAGTTAAATCATTGGATTGAGGGTTCACTTGCTACTGAAAGTGCGCTTATCATTCTTGACTCTTTGGAAATAATAATTCATGTGGCCATGAACCTGCACCACAACCTTTTGGGTACAGTACTTAAAGTACTGTTGCATAGTTTATCGCGCAATCAGTCGACTCTTGCGTTACAAAATTTGTTTGCCTCCCAACGTGCATTGATATTTAAATTTCCAAATCTACTGTTTGACGAGGAAACAGATATATGTGCAGACTTGTGTCTATTACTGTTAAAGCATTGCGCGTCTCAATTACCAGGCATCCGTTCACAAGCTGCTGCATCACTATACTTACTAATGAGACAAAACTTTGAAATTGGAAATGTAAGTACACATACGAATTTAAAGTATAATAAATATTAAATACAAATTATTGTTTCAGAATTTTGCCCGCGTTAAAATGCAAGTAACTATGTCTTTAAGCTCGTTGGTTGGTACTAGCGCGTCATTTAGTGAACAATCCCTTCGTCGTGCCTTAAAGACAATATTAGTTTACGCCGAGTCCGATGCTGAACTCCAGGAAACATCTTTTCCAGAACAAGTGCAAGACTTACTTTTTAATTTGCACATGATCCTATCAGATACTGTGAAAATGAAAGAATATCAAGAGGACCCAGAAATGTTACTTGACTTGATGAATCGTATAGCTAAAGGCTATCAAAATAATCCAGACTTGCGATTGACTTGGCTTGAAAATATGGCTAAGAAACATCGTGAACGTTCAAATCATACTGAGGCGGCAATGTGTTATGTGCACGCCGCTGCTTTGGTATCTGAATATCTTAGCATGCTTGAATCTCAAACACATTTACCTGTTGGTGCGGTAAGCTTTCAACGCATTTCTCCAAACACATTTATGGAATCGGCGGTATCGGATGATGTTCTCAGCCCAGGTGAAGATGGTATTTGCCTGGGAAATCATTTTACCGAGACGGGACTAAAAGCATTACTTGAAGAAGCCTCAAATTCATTTCAAGTTGCGGGCATGTACGAAGCAATGAACGAAGTTTACAAAATTTTAATTCCTATTTGCGAGGCAAATCGCGAATTTCACAAACTCGGAAAGATTCATGGAAAGCTGCAAGAGGCATTTAATAGAATTGCGCAACTTCAGGTGATTATGACAATATGTACTACATATTACTTAAATCTTTAAAAATATATAAAATTGTAAACGTAATGTCATTATTACTTTATTATATTATATTATATTTGATATATATTTGTAAATTATAGGGAAAACGAGTATTCGGAACTTATTTTCGTGTGGGCTTCTATGGAGCGAAGTTTGGAGACCTAGATCAACAAGAATTTATTTACAAGGAGCCCACATTGACAAAATTGCCAGAGATATTCAGTCGACTTCAGGTACATTTACTAAAATTGTTAAACTATAGTTCTATTACTTATCAAAATGTCCAATTTAGAACTTTTATGCAGATAGATTTGGTCCGGACTCGGTGCATATAATCAAGGATTCCAATAATTTTGACACAAACACTTTAGACCCAGATAAGGCGTATATACAAATCACGTATGTCGAACCCTTCTTCGAAACCTATGAAATGCGCCACCGTGAAACTTATTTCGAACGCAACTTCAATATAAGTTAGTATATTTTTCTAAAAAATCAAATATTTGTATGTTTATTATCAATATTAATAATCATTTTACAGAACGATTCATATTTGCCACTCCTTTCACGAAAAACGGAAAAGCCCATGGTGAACTACATGAACAATGTAAACGAAAAACAGTATTAACAACGGCAAATCATTTTCCATACGTTAAAACTCGAATTCAAGTAATAAGCAGAACGCAGTTTCAATTGGAGCCGATTGAAGTGGCTATTGGTTTGTATTTTTTAAATCCCTGTCCTTTTTTTGACAAATCTGAAACACGCTTTAAAATATTCTTATTCCCTTCGTTCATTGAAAAATTTCAGACCCCACAGAGTATATATTATTAATAGTCGAGTTGTTTAAGCCATGTCCGTCCGTTAATTTTATGCCACGCAGATCGCCCAATGCGAATCTTTAGTTTACCAATGTTAAGGGTCATTTAAGTTACAAGAAGTATTTATCGTCTTGAAGATGTTTTAGTTTTTGCTCAAGTGTCATACATGTATGAGCACTGACAAAGAAAGCGACTTTTTTTTTAAACAAAGTGTTTTTAATGACATTTAATAAATGGACGATGGGTAATGGTGATATTGTAATTAAAATAATAATCGATTTCATTAGAACGGTTAATACACCTTAATATTTTGTTTAATATTTATGCTTGAAATAAAGAATGATAGCTGTTTGACAGTTTAAAACCATTTTATAAACAAATTTACATAATATAATATATATATTTTTTCATGAATAGAAGACATCCAAAAAAAGACTTTGGAGTTAGCTGCGGCAACGAATCAAGAGCCCGCAGACCCAAAAATTCTCCAAATGGTTCTACAGGGTTGCATTGGAACTACTGTAAACCAGGGACCCATGGAAATGGCTACTGTATTTCTCTTAAATTTATGTGATGGTACAACCATACCGACTAAACATCAAAATAAATTACGATTGTGCTTTCGCGAGTTTTCTAAGCGTTGTGCTGATGCTTTAAAAAAAAATCGAAATCTTATTTTGTCGGATCAAAAGGATTATCAACGTGAACTAGAACGTAACTATGAACGCTTCGTGGATCGACTAACACCGCTTATAACACTCACTCCGTTACAGACGCAAGGTGTTGTAACGTAAGTTTCTTTAAATATTTAATATTTGACATGTATATTCAAAGAACAAAGTTAACATTTATTTTTCGTTTGCAGAGCGAATGCCTATCAAAATAAAAGCACCCCACTAAAATGGTAATTAAACTGTTCAATAGTTAATCACGTTAAATAACAATGAACACATTCATATAGTTAAACGTTCATCTCTTTTATACATATTTTACATGTCTAGCGTATCGGACTATTTTAAGTAGAGTTTTTTTTACTCAAATCATAAAAAATTGCGTATCTCCGGTGAAAGCTTAAAGTGGTATTATAATCGACTTGATTGAAATTCATGCGGAAGAAAACAAATTATACAAATTAAGATTAAATGCATTAAAGAATGCATTTTCGAATCAGCATAAACCATATTAATAACTTTATAACCACGAAAATTTGTATAGACATTTCTTACTCTTATATAAAACGAAATTTCTGAAAAAATAAATATGAAAAAACATTCTTATATCCATTATTATATTTTATTCATCAAAATTATAAGTGGTCTTTTTTAATCCATAAAAAAATTCACTTGTTTTGTACGTGAATAAACTTTCAAAATCAGGTTTGACATCTGGTTGATAACCTATTTGTACAACATCAATATTTTTGAGACTTTCCGTCCATTCGGCACAGTCGTTACTTGGGTTGGATGGGTTTCCTTCTTGATGCAATGGCTTCCACATAAACTGTAAGTTTTGCAGTTGTCTCAAAAAACGTACTGAAAGTTAAAAATAAGAATTATGGATAAGACTTTAGATTGACCATTTCTTTTTATTTATATTATTGATCGCACTATTAAGCTATTTGATTTTAACTGCAAATTTATAGATTCATCTCAATTTTAAGGAAAGGTATATTTACATTGCGTATCTCCAAAATCTAAAAGATTGGAATTATCCGCCCACCAGTTGCATATTAAACACAAGTAATGTTTTGTGGTTTCCTCAGAGTCGCGAAGAAGACCCGTAACATAATATTCACCAAAGATAAGTGTAAACAAATGTACGGCTATCTGTGATATTTCCGCAACTTGTAAGATATCTAAAAATAGTTTATTATAGAAGTAGTGTTGATTTTGTGGGACATGATAAACATACCTGACTTTTTATTTTGTAACATCCAGTGATACATTGTTTGAAAAACAATAGTAACAACGCTTAGGCAAAGTTTTACATAACACTCACAGCCACCGTCATTTGCAATTTGTTCCGCTACCGGGGCTAGAGAACAATCTGATAGACTTGTAGGAGAGAGTGTTGACCCATCTATTCTAACGATGTTATTATTTACAATTGTTACATCAGGTTTAAACCCAAAAACCTTAGCTATCAAGTTTTCACTCTTTTTCTTCTCTTCATCAGTAAATGATGATAATGGAAGCATTTTCAAAATAAATTCCGGGATTTCAGTAAAGCATTGGTATACAAATCGCACATGATTCCCACAAATTGATAATATCAGCTTAAATTGGCTGGGCTGGACAGGTAAGTGACTGCAGAAGCACAGCTCAAGTAGGCCAGAGTAAACCTGGATAAGACACGATTTTGAACCAAAACGATAAAGTGAGCGCACTCGATCTGATACAAAGCAATCCTTTGGACTTTTTACACACATTTTTGCAATAAGTTGAGTTTGTCGGCTACACAATACAATACAGGAACTAAGCTCATGAAAAACTGAAGGGCTTGGGCAAGTAAACACTAACTGTTTCAATAAATTAAACAGTACTTCCTCCTGATGTCCTGATTCAGAATCATTTAATGATTTTAAATGAGTAAGTAAACTGTATAAAAGAGCTCCGGTAGCTTTAAGAATACCAACATGTTCATACACTTCAAATGAGTAACTTATCTTGACTATAGCCTGGATAGCTAATTGGATTATCAAGTGTTCTCCATGTTTTTTATGAAGTAAAGCTTGAGCTATTTTACATTCTTTTTGACAAATAACTGCTAAAGTTGCAATATAACGACGAAGTAAAATACCCCGCTCCATGTTGTACAAAGTGTCATGTTGAGTTAAAGAATAGCGCATAGAGATAGTTTGATTCAGCTGTAATTCAAAATGGCTTTGTGCATACAGCATGCAGTGTTTTGGTAATTCAAAGCTATTAGCATATGACCAAAATTCGAATAGCACTCGGCATACAGAAGTAATTATGTTCTTTATAACCGATTGATCATTTTTAGGCTGTGCTTTCAACTGTGCGTTAAGAAGCAATAAATTCTCCAATTCAATTTCAAAGAAGTTTCGTTGTTTGTTTAGCCCACTAGTCTGTTTGGCGTACTGGTAGATTTGCTCGCCATTAGTGGATTGCCTTGAAGATGAACTTACTATGTGTAAATTTTCTAATCGAAGTAGATTGCGTCCTTGATCAACATCGCTTAGTGTTAACGTGGATCCATCTTTAAATAGACTTTTAGCAGTTCGAATCTTATGCTCTGAAAATTCAACATTGACAAAGCTCAGCTCTGTGTTTTTAGCGATTACTTTCTTAAATACTTCTGAGACCTTCTCATTACAGTCTTTTTCAGCTTCTTCTGCCAACGCTATTTTTTCCATTTTGCTAGCCTGAAGCAATTTGCGCGCTTGTCGCAATTCATCGCGCAATATCCGGACCTATTTAAGATGTACATTTGAACTAATTTATAATACCACTTGAGAGAGAGATTATAACCAACTCACCTCGCCATCTTTGGTCACAGCGTTGTTGATACTATCAGAAAGATCTTTCTTTAGTTTCGTATTTAACTTCTTGAGGGCATCAACACGTTCCATTAGAAATTTTAACTGACGTTCCTGAGCTAATTGACGCCTTGTTCCCGTGGTACTAGAAATATTTGATCCTGGAGCATTAACAACGGGTTCTTCTGCATTTTTTTGGTCTGGCAAAAAAACAAAAGTTTCATCGGTTCCAAATATTTCTTCTATATTCCACGAAGTAGACAGATCCATTGTATGCAAATCATCCATAGGCAATTGAGCAGGCTGCTGAGTGCTTGTTGTCCCATGAACTTGAGGCGCAAATTGACTAAAATTAATTTCACTCCCAGCATTTTTATCAGGCTGGTGATGCTTTTCTTCTGCTTGCTGAGTCGCCAAAAGAATAACATCGTCGTCATGATTGTCCCAGAAATCGACTATATTAGATGAAGTGCTGGTAAAACGCGCGCCATTAACACTTATATCTAATTTAAGCTTTTTAGCAGCACCAAACTTATTGATTGGCTCAAACCGCTTAGCCATTTTAGAATACTACAAAAATATTGTCTTTTCTGCGCCAAAACAACAAAATAAACAGCTGACTTAACAGTTGATCCCAGCTGCTTGGTTCTATCTAAAAATTACTAATTGTGTAACACTGTTTATTTCAAAAGAAAATTGCAAAACTAAAAATATTATTTAGCACTGTTTTATGTTAACCACGGTCAACAAATTTTATAACAGTGACATCGATAATATATTTTCTACAACAGTGGTTTTACAGCCCTAAATTCATCGATATTCTTTATTAACACTTTCCGATAACGATACAGTGGAAGAGTGAATTCGGCATGAACGCGTCGTGTACATTTTTCGTAAGTGCCAGGATCAAATCTTTTTGTAAACGAGTGAAATAAATAGTTCTGGATACAGTTTCGCAATTTACAGTTCAATTTATTTATCTGCTAATGATAACTATAAAATTATTTGTTTGTTAAAAGTTTTCGTTGCTAGTTCGCAAGTGCAAAGACTCCAACAAGTGTGGGAAAATTATATGAAAACAGCGGCGTTTCCGTCCTTAACGCGCAACTGCAAATGTATTAATCAGAGCCAGCGACTGTAAAAACAGACGCAAAATTATTATTAAAGGTATTTAGCATCAGATATACATTTATGCAAACCAACCAAAATTTTACATATTTACGTATGACTCAGCTTTGGCAGAGAACCTAGTAAACGCTGTGTCGATATGTATGTATATGCATATTTACATACGCATATACATATATATTTAAGTTCTAAAGCACTTTTTTCAATGAAAAAGTTGTAATATTATATTGATAAGTTTAAATGGGTAATGTTTTATGTATAATATCAGTTAAATAGTAATTCAATTATATAAACATACAAAAAAAAAAAACAACAGAGAAACCAAAAATGTGCTCAGAACTGTTCGAGTAATTAATATTCGGGCGTCGCCTAAAAAAAAACAATTATGCTCGAGAGAGCGTTCAACTACACGATGTGTCTCCCTGTCACGCACACAATAAAAGTTAGCCAGTTGTAAACAGAACCATACTTACATACGTTGAGTATCTGTGTATATTTCACATAAAGATCTGTTCGCGAGTTCATTCACATTTATCTTCAAAAATAGACAAATTATTTACATTATTGAATTTATTTAAGGTTTATACATTGAACATAATCGTTCTGCAATGATCTCAAAGTATCGTTTTTAATGGAAGTTGTTCCTCAAAATATGCCTAGATTAATACTAGTTGTGGATTTTGATATAAATAGCTACAAGTATCTCTTGACGCCCACCCTCTGCCGGCGTTCGTTACAAATCATAGCATAACTTGTTAAACAAGTTTGGTAAGTTGAGGTCATGCTGAGACGTCTATTGCAATTTTCTTTCGAACCAATGTACATAAATATCGTTTATTTCTATTGAATATGTGTACATGAGCAATATCTTTATACAAAAATACTGTGAATAATTTGTTTGCATTCAAATATCTGTTTTTTGACATTCTTCACTTGTTAGGTATTAATAGTGCACAAGCCTATTTTTCTAGCCTAGTTTACGTTTTTTTATTAAATCATGTTGCAGATTTCTATTCAACTGTTTTTCATTCTTTGTTGATTGTAAATCTTCTTTTTCCGTCTTATTTTTTGCAGATTTGCAACTATTAATAAAACTCCAAAGCAATCGTAATTATGTTGAAGTTTATTCGCGGCAAGGGTCAACAACCAACAGCTGAACGACAGCGACTTCAAAAGGAACTATTTGCCTATCGAAAGGTATGTTCAACGACGTAACTTATAATATTGTGGTATACGCTTCAGACTTGGAGCAGTTTTAAATGTTTAATAATAGCAAGCAAAAGATTTCTTTAATGTGTACATGAAGCAAATGACCCTTAAATAATTAAAATTGGTAAGAAACATGTTCATTGCCAACGCCATCCACCAGTTAAAGCTTGACGTTTCATTCAATGACATCATTTATAATGCGTCACCTTCGGGTATTACTGTAATGATAAAACAAGAGGCGAGATACCATAAAAGATAGAATAAAAGATTAATAAAATTGGAGGCATCAGCGTTTCAGAAACTTGTGTCCATTAGTTCAAATATACATATAAAACAAAAGTAAATGCCACAAACCCCACAAAAATACATTTATGTTTTTTATTAATTTTAATAATCAAATCAATTGATGGACACAGCGAGTTTCTGTGTCGTGTAAACGCGAAGTTTTTCATAATAGATTTCGAACAAGTATGAAAATTTTGTTGACACAGAATATTAGCAAAATACTTTGATTTTATCATTATAAGTAGGACTCTATCATATAGAATACAAACTAATCAAATAAAATATTCACAGTTAATATCACTATACGTTCGCACCCACAAAAAGAACGGTTTAATGCAATACTTTTTACTCACCGCTCTATGTGTGTAAGCGCGAGATTTTTTTACAGAAGTGTTTAATGGATAAAGTAAAGTAAAGATATATATATATTAAAATTTTTTAGTTCATTTATAAGAAAAACATGAACAAACAAAATAATAATAATAATAAAAATCAAGCATTGGTAATTATTCTTATATACGCATTTATACAGACAAAAACGTACATACATTTACAAAACATTGTCATCAACCTAAAATAACAATTTGTACATAGCGCTTGCTTGAAAAGTAAACGCCAGTCGCCGGGAATGACTGTGGAGCAGTAAAATTGATAAGATTAACTAAGTTTGTTTTATGTGCAACCTAAATAAAAACACATAATGTATCGCATACGGACGCAAAAACTGTATCGACTGTAGTATGTGGGGCTGATAGGCGTAGAATTTTCAGCTGATAAGATTTGATAAAGAGTCACCCGCGACTGTGTAAAATGCTGCACCTGTAAAGTGTTCGGAGCTTTGGTGACTCCTTATTTGTATATCGTTTTGATATATACGTATGAATATACGTGTGAACTCCTATATAGCGTGTTACGTCAACATTAATAGCAAAGAGTCCCTATATAATTTATATCTCTAAATCTTATGTTATCCTGTTTTTTCATATTTCATTTGTGTTGAGTGCAGTAACAAAATATACATCTCAAAAGAACAGATCAAAAGCAGGCACGTCTTTTACCAATTTACAAATCATAAATTATGTACATAAAAACTACACGGCACGTGAAATTTGTATACCCTTCGACCATTAAAAATGGTCAAAACAGGGTATACTAACTTTGTACAAATGTATGTAACAGACAGAAGGAGGCTTTGCAGACCTGACAAAGTATATATGTATATTATTGTTTAGCGTCACTAGCCAAGTCAACTGAGCTATGTTTGGTTGTCTGTCCTTCTGTTTGAACGTGAAGATCTCAGCTATTAAAAGAGATAGAGACCCCAAATTTGGCATGAAGATTGGAATGAACTGCCCACAGATCAAGTTCATTGCAAATTTTGGATGCCACTCACACCGCTCCTGCAATTTAATATTTAAATTATTCAAATCGATTTTTAAGCCGTAAGAGATACAACTTTCTGATTTCGACATATAAAGTTAGTTGACTATAATATCAATAAACACAAAAGTTATTTAAGAAATTATGAGCATAACACCAAGTTATTGTGTAAGTAAACAAGGGAGGCAGGCTAGCAAAAAGAGCGAGCTCCATCTGGCGAGAGTAATTTGAAAGCATGTACATACATATGTATGTATATGTGTATTAATTTAACAAATTTACCTACACCGGAACTTAGTTCAAAGAGTATCCTACCGTCGAATGCGCTCGACTGTTGCTCTCGTTTTCCTACTTTTCCTCTGTTTTTTAATAGGTTATCTCTTACCTATTTCATAATTACAGCTAAGTAGCACATTTCGCTTAAGACAATTTGTACAGTTTGCGTAGCTTTAAAAGTATTGTCGTTTAAGTTTTTATTCAGAGACCTTTTTGGCTTCACCAGATTGCAGTCGCTAGACAAATAAGCCTGACAATGCTATTGTATACTAGTTTTAAAAAAATCTCTTGCAGAGAACAGACGGACCTAAATTTTAAAGTAAGGCAAAGCTTGTGTTGTGTACAAATTAAGTACAACTTATTTTTTATTTTCAGACTGCACAACATGGTTTTCCTCACAAACCCTCAGCACTTGCCTATGATCCAGTTTCTAAACTTATGGCAATTGGAACACAAACAGGGGCTATTAAAGTTTTCGGTCAACCTGGGGTGGAACTTTATGCTCAGCACACTTTAGTCAATAATACTGCATCTGAACTAAATGTGCAGCTCCTTGAATGGGTATATGGAACTGGACGTGTGCTGTCCCTTACTGCCGCAAATCAACTTATATTGTGGGAACCTGTGGGTACAACACTTGTGCCTATTAAAACACTTGCATTTGATGGAAAATTAAAAAAAGTGTCTTCGCTATGCTGCTCTCTGAATAAAGATCTTGTATGGATAGGAACAGAAGGGGGCAATATATATCAATTCGATTTAAAATCATTCTCTATACGTGAACCTGTTATTTACCACGATGTTGTATTGGAACAAGTACCACCTACCTATAAACTCAATCCTGGTGCAATTGAGTCAATAAGTCAGCTTCCAAATGCTCTTAACAAACTGCTCATTGCGTACAACCGCGGTCTTTGTGTACTTTGGGATCTGGATACGTCAGCTGTTGAACGTGCCTATATTGCACCCGGACATGGACAAAGTGTGGGTCTATACGTCAATGCGACCGGAACAGAATTCAGTTGGTACCATGCTGATGGTTCTTATGCCACCTGGGATATTGGAAGCGGACAGCCCCCCCAAAATGTTAACTATGTTCCCTATGGACCTGATCCATGCAAAAGCATAAACAGGCTGTACAAAGGAAAAAGAGGGTAATTTAATTTGTGTATTAAGCTTTTGAAAGATATAACTGACATTTCCATTTTTAATTTTAGTGCTGACGACATTATAGTATTTTCTGGTGGCATGCCTCGTTCGGCGTATGGAGATCATAATTGCGTTTCTGTGCATGTGACTACTGGACAAAAAGTGTGTCTAGATTTTACGTCCAAAGTAATTGATTTCTTTGTAACCTACAAAGATGAAAGTGAAGCTGTGCAGGTGCTCATTGTTTTACTTGAAGAAGAGCTTTGTGCATATGATCTTACTGATCCAAAAATATCAGCCATTAAGCCTCCATATTTGCACTCAGTGCATGCATCGGCAGTAACATGCAATTATTTGGCTTCACAAGTAACCAATGAGGTATATCAACGTATTTTACGTGCTGGTGATGAACAAGATTTAGATTACAGTAGTATTGATTGGCCTATTACCGGTGGACTACTTCCTAATAATGACCAGTCGGATGAAAATGATATAGAAATATTATTAACGGGTCATGAGGATGGATCGGTTAAGTTCTGGGATTGTTCAGGGGTACTTCTAAAACCCATTTTCAACTTCAAGACGGCAATAGTTTTTGGTCATGAAAACCATGACGATGATCAAGATACTTGTATTGAACAACTTGATGAAGGGGAACCACCATTTCGTAAATCTGGCCTTTTCGATCCGTATTCTGACGATCCAAGATTGGCTGTTAAGAAAATTGCACTGTGTCCAAAAACAGGAAAATTAATTGTCGGTGGCACTGCCGGGCAAATCATAATAGCGGACTTTGATGAAGATAATGAGGCGCGAGGAATTTTAAAATGTAGTTCAATGAATCTAGTTAGCGATCGCGACGGATTTGTTTGGAAGGGCCATGATCAGCTAAACGTACGTGCCAATTTATTAGAAGAAGACGCTGGACCAATTTCAGAGAACGGTGTCAATATAACTGGCGTACTGCAAGTTCTCCCTCCAGCTAGTATCACATGTTTAGCACTAGAAGCTAACTGGGGTCTGGTATCCGGTGGAACAGCGCATGGCTTAGTGGTCTTTGACTTTAAGAATTTTGTTCCTGTTTTTCACCGATGCACTTTAAATCCAAATGATTTAACTGGTGCCGGTGAACAGCTTTCGCGCCGGAAATCTTTTAAAAAGTCGCTTCGAGAATCTTTTCGTAAGTTGCGCAAAGGAAGATCGACCCGAAATAATCCAAATGTGGTTCCTACAACGGTAAGCACTAATCTCTGCTATCACTCTTACACTGCAATAAATACAATAAACCATTGTTATTTTTCGACAGTTGGAATCTCGTCCTGTTGAACGGCAAATAGAAGCACGCAACACAGATGATGGCATGGGATCTATGGTGCGTGTTTTGCTCTTTGCCAAAACGTATATAACTAATGGTAAATATTTTGAAGATATTTTTTTATATGTTCACGCAGACATTTTATTTTAAATTATTATTTCAGTAAACATTACTTCGCCCACACTGTGGTCAGCGACAAACTCGAGCACTGTTTCGGTATTCCTCTTGCATTTACCACCAGCCCATACAGCCGCTACTACAGGGCCCCCCGCAAGCGGCAATGCAATGCCGCAATCTCCACGTCGTATATCTGTACAGTTGGCCAAGGAAATTCAATTAAAACATCGTGCACCTGTAGTAGCAATATCGATATTTGACCAAACTGGATATCCTGTTGACCAATTGAACTATGGTGAAAATGGCACCCCCGCCTCATCGTGTTCTCATTGCGTCAGAAGAACAATTCAAAGTTTTCTCACTTCCACAATTGAAGCCAATTAATAAATACAAATTAACTGCTCATGAAGGAGCCCGAATACGTCGCGTACATTTCGGATCGTTTAGCTGTCGTGTTTCGCATGAGCTTTTGCAAAGTCTCAATGGTGGCAGTCCCACAAAGTCTACACGCTCACATGAAGGGGATGGAGCAGCTAACACAAGTATTGCGTCAGCATCAGGAGGAGGGGAACTATACAAAGAAATGGCTTTGATATGTTTAACAAACATGGGTGATATCATGGTATTATCTGTGCCTGAATTGAAACGACAATTAAATGCAGCTGCTGTAAGACGCGAAGACATTAAGTACGTATTCATAAATGCAAATAATTGATGCAAATATATTAAATTTACGTTTTCTTTCAGTGGAATTTCTTCGCTTTGTTTTACTAATAACGGTGAGGCTTTGTATATGATGTCATCTTCGGAACTCCAACGAATTGCATTGGCCACCTCCAAAGTGGTACAACCCACTGGTATTGTTGAGATCGAACCTCTTGAAACTGCTGAAGACAGTGTATCAGCCACCAATGAAGACGAAGAAAGCGATAAAGAAATTGACATAATAAATGACGCCTTGAAAAATATTAACGAACCCGTCAAGAAACCGCCGGTTGCTCAGCAACGATCAAATCCACTTGAGATCCTGAACGTCGAAAATAATAGCGCAGCACTGGCAAACGGAATACACAGGGTCAACTCTGCAAATCTTGCTAACGAAACGATCACTAGTTCTATAGGAGATATCACTGTCGACTCAGTGCGCGATCATTTGAATACAACAACAACAACACTGTGTTCCACCACGACAGAAGAGACTGTCGGTATGTAAAGCTCCAATCTAAACATTATAAGATTATGTTTTGTCCTTTGAAAATTCATAAAACTATGTAGATTTTTGACGTCCTGCATGTAAATCGGTGATTGGTATAACGCTAAATATTTTTATATAAATTTTCTTGGTATCCTAATTATTTTCACCTTTGTTTTTAGGCGAACGGCAGTAAATTTGACAACCCTTATAACACTTTTTAAAATCCTATAGTTTTAAGGTCGCCTTCTTTGACCCGAATTTTTCATCCCTAAAGTAATATGATTGAATATTAATTTTTTATTTTTTCTTAATGCACTTAAATCCCAATATTTTCATATTTCTTATTTATTAATAGGTCGTCTATCGGTTCTCAGCACACAAACCAACCAAGTTATGACTAACGTAAATATGAAGGATATACCTAATTTAAATATACCTAATCTTCAGGACTTGGCTTCAAAAGGGTTCGTAAAGAAATACCATACAAACTATGAAACAAAAATTACAAGTATCTTTCAACTTTCAGCAATACAACCGAAACAAGCACCAGTTCAGTCGTCATAAAATCTGTTATAACGACCATATCAAACGAAAAGACCAACGGTGAAAACGAAACCTTAAAGACTACAACAACAACGCATGAAGAAAGTCAATTTTAGACAATTTTTTTGAATAAAAAATAAGTAGAAGCAAATAAGTAAAACGACATAACTAAAAATAATGTATAAAAACATATACAATTGCACTTTTCATATAATTTATACACAAACTTTTAACGTTTCACAATTTATACAAAAATATAAAAAAAACTGAAACAAAAAAATATATAATTATACAAATTAAAGTGGTCACAATAATTTGCCGCATTTAAATAAATCGCCGATATAAATTCCATCAATTTTGAAATTTAAAATTGTAAGTCCAATGACATGAGCTAGAAAGTACAAAAACGTAACAATTTTTATCTCCAAAACAAAGTTGTTCATACATATCTTATCTTTTAGTTTCAAAATACTGACAATAGCTAAAAAGCTTTAGTTGTAAGCTTATGACATTTCCGTATATACATTGACAAGTACAACATATACATACATCTTTGCCTTATGTACGTAACATTTTGTTACTGTTTTTATACAAGTATTAAACAATCAAATGTATAACTATAATATATTTTTATAAACTCTTTGATACATCCAACGATTTTTTATATTTACATTATTTCACGTGCACTTACGAATATATTTTCATTGTTAAAACAATAATTGTTACATTCTTAACTAAATACAAACAAATAAAAACAATTTCAGTCCTTTTATCTCTATTACTTTTACAGGATGGAGACAATGAACGCATATGTAGATTATACAAGAGAGTACAACAAACCAACGTGCCACAGCTTGGTGCCACTCACGTTTACATTTTGCCTGACCTTTAATACTTTTATCCAAAACAATATGATTTACTATATAACACTGTTTGTCGCAAAGCCAAATAACCTTTAAGTTTTGGAAGCATCTTGATAAAGTATTAAAGCACGTGTACATTTGTATAAAAAATATAAATAAATGTATATAAATTTAAAACAACTTCTTCGAAAGCCATTCTTTGTACTCCGCGAAGGGAGCAAAACTGCACGATTGCCCGCCCTTTCTACTTGTGACAAAATGCCCGCCCAACAGAACAACGCAAACCTCGTCGCATATTAAGATAGACTTGATGAAACCTGTACCATTTACTTTATAATAAATATAAACAAATATACAGCAAATGTTAATAAAACTGCAAAAATTTGTAATATGAAATTAACTCAATCATCAATATAAACAGGGCGAGAGCACAACATGATCTCCACTGATTTTCTACCGCTATATTCTAAACGCTTCTTCGCAGTACTACTTGCTTACTTATATACTATCGAACAATGTTTTTACATTTGTTTATCCTTCATATTCTCCCACTATTGTCCGGTTTTTCGGTCCAAAATACCTTCCAATCGCTGCTAGTTGTCCGTTTTTTTGTTTTAACGCTAACACCACTCGTCGCTTATTTCACGCATTTACACACATACATATACTGAAGAAATTTGAAGCACATTAAAAACAAATTTAAGTAATTTATATAGTATTTATAAATGTATGATGTCTGTAACATAAACAAATAAATTATCAGAAATAAAATAATCTGTCAATTTTAATAAAAATTATTTAAATAGAAAATATAATAACATGATATTTATAATACAATAAGCCTCAAAATATATTTCGATAGCGACTTTTCCCGAATCGGCTGTCTGGCAATGTCACCTAACCAGCTGTTCACACTCTGTTATTTAATATTTCACACTGAAGCGCCTGTCTGGCAACGTTGCATGGTCAGCTGCTCTTACTGTTAATGTTATTTAACATTTTAATCGAAACCGACAGTCTGGCAACGCTGCTTGGTCAGCTGTTACCACTGTTCATGTTAATTAACATTTTAATTAAAATCGTCTGTCTGGCAACGGTGCATAATCAGCTGTTACCACTGTTAATGTTAATTAACATTTTAACTGAAACCGTCTATCTGGCAACGCTGCATGATCAGCTGTTAGCACTGTTAATTTTAATTAACATTTTAATAGAGTGCGTCTATTTGGCAGCGCTTCATTTTAGCGCGTTGTTCAACACGAATCGATTAACTATAAATTGTACGTTATTATCGATTTTTCAAATTAATTGAGTTTCGATTTCGATGCACTGCCATTCCATTGTGTTCGTCGTCGTCAGTTGTCGTTTGTCCCTCTAAGGCAGGGGTTTAACAGTGAAGTGGATTTAAAGGGAATTCCAGATTTTCTGGAAACTGAGTAAGTTTCTTCGTCACGTCTGCCGACCGCATATGAGGTAACGCATTGCAGTCGCCAAATGCATACCCGGAGCGTTTGTCAACGCGGTGGTATTAAAAGAGTTTATGGCGACTGCTCTAGCTACCAATCATAAGAAGTTGGCACGTGTTCGCGGTGCTGTCCGAGACCAACCGCACGAAAACTTAGGGAAGTTCCCGGAAAGCCTAGTTTCAACACGAATCGATTAACTATAAATTGTACGTTATTATCGATGGTTCAAATTAATTGAGTTTCGATTTCGATGCACTGCCATTCCATTGTGTTCGTCGTCGTCAGTTGCCGTTTGTCCCTCTAAGGTAGGGGCTTAACAGTGAAGTGGATTTAAAAGGAATTCCGGATTTTCTGGAAACTAAGTAAGTTTCTTCGTCACGTCTGCCGACCGCATATGAGGTAACGCATTGCAATCGCCAAATGCATACCCGGAGCGTTTGTCAAGGCCGGTGGTATTAAAAGAGTTTATGGCGACTGCTCTAGCTACCAATCATAAGAAGTTGGCACGTGTTCGCGGTGCTGTCCGAGACCAACCGCACGAAAACTTAGGGAAGTTCCCGGAAAGCCTAGTTTCAACACGAATCGATTAACTATAAATTGTACGTTATTACCGATGGTTCAAATTAATTGAGTTTCGATTTCGATGCACTGCCATTCCATTGTGTTCGTCGTCGTCAGTTGCCGTTTGTCCCTCTAAGGTAGGGGCTTAACAGTGAAGTGGATTTAAAGGGAATTCCAGATTTTCTGGAAACTGAGTAAGTTTCTTCGTCACGTCTGCCGACCGCATATGAGGTAACGCATTGCAGTCGCCAAATGCATACCCGGAGCGTTTGTCAACGCGGTGGTATTAAAAGAGTTTATGGCGACTGCTCTAGCTACCAATCATAAGAAGTTGGCACGTGTTCGCGGTGCTGTCCGAGACCAACCGCACGAAAACTTAGGGAAGTTCTTGGAAACCCTAGCTTCCTGGAATCCAAAGCATTTCGATGCGCACCATTACATTGTGCCCGACGTCATCAGTTGCTGCTTGTCTCTCTTAAGTAAAGGTCTACCAGTGAAGTGTCTTTTAAGTGTATTTTCGGGACAGTAAGGATTTCCTGGAAACTGAGTAAGTTTCAGACATACAGACACAGACATACAGACACAGACATACAGACACAGACATACAGACACAGACATACAGACACAGACATACAGACACAGACATACAGACACAGACATACAGACACAGACATACAGACACAGACATACAGACACAGACATACAGACACAGACATACAGACACAGACATACAGACACAGACATACAGACACAGACATACAGACACAGACATACAGACACAGACATACAGACACAGACATACAGACACAGACATACAGACACAGACATACAGACACAGACATACAGACACAGACATACAGACACAGACATACAGACACAGACATACAGACACAGACATACAGACACAGACATACAGACACAGACATACAGACACAGACATACAGACACAGACATACAGACACAGACATACAGACACAGACATACAGACACAGACATACAGACACAGACATACAGACACAGACATACAGACACAGACATACAGACACAGACATACAGACACAGACATACAGACACAGACATACAGACACAGACATACAGACACAGACATACAGACACAGACATACAGACACAGACATACAGACACAGACATACAGACACAGACATACAGACACAGACATACAGACACAGACATACAGACACAGACATACAGACACAGACATACAGACATACAGACACAGACATACAGACACAGACATACAGACACAGACATACAGACACAGACATACAGACACAGACATACAGACACAGACATACAGACACAGACATACAGACACAGACATACAGACACAGACATACAGACACAGACATACAGACACAGACATACAGACACAGACATACAGACACAGACATACAGACACAGACATACAGACACAGACATACAGACACAGACATACAGACACAGACATACAGACACAGACATACAGACACAGACATACAGACACAGACATACAGACACAGACATACAGACACAGACATACAGACACAGACATACAGACACAGACATACAGACACAGACATACAGACACAGACATACAGACACAGACATACAGACACAGACATACAGACACAGACATACAGACACAGACATACAGACACAGACATACAGACACAGACATACAGACACAGACATACAGACACAGACATACAGACACAGACATACAGACACAGACATACAGACACAGACATACAGACACAGACATACAGACACAGACATACAGACACAGACATACAGACACAGACATACAGACACAGACATACAGACACAGACATACAGACACAGACATACAGACACAGACATACAGACACAGACATACAGACACAGACATACAGACACAGACATACAGACACAGACATACAGACACAGACATACAGACACAGACATACAGACACAGACATACAGACACAGACATACAGACACAGACATACAGACACAGACATACAGACACAGACATACAGACACAGACATACAGACACAGACATACAGACACAGACATACAGACACAGACATACAGACACAGACATACAGACACAGACATACAGACACAGACATACAGACACAGACATACAGACACAGACATACAGACACAGACATACAGACACAGACATACAGACACAGACATACAGACACAGACATACAGACACAGACATACAGACACAGACATACAGACACAGACATACAGACACAGACATACAGACACAGACATACAGACACAGACATACAGACACAGACATACAGACACAGACATACAGACACAGACATACAGACACAGACATACAGACACAGACATACAGACACAGACATACAGACACAGACATACAGACACAGACATACAGACACAGACATACAGACACAGACATACAGACACAGACATACAGACACAGACATACAGACACAGACATACAGACACAGACATACAGACACAGACATACAGACACAGACATACAGACACAGACATACAGACACAGACATACAGACACAGACATACAGACACAGACATACAGACACAGACATACAGACACAGACATACAGACACAGACATACAGACACAGACATACAGACACAGACATACAGACACAGACATACAGACACAGACATACAGACACAGACATACAGACACAGACATACAGACACAGACATACAGACACAGACATACAGACACAGACATACAGACACAGACATACAGACACAGACATACAGACACAGACATACAGACACAGACATACAGACACAGACATACAGACACAGACATACAGACACAGACATACAGACACAGACATACAGACACAGACATACAGACACAGACATACAGACACAGACATACAGACACAGACATACAGACACAGACATACAGACACAGACATACAGACACAGACATACAGACACAGACATACAGACACAGACATACAGACACAGACATACAGACACAGACATACAGACACAGACATACAGACACAGACATACAGACACAGACATACAGACACAGACATACAGACACAGACATACAGACACAGACATACAGACACAGACATACAGACACAGACATACAGACACAGACATACAGACACAGACATACAGACACAGACATACAGACACAGACATACAGACACAGACATACAGACACAGACATACAGACACAGACATACAGACACAGACATACAGACACAGACAAGACACAGACACAGACATACAGACACAGACATACAGACACAGACATACAGACACAGACATACAGACACAGACATACAGACACAGACATACAGACACAGACATACAGACACAGACATACAGACACAGACATACAGACACAGACATACAGACACAGACATACAGACACAGACATACAGACACAGACATACAGACACAGACATACAGACACAGACATACAGACACAGACATACAGACACAGACATACAGACACAGACATACAGACACAGACATACAGACACAGACATACAGACACAGACATACAGACACAGACATACAGACACAGACATACAGACACAGACATACAGACACAGACATACAGACACAGACATACAGACACAGACATACAGACACAGACATACAGACACAGACATACAGACACAGACATACAGACACAGACATACAGACACAGACATACAGACACAGACATACAGACACAGACATACAGACACAGACATACAGACACAGACATACAGACACAGACATACAGACACAGACATACAGACACAGACATACAGACACAGACATACAGACACAGACATACAGACACAGACATACAGACACAGACATACAGACACAGACATACAGACACAGACATACAGACACAGACATACAGACACAGACATACAGACACAGACATACAGACACAGACATACAGACACAGACATACAGACACACAGACATACAGACACAGACATACAGACACAGACATACAGACACAGACATACAGACACAGACATACAGACACAGACATACAGACACAGACATACAGACACAGACATACAGACACAGACATACAGACACAGACATACAGACACAGACATACAGACACAGACATACAGACACAGACATACAGACACAGACATACAGACACAGACATACAGACACAGACATACAGACACAGACATACAGACACAGACATACAGACACAGACATACAGACACAGACATACAGACACAGACATACAGACACAGACATACAGACACAGACATACAGACACAGACATACAGACACAGACATACAGACACAGACATACAGACACAGACATACAGACACACAGACACAGACAGACAGACACAGACATACAGACACAGACATACAGACACAGACATACAGACACAGACATACAGACACAGACATACAGACACAGACATACAGACACAGACATACAGACACAGACATACAGACACAGACATACAGACACAGACATACAGACACAGACATACAGACACAGACATACAGACACAGACATACAGACACAGACATACAGACACAGACATACAGACACAGACATACAGACACAGACATACAGACACAGACATACAGACACAGACATACAGACACAGACATACAGACACAGACATACAGACACAGACATACAGACACAGACATACAGACACAGACATACAGACACAGACATACAGACACAGACATACAGACACAGACATACAGACACAGACATACAGACACAGACATACAGACACAGACATACAGACACAGACATACAGACACAGACATACAGACACAGACATACAGACACAGACATACAGACACAGACATACAGACACAGACATACAGACACAGACATACAGACACAGACATACAGACACAGACATACAGACACAGACATACAGACACAGACATACAGACACAGACATACAGACACAGACATACAGACACAGACATACAGACACAGACATACAGACACAGACATACAGACACAGACATACAGACACAGACATACAGACACAGACATACAGACACAGACATACAGACACAGACATACAGACACAGACATACAGACACAGACATACAGACACAGACATACAGACACAGACATACAGACACAGACATACAGACACAGACATACAGACACAGACATACAGACACAGACATACAGACACAGACATACAGACACAGACATACAGACACAGACATACAGACACAGACATACAGACACAGACATACAGACACAGACATACAGACACAGACATACAGACACAGACATACAGACACAGACATACAGACACAGACATACAGACACAGACATACAGACACAGACATACAGACACAGACATACAGACACAGACATACAGACACAGACATACAGACACAGACATACAGACACAGACATACAGACACAGACATACAGACACAGACATACAGACACAGACATACAGACACAGACATACAGACACAGACATACAGACACAGACATACAGACACAGACATACAGACACAGACATACAGACACAGACATACAGACACAGACATACAGACACAGACATACAGACACAGACATACAGACACAGACATACAGACACAGACATACAGACACAGACATACAGACACAGACATACAGACACAGACATACAGACACAGACATACAGACACAGACATACAGACACAGACATACAGACACAGACATACAGACACAGACATACAGACACAGACATACAGACACAGACATACAGACACAGACATACAGACACAGACATACAGACACAGACATACAGACACAGACATACAGACACAGACATACAGACACAGACATACAGACACAGACATACAGACACAGACATACAGACACAGACATACAGACACAGACATACAGACACAGACATACAGACACAGACATACAGACACAGACATACAGACACAGACATACAGACACAGACATACAGACACAGACATACAGACACAGACATACAGACACAGACATACAGACACAGACATACAGACACAGACATACAGACACAGACATACAGACACAGACATACAGACACAGACATACAGACACAGACATACAGACACAGACATACAGACACAGACATACAGACACAGACATACAGACACAGACATACAGACACAGACATACAGACACAGACATACAGACACAGACATACAGACACAGACATACAGACACAGACATACAGACACAGACATACAGACACAGACATACAGACACAGACATACAGACACAGACATACAGACACAGACATACAGACACAGACATACAGACACAGACACAGACACAGACATACAGACACAGACATACAGACACAGACATACAGACACAGACATACAGACACAGACATACAGACACAGACATACAGACACAGACATACAGACACAGACATACAGACACAGACATACAGACACAGACATACAGACACAGACATACAGACACAGACATACAGACACAGACATACAGACACAGACATACAGACACAGACATACAGACACAGACATACAGACACAGACATACAGACACAGACATACAGACACAGACACATACAGACACAGACATACAGACACAGACATACAGACACAGACATACAGACACAGACATACAGACACAGACATACAGACACAGACATACAGACACAGACATACAGACACAGACATACAGACACAGACATACAGACACAGACATACAGACACAGACATACAGACACAGACATACAGACACAGACATACAGACACAGACATACAGACACAGACATACAGACACAGACATACAGACACAGACATACAGACACAGACATACAGACACAGACATACAGACACAGACATACAGACACAGACATACAGACACAGACATACAGACACAGACATACAGACACAGACATACAGACACAGACATACAGACACAGACATACAGACACAGACATACAGACACAGACATACAGACACAGACATACAGACACAGACATACAGACACAGACATACAGACACAGACATACAGACACAGACATACAGACACAGACATACAGACACAGACATACAGACACAGACATACAGACACAGACATACAGACACAGACATACAGACACAGACATACAGACACAGACATACAGACACAGACATACAGACACAGACATACAGACACAGACATACAGACACAGACATACAGACACAGACATACAGACACAGACATACAGACACAGACAGACAGACACAGACATACAGACACAGACAGACACAGACATACAGACACAGACACAGACAGACATACAGACACAGACATACAGACACAGACATACAGACACAGACATACAGACACAGACATACAGACACAGACATACAGACACAGACAGACAGACACAGACATACAGACACAGACATACAGACACAGACATACAGACACAGACATACAGACACAGACATACAGACACAGACAGACAGACACAGACAGACACAGACACAGACAGACACAGACACAGACATACAGACACAGACATACAGACACAGACATACAGACACAGACATACAGACACAGACATACAGACAGACACAGACAGACACAGACAGACACAGACATACAGACACAGACATACAGACACAGACATACAGACACAGACAGACAGACACAGACACACAGACACAGACAGACAGACACAGACATACAGACACAGACATACAGACACAGACATACAGACACAGACACAGACAGACAGACACAGACACACAGACACAGACAGACACAGACAGACACAGACAGACACAGACACAGACAGACAGACACAGACATACAGACACAGACATACAGACACAGACAGACAGACACAGACATACAGACACAGACATACAGACACAGACAGACAGAGACAGACACAGACAGACACAGACATACAGACACAGACATACAGACACAGACATACAGACACAGACATACAGACACAGACATACAGACACAGACAGACACAGACACAGACACAGACAGACACAGACAGACAGACAGACAGACAGACAGACAGACACAGACACACAGACACAGACACAGACAGACAGACACAGACACAGACACAGACACAGACACAGACAGACACAGACAGACAGACACAGACACAGACACAGACATACAGACACAGACAGACACAGACAGACACAGACAGACACAGACACAGACACAGACAGACCACAGACACAGACAGACACAGACAGACACAGACACACACAGACAGACACAGACAGACACAGACAGACACAGACACAGACATACAGACACAGACATACAGACACAGACAGACAGACACAGACACACAGACACAGACATACAGACACAGACAGACACAGACAGACACAGACAGACACAGACAGACACAGACACACAGACACAGACATACAGACACAGACATACAGACACAGACATACAGACACAGACACAGACACAGACAGACACAGACACATACAGACACAGACATACAGACACAGACAGACAGACACAGACACACAGACACAGACACAGACAGACACAGACACAGACAGACAGACACAGACACAGACACAGACAGACACAGACATACAGACACACAGACAGACACAGACAGACACAGACACAGACACAGACATACAGACACAGACATACAGACACAGACACACAGACACAGACATACAGACACAGACATACAGACACAGACATACAGACACAGACACAGACAGACAGACACAGACAGACACAGACAGACACAGACAGACACAGACAGACACAGACAGACACAGACAGACACACAGACAGACATACAGACACAGACAGACAGACACAGACAGCACAGACACACACAGACAGACAGACACAGACATACAGACACAGACATACAGACACAGACAGACAGACACAGACAGACACAGACACAGACAGACAGACACAGACAGACACAGACATACAGACACAGACAGACACACACAGACATACAGACAGACACAGACAGACACAGACATACAGACACAGACACAGACACAGACAGACAGACACAGACAGACACAGACACAGACACAGACACACAGACAGACAGACACAGACAGACACAGACACAGACAGACAGACACAGACAGACACACAGACAGAGACAGACAGACACAGACAGACACAGACAGACACAGACAGACAGACACAGACACAGACAGACACAGACAGACAGACACAGACACAGACAGACACAGACAGACACAGACACAGACACAGACAGACACAGACACAGACAGACAGACACAGACAGACACAGACAGACACAGACAGACACAGACAGACACAGACAGACACAGACAGACACAGACAGACACAGACAGACACAGACATACAGACACAGACATACAGACACAGACATACAGACACAGACATACAGACACAGACAGACACAGACACAGACAGACAGACACAGACAGACACAGACAGACACAGACACAGACAGACAGACACAGACAGACACAGACAGACACAGACAGACACAGACAGACACAGACAGACACAGACTACAGACACAGACAGATACAGACACAGACACACACAGACACAGACAGACACAGACACAGACATACAGACACAGACAGACAGACACAGACAGACACAGACAGACACAGACAGACACAGACACAGACATACAGACACAGACATACAGACACAGACAGACACAGACAGACACAGACAGACACAGACATACAGACACAGACACAGACAGACAGACACAGACACAGACACAGACAGACACAGACAGACACAGACATACAGACACAGACATACAGACACAGACAGACAGACACAGACATACAGACACAGACAGACACACACAGACATACAGACACAGACTACAGACACAGACACAGACACAGACATACAGACACAGACAGACACAGACACAGACACAGACATACAGACACAGACATACAGACACAGACATACAGACACAGACATACAGACACAGACAGACAGACACAGACATACAGACACAGACATACAGACACAGACATACAGACACAGACATACAGACACAGACATACAGACACAGACATACAGACACAGACAGACACAGACACAGACACAGACATACAGACACAGACAGACACAGACATACAGACACAGACAGACAGACACAGACACAGACAGACACAGACACAGACAGACAGACACAGACAGACAGACACAGACACAGACAGACACAGACATACAGACACAGACATACAGACACAGACAGACACAGACAGACACAGACATACAGACACAGACATACAGACACAGACAGACAGACACAGACACAGACAGACATACAGACACAGACAGACAGACACAGACAGACACACAGACAGACACAGACAGACACAGACAGACAGACACAGACATACAGACACAGACAGACAGACACAGACAGACACAGACATACAGACACAGACAGACACAGACATACAGACACAGACAGACAGACACAGACACAGACACAGACACAGACAGACAGACACAGACATACAGACACAGACAGACAGACACAGACATACAGACACAGACAGACAGACACAGACAGACACAGACAGACACAGACATACAGACACAGACATACAGACACAGACAGACAGACACAGACATACAGACACAGACAGACAGACACAGACATACAGACACAGACAGACAGACACAGACATACAGACAGACACACAGACAGACACAGACAGACATACAGACACAGACAGACAGACACAGACAGACACAGATACAGACACAGACATACAGACACAGACAGACACAGACACAGACATACAGACACAGACACAGACAGACACAGACATACAGACACAGACATACAGACACAGACAGACAGACACAGACAACAGACACAGACATACAGACAGACATACAGACAGACACAGACAGACACAGACAGACACAGACATACAGACACAGACATACAGACACAGACAGACACACACAGACAGACACGACAGACACAGACAGACACAGACATACAGACACAGACAGACAGACACAGACACAGACACAGACAGACAGACACAGACATACAGACAGACACAGACATACAGACACAGACATACAGACACAGACATACAGACACAGACAGACAGACACAGACAGACACAGACACAGACACAGACAGACAGACACAGACATACAGACAGACATACAGACACAGACATACAGACACAACAGACAGACACAGACATACAGACACAGACATACAGACACAGACATACAGACACAGACATACAGACACAGACATACAGACACAGACATACAGACACAGACACACAGACACAGACATACAGACACAGACATACAGACACAGACATACAGACACAGACATACAGACACAGACATACAGACACAGACATACAGACACAGACATACAGACACAGACATACAGACACAGACATACAGACACAGACATACAGACACAGACATACAGACACAGACATACAGACACAGACATACAGACACAGACATACAGACACAGACATACAGACACAGACATACAGACACAGACATACAGACACAGACATACAGACACAGACATACAGACACAGACATACAGACACAGACATACAGACACAGACATACAGACACAGACATACAGACACAGACATACAGACACAGACATACAGACACAGACATACAGACACAGACATACAGACACAGACATACAGACACAGACATACAGACACAGACATACAGACACAGACATACAGACACAGACATACAGACACAGACAGACAGACACAGACATACAGACACAGACATACAGACACAGACATACAGACACAGACATACAGACACAGACATACAGACACAGACATACAGACACAGACATACAGACACAGACATACAGACACAGACATACAGACACAGACATACAGACACAGACATACAGACACAGACATACAGACACAGACATACAGACACAGACATACAGACACAGACATACAGACACAGACATACAGACACAGACATACAGACACAGACATACAGACACAGACATACAGACACAGACATACAGACACAGACATACAGACACAGACATACAGACACAGACATACAGACACAGACATACAGACACAGACATACAGACACAGACATACAGACACAGACATACAGACACAGACATACAGACACAGACATACAGACACAGACATACAGACACAGACATACAGACACAGACATACAGACACAGACATACAGACACAGACATACAGACACAGACATACAGACACAGACATACAGACACAGACATACAGACACAGACATACAGACACAGACATACAGACACAGACATACAGACACAGACATACAGACACAGACATACAGACACAGACATACAGACACAGACATACAGACACAGACATACAGACACAGACATACAGACACAGACATACAGACACAGACATACAGACACAGACATACAGACACAGACATACAGACACAGACATACAGACACAGACATACAGACACAGACATACAGACACAGACATACAGACACAGACATACAGACACAGACATACAGACACAGACATACAGACACAGACATACAGACACAGACATACAGACACAGACATACAGACACAGACATACAGACACAGACATACAGACACAGACATACAGACACAGACATACAGACACAGACATACAGACACAGACATACAGACACAGACATACAGACACAGACATACAGACACAGACATACAGACACAGACAACACAGACAGACAGACATACAGACACAGACATACAGACACAGACATACAGACACAGACATACAGACACAGACATACAGACACAGACATACAGACACAGACATACAGACACAGACATACAGACACAGACATACAGACACAGACATACAGACACAGACACAGACATACAGACACAGACATACAGACACAGACATACAGACACAGACATACAGACACAGACATACAGACACAGACATACAGACACAGACATACAGACACAGACATACAGACACAGACATACAGACACAGACATACAGACACAGACATACAGACACAGACATACAGACACAGACATACAGACACAGACATACAGACACAGACATACAGACACAGACATACAGACACAGACATACAGACACAGACATACAGACACAGACATACAGACACAGACATACAGACACAGACATACAGACACAGACATACAGACACAGACATACAGACACAGACATACAGACACAGACATACAGACACAGACATACAGACACAGACATACAGACACAGACATACAGACACAGACATACAGACACAGACATACAGACACAGACATACAGACACAGACATACAGACACAGACATACAGACACAGACATACAGACACAGACATACAGACACAGACATACAGACACAGACATACAGACACAGACATACAGACACAGACATACAGACACAGACATACAGACACAGACATACAGACACAGACATACAGACACAGACATACAGACACAGACATACAGACACAGACATACAGACACAGACATACAGACACAGACATACAGACACAGACATACAGACACAGACATACAGACACAGACATACAGACACAGACATACAGACACAGACATACAGACACAGACATACAGACACAGACATACAGACACAGACATACAGACACAGACATACAGACACAGACATACAGACACAGACATACAGACACAGACATACAGACACAGACATACAGACACAGACATACAGACACAGACATACAGACACAGACATACAGACACAGACATACAGACACAGACATACAGACACAGACATACAGACACAGACATACAGACACAGACATACAGACACAGACATACAGACACAGACATACAGACACAGACATACAGACACAGACATACAGACACAGACATACAGACACAGACATACAGACACAGACATACAGACACAGACATACAGACACAGACATACAGACACAGACATACAGACACAGACATACAGACGACAGACATACAGACACAGACATACAGACACAGACATACAGACACAGACATACAGACACAGACATACAGACACAGACATACAGACACAGACATACAGACACAGACATACAGACACAGACATACAGACACAGACATACAGACACAGACATACAGACACAGACATACAGACACAGACATACAGACACAGACATACAGACACAGACATACAGACACAGACATACAGACACAGACATACAGACACAGACATACAGACACAGACATACAGACACAGACATACAGACACAGACATACAGACACAGACATACAGACACAGACATACAGACACAGACATACAGACACAGACATACAGACACAGACATACAGACAACAGACACAGACATACAGACACAGACATACAGACACAGACATACAGACACAGACATACAGACACAGACATACAGACACAGACATACAGACACAGACACAGACATACAGACACAGACATACAGACACAGACATACAGACACAGACATACAGACACAGACATACAGACACAGACATACAGACACAGACATACAGACACAGACATACAGACACAGACATACAGACACAGACATACAGACACAGACATACAGACACAGACATACAGACACAGACATACAGACACAGACATACAGACACAGACATACAGACACAGACATACAGACACAGACATACAGACACAGACATACAGACACAGACATACAGACACAGACATACAGACACAGACATACAGACACAGACATACAGACACAGACATACAGACACAGACATACAGACACAGACATACAGACACAGACATACAGACACAGACATACAGACACAGACATACAGACACAGACATACAGACACAGACATACAGACACAGACATACAGACACAGACATACAGACACAGACATACAGACACAGACATACAGACACAGACATACAGACACAGACATACAGACACAGACATACAGACACAGACATACAGACACAGACATACAGACACAGACATACAGACACAGACATACAGACACAGACATACAGACACAGACATACAGACACAGACATACAGACACAGACATACAGACACAGACATACAGACACAGACATACAGACACAGACATACAGACACAGACATACAGACACAGACATACAGACACAGACATACAGACACAGACATACAGACACAGACATACAGACACAGACATACAGACACAGACATACAGACACAGACATACAGACACAGACATACAGACACAGACATACAGACACAGACATACAGACACAGACATACAGACACAGACATACAGACACAGACATACAGACACAGACATACAGACACAGACATACAGACACAGACATACAGACACAGACATACAGACACAGACATACAGACACAGACATACAGACACAGACAGACACAGACACATACAGACACAGACATACAGACACAGACATACAGACACAGACATACAGACACAGACATACAGACACAGACATACAGACACAGACATACAGACACAGACATACAGACACAGACATACAGACACAGACATACAGACACAGACATACAGACACAGACATACAGACACAGACATACAGACACAGACATACAGACACAGACATGCGACAGACACAGACATACAGACACAGACATACAGACACAGACATACAGACACAGACATACAGACACAGACATACAGACACAGACATACAGACACAGACATACAGACACAGACATACAGACACAGACATCACAGACACAGACATACAGACACAGACATACAGACACAGACATACAGACACAGACATACAGACACAGACATACAGACACAGACATACAGACACAGACATACAGACACAGACATACAGACACAGACATACAGACACAGACATACAGACACAGACATACAGACACAGACATACAGACACAGACATACAGACACAGACATACAGACAACAGACATACAGACACAGACATACAGACACAGACATACAGACACAGACATACAGACACAGACATACAGACACAGACATACAGACACAGACATACAGACACAGACATACAGACACAGACATACAGACACAGACATACAGACACAGACATACAGACACAGACATACAGACACAGACATACAGACACAGACATACAGACACAGACATACAGACACAGACATACAGACACAGACATACAGACACAGACATACAGACACAGACATACAGACACAGACATACAGACACAGACATACAGACACAGACATACAGACACAGACATACAGACACAGACATACAGACACAGACATACAGACACAGACATACAGACACAGACATACAGACACAGACATACAGACACAGACATACAGACACAGACATACAGACACAGACATACAGACACAGACATACAGACACAGACATACAGACACAGACATACAGACACAGACATACAGACACAGACATACAGACACAGACATACAGACACAGACATACAGACACAGACATACAGACACAGACATACAGACACAGACATACAGACACAGACATACAGACACAGACATACAGACACAGACATACAGACACAGACATACAGACACAGACATACAGACACAGACATACAGACACAGACATACAGACACAGACATACAGACACAGACATACAGACACAGACATACAGACACAGACATACAGACACAGACATACAGACACAGACATACAGACACAGACATACAGACACAGACATACAGACACAGACATACAGACACAGACATACAGACACAGACATACAGACACAGACATACAGACACAGACATACAGACACAGACATACAGACACAGACATACAGACACAGACATACAGACACAGACATACAGACACAGACATACAGACACAGACATACAGACACAGACATACAGACACAGACATACAGACACAGACATACAGACACAGACACATACAGACACAGACATACAGACACAGACATACAGACACAGACATACAGACACAGACATACAGACACAGACATACAGACACAGACATACAGACACAGACATACAGACACAGACATACAGACACAGACATACAGACACAGACATACAGACACAGACATACAGACACAGACATACAGACACAGACATACAGACACAGACATACAGACACAGACATACAGACACAGACATACAGACACAGACATACAGACACAGACATACAGACACAGACATACAGACACAGACATACAGACACAGACATACAGACACAGACATACAGACACAGACATACAGACACAGACATACAGACACAGACACATACAGACACAGACATACAGACACAGACATACAGACACAGACATACAGACACAGACATACAGACACAGACATACAGACACAGACATACAGACACAGACATACAGACACAGACATACAGACACAGACATACAGACACAGACATACAGACACAGACATACAGACACAGACATACAGCACACAGACATACAGACACAGACATACAGACACAGACATACAGACACAGACATACAGACACAGACATACAGACACAGACATACAGACACAGACATACAGACACAGACATACAGACACAGACATACAGACACAGACATACAGACACAGACATACAGACACAGACATACAGACACAGACATACAGACACAGACATACAGACACAGACATACAGACACAGACATACAGACACAGCATACAGACACAGACATACAGACACAGACATACAGACACAGACATACAGACACAGACATACAGACACAGACATACAGACACAGACATACAGACACAGACATACAGACACAGACATACAGACACAGACATACAGACACAGACATACAGACACAGACATACAGACACAGACATACAGACACAGACATACAGACACAGACATACAGACACAGACATACAGACACAGACATACAGACACAGACATACAGACACAGACATACAGACACAGACAGACACAGACATGACAGACATACAGACACAGACATACAGACACAGACATACAGACACAGACATACAGACACAGACATACAGACACAGACATACAGACACAGACATACAGACACAGACATACAGACACAGACATACAGACACAGACATACAGACACAGACAGACACAGACACAGACAGACATACAGACACAGACATACAGACACAGACATACAGACACAGACATACAGACACAGACATACAGCACAGACATACAGACACAGACATACAGACACAGACATACAGACACAGACATACAGACACAGACATACAGACACAGACATACAGACACAGACATACAGACACAGACATACAGACACAGACATACAGACACAGACATACAGACACAGACATACAGACACAGACATACAGACACAGACATACAGACACAGACATACAGACACAGACATACAGACACAGACATACAGACACAGACATACAGACACAGACATACAGACACAGACATACAGACACAGACATACAGACACAGACATACAGACACAGACATACAGACACAGACATACAGACACAGACATACAGACACAGACATACAGACACAGACATACAGACACAGACATACAGACACAGACATACAGACACAGACATACAGACACAGACATACAGACACAGACATACAGACACAGACATACAGACACAGACATACAGACACAGACATACAGACACAGACATACAGACACAGACATACAGACACAGACATACAGACACAGACATACAGACACAGACATACAGACACAGACATACAGACACAGACATACAGACACAGACATACAGACACAGACATACAGACACAGACATACAGACACAGACATACAGACACAGACATACAGACACAGACATACAGACACAGACATACAGACACAGACATACAGACACAGACATACAGACACAGACATACAGACACAGACATACAGACACAGACATACAGACACAGACATACAGACACAGACATACAGACACAGACATACAGACACAGACATACAGACACAGACATACAGACACAGACATACAGACACAGACATACAGACACAGACATACAGACACAGACATACAGACACAGACATACAGACACAGACATACAGACACAGACATACAGACACAGACATACAGACACAGACATACAGACACAGACATACAGACACAGACATACAGACACAGACATACAGACACAGACATACAGACACAGACATACAGACACAGACATACAGACCGACAGACATACAGACACAGACATACAGACACAGACATACAGACACAGACATACAGACACAGACATACAGACACAGACATACAGACACAGACATACAGACACAGACATACAGACACAGACATACAGACACAGACATACAGACACAGACATACAGACACAGACATACAGACACAGACATACAGACACAGACATACAGACACAGACATACAGACACAGACATACAGACACAGACATACAGACACAGACACAGACATACAGACACAGACATACAGACACAGACATACAGACACAGACATACAGACACAGACATACAGACACAGACATACAGACACAGACATACAGACACAGACATACAGACACAGACATACAGACACAGACATACAGACACAGACATACAGACACAGACATACAGACACAGACATACAGACACAGACATACAGACACAGACATACAGACACAGACATACAGACACAGACATACAGACACAGACATACAGACACAGACATACAGACACAGACATACAGACACAGACATACAGACACAGACATACAGACACAGACATACAGACACAGACATACAGACACAGACATACAGACACAGACATACAGACACAGACATACAGACACAGACATACAGACACAGACATACAGACACAGACATACAGACACAGACATACAGACACAGACATACAGACACAGACATACAGACACAGACATACAGACACAGACATACAGACACAGACATACAGACACAGACATACAGACACAGACACAGACATACAGACACAGACATACAGACACAGACATACAGACACAGACATACAGACACAGACATACAGACACAGACATACAGACACAGACATACAGACACAGACATACAGACACAGACATACAGACACAGACATACAGACACAGACATACAGACACAGACATACAGACACAGACATACAGACACAGACATACAGACACAGACATACAGACACAGACATACAGACACAGACATACAGACACAGACATACAGACACAGACATACAGACACAGACATACAGACACAGACATACAGACACAGACATACAGACACAGACATACAGACACAGACATACAGACACAGACATACAGACACAGACATACAGACACAGACATACAGACACAGACATACAGACACAGACATACAGACACAGACATACAGACACAGACATACAGACACAGACATACAGACACAGACATACAGACACAGACATACAGACACAGACATACAGACACAGACATACAGACACAGACATGTACAGACACAGACATACAGACACAGACATACAGACACAGACATACAGACACAGACATACAGACACAGACATACAGACACAGACATACAGACACAGACATACAGACACAGACATACAGACACAGACATACAGACACAGACATACAGACACAGACATACAGACACAGACATACAGACACAGACATACAGACACAGACATACAGACACAGACATACAGACACAGACATACAGACACAGACATACAGACACAGACATACAGACACAGACATACAGACACAGACATACAGACACAGACATACAGACACAGACATACAGACACAGACATACAGACACAGACATACAGACACAGACATACAGACACAGACATACAGACACAGACATACAGACACAGACATACAGACACAGACATACAGACACAGACATACAGACACAGACATACAGACACAGACATACAGACACAGACATACAGACACAGACATACAGACACAGACATACAGACACAGACATACAGACACAGACATACAGACACAGACATACAGACACAGACATACAGACACAGACATACAGACACAGACATACAGACACAGACATACAGACACAGACATACAGACACAGACATACAGACACAGACATACAGACACAGACATACAGACACAGACATACAGACACAGACATACAGACACAGACATACAGACACAGACATACAGACACAGACATACAGACACAGACATACAGACACAGACATACAGACACAGACATACAGACACAGACATACAGACACAGACATACAGACACAGACATACAGACACAGACATACAGACACAGACATACAGACACAGACATACAGACACAGACATACAGACACAGACATACAGACACAGACATACAGACACAGACATACAGACACAGACATACAGACACAGACATACAGACACAGACATACAGACACAGACATACAGACACAGACATACAGACACAGACATACAGACACAGACATACAGACACAGACATACAGACACAGACATACAGACACAGACATACAGACACAGACATACAGACACAGACATACAGACACAGACATACAGACACAGACATACAGACACAGACATACAGACACAGACATACAGACACAGACATACAGACACAGACATACAGACACAGACATACAGACACAGACATACAGACACAGACATACACAGACACAGACATACAGACACAGACATACAGACACAGACATACAGACACAGACATACAGACACAGACATACAGACACAGACATACTTTTTTTTCTATCTCGTGGCAACTCAGCACACAAAGTTCGGCCGGCACGCGACCCGCAGCTCATAGCACAGGGCTATGTGCGCGGGGGGGAGTGTTCAAGCCTTTTTTATTTGTCCGATTTTACATAAATCTTTACAAATGATTTGGCTCCTCAGAGAGGATGTTAGCTTAAAACTATGGCGGTTGTAGAGTAATTTGTTTACATTATTCACTTAACATTTGTACAAACTAAGTTTGGCTTAGCAGTGATCTCTGTACTCCATTATATAGACATGTGCGAGGGATTCTTTGCAGGCGCAGATGGAGCCCGCGTGCTGACAAATGGACTGATGTTTTGCATAACAAAACACTCCCATTGGTCAATACGAAGGACATGCGCTTCCTGCACGATTGCCCCCGCATGTTCTAATAGATTACAGAGACAAGGGCTAGCCATGATGCTTGATACAGTATTGCTTGTTTCTAAATTAAATTAGCCAGTAAATCGGGCTTACTAGCTAAATTAGTATTGATAGAAATAAGTACATATTTCCAAGTTTGTTAAATGCCTGAGGAGCAGATATTGACAAGATGTTCAGTTATGACTGGTATTCAGAATTGTTGATTTTTGCGTTGCAAGGATTGAGCGTAGGGGGAACAGTTCCTACTTAAATTGTCATTATTAGTGATATTTGTGTTGTTTTGTATAATATACATTATTGAATTTATAGATTATAGTTTATCTATTTAACAGTCATACTAGTAATTGTATTATTCTTTGTATTACAGATCGTTATCTCGAGGGAGTGTTCTTGGCACGGCTGGCCAATATTGGAATGTTAATAGTTTAATTAGTTTAATAGTTAATTTAATTTTATAATTTAAGTGACATATTGTTTATATTTGAATAAATAGTATCATCATATTGTATTGGTTAGTTAGTAACTTATTTATACATTGTTGATTGTGTGTAAAAACTCAGTGTCTAGCATGCATTATGCTGTACATATAGGAGCCATGGCTAATGTTGTGTTTACAATTTGATTGTTGATTGGCAGCGTTCCGTAGCAGTTGCTAGTGGCAAGTTAGAGCTAGTTAGGATTAACATGATTTCCGGTTTTGATAATTATAAATAGTTGCATAGCAAGTCTTGGGAGTAGGTGTTGCAGGTCCTACAGTCATTTGTTGTTATTAATAATAATATTTGCATTGTATTGAATAGTATAGCGTAATATACATTAATGATGTATAATTGTAGCTTATTATATTGTATTTTCATACTAGTGATCTGGTCTATTTTGTTATTTTCACAAGTTGTTAGCGCTAGAATTAGATTTGACCTTGCAGCTCTAATCTATTTAATTCTTATGATTGAGTTGACTAAATTAAATTGTTGAGTTGACATGACATTTAGGGTTTGACCATTTGTATGATAGATTTAATTATTATATTTTGTAAGCAATTATTTATTGGCTAGCAGAGTGCTGTCTGTGAGAAGCCCAGTGGGCTGATATAATTTTAGATATCTAATTGAGCAGCTTTAACAAGATTGTAATCTGATCGTGCTTAGTTTATACTTTATAGGAGTATATGTAAGAATTATTAATGCATAATGATTAATAGGGAGGGTAGTAATTGGCATGGCTAGGTTCGATTTAAATTCATTGGATGATGAGGATATTTATTATTGATATTATTATTTATTAATAAGGAGGATTTAGTTTAATGAGTTGTCATTCTTGTTTAAGGTAAATTTGAATGTAATAGTTTGTCTTCATATTACTGAGAATCTGCTGCACGGTGCAGCAAAGATGTGAGAGTATTAAATGAGTTATAAGTATAAATTACTTGATATCATAGGGAAAACCAGAGTGCAGTTAACGTGTTGTGCTTTGGGTGTGAGTACAATTACATTGTGAGGTAAGTAAAAGTGTTTGTTTGTGATGTCCATTGTTGATGCACTTCTCAGGTAGCCTGCAGTCATTGAGGGAAGGGTCAGCCAGGTAGTCTTCGGCTTGCACAGGCAGGCCAGGTGTTCGCTTGCAGTATGGTGTTTTGCAATTGGTTGGGCTAGGGTGCCATTGTTGATGTAGACAAAGGTTTGTTGTTTCGTCTGATATTGTGATTTATTTGTTATTCAAATAAATGATCGTTGATTTTTGACTGGTTCATTGTGAATATTAGTGTTGTGTAACACCTTAATAGGGTTAATCGTATTAGTTACGCATTCATCGGCAGCGGCCATTAATATTGGAGTTGCAGAGTTGCAATGAAGCGAGGTCGCTATAATGTGGCGTTGAAATTGCGACTCCATATTGCATTGCAGCAATTTGTATACGAAGCGTAAGTAGCCATAATTATTATAGAGTTGATGGGCTTTTTCTTCGTTAGTAGTTTAGAGTTGGTATAAGAACTAATTTTCTTATTTCACGATCAGAGATCAGATGTGGTATATTGTGCGCAGAAGCTATCGCAGTATCAGCTGCACACGTAGGACAGTCAAAGAATATTATATTTATATGTTTGACTAATTGTTTGTTTGTTTGTATTTGCAGATTCCAGTATATATAGCTCACAAGCCAGGATCAGTCGTGAAGTTAGAGCATCGGGAAAAAGTGAGTATTGTACGCATGCAGTGTATATCATTTGCTGATGATTGTTGATAATTTTAATTTAATTGTTGACTGCAGAGCTGT